>CM042087.1:53857896-54565396 GCA_023512835.1 Taxillus chinensis | reverse complement strand
GTTCGTAGACCCGAAGAACTGAAGGGTCGTAGAGTGAAAGTCTTAGCCACACTCTGAGTGAACTGAGCACGACTCAAAGGCTCAAAAATTCGAAGGCTCAAAGGGGCAGAGTCAAAGACTTGTAGTACGAGAGACACAGTAAAGGTTAAATAAGCGCTTCACGAAGACTCGAAGATTCAAAGAGTCGAAGACTCAAGTATCAAAGAGCATATCATATGACTTAACCTAATCAAGTACATACAAGGATCTAGACTCGAAGAACCAAAGAGTCGTAGACTCACAAGATCAAACATTGTCAAAGCCGAAAAGATCTTTATACCAAATTGTAGGGCTTGACCCAAATCTTTGAGTCACCAACCTTCGAGGCAACCATCCTCAACAAGCAAGCAAAAAGTACAATCTGTTGCTCACTTCAAGTCAAACCATATCTTCGAGGCAGACTCACAACACACAACATAAATACTTAGCAAAATCATTAGCTAGGGTTTGTGTAGTTTGATTGTGCCGTTCTCAACAGTCAAGCACATTTATTGTTACATTTAATGTCGCATTAATAACTACTAACCACCATCAGTAGATGAACAGTGAAGATTAAAAGATCCAGTATGGGCAGCGGATCTGCAGGATACGGGTAAATCCACTCATCCTCTGTACTTGCCGCAATTTAATGGCGGGAAGTCAGTCTATCGAGATAAAAAGGAGCACGCACATGCACTTAAACATTAAATTAATATAGGTCACAAAAAGCGAGGACTTGAAACTCTAATGAATAGAAATAATCAATTCTCACATGCATAACACTTAACTTTTGAAGAATCAATTCAAGAATTCCAACATTGAGAGAAAACATGAGAAAAATATTTTCTAAGTGTTGTGTGCATGAAGAACAAAGAATAAGATCATACTTAGAAGAATCATACATCATCATTGTTCAAAGAACCACTACAACCATCTTATCAAACTCTACGTTGATCATCCACAATCAACAACAAACACGAAAAATATTCCACAAACTGTTACGTCTCTCAAACAGTGTTTCCATAGCAATTACTCCTTAACATTAACTTTTGTTGAAATATCCTTGTTTGATCTGAGGCTTTTAACATCACATTCATTGAATCATCTCAGATACATGTGCTAACTCATTGCCACAACTATATTCTTTCGTTCGCTTTTTATTTACTATTTATCCATAGTCATATTCTATAAAAAATCTTTTTTAACCTTAAACTTTCGCGAAAAATATCTATTCATCTTCATTTTAAACTCACTTTGGGACATATAAAATTATATACTCTTTATTAATATTATTATCATCATTAATAATAATCATTGTTATTATTATTTATATATTATATGACAAATATATATTATTTATATATGTATATAAAACACAAATTCATCTAACAACATTTTGTCGAGAGTTTTTTCGTGGTGAGTGGGCAGGCTTGGAATGGATAAGGGATAACCCAAAACCCTGCTAAAAATCATACTTACGAATTGTGGGTTATAAGGAATTTTTATGGTTATAAAAATAACCATATTAACAAAATGTGCAAGGCAAAAGAAAAAATAATTAGTTATTCTTTCTATATATTATATTATATTATATTATTGTAGTAAAGACGATCAGCATTATTATGGGGAACTTTTCAGATTTATCTGCCTACTTGCACGCTCAATTAAAATACGACGACTCGGGAAAGCAAAGGGCGTTAATTGCCAAACTTTTAACATTTAAAAGCCCACCTCTCCTCACACCCCTTGTTCTTCTTCATAAGCTGCTGTCCCTCTCTCTTAGTCTCTCTCTCTCACAGACACAGAACTGTTTGTTGTTTTTTTATTTTTGCAGAGATTCGCAGGTGATTCACTGGTGCCTTTTTCTCTGTTTATTCATCGTATCGGAATTAAGCAATGACACTCACTAATCACACATCTTCGTTTAGAAGCATCAACTTACTTTCTTTGAACAAGAAATATATATATATATATAAAACTGATTGCATTGTGGCATATTGAAGGCACAGGCACGACTCATTAATCCTCTCTTATTAATTAGTAGGTAAGATCGATCATCAATGGTGGCTCCGAGGGAGCATATAGAGGAGATTCGAAAGAACAAGTTCTCTGTCGGAAAAGAACCAAATCCACTGACGGAGGATCTCCACCAGTCTGTTAAGATTTTCTCGGATGAACTTTATTCTAAAGATGTTCATTTCCTCATGGAACTCCTTCAGGTTTTCTCTTCATTCCTTTATAACATCTACTTCGATCCTTCAATTTCTATGCATATACAGAACCAGATTAAATATATATATGCCCATTTACATGAGTACCTGTGTTTCCAAGTGTTCACTACTATGGCCTTTCCACAGTTACTTAACCTACGAATTCTGATCCCAACAATTTTATTTCCCAGAATGCTGAAGACAACGAGTATGCGGAAGGGGTCGACCCATCGCTAGAGTTCATCTTGACATCTCGTGACATCACTGGCACGGGTGCATCCTCGACGCTCTTGATTTTCAATAACGAGAGAGGATTTTCTCCCAATAACATAAACTCCATATGCAGTGTCGGTCGATCCACCAAGAAAGGCAACCGAAAACGCGGTTACATTGGCGAAAAGGGTAATTGTCTGTTAGTTTATTTATTAATCTTTAATCGTTGATTTTAACACACAAATATTTCTAAATATATATATTTTTTAAAATTTTTAATTTTAACCGTTAAATTTTTATTTAACTGTAAATTCGTTACATCGAATTTTTCACTTAAATAAAAATTTAATTTAAATCATTAAATTTCAATCTGTTGGTCAAAATTAAAGATTCTAAGGTCAACTCATATCCTCAATAACTAGATATACGAGAGAATAAATGATAAAGCTAAAAAGACGGCAATGAGCTTTAATATATATATATATATATATTTACTAATGAAAGAAGGAGCGTCGTGATCAGGATCCGCAGTTTCAATGAACTCCACTTCTTAAAGTAAAAATGCAGGCATAATAGTTAGTTTTCTACATCATTGATTACGGTCGTGTTATGATACAGGTATTGGTTTCAAAAGTGTGTTTCTTATTACATCCCGCCCTTACATATTCAGTGCTGGCTACATGATAAGATTCAATGAAGAGCCTTGTCCAGAATGCAAGATAGGGTATATCGTCCCCGAATGGGTAGAGGAGAACCCCATTGTGCCAAACATAAAGTCCATATATGGGTCTGCAGCTTCGCTCCCCACCACCACTTTGGTCCTCCCACTCAAGCCTGACAAGGTTCTTCCGGTCAAGAAAGAGCTCTCATCCATTCACCCTGAAATTCTCCTCTTCCTTTCAAAAATCAAAAACTTTTCGGTGAGGGAAGACAGTGAGAACCCCAAGCGTTCCACTCTCAGTGCCCTTGCTATTTCAAGCGAAACAGACTTTGTCACCAGAAAGAATGTGAATGCGGAATCATTTACTGTCCATCTCTCCACAGGTGAGAATGTTAAGAAATTCGAAAATGAATGCAGATACTACATGTGGAGGCAGAGGTTTCCAGTGAAACAGAAGAATAGAGTTGAGAGGAGAATGGAGGTCGAAGAATGGCATATCACACTGGCTTTTCCATATGGACCACGTCTTGAACGAAGAACAAACCCCAACTCTCCTGGGATCTTTGCATATCTTCCCACAGAAATGATCACCAACTTCCCCTTCATTATCCAGGCGGATTTTGTCCTGGCATCATCCAGAGAAACGTTTCTGGTTGATAACAAATGGAACCAGGGAATTCTTGACTGCCTGCCCTTGGCATTTATGAATGCATTTAGATCTCTGGTTAAAGAAACAGATTGCCCAGTTTTTAATTTGCCAAATATTTTTGGTTTCTTGCCTGTCGACTGCTCATCCTATCCCCAGCTTGATTCTGTCAGGGATACTATTAAGGCAATGATTGCTGATGAAAACATTGTTCCTGGCGAATCATACACCACCCAGAAGTTCTTCCACAAGCCTCATCAGGTGGGTAGGTTGATGCCTAGATTCTGGAATATTTTGTTTAAAGCTCGCCAACAGGGAGTGAGCTTGGATAGCCTCTCATCCCACGGAATGCATATTTTGAATTCTTCATTCGATAAAAGTAAGTACGACAAGGTACTGAATTTCATGGGTGTGAAATATGTTGAGAATAAATGGTATGAGAAGTGCATTAGTGGCTCTAATCTTGTATTGGGTGTTTCCGAAGAGGTGTACATTGACCTTCTAATCTTTTTTGCCGAAAATTGGTCCTCTGGGTGTAGATTGGTCCCATTGCTGAAATATATTGATTCAAAATCAACTGTTCGTTTATGCAGTATAATTCAGGTCCAGCAGTACAAAATTCAGCTCCTAATGTCTGAAACTTGCCACCACATCTCATGGCTTGTCAAATGGAACCAGGAATTCAAATTTTCCTCGGGTTTCAAATTTATGCCAATATCTACACAAGAAGCAATCTTCTCCTCGTTTGACAAAAAAAGGATACGAAATTGGCTTGCAAATGATGCGTTTGTCATCCGTGTTGATGTAAGGGGATATGCAGATCTAATCCTCAGTAGTTCTCTAGGTTTTAATAGAAAGCTCGGTATTACTTATGCCCACTTTCTTTATCACTCTTTGTCAGAAGGCTTTCTGACCAAGAAGCAAGTAAAAAAATTCTGCAAGCAGATGCCACTTGTTGATAACTACGGTTCTCTCACTACCCAATGGAATGGGGTTCTCGTCCCTGCCAGCGGAAGTGAATGGGCCAAGTTGGTCGGTTCTAATCCCTGGAGAAAGGAAGGCTATGTCGAACTAGCAGAGGAGTATTTGCATCCCGCCCATTTTGCAGGCCTATCTACTGCCGATAAAGGGCTTACTCTATTCCTGGCTATTAATCTTGGAGCTTCTGATATTCCCTTTCTAAACCCTCCTGACACTCGGATTCCCTCTTTGTCTTCACCGCTTACCAAGCAAAATGCGTTCTTGCTTTTGGGTTGGATTCGTCAAATTAGATATAGCATGCCCAGTTTGTTTCTCTCTTCCATAGAAGAAGGGAGCTGGTTGAGGGTTTCTTTGAGTGGAAGTCCAAGCTACAAGCCTCCCTGCGAATCTTTCCTATTTACCTCATCATGGGGAAACCTTCTACAGGATAAATCAGTGCTGGTTGATATTCCTATGGTTGATCAGGAGTTTTATGGTACAAAGATCCTTGAATTCTGGGATGAATTAAGAGCAATTGGGGTCAAATCTGAATTTGGAGAAGCATGCAAGTACATGGGAGAACGTCTCATGAGTTTAGCATCTTCTTCTGCATTGAGTAGAAGCAATGTCTTTTCAATACTAAAATTCATTAGATTTTTAAGGGAGAAAATGCTTCCTGTCGACGATTTTATATGCAGCCTCAAGAAGGGAAAATGGCTCCGGACTTCCCTTCATGACCAATCCCCTGAAGGTTCAGTTTTGTTTGATGAGGAATGGATGGCTGCTGCACAAATTAGTGACATTCCTTTTATTGATAGTGACTACTATGGCAAGGAAATCTTTACTTTCAAATCTGAACTCCAACTGCTTGGTGTTGTTATCGGATTCAATGAAAATTACCAGCTTGTTACTGAATATTTGAAATCTTCAGCATATATAAATCCTTTGACAGCTGAGGTTTTTCTCCTGATGCTTCTTTGTATTCACCACACTTCCTCTGACAAATTTGTTGGGCTGCTTAAAGACAAGAAATGCATAAAGACTGATGCAGGATACGGGGCTCCAAGTGAATGTTTCTTGTTGAATCCCGAATGGGGTGGCCTTATGCAGGTGTTTAACGGGTTCCCTCTGATTGACCAAGAATTTTATGGGAAAGGCATTGAGTCGTTCAAAACAGAGCTGCAGCATATAGGAGTGGTGGTCGAATTTGAGGAAGCATGCAAGAGATTCACTAAAGTTTTTCAGCAGCACGTAACATCCTATTCCATATCAAAAGATCATGTTATGTCATTTCTAACATGCTATAGAAAGCTAGAGGGGAAGTTTCCGACAGATCTCGAGAAATGTGTGCGTGAATTTCAATGGCTTCGAACCCGCCTCAGCAACTTTATGCGTCCCAAAGATTGTTTACTGTTTGGCTCTGACTGGGAAGCTATCTCCAAAATCTCCCGGCTTCCTTTCATAGACGATGGGGAAAATGGGTATGGCAGTGATATTCAGGAATTTAAAAAGGAGTTGAAGAGGATTGGTGTTGTGGTCAATTTGAAAGACGGAGTGAAGATTGTGGCTTCTCATCTTTGTTTCCCTCAAAATCGCAGCACCATAGCTCCAAAAAGTGTCCAGTCATTGCTTGAATGCATCCGATTGCTACAGCCCCAATGGGAGGGCTCCATGCGCGAGTCTGTTTTAAAGAAATTATCTACAGACTGGGTAAAAACACATTTGGATTATTTGCCACCAGACAAAACCTTATTGTTTGATGATCAGTGGGGTAAGTTTTTACAGAAGGAGGATGGTCCTTTCATTGATGAAGAATTTTATGGCTTCAATATTTCATCATACAAACAGGAGCTGCAATCTATTGGAGTAGTTGTCGATTTAGAGGCTGGTAGTTCATTGCTTGCCGGGTGCCTTGGCATCCATTCTGAGTTCACTACGATAGTCCGGATCTATGAATACTTGGGCAAATTCAAGTGGAAACCTGAACGAGAGCTCTCTCAAAAACTGTGGATCCCAAATGGAGGTGACAAGGGAGAGTGGGTTAACACTGAGGAATGTTTGCTTTGTGACGAAAATGGTCTCTTTGGTATGCAGCTGCACATCTTGGACCGATATTATAAACACAGTTTACTATACTTCTTCTGTCAAGCATATCAAGTCAGGTCCAGTCCTTCTGTCATTGATTACTCCAACCTTTGGAAGGCGTGGCAAAGTTCAGCTGACCGAAAACTCTCATCAGTAAATTGCCGTGCATTTTGGGAGCATGTTGCAGGCAAATGGACTCTGTGGGACGGTGAGACCCGAAAAACCCTGGCCGACAGCTTGGTGAAGCTTCCCACAGAATCTGGTTCTAATGAGATTCTGTTGGCTAATAAGGATGATGTTTTTATCGGGGATGACCTCCTTCTAAAAGACCTGTTTCAGGCTTCCTCTGAACGCCCCATATTTGTCTGGCATCCTAGGCCAAGCTTGGCCTCTCTTCCCCTCACTAAGCTGCTTGATATCTACGCAGGAATTGGTGTGCGCACTATATCCCAGTCCGTAGTGAAGAAGGAAGCGCCCGTAATGGAGGATGGTGCAGAACTGAAGCAGGTGGATAGTATATTAAGAAAGGGACTGTTCAAGCTGATTCTTGGGTTTCTAGCTGGATCAAAAGTGGGGATGGAATTAGAAAAGAGGGTTGAAGTGGCAAAACGCCTGCTCTCTCTTGAGGTTTTTGAGACAGCAGAACCAATTTCAGTAAGCTATAGCTTGGCATTGTCCTCTGGAGAAGTCATCACTGTAGAAGCAAGCCGAATGGTCCGCTGGGATCGGAAGGAATCCAAACTCTTTGTGCAGCAGGTTGAGAAGTCCGTGCAGAAGAATGCCATTGTGTTTGCCACATACTTCGCTGAAGCGGTATCTGAGGGATTATTGTGGGACATGGAGGTCCATATTTGTGACCTGTCTGAGCTTATCAAATTGGGATCTCTGGTGGGCTTTGATGAGGAAGCTGTCGGCTTCTTGATGAAGAAAAACAATCTTCATGTCTCTGAGGAGGAGGAAGCGTTCTTCTCTTCCATCCCCGATTGATATGGCCATATGGGTCTGTCATCACCTAGTCCCCCACCGCAGTCCGCACCCACCCACACTTCTTGTTGTTCTTTTTAATATTTATTTTGTTTGCTGCCGCTATCGAATCTTCCAGTTGCTTTCTTGTTGGCTTTTTGTATCAGAATTATAATCCTCGACTTTGTTTTAATTTACTTGTTCTGGCCTCCGGTTATCACTTCCCCATTTTTTTAACGTAATTTTCATTCCGTTCTAAAACTAATTTTCAATCGAAACAAAATTGTTAATCCCCGCTTCGAAGACATGCAAGCCTCCCTCCCCAGTCTCTAGTTTTTCTTCTTCCTTAGTTTACCCTTCCCCTCTCTTCAATATTTAATGCATATCTATTTTTAAAAAGTTAAATAATAAACTTGACTGTTTTTATTGTAATTAGCATTAATAGCATTAGATTTAATTTTTATTGTCCGAGTCAAAAAATAAAATAAATATTTAAAAATTATTACTCGTTTTATTTAATAAAATTAATTTTGGATATCATAAAAAAAATAATTTTTATTTATTTTTAATTTCAATATATATACATATGTTTGATAAATATTACATATAAATATATAATATATTAATTTATACATACCATTTTTATCATTTTATTTTTTAATCTGCTGAAAGTTAAATATAGATGAGAGATTGAGAGCAAACAAGTGTCAAAAAGTACTTAAAATGGTCAAGGTATGTTGAAATATAATTATAAAATTGAAATATTAATTTTTCATGTCATGTTAATAAATCAAATTTATTTAAAAATAGCTTAATCTGACTGAAACCAAACCAAATTCACCTCTATTTCCTACCACTATGAACATTTTTTATCCCAACTTCTCTATCACTTTCATTCAGCAAAATAAAAATGCTTCGGGCGAAAGGTAAGTACAGGTAAGTGATTCAATTTGTCCAAAATTAGTACTCTAATGTTTGCATATCATTTGTATCCAACAGGAACATTTTAAGGTAATATAGGATTATTTCCACCCCCCCCCCCCCCCCCCCCCCCCCCCCCCCCCCCCCCCCCCCCCCCCCCCCCCCCCCCCCCCCCCCCCCCATCCAAGGCACTTTTGTACTCTTTTAACGAGCCCCAAACCAACTATCATGGAACCGCGAGGAGGGAAAGAAAAGGCAATGGCTCAGACCATGATGACAAACAAGGAAGTAGACAGCACAGATTTCTTTGATCCAGAGACAATTTTTTGTTTCCTTTTTCTTTATACCCATTTTAAGGGGTAAAAGAGGTAAGAAAACTATGTAATACCCAAAATTAGGCTATCGTAGGGTTATTTGCTATCCTTGTATTTGCACATATGTATTTTCTTCTCTCCGCCCCCGGGGGTTTTCCCCCCTGGGGGTTCCCCCGAAGGGCTGGGGGGTGTTTTCTTTTTTTTTTTTTTTTTTTTTTTGTTATAAAGTCTAATTAACAATGGTATCGGAGCCTCCGGGTTTTTTTGTTTTTTTCCCCCCCCCTGGGTCGGTTCTTGATTTCGATTCGTCTTGGATCTTGATAATGGCCACAAATACATTCCAATGTGCATAATTTTGATGATAACTCCTTTTAACGAAGCTTCCAATGCATCTGAAGCAACGCCCCCCCCCCCCCCCCCCCCCCCATTTTTCTCATCTTTAATAAGGTCTCTCTTGAAGTCTTTGTCGTATTTAAGAATGTTTCGATTTAATCTGGGTAATACATGAAGAGGTTGGCGTTCTGTTTGTTCATTCCGTCTTCATATTCCTTTTAGAGATCTATTCTTATAGTGTGACCCTCACTATTGATGAGGTTTATGAGGCTTTTTTTCTCATGAGAAATGAAGCAATTTGGTGGTTCTAACTCGAGCAGAAGGTCTCGTTGTTCGTGGTAGGTCACAGACGCAATCCTAATTTTGGTGGTAATAAAGAAAGATCATCACAAAAGAGAAATAATTTTGGTAAAAGGTCATATAGAGTGTTATTGAACAAGAATAAAGATGGAGAATAAAAAGTTGAACAATGGCTCAATTGACCAATTCTAATTATGATGACAAACAAGGAAGTTAAGACCGTCTTTCAATGGCATAAGAGGGCTTCATTGAATCCTACCAAAGGGATTTTGACCCCCGCCTTGCAATTAAACAAAGAGTCGGTTTCCACAAATGACTTTTGTATGCTTTTTATTTATGTACTTCTTCCATAATTAAAAAAATGTGCATTCCTGCTATAATCTATTAAATAATTTATTAAGTTTGTTATTATTATTATTATTAGTTTTTTATTATTATTAGAGTAATGCCCATGTTACATGATTTATCCTCTGCATACACCAAAGTACTTCAAGACGGGAGGGTCAAAGACATCCTTGATCAACTTCCCAATCTAGTGGATAACTTCATTAGTCCAACTAAGCCCCCCCCCCCACCAAAAAAAAAACCGCCTTTCTTAAAATGTACAACCCAGCCAATAAATGAATAATGAGAAATTCAATAAGCTATCGAGCCATCTACTGAATTTCATTGTGATGTGGAACCGATAAGAAAAGAGGAGATGGAATAACAAGAAAAAGAAAAAACAAGGAAAAAGGGTTGTTGAAAGAAAAGGGGTTCCCGGGGGAAAATTAGAGGTTTAAAAAAAAATTGTTAAAAAAGGTTGGGAGGTTTTGGGGGGGGGTTAATGGAAAATAATTAATTATTATTATTTCATCCAACATGATCTTAAATTAGACGTTAGAAGCTTTTTTACATGGAGAACTTGAGGAGACATCTATATGGAACAACCTAAAGGTTTTACCCAAAAAAAAAAAAACAAAAAAAAACACCAAAAACATTAGCCTTAGGTTTAAACTTATTATTATCATCCCATGATTTTAAAACTAAACTCTTTTGTATACTACTTCTAATGTTGATATATTTGAAAGCACCAAGGGTAAAGATGAGATCGGAGTCCAACTTAATACAATTTGAGTGGATTTGGGAGCCCCACAAACCAAAAAAAAAAAAAAGACATTTAGCCAAGTCAAAAAATGAGAGAGGAATGCAAAATGTTTGAAAAAATTCAAATCATAACCAATCAATAAATGTTAAAAATCATCGATCTTTGTTCGGTCTTGGCTTGGTGCATAAAAATTCGGTTTGATTCATTGATTTGAATCAATTTTTGAAGTTTTAACGCGTCTAAATAAAAAAATACATTCATTTTAATTCTTAAACATCATCATCAATCGACTAAGTTTATAACTTTGGGAGTAGATCCCATTATTTATATATTATTAAGGGGTAAAGAGGTAATTGGAAATATGTAAACCGGTTATGAGAGCCATAGCCTGCTAGCCGTCCGTTGTACTCCCAAAAGTGATTTCTTCTCCTCTCGCCCGTGATTTTTCCCGTCTTGGGTTTTCCACGTAAATCTTGGTGTTCTTTCTCTGTTTCTATTTGATTTTTGCTATTATCTTCCGTCTAATTTATAACACCAACCATAACTGATTTTGTATGCTTTTTATTTATGTACTTCTTCCATAATTTAAAAAATGTGTATGTGCTTTAATCTATTAAATAATTTATTAAGTTTGTTATTATTATTATTATTAGTTTTATTATTATTATTAGAGTAATGCCTCATACAATCGAGATTGGATAATCTTTGAGTAGCTGTGATGATGTGACAACATACCAAAAGGGTAAGAAAAAAACATAATGATTCAATAAGCTATGATTTCATTGTGATGCTGTGAACCGATTGTAAAAAAATTATTATTATTATTATTATCCTACCTGCCCAGCTGCCTTCCACCGAAAGCACTAAGGGTGAGTAATGGTCGATTTGTATATAATTTTTAAACCAAACTAATGACATTTGGTTTGAAAAAAATTCAAATCAAAACCAACCAATAAATGTTAAAAATCATCGATCTTGATTCGGTTCGGTGCATAAAAATTCGGTTTGATTCATTGGTTTGAATCGATTTTTGAATTTTAACGTCAAATAAAAAAATACATTCATTTTAATTCTTAAACATCATCACCAATCAATTAATTTTATAAATTTGGAAAAAAAAAAAAAAAAAAAAAAAAAAAAAAAAAAAAAAAAAAAAAAAAACCCCGCCCATAAAAAAAAAAAAAAAAAAAAACAAAAAAATAAAAAAAAAAAAAAAAAAAAATATTTAATTATATTTTTTTTTTATTTTTTTTTTTTTTTTTAACCCCCCCCCCTCAAAATTGTAAACTAAACTAATAACATCCGTTATTCAAAAATAAAAATCAAATAAATTAATATAATTTTAAAAATCAAAAGTTTTGGTTTTTAAAACACGCACGCGCTTCTCCCCTTTGCATCCAGCGGTCCGATTCCAATCCCCTCTACGACAGCATCCAGGCCCGCTAGTCATCTCCCTGTACGGCTGCCCTCTCCTCCTTTCTCCGCTAGACAAAAGCCCCACCTCCCTGCAGTAGAAAAGATCTCGCCATATCCCAAGAAATCAGAGACGAGATCGCGCCCCAGATCTCTCGCCAGAGTTGACCTTCTCCCTTCAGCAGCGCCCATGCATGCCGACAGCCATGATGCCCTTCTTCACCTGTTC
This sequence comes from Taxillus chinensis, assembly GCA_023512835.1. Taxonomy (NCBI): domain Eukaryota; kingdom Viridiplantae; phylum Streptophyta; class Magnoliopsida; order Santalales; family Loranthaceae; genus Taxillus; species Taxillus chinensis. The sequence goes on along the minus strand of CM042087.1, from coordinate 54,553,043 downwards.
TCCCTCCATAAAAAGGACTCCATAGCAGTTTGGGAGAGGAGAAAATAAGATAAGAGGAAGAGAGGTACAGAGAGAGGAGGAAATAGACCAAAAACAGAAAGAAATTAAGTAAAAGAGAGCACACAGGAAGGATACAGGCACGATAGAGAGGACATAGAAGGGGGCAACAAATCGCCCGATTACATATCGTTGTAAGTTCTGATAATCTCATAAGATTGTAATCACTGATGTTCATGCTTTTGCTTACGGTTCTCTGGTTTTTTCATGTAAGTCTGTGTGGGTGTTGTACTCTGTAACAATAAAAGTGGCTATGGTCATAATGGATGAACCTTGTAGTTACCGTCTTGTTTTGTTTTGTTAAATTAAAATTGTGACTTGGGATGCTCTAGCGTTTGGGTTGGCTGAAATCTGTATAATTACTTTGGGGGATGAATTGGGATTCTCAGCATAACATGGTGTGTTTATTTTGGTGACTTTATTTGGCCTGACATGCCTGCATATCATTATCCTTCGACCATGACTTTGGTCTTGCTGTGTTAACGGTCAAATAGCCGTGAATGGCCCTGATGCACTCATGCTCTATACGTTCACTGCCCTGCATGTTCCACTGCACCCATCTGGTGTAAGATATCTGTTCTATTTTTCTATTTCTTTCATCCCTTTGCCTTGGTTTCTCTTTCTTTCCTGTGATGAGTGCCCAATCTCTGGCACTCTTTTTTTTTTTAAATAAAACTGATAAATTCATAGCTCCATCCCTCGTCTTTGGTTTTCTCCTATGCTTCTTCCATGGTCTATGTTTTTTGGTATGCCTCTGATCTGATCGTTGGTCCGGTCCATTCTCTGGACAGAACACTTGCTATCTGGTCTGGCATTCGCTTTGGCTCTAGACACGGGTCTGACATTTGGTTGGGTCACTATTTAGTTCCAAAAAAAACAGGCAATAGAAACAAAATCGTTAAAAAAGAAATAAAAATTTATATAAACAAAAAAACTCCTTTAATCCCTCTCTTAAGTTGTTTTTCAAGGCTTTTGTAAATTAAATTGTTTCATTTTTTCTAATTGTTTTTCCAGACAATAAAAATAAAATTATTTCGTTCTTTAATTTTACATCCTTAACCCTTTTGTAAACTCTTGAACTTTTAATTTTAAATCTCTTTCTTTTAAATTTTTAAATAATCTTTTAAATAATTTGTCTTCTTTTGCAATATGATTTTGAAAAATGATAAAAAGGGAAAAAAATCACCAATAGCAAGAAAAAAAAAAAAACAAGAGGAAAAAGGCAACAATTTAAAAATTCTTAAAATCTTTTCTTTTATTTTTCTTGGGCACTTTCAATTATTTTTTGAAGTAGTTTTTCTTAACTTTTTCCTTCATCTCCTTTAACTATTTCTAAAAAAACTGTTATGAATTCTTTTAAAATAAACTCTTTTAAAAAAATTCGTTGTTGAAAACATATTATAGAAAATACTTAAAACATTTTTTTTATTTTCTTTTAACTTTTCAAACTCCTAAATCTTCCAACTTCTTTTTACGCAATTAGGTATTAATTTTTCAATCCTAATTAGGTATTAATTTTTTAGCGTAATAGAATGTCTAACACTTTTCTCATAATTGACTTTCGGATTTATTAGATTATGGTACACAAATGTTTTTATTTTTACAACTTCTTGTATCCAATGTTCCAAGCGTTGATAATTTTTAAATTATCATATATTTTTTCACCTTTTACCTTTTCACAAAAAAAAAACCTCAATCGCTAGTCGCACATTGTTCCCTCGACGCCCGAACGAATCCGAATGTTGACACTCCCAATCAAATGCACCAGCATTTAGAGTCATAATATGTTGAGGACCTTGATTAGGATCCAAAAACAATTTAGAGAAGGATAACCGAATACTCAAACTCTAGCCCAAGCAATTCAAGTAATTAACTGAAAAAGCCGAAAATAAGTATAAATCTCTAATATGAGAGTTTATAATTGTTAATAGCCAATAATTTGAATAATATGAATACATAATTGTCATAGACAAGGCTTATTTATAGGCAAACGACTATCTAGGAATTGGAAACTTAAGTAAAATACCAAAATACCCTAATACGAATTAAATAAAGGAAAGTAATAAAAAGGAAAGACTTCTAATACAATAAGAAAAGTAAATATAAGAATAATCCCAGCAATAGAAGATGTCTTGCGCAACACGATACGTGCATGTGGCCACGTCACAAACATCAACTCAATACAAGCACGTCACGAGCGGTACGAGTAGCTGATTCGTACAGGCTGGTACAGTTATTAGCGCAAGGTCTTTATCATTCCCCCACTCTTCGAAATTTCCCTTGCCCTCAAGGGAAAATTGGGGAAATTGTTCAACATCCAAAGTAGAGCGCCCCATTAATCCCAGAAATCCATAATCCTTTACAAATTTCCTGACCACCGTCTTTATGTGAACCTCCTGTCTCACAGTCACAAAATTAAACTGCTGTAAAAACATAAACGGAGCAGATCTTAAATCTATTATGAATTCTGCCCACATCTCTCGCTTGTGAAATACTTTTGCAAATAGGGATGGTAAAGAGTGATGGCAGGAAGTTGTGGCCTGGGAGAGTTGAGCGTCGATCGGTCCAATTATAAAGGCTACGTTATTGGAATGATTAGGAATTGGGTGCACCTTGTGTCAAGGGTATCGCTTAACTGGGCATCGTCGAGGACAAAGATCATGTTATTGAGAGTCTCTTCAATGGTGACGGTCTTGTTGACTTTGATTTGAGCATCATTCACCACGGTAGAGGAAGCCAGAGGAATCAAGAACTCTAAAGTTAGAGTTGGGTCACCCATCCCTTTAGATGAGTCACCAGATGGGAACTCAGCCTCATGTTGTGATCCATGTGAGCTCTGAAAACATGGTTCATCTTCAACGCTTGAAATATCTTTCACCTCCTGTGAAGTTTGTCGTGGCCTACGATCATCTCCTTGAGTTCGTTTGCCTCTTATAGGATCTTTTTCCTTGTGTGCGGATAATTGATCAATTTTCTGATTAATCCTATCTTGGAATCGAACCATCTTTGCCATAGCCGCCAATAACTTTGCCATAGAATTCTCCAGGGCTTCAAACCGCTGCCTGTTCGTTCTGGTCGCCTCCTCCATCATTGCTGATGAAGAACGCGAGAAATTGAGAAATCTTAATTAGGATCTCTCAATGAAAGCACCAAGTTGTTGAGGTCCTTGATTAGGATCCAACAACAATCTAGAAAAGGATAACCGAATACCCAAACTCTAGCCCAAGTAATTAACTGAAAAAGCCGAAAATAAGTATAAACCTCTAATATGAGAGTTTATAATTGTCAATAGTCAATAATTTGAATAATCTGAATACATAATTGTCATAGACAAGGCCTATTTATAGGCAAACGACTATCTAGGAATTGGAAACTTAATACAATTAGGAAACTTAAGTAAAATACCAAAATACCCTAATACGAATTAAATAAAGGAAAGTAATAAAAAGGAAAGACTTCTAATACAATAAGAAAAGTAAATATAAGAATAATTCCAGCGATAGAAGATGTCTTGCACAACATGATACGTGCATGTGGCCACGTCACGAACATCAACTCAATACAAGCACGTCACGAGCGGTACGAGTAGCTGATTCGTACAGGCTGGTACAGGTATTAGCGCAAGGTCTTTATCATAATACGTCCTTATTTGCTAGAGTAGAGTCTCAAAACAATGACAATCAGCATATTTGAAAATATATTAAGCACCAAATATTTCGATCGTATACAAGAACATAACTATAAGGTCTTAAAGTGTTATGACACACCAATTGATCTAGTTGGTATTTGAAAATAAATTTAAAAAAGAATTCATAAAAACAATCATAGATTACTGATGACATATTACCAATTTCAGAAGATCTAAGAAACCAAGAAAATAAATTATGCTGAATCAGAACTATCTAAATATATAGCTAGATTTATTTTCCTGATAGAAGTAAAGGTGACGACTGTTAATTAACCATGTTAATGGTGGTTAGAATCTAAATGTGTTGTAAGACCAGAAAGAAAGTGCAAAAGTTGAATATTTGAAAACAAGAAACCTGGATCAAATCATCTAAAGAACTTTTCCTCACCACATGCATGTTAATGGTGGTTAGCATAAGAATCTGATATGCCATTCAAATTTGCACCGATAAGATTCTTAATAGCTCTAACCGAAAAACAGGGTAGGGGAAAAAAAAATCCTTGAGTCAAGAAGAGGGTGATGAATGCCCTAGTACATAATCTAGAGGAAAATCTTAATTGTTTCTGCATGATGCTTCCATTTGTGCTCCTAGCAATGAAAAATATCAAGGAACAGACAAATTGGTCAATTATTGCATGTGAGCTATTTTCCTTTTCCCCTAAGAAACCAAACAGGAATAGTTGGTCGACTAGGAAAAGTTGGTCAATTATTGCATGTGAGCTATTTTGTTTATGAGAACAAAATCATAAACTTCTTAAGTTAAATAAATTTAAAGTAAAAAAAAGACCCAGAAAATTAATCAAGATTTTAGGAAAAGAGACAACGAGAATTTATCTTGTTTGACAAAGACTGCGTTTTATTTGTAGTTCCTCTCTTCTCAAACCATAATAAAAACGTTCAGCTCTATATAATTTGTCCAAGAGTTTTGCAGTCATAATGTCATTCTCGGGGGTATACGTACGTACAGAAGCCTAACAGCATGTACAAGGAAAGATAGTCACGATCCAATCATGTTATTGTAGAGGAGCGATAGATACTGGGCTCCACTTTCCTCCAAAAACGACGGAATAAACCTGCGTTTTATTTATTCATCCGTTGGATTAAGCAATGTGATGAGGTGTCGTCATCCGGACGGCTGCTCACCAGCGAATCCAAACCCGGATCTAGTTACTAGTTAGTTTAGTGTGCACCCGAATCCAAACGTCAGCGACGACCCCTCGGTCCGAGGTCCAAAAGAAGCCAAAGTAAAGCACGATCGACGCGCCTTTAACGCTCACACGCTTGCACAACCACGACCCACGAACACTCACCCAGACCTTTCGTGTTTAACCGTTTGCTTAACCAGGAAGAGTCAGGAAAGCAAAAGGGGCAGCAAGTGCCATGCTTTACCATTTAAAACCTCACACTTCTTCATAACCCCCGCTCTCTCTCTCTCTCTCTCTCGCTCAGAGACAGAACTGTTTGTTGTTTTTTTGCAGAGATTCGCAGGTGGATTCACTGGCCCTTTTCTCTGCTTGCTTATTCATCGTATCAGAATTAAGCAATGACACTAATAACCCACACACACACACATATATATATATATATGTATCTTCGTTTAGAAGCAGCAACTTAATTTCTTTGAACCATAAATATATATATATATATATATAACTGATTGCATTGCGGCATGCAGGCAGGCACTACGTACGTACTACGCCTTAAGATCAGCAATGGCGACGCCGAGGGAGCATATAGAGAAGATTCGAAAGGACAAGTTCTCCATCGGGAAAGAACCAAATCCACTGACGGAGGATCTCCACCAGTCCGTTAAAATCTTCTCTGCTGAACTTTATTCTAAAGACGTTCATTTCCTCATGGAACTCCTTCAGGTTTTCTCTTCTTAATTCCTCTATAACTTCTACTCCATTCTCTTGGATTCTTGACCTGTTAATTACATCACATGGATGTGTCCCTGTCTTTTTTTTTTTTTTTTGAATAAACTGTTTTTCTTTCCTTCATTTTAATTTAGTATAAAACGTTTGAGATTTTAGGTGAACTACATACGCGCGTCTATTTTGGGATTAGTGTGTTAGTACTTTTTTTAAAAAAAAAATTTGGTTTCATATATACTAATTTGAATTCAATATTTTTTTAATAAAATTGGTAAATAGTTTTGGTTAGATAACTGAAATTACATTGTTTTAAAAAATTGTTTTTGGTATGCAATTTTAATTTTAAAACTTAAATAAAGTAATGGGTAAATAAGAGGAGAGATTTGAATGCACTCTCAAATCTCATGCAAAGGGCTTCTTCTTTTTCTTTTTCTTTTTTCCTGCTGAAACACAATTTGAAGCTGTTTTTGAATTAAATTGGATTCCAAACTCAAAATATTTTTTCCCAATTTGTTACTCTTGATGCGCCCACGTATTACTTTATTTAAATTTTAAAACTAAAACTATATATTAAATAGAAATTTCTTAACAATCAAACTTCAATTAATTTAGCATTCATCCATTATTTTATAAAAGAAAAAATCATTTCCCTTTTCTTCTTCACTCACCAAATCTTGTTTCCAGTCCAACCATTCTGCTTCGTACAACATCTCTGTAAATACAGAACCGGATATATATACATGTGTGGGTGCATATGTATAGAATCTGGCTAGCTGGCAAGAGACCTACCTATATACATAACCAGATTATATATATGCCCATTTACGCGAGGACCTGTCCTTTCCACAGTTACTTAACCAACTAATTCTGAACCCAACAAGTTTTTTTTTGCCCAGAATGCTGAAGACAACGAGTATGCGGAAGGGGTCGACCCATCACTGGAGTTCATCGTGACGTCTCGGGACATCACTGGCACGGGTGCTTCCTCTACCCTCTTGATTTTCAATAACGAGAGAGGGTTTTCTCCCAAGAACATAGACTCCATTTGCAGTGTTGGTCGATCCACAAAGAAAGGCAACCGAAAACGCGGTTACATTGGCGAAAAAGGTAATTGTGTGTTTATTTATTTAAAGCACACATATTCCCAAAGTACTATTAACTTAAAATGCATTCGCCATTTGCCAAGATGCGTGTGAGTAGAGTGTGAGAGAGAGACAGAGAGGCGGGTTTATATGTATTTGGGGGTTCAGTTAGTTTTCTACTCATTGATTACGGTTGTGTTGTGAAACAGGTATTGGTTTCAAGAGCGTGTTTCTGATTACATCCCGCCCTTACATATTAAGTGCTGGCTATATGATTAGATTTAATGAAGAGCCGTGTCCAGAATGCAACGTTGGGTATATTGTCCCCGAATGGGTAGAGGAGAACCCCATTGTGCCTAACATAAAGTCCATATATGGGTCTGCAGCTTCGCTCCCCACCACCACTTTGGTCCTCCCACTCAAGCCTGACAAGGTTCTTCCGGTCAAGAAAGAGCTCTCATCCATTCACCCTGAAATTCTCCTCTTCCTTTCAAAAATCAAAAACTTTTCGGTGAAGGAAGACAATGAGGACCCCAAGCTTTCTACTCTCTGTGCCCTTGCTATTTCAAGCGAAACAGACTTTGTCACCAGGAAAAATATGAATGCTGAATCATATACCGTCCATCTATCCACAGGTGAGAATGTAAAAAAATTCGATAGTGAATGCAGGTACTACATGTGGAGGCAGAGGTTTCCAGTGAAACAGGAGAATAGAGTTGAGAGGAGAATGGAGGTCGAAGAATGGAATATCACACTGGGCTTTCCCTATGGACCACGTCTCGAACGAAGAACAAACCCCAACTCTCCTGGGGTCTTTGCATATCTTCCCACAGAAATGATCACAAACTTCCCCTTCATTATTCAGGCTGATTTTGTCCTGGCATCATCCAGAGAAACTTTTCTGGTTGATAACAAGTGGAACCAGGGAATTCTTGACTGCGTGCCCTCGGCATTTATGAATGCATTTAGATCGCTGGTTAAAGAAACAGATTGCCCAGTCTTTAATTTACCAAATATTTTTGGCTTCCTGCCTGTACACTGCTCATCTTATCCCCACCTTGATTCTGTCAGGGATACTATTAAGGCAATGATCGCCAATGAAATCATTGTTCCTTGCGAATCATATACCACCCAGAAGTTCTTCTACAAGCCTTGTCAGGTGGGTAGGTTGATGCCTAGATTCTGGGATATCTTGGTTAAAGCGCGGCAGCAAGGAGTGTGCTTGGATAGCCTCTCATCCCATGGAAAGTATATTTTGAGTTCTTCATTTGATAAAAGTAAGTACGACAAGGTACTAAATTTCATGGGTGTGAAACAAGTTGAGAATGAGTGGTATGAGAAGTGTATTAGCAGCTCTAATCTTGTACGGGGTGTGTCAGAAGGGGTATATATTGACCTTCTAATATTTCTTGCCGAAAATTGGTCCTCCCGGTTTCAAAATACTGCCATCAGCAGCGTACAGTTACTGAAATATGTTGATTCAAAATCAACTGTCCGTTTATGCAGTGTAAGTCAGGTCAAGCAGTCCAAAATTCAGATCCTTATGTCTGAAACCTTCCGCCACATCTCATGGCTTGTCGACTGGAACCAGGAATTCAGATTTTCCTCTGGTTTTGAATTTTTGCCAATATCTACACAAAAGGAAATCTTTTCCTCTAATCACAGGGAAATGATACTAAATTGGCTAGCAAATAATGTGACTGTCAAGCGTGTTGATGTCACGGGATATGCGGTTCGCCTCAGTAGTTCTATCAGTTTTGACAGAAAGGTCGCTATTTCTTACACCCACTTCCTTTATCACTCTTTGGCAGAAGACTTTCTGACTAAGGACCAAGTAAAAAAACTTTGCAACACGATGCCACTTGTTGATAATTATGGTTCTCTCACTACCCAAAGGAATGGGGTTCTCGTCCCTGCCAGCGGAAGTAAATGGGCCACGCTGGTTGGTTCTAATCCTTGGAGAAGGGAAGGCTATGTTGAACTAACAGAGGAGTATTTGCATCCCGCCCATTTTGCAGGCCTATCTACTGCCGATAAAGGGCTTACTCTATTCCTGGCTATTAATCTTGGAGCTTCTGATATTCCTTATCTAAATCCTCCCAACACTCGCATCCCCTCTGTGTCTTCTCCACTTACCAAGCAAAATGCATTCTTGGTTTTGGGTTGGATTCGTCAAATTAGATATAGCATCCCAAGTTTGTTTCTCTCTTCCATAAAAGAAGGGAGTTGGTTGAGGGTTTCTTTGAGTGGAAGTCCAAGCTACAAACCGCCCTCAGAATCTTTCCTATTTACCTCATCATGGGGAAACCTTCTACAGGATAAATCAGTGCTGGTTGATATTCCTATGGTTGATCAGGAGTTTTATGGAACAAAGATCCTTGAATTCTGGGATGAATTGAGAGCAATTGGGGTCAAATCTGAATTTGGAGAAGCATGCAAGTACATGGGAGAACGTCTCATGAGTTTAGCATCTTCTTCTGCATTGAGTAGAAGCAATGTCTTTTCAATACTAAAATTCATTAGATTTTTAAGGGAGAAAATGCATCCTGTTGACGATTTCATATGCAGCCTCAAGAAGGGAAAATGGCTCCGGACTTCCCTTCATGACCAATCCCCTGAAGGTTCAGTTTTGTTTGATGAGGAATGGATGGCTGCTGCACAAATCAGTGACATTCCTTTTGTTGATAGTGACTACTATGGCAACGAGATCTTTACTTTCAAATCTGAACTCCAACTGCTTGGTGTTGTTATCGGATTCAATGAAAATTACCAGCTTGTTACTGAATATTTGAAATCTTCAGCATATATAAATCCTTTGACAGCTAAGGTTTTTCTCCTGATGCTTCTTTGTATTCACCACACTCACTCTGACAAATTTTTCCGGTTGCTTAAAGACAAGAAATGCATAAAGACTGATGCAGGATACGGGGCTCCAAGTGAATGTTTCTTGTTGAATCCCGAATGGGGTGGCCTTATGCAGGTGTTTAACGGGTTCCCTCTGATTGACCAAGAATTTTATGGGAAAGGCATTGAGTCGTTTAAAACAGAGCTGCAGCATATAGGAGTGGTGGTCGAATTTGAGGAAGCATGCAAGAGATTCACTAAAGTTTTTCAGCAGCACGTAACATCCTATTCCATATCAAAAGATCATGTTATGTCATTTCTAACATGCTATAGAAAGCTAGAGGGGAAGTTTCCAATAGATCTCCAGAAATGTGTGCGCGAATCTCAATGGCTTCGAACCCGCTTCACTAACTTTATGCGTCCCAAAGATTGTATACTCTTTGGCCCTGACTGGGAAGCTATCTCCAAAATCTCCCTGCTTCCTTTCATAGACGATGGGGAAAATGGGTATGGCAGTGATATTCAGGAATTTAAAAAGGAGTTGAAGAGGATTGGTGTTGTGGTCGATTTGAAAGACGGAGTGAAGATTGTGGCTTCTCATCTTTGGTTCCCTCAAAATCGCAGTACCATAGCTCCAAAAAGTGTCCAGTCATTGCTTGAATGCATCAGATTGCTACAGCGCCAATGGGAGGGCTCCATGCCCGAGTCAGTTTTAAAGAAAGTATCTACAGACTGGGTAAAAACCCATTTGGGTTATTTGCCACCAGACAAAACTTTGTTGTTTGATGATCAGTGGGGTAAATTCTTACAAAAGGAGGATGGTCCTTTCATTGATGAAGAATTTTATGGTTTCAATATTTCATCATACAAACAGGAGCTGCAATCTATTGGAGTAGTTGTGGATGTAGCTGCTGGTAGTTCATTACTGGCCGGGTGCCTTGGCATCCATTCTGAGTTCACTACGATCGTCCGGATCTATGAATACTTGGGCAAATTCAAGTGGAAACCTGAAGGAGAGCTCTCTCAAAAACTGTGGATCCCAAATGGAGGTGACAAGGGAGAGTGGGTTAACACTGAGGAATGTTTGCTTTGTGACGAAAATGGTCTCTTTGGTATGCAGCTGCACATCTTGGACCGATATTATAAACACAGTTTACTATACTTCTTCTGTCAAGCATATCAAGTCAGGTCCAGTCCTTCTGTCAATGATTATTCCAACCTTTGGAAGGCGTGGCAAAGTTCAGCTGACCGAAAACTCTCATCAGTAAATTGCCGTGCATTTTGGGAGCATGTTGCAGGCAAATGGACTCTGTGGGACGGTGAGACCCGAAAAACCCTGGCCGACAGCTTGGTGAAGCTTCCCACAGAATCTGGTTCTAATGAGATTCTGTTGGCTAATAAGGATGATGTTTTTATCGGGGATGACCTCCTTCTAAAAGACCTGTTTCAGGCTTCCTCTGAACGCCCCATATTTGTCTGGCATCCTAGGCCAAGCTTGGCCTCTCTTCCCCTCACTAAGCTGCTTGATATCTACGCAGGAATTGGTGTGCGCACTATATCCCAGTCCGTAGTGAAGAAGGAAGCGCCCGTAATGGAGGATGGTGCAGAACTGAAGCAGGTGGATAGTATATTAAGAAAGGGACTGTTCAAGCTGATTCTTGGGTTTCTAGCTGGATCAAAAGTGGGGATGGAATTAGAAAAGAGGGTTGAAGTGGCAAAACGCCTGCTCTCTCTTGAGGTTTTTGAGACAGCAGAACCAATTTCAGTAAGCTATAGCTTGGCATTGTCCTCTGGAGAAGTCATCACTGTAGAAGCAAGCCGAATGGTCCGCTGGGATCGGGAGGAATCCAAACTCTTTGTGCAGCAGGTTGAGAAGTCCGTGCAGAAGAATGCCATTGTGTTTGCCACATACTTCGCTGAAGCGGTATCTGAGGGATTATTGTGGGACATGGAGGACCATATTTGTGACCTGTCTGAGCTTATCAAATTGGGATCTCTGGTGGGCTTTGATGAGGAAGCTGTCGGGTTCTTGATGAAGAAAAACAATCTTCATGTCTCTGAGGAGGAGGAAGCGTTCTTCTCTTCCATTCCCGCTTGACATGGGTCTGTCATCGCCTAGTCCCCACCGCACCCACCCACATTAGTAGTAGTTCTTCTTTAGACCACGGTGTCTCGTTATCTTATTATGTTTTTTTGTTTGCTGCTATGTTTTTGAATCTTCCAGTTGCTTTTTATATCAGTATCTGGAACTTCGTTTTAATTTACTTATTATGGCCCCTCTTAATTATTTTCTGATTTTTTTTAATATAATTTTAATTGCGTTTTAAAACTAATTTCAATCCAAACAATGTTTATCATTTCAATGAAAACTGTTAATTCCCGCTTCTAAGACAATCCTTCGTTATGACCTCTGTAATTACCTCTATTTTTTTCACATAATTTTAATTCCGTTTTAAAACAAGTTTTCAATCCGTATTATTTTTACCAAAATTATGAATACCCACTTCTAAGACGAGCCTTTGTTATGACCTCCGTTAATTACTTCTCTATTTTTTCACATAATTTTAATTCCATTGTAAAATTTATTTTCAATCCGTATTTTTAAAACGAAAATGGTTAAATCCCCACTTCTGGGAATGCCTCTCTCACCTGTCTGTTTTTACTTTTTCCCCCCTTTTCTTTACCCTTCTCCTCTCTTCAATATTTAATGCATATTTATTTTTAAAATTAAATAATAAACTTGATTATTTTCTCCCGTAAATAGTATTAATAGCATTAGATTTATTTTTTATTAGCTGAATCAAAAACTAAAATAACTATTTACAATTGTTACTCGTCTTATTTAATAAAATTAATTTTGAATATTAAATTATCATTCAAAATATTTTTTATTTTTAAAATTTCAAAATATGTATATTATTATTTGATAAATATTGAATATAAATATATAATATATTAATTTATTTATAGTATTTTTATTATTTTGTTACCCTCGTTCATCCAAGGCTAAATATGGGTAGATACAAGGGAAAGATGAAGAGCTTTAAAAAAAATTACTTGAAATTGTTAGAGTGAAGCGCGTGAGACCCGTAAGACGATATAAGAATATAATTATAAATTTGAATTAGTTTTTTATACATCATGTTAGTGTGTGTGTGTGTGTTTAAAATTCTTGAAATGAAATATTAGTTTGTTATTCAATATTAATTTTATTATAAATCTCAATTCATAAGTTTTTAATATGTATTTTATATTTAACTATATTGATAAAATAATAAATGGTAATAAAAATAATATCAATAAATTTATGTAAAGTGAGTATTAGAGGGGATGATACAGTAATTTAAATTGATTTAGACTACTTAATGACCAAATATGAATCATATTTTTAAAATGAAATACAATAAAACATAGTAACTAATATAGTGTGAGTATAGGTATCAAAATTTGTCCCGTCCCTATAGGGCCCGCCCCATGCAGGGCAGGGATGGGGCAAAAAACATTTGCCACGCCGTAAGCATGTCCAGCCCCGTTCGCCCTGCCCTGCTTCGTGTGCATCTGAAAAATATGTATTGCCAATGAAAATTGAACCCTGAACCTCTTCTTTAACTAGAGTTTCTATCAACCATTAGGCCAATTGCATTTTTATGATATATGCTAATATAATTAATATATGTACTTATAATATAATATATAAATAAATAACAATAACAATAATACTAATAGTAATTATTATTATTATTATTATTATTAATGATAATGATAATAATGATAATAATAATACTAATATTAATAAATAGTACATCATTTATTTTAAAAATAATAGTAATTATAATTATGTATATTTATATTATGATAAAATTAAGGTAAATGTACTATTATTATTTAAATATAAAATACAAATCAAATAATCAATTAAATTCACATTTAGTTTTGAATTTATTAATAAGTTGATTTTATGATTTATGATTAAGTAATCCAATCAAATATGATTTAATTCAAAATGCATTAATATTTAAACTAATAATATCATTTACATAGTTTATTGCTTTTAATTCAAATATGAAATATATACTATCAAATATCAAAAAACTCAAAACTCACTCTCATCATGCATGACTCATATCTCACATGAAATAATTTATTGGTACTCATATTAATTTGATTTAATTTTAATTTTAAATTTATTAATATGTTAATTTAAAACTAAATGATCTAATAAAGTATTATTTGATCGATAAATGCATTAATATTTGTACTAGTAATATCATTTATATGGTTTATTACTTTTAACCCAGATATGAAATACATACTATCAAAGGTCAAAACTCATTATCACGATGTATTCTTTAGTATATGAAAATAGTTAGTATTGTATAATTAACTAATAACATCGGTTATAATTATAAGAGTACATATATATACACTCACACTTAATAATTAATCTTATATAAAAAAATTATATTATTGATCATTTTAATTACATTAAGGGAAATAAGTTGAAGAAATACGACTTGTAGGACTAGTGTATTGCTTATAATATAAGTAATATGATAACTATGATATATTATATATAATTATATTAGTTAGGTTATCACTACTTATATTATCACTTATTATCAATGATAATTATATTACTTAAGTTATTACTTATTGATTAGATTTTATACGTGCATATATATAGGGATAACTATATAACTATATATATATATATCATATATAATATAAGTAATATGATAATTATTGAGTATCTGGAGTTTAATAACTAATGTCGGAAAGTTTGTTAATAACTATTATATATATCATAGATGATTATTGTTTATTATGTTTACATATTTAATGTATATACTTAAAATCTAGCATATAAATAATATTAATAGCAATAGTAGTAGTAGTAGTAGTAGTAATAATAATAATAATAATAAGTAAATATTTTATTTTAAAAATAATATCACTTACAAAGTATATATACTTATATTTTAATAAAAGTAACATTTAAAAATAATAACAATGTTTTAATATAAAATACAAGTGATATAATTATATAGTATATTAGTATGAATTAATATATTATGTACAACACAAGTAATATTATAATTATTCAATCAAATCATATTTGAATAGATTATTTAGTCTTAAATCAACTTATTAATAATTTTAAAGCTAAATTTGAATATAATTAATGCCCATCTAAAAATTATTTCATTTATGAGTCATCCATTGTGATTGATGAGAGTAAGTTTGACTTTTGATAGTATGTATTTCATATTTGAGTTAAAAGTAATAAACCATATAAATGATATCACTATATTAGATCATTTAGTCTTAAATTAGCATATTAATAAATTTAAAATTAAAATTAAAATAAATTAATACGAGTACTGATGAATTATTTTATGCGTGATATGAGTGATGCATGATGAGAGTAAGTTCTGAGTTTTTTATATTCAATAGTATATGTTGAACTCCATTTTGTCCGGGTTGGACATACACATTTATTGTTCACTTCAAACTTTGTTTCGATTTGTTATTCACTTTGTACAGATAAATAAAGAGACGTGACCGCCGATCTGAGAGGGGAATTTCAATGACCTCTTCAAAAAGGATTTCAAATGCCAAAGAACTAATTATGGGCGATAGAAGATCAAATTTGAAGATCAACGCTTTTGATCGCACTCGAATCCGAGGTCAAAACTGTATTTGGACCACTAATAGTGATCAACTGATAGTCAACGGTCAAAACGATGCTCCGGATCAGGTCACAAACCTCACTCTTGCATTCTACTCACTTTCCTGAGAATTTTGACATATATATTGCATATATTTACTCTAGAGCTTATTTTCAATAAATATATATATATATACTTTTTCGGTAATAAAGCGGTTTAGAGACGCGCAGTACAATCGTGGCACAAAAACAAACCCATTTTAAATTAAAAATGATACGGGGTCGCTCGTAGTGACGCTACGAGTCCAAAACTTAATTTTTCACATTTTATTGAAAACCGGGTTGTTCTGCCGATCCCAAAAACCCAAAACATTAGTTAAAAATTATAAAATTAAGCAATAAAGACTTTTTTTCCCTTTTTCTTTATTCTTTCCCGCCTACCCTTGTCACGTGTCGCTTTTCCATTGGTTTATAATAATAAAACAAAAAACAAAAAACAAAATAAAATAAAATAAAAACCAAACAAAAAAATGGCAACCACTCAAAATCATTTTCACCTTATCTCTTCCACACAAAACGCCCGATCTTATCCCCTCAGCTGCGTCTTCTTCCCCACGTCCAACCACCATGCCTGAAGGACCACCCCCATGTCCGGCCAACCTCCTCCATGCCAGCCCATGCCTACCTGAACCAAACCGCCCCACCTGAGCCAGACAATGACCACGCCGAACCACCCCTTCGTCGCCCCGATTCAAACCTACACCCTAAAATTCATCCTCTATAAATTCAACGGATCGATCGATCATACGGGGGGCTCTCGCGATCTACAAAAGTCTAACCACAATTTTTCAATCCTTCATCTCCGTTATCCCCAACGAGAGTTCCCCGGTAGGGAATCACACTACCGGCCACCTCCACTTCGACACCAATCGCCGCCTTCGTTCCCTTTATCCTGCCCATTTTTCCCTTCCACCACGATAGTCTATTGGTCGTCAACACATGACTGCCATCCCGACCCCTAGTTGTCGTTGCTTGTCACGCATCAACCCTCAACGGTGACCAACCACTCGGACGACTTCTCCCAACGTGCCCAGACTCACCACTCCTCGCCGGTCCAAGCTGCGGCCAACCACGGGTCCTCCATCCCACTCGTTGTAGCAGCCTCCTAAGCATCAGGTCATAGCGCCGATGGTTCCAATCATCTTCAATGACGCTTCCGTCATGCCTTGAGCCACTGCTCCTTTCCGACGTTGCTGCACTACATCCCCCTCTTCCATTTCATCTCGGCTTCCATAGGAAGGTTGGTTTGATCCACAGGGTGAAGAGGATCTGTTTATGAAGTCTTTTGTGTTAACTATTTTTTGTTTGGATTGTTTGGGGTCTTGATCTGCTCCTTTTTGTTCTGTGGTTTTTAGGTTCAATACTTTATAGGTGTGACACTTCCATTAGTATGTTTTTTTATATACGCTCGTTGCAATTTCTGCATGAATTCTAGTCATCTTAAGCTCCCCTCTCTTGTTGATTTTTGTCATTATTTGATGATTGACCTTAGGCCCTTAGCTGGCCAATTTTGAGTGTTGTTGTGTGATGCTTCGGCCGTGCTTGAGTTTGTCCTAGGTATTGATTTTAGCTATCTCTCTGAGTATAGTTTTTCCTCTATCCTTTGTAAATTTCATGATACTTTTTTGAGGTTGAACATACTTAGGCATGAGCTACTTTTGTGAGTATGGTTTCGTCTACTTCTGTGCGTATACTTAGGCACGTTTAATCTCTTGATTTCATTTTGGCTAGTACTATGTGGGTGTTCTTTGGGTTCATTGGCTTATGTTGTTTTTGTTTTTTTTTCCATTTGTTTCCATCTCTATGCTCGATTGTATCTACTGGACGATCTGCACGTAATGAGTTTACTACTGGGAGGCCTAAGTCCACGTCTTGGAGGATTTATTGATTATTGATGTGAATCTAAATTGTTGTTTACTGTTCGGCCAAGTAGAGCGTGACGGATATCCACCATTTTGTTTTGATTATTCATAATGGCTATTGATGCTTACTGTTTTTAGCCGGTTATAGGACACCTTATTAGTTTTGGGCCATTTGTACTTTTGCAATTGTGAACTTTGTAACATGTACACCATGCATATAAAAAAAAAGAGCAAAAAAAAAGGAAAAAAAAAGAGTGAAAAGTGAGAAAAAAGAATAAGAGAGTTTTATTTTTGTGAATGTCACTCACACACACAAACTCTTTTACTTGTATTTTGTTTTTTTTTTTTTTTTTTTTTTTTTTTGAAATTGTTTTAAAAATATTTTCTTTTCAAAAAAAAAAAAAGAGAGACAAAACAAAACAGAATAAAAAAAAAGTTTTTTAAAAACAATCTCTTTAAGGATTTGTTTTTAAAGAATAAAAATATTTTTTTAAAATCTCTTTAGAGTTTTTATTAGTTTTTAGACTCAAGTAAAATTTAGGACTTTTGATCCTTTGGTTAAGACTCACTTTTAACTTTGTAGAAAATAATTTGTTTTTTTACTTTAAATGTAGAAAATAAAAAGAAATAACAGAACTTTAGGATCCCTTTAGATCTCTTAGGTAAATTGAATTTAATTTTAATTGTAACAAATAATTTTGAAAAATAAAACAACTAGAATTTTAGGCCACAAGCAAATTTAACATCAATTTTAGATTAGTTAATTTTAGGTCAAATAGTTAAAACAAATTAGAAACCTCCAAAATCTTAAGATAGGTACCAAAAGGGCGTCGTGGGGGTGCTAGTCCTTCCCCATACATAATCAAACTCCCAAATCTAGCTTTGATAACGTAGATCATATTTTAGGTGACCAACTGCACCCCAAAAATAGTTGGTGGCGACTCTGTGCTTTTTCATCACCATTCGGGTGAAGGGTGAAAGAACTGCATCCCCAAAAGCGGGTTTCCCCCAGAGGAAATTGGGTGATGACAGCTGGCGACTCTGCTGGGGACAATTAGAGAGTTAGGCCTAGGATTAGGATTAGGAGGTTTATTCTTTGTTTTAAATTATTTTATTCTTTCTTTCATTCATTCTTTATTTTATTTTTTTTATTTAATTGATTTATTTACTACACTTAATCGCCGTTGCATGATAGTTTTGATTTATGCGCTTTAATGCCATGATAGTCATGTTTTACTGCTTTCCTTAAATTGTTGCATTCATGCATAAACCCTATACCTGGGTTTTTATCACAGTCTAGGTTAGCGAGGTTTATTAGGGTGCCCTGCGCGTTGATCATTATCCGCAAAGGGACCCCGGACTCCTCACTCAGGCTTGAGGTCCTTTTAAGGCCCCCCTCTGGTAAATCCTATGGCGCACGAAGCCCTCTATAGAGGAAGTTTGGGGACCAACGAATAAGATAAGTTCAACAATAGAAGTCCATTATGGATATGAACCAACATTTTGTTTGCTCATTTTAGCCTTCCCTTTGAAGGATAGGTGCATTCATATTATATCATGTTATTTTATCATTACTATCTTATTGTATACTGTCCTGTAAATATTTTTGTTTTTATTGTTTGTATATTTTGATTCATTCTTACTTTGCTTTTTATTAATTCTATCTTGATGTGTGTTATTATTCTTTTTACTAACCTTATTCTTATTGTATGAATATTATTGTGTTTTCTTTTCACTAACCTTATCTTATATATTATTTCTTTTACTAACCAAGTCTTCATTCATACAATTGTTCATATACACTTAGGACATAAATAGCAAACATAAATTTAGGTGTACTATAAAGACTCGTGTTTGGGTAATTTTGAGAGATAGTCATTCTATGGGAATACAACTATCTGGACGGTAGTGTAGTCGTCGATGTGAGCATTTTGACTGTACCTGGGCCCGATTCTGAGTCGAGGCCCCGTTTGACCCAATTGTTGACTTTTCGGGGTTTATAGGTTGACTTTGTGTTTGTGTGGTTATTTGAGTGTGATAATATCTGTTTAGTGTTGTGCTCATCATTTCGAGCGTTTTGACTGTAATTTGACTCAATTTGGAGTTTGGGACCTTGAAGGTCAATTATTGTGTTGGGAGGTTAATTATTGACTAGGTCAATGATTGACTAGGTCAGTTATTGGTCAATGACTGGCAGAAATATAAATAGCAGGAAAAGAAAGAGCTTTCACTTTTACGCTATCACATTTGTGCGTTTTAGAGAGAGCTTGGAGCTTGGTGTCTTAGAGATTTGGAGCAATTGGGGTTTGTGGAGCTCAAAGAATCACTCCAGGTAGGTATCCTTAAACTTTTTATCTTGATTCTGTCTTTGGTATACAAGGTTTTATCATGATTTATGAGATTGAGCATGAACCCTAGGTTGGTTTTGGAGAAAATCGAATTTGGGGTTAAATCTAATGGTTTAGCATAAGATCTGTGGTTAAGAACTACTTTATATCGGTGTGGATATATGTTTCTGTGATTTTGGGGTTGTATAATTATGTATTTCATGAGGGTTGAGAAGTCAACCATAGAAATTTGGATTTAGATCTAGATTTTTGGAAATCTGCAATTTAATGCGTATTTCTGCTGTTATTTGTGCGATTTAGAGGTGTTCTGGACGCATTTTGAGGTGGATATCATAGTCTATTGCGTAAAATGTGTGTTTGTGAGCGTCTGGGGGTTGCTGGGTTGATTCCAGACAAAGAACAGGCAAAAACGACAATGAACAGTACCCTGGGCGAATTACTGGGTCGAAATGACGAAGATCTGAAGTTCTTGGTCGAAGGGTCGAAGATCTAGGGTTGTTAGGTCGAAGGGTCATAGACTCGTAGTTCGTAGATCCGTAGTTCATAGACTCATAGTTCGTAGATTTGTAGTTCGTAGATCTGTAAACCCGGAGTCCGAAGGTCCAAGTTCATAGTCCGAAGGTCGAAGATCGAAGACCAGCTTCGAGTCGTCGAGGTACGTTGCAGTTCCGCGCTCCGCAGCTACGAGTCGCAGCTCAAGCAGTGTAACTGAACACTGGACTACACTGGACTGGACTATTTACATTGTAACCTATACCCATCTACACATTGAAGTACTATACTTAAGTTACAATGTAAATAACGAAATACCCCCTTTTCGGATTCAAAGAAAAATACTAGAAAAATTAATTCTCACTCCTTCAAAATGTGAAAATTGGGATTTAGTGTAAAATCTCAGAAAAATCCAGTTTTTCGTAGAGGTGAATTTTTGGAAAGTGGGGTTAGACATCTCAGAAAAATCCCCAAAAATCAGATTATCTTAGTTATGATATGGAGACCCAATGCCGGGACTTTTTATTTCAAGAAAACAACTCCTATGGGTATCTCCTTTCTTGGTCAAGGAATGATGATCAGTTTGTGAAGACTGACTTCAGTTATAAAGGGAGTATGGTGAACCTTAATGCCATTTTAGTGTTGGTATGTTAGTTTGAGGAGTTGGGGCTTGGGCTCTATGACTTGTTGGGTTCTCACCGTGAAGCACAGATGATGCTATGTGGTTGATGGGGTAGGCATATGCGCCGATGGCAGGCCTGTGTGGCATTGTGGCTGGGCATATTGCGCTGTGGCCGTGGCAGGCATATGCGCCGATGACAGGCCTGTGTGGCACTGTGTCTTGGCATATAGCGCTGTGGTAGGGCTGAGTGCCCTGAGCTGGGATCTTGTTGTGGATCGTGGACAAGCTGTCCTGTGTGGGCAGGCTGGGTCCTGATGTTTGTTTACAGGCTGAGTCCTGATGATTGTGCACACTACACAGTGCACGAGTACACAGAGCATGTAGTATAGACTTGTATGTTTGCGTGATATAGAGTATTAGGGTCACCTACTGAGCTTGTCGCTCACCCCTACTTGTTGTTTATCTTTTTTAGGTGTGACCCGAGACTAGTGGAGGACTTTCTTCCAGGAGGACACCCACTACTTTGATGTATGATACATTATTATATTCTGTATTGTTTTGTGTGATATCCCGGACATGGGTCCGTGGATAGTTGTATTTGCATACTGTTTGTGATGTGATGTCTATATGACTGTTTGACTTATTATATGCATGATGATGTATAGAAAATACCGGATTACCCTTGATGTATGACTGTACAGGGTTGCATATTTGAGACAGCACCCGCGGTGTAGTCTCCCTTGGTGCTAGTCACCAACCCTTTGACCTTTCGGGTGCGGGTAAGGGGAAGTCATGTTCCTAGTTCCGGGTTCCCTGGAATTTGGGGGCGTGACATGTACATTCAAGCATTCATTACTTAATTTAGGGATAATTGAGACTAGTCTTCATTAATTTAAATGTGTTCATGTATTTCATAACCAGAAAAAGAAGAAAGACAAAAAAAGAGTGACAAAAAGGGGAAATCATGTAAATAATACAAATCTTTAGGACTCATAACATGTTTTATGCATCACTCTAAGAAGGGTAGATTTTTAAAACTCTCATGCACATCCTTACATGCATACATGCCTTCAGCATAAAAAATGAAAAAATGAAAAAATGAAAAAATGAAAAAAAATGAAACATAATAAAAGGGAGCTTACCACATTTTACCTCTTTCAGAAGTCAACATAGCGCACCGATACAATCTGCGATCCCATCACCAACAATCAGCCACTTCAATGGCAGACCAAAATGAAAGTTGTTTTACTAGTCTGGAGCAAGGACAACAAGAACTTCAAAATCAGATGAGGGTCATGATGGAAATGCTGGCTAAGATGGCAGCTGAAAAAGACAGGGGTTTTATTGAGGTAGACACTAACTCCCCTCATGGGCAGCCACAAGAAGCACCACTACCCCAAAATTTCATGTCAACGCCTCCTCAAGTATCTGTTCCAACCAATGAACCCTAGACCTTCAAACCATATGCTATTTGTTCTACCAGATCCAGTGAATGTTGCTGAACTGATGGAGACTTCAATACATAAAGTAGACGACCAGTCCCTGGCAATGAAGCAATTGGAGGAGAGACTAAGAGCTATGGAAGGAACAGAAACCTATGGAATGATCAGTCCTCAAGACTTGTGCCTAGTCCCTGGAGTTGTTATACCACCGAAATTCAAGGTTCCAAAATTTGAAAAGTTTAATGGATCTCAATGCCCTATGACGCATATCACTATGTACTGTAGGAAGATGGCTACTCACGCCAATAATGATAAACTCTTAATCCACTGTTTCCAAGAAAGTCTGGCTGGGGCACCAGCCCGATAGTATATTCAGTTGGAGGGATGTCATATCCGGACCTGGAGGGACCTTGCAACTGCATTCCTAACGCAGTACAAGCATGTCACGGAGTTGGAACTCGACAGGTTAGCACTGCTGGCTTTTGAAAAAGGGGCTAATGGGAGTTTTAAAATTTATGCTAGAAGGTGGAGGGAGTCAGCTATGGAAGTCCAACCCCCATTGACTGAAAAAGAGCTGACTTCAATGTTCATTAGAACTCTAAAAGGGGTATACTATGAGAAACTAATTGGCAATGTGTCTACCAACTTTGCAGACTTAGTAGCTTCCGGGGAATGCATAGAAGATGGTATTAAGGAAGGGAAGCTTCATGGAGATACACATAATCCACCAAAGAAGTCTCCACTGGGGGAAAGAAAAAGGAAGCTGATACTCAGGTAGTTTGGCAAAATCCTCCTATTCCTCAAGGCACTTTTGGGGCATATCCAAGTCCTTTCCTTACACCCGAATTTTATGCGGGGTCACCTCCATTTGCAGCCTATGTGGCCCCAGTATTCCAATTTCCAACATATCAACCACCAAGGGGAGCCCTTAGTCCTCTTCCACCAGTCCCACCTCTGACTATGCAATCAGGGCCCCAACAGATGCCCGCTATGCCAAATCAAGCTTCTAACAAGGCTAAGCTAGAGTTTGACCCAATTCCCATAACTTACACTGAGTTATATCCCCAACTTTTGAAAGTCGGTATGGTGAGCCCTATACCTATGGGAGAAGTGAAGTAACCTTATCCGACATGGTATAAAGCAGATGCTCGTTGCGCTTATCACAATAACGGAGTTGGTCACAACATTGAAGGTTGCTTTGCCTTCAAAAGAAAGGTCCAACATCTGCTCAATTCCAAATGGTTGGATTTCTCAAAGCAAGCTAGCGCACCAAATGTCAACTCAAATCCATTGCCAAAGCATTCCAACTAGTGAACCGTGTACGTGGGAGCCATTGGAAGAGCAAGCTTTGTGACACCTTGGGAAACTCTGTGGGAGTTTAGAACTTTTTCTTGTGTTTGGTTTTGTCAATTTTGTTTTACATTCTACATGCTTTTTGAAATTCTAGAACTTTGTTCCCGTGTTTGGCATTTGTGAAAAAATAATCAAGTCTGTCCTTTTAAAAGTTGTTTTACCTGCATTTTTCATGCAAAGTCTATTACTACTTGTTTACTCTCTTGGCATGGGTAATAAGCCCAACAGGGGCATACCGAACAAAGAATCTGGGCTATCTAGGTTTAGCCAAAACCAAAAAGATGATCAAGGAGTAGTTACCATTGAAATCGAAGGATCAGACTCAAGAGAAGCAGCATCCACTTCAAACAGGGGCATTTGACACCGAAGGGTTCCTTCTGCCACCGAAAGATAAGTTCATTTCTGTTTTGAGTATTTTGAGACAAATTATGATTATTTAAAATGAAGAGAGACTGTCTTTTCTTACCTCGTAATACTACCATTGTTAGCCCTTTTGAGCTTAAATATATATTTTCGTTGACATAACCCGATCCATAGTTCACCCCACATTGGGGCAATTTATAAATAGCAAGACCCCATTTTGGGGCAGTGTTGTAAAATAGCTCTCACATTGGGGCAGTATTTTTTTAGATCCCTCATAGATACATACCCCACAATTGGGGCAGTTTTTGTTAAAAAAAATATAGAGCAAAAGAAAAGAAACCAGAACAAAACATAACTCTCATGTTGGGGCAGTTTTTAAGACCTCTTATAAAGATACCCCACAATCGGGGCAATTTTTGTTAGATAGAAGAAAAGAGAGCAAAAGAAAAAATAAAAGAAGAAAAGAAACATTTTTATAGCAAGATCCCGCATTGGGATAATTTTGTAAAGTATCCCCCCACATTGGGGCAATTTTAGCAATTGTGTGAAGTATAGTGTGAACTATGGATCGAATCTAGCCTCAAATAGGTTTGAGCCACTTTATACCCTTTGTTGTTAAACCTAATAGCCCAAGCCTACATTACGGTCCTAATAAAGTCCTCTCTGATTAGGCAATCAAATTATTTCTCAAATGCTCAAAAAGGAACAAATCATGGATATCTAAGGCAGACTTGATGAAAACCCACAATGACATCAAGGGTAAAATACAAAGCCAGCTACAAGGTAGAAGGAACAAGCATAAAATAAAGTGGCTTAGTGAAAACCCGAAAGGGCACTAAGAGCAAAATTCAAAGCCAACAAAAGAAGGTCAAACACTCAAGACCCAAGATCAATCAGCATTTTGTCCAATTAAGTCATTGAGCATCAAGACTTCGGCAATCAGACATCCTCTCAATCAAGCCTCTACACAACAAACCCAAGAATATCAAGGGTCCAAGACTACCAAGCCAGTAGCCGGAATCCAAACCAAGTCCTTAAGCCTCAAGATTCAAACAATCGAACATTCGCTCCAACCTTGTCTCTAAACACCTAGATCCACGCCATCAGATAGAATTGTCCATTGATATTTCCAAACCCTCAAATCCATGCAAGGCCAAGCTGAAGGCTACACCTAGTTAGTTCAGAAACTTTGGAAAGCTTCCTCTCAAAAGCTTTTGCCTTTTTCAAGCGAGAAAACAAGTGGTGATTCTATATTGCATAATCATGTTTCAAAAATCATTTTCAACAAATTTTATTTTTAAATTCAACTGCTTTGTGTGCGTTACTTTCAATAAAATGCTTATACCCCAACTAAGTTTCTCAAGGTGTCACTTAACAAGAATACCCCGATAAAGCGAGGAAAGGTCCCCCGACTGAATGAACCTACTGAAGCCAAAACTACCAACTTCCTAGCAAGGTTCAATTGCTTTGGAACATTTTCTTGAGCTGTGAAATTCTGAAGAAAGCAAGCAAGCCTCCCCAGCGACCGAAGCACCTTCAGCTAAAGAGTTTTCCAGATGAGACCTTAATCCTATTCCCCAACAAGTCCAGTTGAATTCCAGCAACACCAACTCCCTTAGCGGTTTAAGCTCCCTTTTAACATAAAATTCATCATGTATCCTAGATATGCATTTCATTGCATTCCATGCATCACTTGCATACATTCATCATTTTCTTCCATTTCAGGAACATTGTTGCCTCTGAAGATCCCAAGAGATCATCCTCAACAACCTTCCCCAAGTAACCAAGCTCTAAAGGTTTCCACTATTCTTTGCGATTTCCCAAGCCCTAGAAGCATCATTGACAATCAAATATAGAATCTCATTCTTTTTCAAGTAACCTCGTAGAGCGATCTCATTGAGTGAACTCGTAGAGGGAGCCCATTTTGAGTCATTAAAAAATTTCTTCAGCAATCTTTGATTCCTTTACAGGCCCTAGATGCTATTTCAGTCCCTCGACCTTAGAGGTCATCCCCTGTACGTATCCGTATCCTTTTTATCTTTTTGGGAAGTCCACAGGCAGTTCTCTTGCACCTATCCCATCTTTCTTTTTCATTTTTTTAGGAAGTTTGCAGGCAGTTCCCCTGTACCTATCTCACCTTTTCTTTTTCATTCTTTTAGGAAGTCCACCGACAGGTCCCTGGTAATTATCATCAGTTTTTACAGTTACTTTCGGGAAGTCTGCAGGCAGTTCACCTGCACCTATCTCGCCTTTCTTTTTCATCCTTTCAGGAAGTCCATCAGCAGGTCTCCGGTAACTATCCTCAGTTTTTTTTAAATTTAATTTTGGGAAGTCTACAGGCAGTTTCTCTGCACCTATCCCATCTTTCTTTTTCATTCTTTAAGGAAGTCCAGCGGTAGGTCCCCGGTAACTATCCTCAGTTTTTAAATTTCCTTTCGGGAAGTCCGCAGGCAGTTCCCCTGCACCTATCCCACCTTTCTTTTTCATTTTTTCTGGAAGTCCACGGTAGGTCCCCAATAATCATCATCAGTTGTTAAATTTAATTTCGGGAAGTTCACAGGTAGTCCCTCTACATCTATCTTACATTTCCTTTCAATTTCAAGTAAGTCCACAGGTGGTTCCCCTATACTTATCCTTCTCGTTTTCTCCATTTGGAAAGTCTGCAGGCAGTTCTCCTACATTTATCCTACCTTTACTTTTCAATTCCTGCCGGCCCTAGATGTCTTTTCAATTCCTGTTAGCCATAGATACCTTTTAAACTTCTAACAGATTTTGCCCTTTTCAATTCCTGTTGACCCTAGATGCTTCTTCGATTTTCATTGGCCTTAGAAGCCTCCTTTCCTTCTTAGGGATAGACCCAACCATGACATTCTACCTTGCTTCAACATCATGTAAGTCAGGTAATTGCTCATACCCGTCCAAAATGATTCCATTCTTATCTTTGCACATTGTTTGTATACAAACAATGTACAAAGAGGGGCAGCTGTTGGACCTCATTTTGTTTGGATTGGACATACACATTTATTGTTCACTTCAAACTTTGTTTTGATTTGTTAATCACTTTGTATAGATAAATAAAGAGACGTGATCGCCGATTTGAGAGGGGGATTTCAATGACCTCTTTAAAAAGGCTTTCAAATGCCAAAAAACTAGTTCTGCACGATAGAAGATCAAATTTGAAGATCAACGCTTTTGACCGCACTCGAATCCGAGGTCAAACGAAGAAGTTATGGTCAAAACTGTATTTGGACCGCTAATAGTGATCAATTGATAGCCAACGGTCAAAACAATGCCCCGGATCAGGTCACGAACCTAATTTTTGCATTCTACTCATTTTCCTGAGAATTTTGACATATATATTGCATATATTTATTCCAAAGCTTATTTTTAATAAAAATATATATATACTTTTTCGGTAATAAAGTGGTATAGGTACGCGCAGTACAATCATGGCACAAAAACAAACCCATTTTAAATTAAAAAGTATATGGGGTCGTTCATAGTGGCGCTCCGAGTCCAAAACTTATTTTTTCACATTTTATTGAAAACCGGGTTGTTCCGCCGATCTCAAAAACCCAAAATATCAGTTAAAAATTACAAAATTAAACAATAAAAAAAAATTTCCTTTTTCTTTATTCTTTCCCGCCTACCCTTGTCACGTGTCGCTTTTCCATTGGTTCGTAATAATAAAACAAAAAACAAAACAAAACAAAACAAAACAAAACAAAACAAAAACCAAACAAAAAAATGGCAACCACTCAAATTCATTTTCACCTTATCTCTTCCACACAAAACACCCGATCTTATCCCCTCAGCTGCGTCTTCTTCCCCACGTCCAGCCACCATGCCCGAAGGGCCACCCCCATGTCTGACCAACCTCCTCCATGCCAGCCCATGCCTACCCGAACCAAACCGCCCCACCCGAGCCAGACAGTGACCACGCCGAACCACCCCTTCGCCGCCCCGATTCAAACCTAAACCCTAAAATCCATATTCTATAAATTCAACGGATCGATCGATCACATGGGGGGCTCTCGCGATCTAAAAAGTCTAACCACAATTTTTCAATCCCTCATCTCCCTCATCCCCAACGAGAGTTCCCCGGCAGGGAATCGCACTACCGGCCACCTCCACTTCGACATTAATCGCCGCCTTCGTTCCCTTCATCCTGCCTATATTTTCCTTCCACCACGACAGTCTGTTGGTCATCAATACACAACTCTGCCATCCCGACACCTGGTTGTCGTTGCTTGTCACGCGTCAACCCTCAACGGTGATCGACCACTCAAACGACTTCTCCTAACGTGCCCAGACTCGCCACTCCTCGCCGGTCCAAGCTGCGGCCAACCACGGGTCCTCCATCCCACTCGTTGCAGCAGCCTCCTAAGCATCAGGTCACAGCGCAGATGGTTCCAATCATCTTCAACGACACTTCCGTCATGCCCTGAGCCACTGCTCCTTGCCGACATTGCTGCACTGCATCCCCCTCTTCCATTTCATCTCGGCTTCCATAGGAAGGTTGGTTTGATCCACAGGGTGAAGAGGATCTGTTTACGGAGTCTTTTGTGTTAACTGTTTTTTGTTTGGATTGTTTGGGGTCTTGATCTGTTCCTTTTTGTTTTTTGGTTTTTTGGTTCAATGCTTCATAGGTATGACACTTCCATTAGTATGTTTTTTTTTATATACGCTCGTTGCAATTTCTGCATGAATTCTAGTTGTCTTAAGCTCCCCTCTCTTGTTGATTTTCGTCATTATTTCATGATTGACCTTAGGCCCTTAGCTGGCCAATTTTGAGTGTTGTTGTGTGATGCTTTGGTCGTGCTCAAGTTTGTCCTATGTATTGATTTTAGCTATCTCTGTGAGTATAGTTTTGCCTCTGTCCTCTGTAAATTTCATGATACTTTGTTGAGGTTGAACATACTTAGGCATGAGCTACTTCTGTGAGTATGGTTTTGTCTACTTCTGTGCGTATACTTAGGCACGTTTAATCTGTTGATATCATTTTGGCTAGTACTGTGTGGGTGTTCTTTGGGTTCGTTGGCTTATGTTGTTGTTTTTTTCCGTTTGTTTCCATCTCTGTGCTCAATTGTGTTTGTTGGACGATCTGCACGTAATGAGTTTACTGTTGGGAGGCCTAAGTCCACGTCCTGGAGGATTTATTGATTACTGATGTGAATCTGAATGTTTGTTTACTGTTCGGCCAAGTAGAGCATGACGGATCCACCGTTTTGTTTTGATTATTCATAATGGCTATTGATGCTTACTGTTTTTAGCCGTTTGTAGGACACCTTGTTAGTTTTGGGTCATTTATACTTTTGCAATTGTGAACTTTGTAACATGTACACCATGTATATCAAAAAAAAAAAGAGTGAAAAGTGAGAAAAAAAAAAAGAAAGTTTTATTTCTGTGAATGTCACTCACACACAAACACTTTTACTTGTATTTTGTTTTTTTTTTTTTTTTTTTTTTTTTTTTTTTTTTTTTTTTTGAAATTGTTTTAAAAATATTTCTTTTCAAAAAAAAAGTGACACAAAACAAAACAAAATCAAAAAAAGGTTTTTTAATAACAATCTCTTTAAGGATTTTTTTTTAAAAGAATAAAAGTGTTTTTTTAAATCTCTTTAGAGTTTGTATTAATTTTTAGACTTAAGTAAAATTCAGGACTTTTTATCCTGTGGTAAAGATTCACTTTTAACTTTGTAGAAAATAAAAAGAAATGATAGAACTTTAGGATTCCTTTAGATCTCTTAGGTAAATTGAATTTAATTTTAACTGTAACAAATAATTTAAAAAAATAAAACAAGTAGAATTTTAGGCCACAAACAAATTTGACATCAATTTTAGATTAGTTAATTTTAGGTCAAATAGTTAAAACAAATTAGAAACCTCTAAAATCTTAAGATATGTACCAAAAGGGCGTCGTGGGAGTGTTAATCCTTCCCCATGCGTAATCAAACTCCCGAATCTAGTTTTGGTAACGTAGATCATATTTTAGGTGGCCAACTGCACACAAAAACAATTGGTGGCAACTCTGTGCTTTTTCATCACCATTCGGGTGAAGGGTGGGAGAAACTGCATCCCCAAAAGCGGATTTCCCCACGGACAAAATTGGGTGATGATAGTATATATTTTATATTTGAATTAAAAGTAATAAATCATGTAAATAATATTATTAGTTTAAATATTAATATATTTTAAATTAAATAATATTTGATTGAATTACTTAATCCTAAATCATAAAATCAACTCATTAATAAATTTAAAACTAAATTTAAAAATAATTTATTTACATTTTATATTTAAATAATAATAATACATTTATTTTTTATCATAATATAAATATACATACTTGTAAATATTATTATTTTTAAAATAAATAATACACTCTTTATTAATATCAATATTATTATTAGTATTAATTTATATATTATACGGTAATTACATATATTAATTATATTAGTATGTACTACAAAAATTGCAGTTTGTCTAATAATTTACAGGCACTTCGATTAGAGAAAGAGGTCAGGTTTAATTCTCATCAGCAGCAAATATTCTGCAATTTATTTTTTCAGGCGGGGCGGGTATTCCGTTGTGTTTCGACTCACCCATGATTTTATAGCAGTGACGCGGCCATGAAAATGACAAGAAATTACCCAAAACAAAATTTAAAATAAATAAATAGTAATAATATAAACAGATAGAATTAAAGACCTCGGTAATTCTTGCATGAATGATTAACAGTCAAGCTACAGGTTTTTGAGGAAGAAGATGGGTCCTATCATTACAAGAACAGGGGTAGTAACAGGACTGCATTTTCAGAAAGTTCTTCATAGATATTGGACCTCCCTTGGGCATCATACACCTTAACATCCTTCCTTTCTTGTGCCTCTTTTCTGTTTTACCAACCGTTAATCCCTGTACCCATACAAATGGAGCACATTACAGAGTGTTACATGTTGCCGCAATTCAATTATTCAAAAACTCTGACTAGGGCCACTAATTTTTAACATTGCAGACAGATGGAAAGAGTAGCACCTGGATGGAGACTATAGAATCCTTTGAAACATCTGAGGCCTTCGATGATGAATCGTCATGTAATGATTCTGTCTCAGAGACCTCTGTCTTACCTGTGACCATAAACTGATAATTAAATATGTACTTAAAACAAATTAACTGTTTTTCAAAAATTAATAATAATGCTATTTAAAATTAATTTTGTTGTGTTGAAGCTCACCATCATCATCAACATCATCAGCATCATCATCGCAACGGATGCAATAAATCCTGAAGCTTGGTGAACTGGGGTAGAGACCTCCGTACTCATCGATGCGGTCCATTCTCTCCTCCTCGACAGCTTTG
This sequence comes from Taxillus chinensis, assembly GCA_023512835.1. NCBI lineage: Eukaryota > Viridiplantae > Streptophyta > Magnoliopsida > Santalales > Loranthaceae > Taxillus > Taxillus chinensis. The sequence goes on along the minus strand of CM042087.1, from coordinate 54,521,929 downwards.
TCCTCCACCTTGCATTTCATGTCCCTATGCCCTTCATTTATACCCGTAGACATAGTCATGTTGCCACCTTCCTTCTGTTTCTCAATAGGCCTCATATCAGCCACCTTTGCCAATTCCTCACCCTTCAATGGTGCCCTGGCATCTCTTGGCTGTGGGATTTCATCATTGTTAGTTTTCAATATGGAGAAGTTGTTTGTTTTGCGTCCTCGAAACGCATCATAATGCCGCAGGAGGAGCATCCGGAGGCGGAGCCTAGCCGAGACCTTGGAACTCATTATATCAGCAAAAGTAGGCCTTAAGAGAGACGGGCGAAACACAGAGAAGCTGTTAAGGATGGGGTGTGGTGGAAATGAAGGGAGAAAAATCAGAGAGAGAGAGAGAGGAGGTAATAGGATTGGAGAAATGGGGAAGGAAAGGAGGGTGGATATTAGAAAGAATGAGGGAGGGTGTTGGGTACGAAGGTGGTAGAGGGAGACCAAGTGTTCATTTGATGGGTCATCCACGATTGGTGGGGCTAGATTTAGGCATTGGGTTGAATGGGAAGACTCCAAGTTGGCTTTCCCCTAGTTATGTTCGTGATCTCCAACGGTTTGTGTGAGTTGTTCTACCCAAGTCTGTCTGACAACATGTGTTTCCACGCAGTAGCCGGGAACTGCAATTTCTATGGATATTGGGGCTGGCAGATTTTCTAATTGAAGGGGCCCTTGAAAGGTGGCACGCGATTAGCAAGGAGGCTCTATTAAGTGTGTGAGTCATTTACCGAATGAGCCACACACTTATTAATTTACAGAATGACCCACCCATCATTCGGTCATTTTTTTAGTCAATTTACGAAAGGCATAAACTATTAAACTTTGCCATACTTATAAAAATAATTACTTCAGAACTTTCTGGCTCAATAAAATAAAATTTTAATTAAAAAATAATTAAAATGTTCAAAAAATAATTCTACAATGAACTCTCTATAACTACCGTAAATTTAGTCATGAGCTAAATGACCAATTAAATTTTACCTAAATATTATTTTATTATGTTCCAAGTAAAAGTATAATTATAAATGAACCAAACGTTCATAAACAAACTCATATTCTATTCGGTTAAAGATCATTTATGTTCACCCGTTAAGAAATAGTATCGTTCGCGAACATTTCGTGAACACTATTATTATTTTCGTAAACATGTTCACGAATAAGTGAATCACGAATAATTTGTAAATATCATTCGTGTTCATTAAATTATTTATTAATAGTAAATTAACAAATCAACTAATATGTATAAAAAGTTATTTTATTAAATATAAATATATTTTTATTAAATATAATTTAATAAGCATATACTTTTATATTATTATTAAATAAAAAATATATGTTTTAAATTTATTTATTTATTATTACTATTATTATAATATTTTCATGAACTACATATAGTAATTATTTAAATATATTAAACAAAAATAATACAGTCTAATAATTAATTAATTATACTTTTTTAAATAAGTTTACAGTGTAAATTCTTTTTATAAATTTTTATAATTTTGTAATTGTATTTGTAAACGTTTGTAAACCATTCATGAAAAACAAAATAACATTCATGAACAGTTCATAAACATCATAATTTAAGGCTCATGTTCAGTTTGATTCATTAATAAATAGTAACGAATACGTTCGAACACCTTGTTACTCGGCTCGGCTCAATTCGTTTACAACCCTAGTTCCAAGTGTAAAATTAAACAATCAAGACCAAGGACAACACCTAAGGCAAAATTTAAATTAAGACCCTTATTTTCTATACATTCTAAGATAACAAAAATATTTATATATAGATATTAAATTATTAATTTTTATTATCAATACTTTATTAGAATTCTAAAAATAATACAAAATTTTAAAATATATATTGTTATCAAAATTATAAATTAAAATATAATAATAATAATAATAAAGACTACATAACATAACATATATTATATAAATCATTATCTTCATTAATAAATAAAATAAAATTTTTACGAATTTAATTTCATCTACGATAAGATATAAAAAGAGAAAAAAATATTAGATTACAAAAACAAAACAAGCCACTCCAATTACCACTAGAAAATAAGCAAGCAACACATCAATGTATATAAATTACACTTTTTTGGGCCAGGTATGGTCACCTTATGTATTGTTTCAAAGGATGTCCCATTTTCACGTAAAATGAGTAAATCACTAAATAATCCTTTTGATCCCTATATGGAACAGTTACCTATTACAGTAAGAGCACTTACAATAGAATAGTCAAATACTTTAATAAATTTGCCTACATAGAATAATGTTAGCCACAAATTTGACTCAAGATATGTGTTTTTATTAAAAATATTATAAAATATCAAACTTCGAGGCACCAACTAGCCAAATTTAACAAGTCACTAACTAAATTTGGCTAGTCATTACCTCAAAGTTTAGTATTTTATAATTTTTTTAGTAAAAACACATATCTGTTGAATTTGTAGCCAATATTACTCTTCGTAAGTAAATTTATTAAAATATTTGGCTATTGCACTGTGAGTGTTTAAGGAAGATAATAAGAGCCACTACAATAACTTTTTCATGCAATAACTCTTCTTTGATGGGAAAACTAAAATAAACATAATGAATAGGCATTTAATATGTTTGATCAAACATTGAAAAGCCTCACTTTAAAAGTAACACATCATAAAAGTATTTGAATATCACTTGGTCATTTAAAAAGGTAATAGAAAATGGCTATTTTTGAAAATTCTTGCATGGTTAAGTACTTCAAATCAATAAATAGATTTCTTTAATAAATTCAAACAACAGTTTTATAAAGGTTTGCATCCATGATATAGCAAGTATGAGTTTTGTCATAAAACTTTCCTCCCCCCCCCCCCCCCCCCCCCCCCCCCCCCCCCCCCCCTTGCATTTTACATGCAACAAATCCAATATTTAAAAAAAAATCACAATAGAAACAAAAGAAAAATGTCTCACCAAAATTTTTGCCTTAGTAATTGATTTTGTTTTTGAATCTTTAGTGGAACTCTACACAAAATCCATTACATATTCAGAATATCCCAACCCATGGTGATAATGTTTTCTTGAGAAAACCTGCAACCGAAAAACAACTGACGTATAAGATACTATTGCTTAAAGAATTAAATACACTCTTCTGTAACCAAATTATCAATTATAACTCCCTTTTAAATGTTGCAAACAACAACCAACTTATTTTGAGTGATACTGGAACAAGAACAAAGTAAAATATAGTAAAAGTACTAAGTTATGTCAGAACCAATAAGAATCTGTTCCTATTTTTATTTTATAGAAAACTGGAATCTCATTTTTAATTTTAAGAAAACAAACACAAAACAAGATTATGACCAAAAACTAGAAAACACCAATTCATGAATAAATTTAAAAAATGAACTAAGATAAACTACCAACCTCCTTGAAATCATAGACATCGTTGTCAAGGTTAGGAGGCTTCTAGATGAACAAATCACAACAAACAAGCAAATCTTGCGGAACCTGTCCAGGATGGCCATCCTCCATCGGCGGAAGGGCAACAATAGCAGGGTGGAAATGTAGAGGTTACATTGGGATTGGGGACTTAAACACATGCCCCACTTGCCTAGCCTTTAGACTAGCCTTGATCAAGACACACAATAAATACCTGGAGATTTTAACATGGTTTAACTAAAATTATCTATATCCACAAAAGGAATGAATATCACTATGATTTAGGGATTATAAATCTCACACTCTCACACTATGTTTTTCCACACACTTTTTATCAAAGGGATTGGGAGATTGTGTAAACAATAATGGAGAGCGCAAGTCAACACATGTGTCTTTTTATATGGATGCCGAATACTTCGTATTCAATGATGCCGAATTCGCTAAATTAGAAAACTAATATGAAATAACCACTTACATGGGTGGACCCAAACCAATTTTCATATATCTCCACCATGACAGGAATTCTTCATCCAATCATAGTAATTACCATTCCTTCAATACACCATAAGGCATTAGGCACCCAAAGGTACATAACTCTAAGAAATGTTGATCATGTCCAATCAATGTTAAAACTTTAATCAACTCATGAAGCCAAATTGCTTCTTTACAAGCATTTGTGATCGTCATATACTATTCCTCTCTAGCAGACAAGACAACTATTGATTAAAGTGTTGATCTCCAACTTACAGGTCCTCCTAAAATATAATCAGAATTAGGATATTCAATGAGATAATTAACCATCATCTTATTTTCCTGGAATCTTAAGTCAATATCCACACAACCTTGAATATACCATAAGATCTACTTCACTGCTTGTTAGTGGCTTTTATCAAGATTGTTCGTGTATCGATTCACCAAGCAAACAACATGTGAAATGTCACAAAAAAACGAAACTTTAACTGCAATTATTTTAAGCTTTAGTAGAGGTTTTTAACCTCCATTACTGGAATTAGTGTCAATTTAAAAACGGTTAGAAAAATAAGCACCACAACGATAATAATAGCGGTTTTTTACCAATTGCCATTAAGTATTTTTGAATTTAGCGGGGGTTCATTTTTGATTTAGTGACAGTTATTAATCCATACTAAATCCTTTGAAAAAAAATCAAACGCTTAGTGCCGGTTAGAAGAACACAAGCATCAAATTCATATGTAACAAATAAAATCCCACTAACATTGCAAGCAGCAGCGGCCCAAACCAAAAAAATAACATAATCTACCCCACCGACGATCTTACAGGCAAGTCCATACGGCACAAAAGACCCTAGCAACAAACAAGCAGAGAAACCAAAAACAATAAAAACCATCCCTGAAGCAACAACTGGCTAGACGCCAGAACAAAAAAACAAGTTAAACAGAACAAGCAGAGATCCCTACATTTTTAGCTTATTCCAGGATATCATACAACCATGAGGTGGCAGCCAGAAGACAAACCCAAGAAAGAAATAACAAATCAACAAACCAAAGTAATAAAATCACCATAAAAATACAAAAACAGCCAGCCTTCAGAAGATAAAACCAGAAGACCAGAAGAGAAAGCCTGCCAGCACTGCTGCACAGAACCACATGTTATGTGTCTACTTAATGACTTGAGAAAAAGCTTCAATATTAAACTGCAAACTCTATATGCAGCAAAGAAATAAGGTAGAAACACAATTTTGATTCAGGCAAATCGCTTAGTCTTTCAATTCTGATACCTCTAGCACCAACGGATGCAAGATAAACTGGGAAATAGTATATTGGACTATTGGTACTAATTCTCATAAAATTTAATGTTTTGGCACCAGAAACATTGCTGCCTGTATGAACTGATAAACTTGAATAAATGGTAAGCGCTGTCACAAATATACATTATTATCATACGGTTGGTCTACTCCTGTTCTTGAATATCATGGCAACTTACTGGATCATTATCAGCATATATCATCAGTTCCACTTTCCACCGTCAGAAACTGCTGACTCTTATAAGAAACTGCTGACTTTTCTATATAACATTGATTACGGGATGTCACAACTTAATTTAAATAATGTTTATACGATTGAGTAATATTCTAATGTCATTAATGTAATAATAGCCAGCCAGAAATAAGCGGTCAAAGAAATCGAGGGAGTCATACAACCAATAAAGGGATTGGGAATCAAGATAACCAATGAAGGGAGGGTTGCCTTTAATATAGCAGTAATTATATTCTATTAAGAAGAGGTGCACAGTAAGTGGTTAACTAGTTCAGCTACAGGATTATGCAGGTTTGGTTATCCATTTAAAGCAATAGCAGGGTAGCTGGTTAGGCATGAGCAGTAGCAGTGCTGGTTAATGAGTGGTGAATATGTGACTGTCCATTTATCCTTGTACTCGTCTTTTATTATTAATAATATTCACTTGTTTAAAAAGAAAAGAATACGTGATCTGGTCAACATTGTTAATTTGTGGGCACTGTTGGACAATTGGTAGAATGGTAGTTGTGAAGAGTTGTAAGTGTAGCTAAATGTGTGTGTGGAAGGGTTAACACGATGGGCAAACAAATGCAGATGAGTCACTAATAACATTTCTAGTGTTACATAAACTATACACCACCTCCTATGGTGGATGTAATGTGATAGAAAAAGGGTCATCATCAAACACAAATTAAAGAATAATCCACATTCATAATTTTGATAAAATTTATACCTGAAACATTTTATCTAAATACCTAGATAATTGGACTAAAAGTCAAACACATCTCTTACTAGCATGGCTTATAGCTTTCATTTTTATTCCTACCGGGCAGTCTGAGTATGGAGTTCTTTTGGAAATCTGAGTATACAATTTGCAGAGCCTTCATAACTCTAGGCAGCATTTGATACTATAACCCATGATTTCAATCAGTTACAGGCATTTAAAATCTTATGTTTCATATCTAATTTGATTCCAAATTTCAAAGCCTTCTTCCTAGACTAGAGGGGAAAGAGCTTTGATAACATTTTGGGAAAATCAAGGATCAAGCCGTCAATGAAAGTGTTCAGATGGAGTATAGATGCTGTGTCAAAATCATACATTCTTTTTAATTGCAATTTAACCACTGGTGAAAAAATGCATGCCAGGAATGGGGCGGAAATGTTGACACTGCCCAGTGTGTAATGAACCCAGATGCAGACATTGGTTAAACCGTATACAAGAACTACAATTAACAAAAGATTTACCATTGTTAGAAATTTCAAAGAGGCAATTCGAAGGAAGACCAATTCCAAAGCCAGCCAGGGTTATTCCAACACTAAATCCGACACCACAGCCAGCTCCAACATAACCAACCACCTCAGGTGTTCTGGGTTACAATCAGGAACCTACAAATCCAAGCAAAATCACGACAGAAATGAAAACTCAAACACCTGAGATTGGTATGTCTCAATATGAACACAGACCACCAGCATTCAAGTTCAAACCTGAAAATAGAGTAAAGGGTTTTTATACTCACATGCAGTTATTTCAGAATCGTTTAAAATAGTAAATCCCATAACCGATAAAAACCACCCGGAGAAAAAAAAAATGAAACAAACCCATTAACCCATTAATTTAATTTCTTGAAGCAGAGGCTTAAGCGGGGATTTAAAAAATAAAAAATTAAACTTAATCAAATAAAAAAGGTCAAGGACAGGATTTAATAATCCACCTCTCTCTATTCTCTAAGTCAATAGCATTTTCTCCAAGAGAAGCCTCAAAAATACCCACATCAATCAACGCTGTTGCTCTCTTCCCTAATCTCCACAACAACTGAAGCCGCCTTCTCTGCTCCCTCCACCACCTCCGCAAGAGCAGCACCACCACCATCATCTCCGGCGGAGAAGACGACACCTGAGCCCCTCACTAAGAAGACCAGCGCTGGAATAAAGTTGCTATATTTCTTAGCTTACAAGCTTTGGCAATTGTTACATACCCGAGCCCCTCATTAAGAATACAAGCGCTGAAATCAGTACGACGTTTCCGCGGCGGGCTTCGAGGTCGCTGGAAACAATATACCGGTATGCGATTCCCCCCTCCACCCCCCCCCCCCCCCCCCCCTTCCCCTCTCTTTCTCTGAGATCAGCAGCTAGCGAAGAAGCTGGCAACCACGATAGCCCGCCCGTTTGGCTTAATTTTAAAAATATGAATATTTTTGAAAACCAGTAGAATTTTTGAATTTAAAAGTATTGATTAAACTCATAATTTTTAAAAATAATTATATTTTAAAATGTAATTATGTTTTGACAAATGTAGCATTAGATTCGGCCATTAGATTGTTGGAAATGAAAAGGTAGTGGGTTAGCACAAAGACCAAAATAAATGGCGGGATTTTAAAAAATGTTTGACACAAATTTTAACCTTTTTTGTGAAACATGTTATATTTTTAAAAATATATATATGTATATATAGTTTGTATAAACGTTAAATTTTAATTTTTTTTAAAATACATAGTGGCTGTTTTTAAATCGTTATTAAGTTTTTTATATAGTGGTGATTCTTATTAACCACTAAATTTATTTTTTTTCATGTGTTTGGTTACACAGATCAAATCTCCAACAACATTAGCATATAAAAACATTATTCATATGTCTTTGACTGCTATATATATTTTAAAACATAGAGGCGCGTATTTTGAAATGTATAGCCAATAGAGTATTAACCAGTTTCGTTTTTCCATTTATGTCAAAAAAAATTTAATACTTTCTTCTTAATCTATCACCCTTTCCACTATCCCACTAGATTTCCTCGTAAGAATCTTCTTACGTTTTTCAAAATCCTTCATCTTGAACTTTAAATACATTTAAGCCTTCACCCTATCAATCTCCACCTTACCCTAAATAGGATTAACATATAATCCACATATAAAAATATATCATATTGGAGTTGGGTCAAGTAAATATAGTGATCAAACTAATGCATGTGTACTTCTGTTTTTTAATGAAGCTATTAAATCACTTGTATTAGTGTATGGGTTATTTTAACCCATATCTTGTTTTCTTGAAAATAAGTTCATTTTTTATGCTAGCCGAGTCTATACTGTTGTGTCATAAATTACTTTTATTGTAAAAAAACTATTTTTTTTGGCACTAGCAGGATAGCTTAACCTTTAAAGAAATATGAAATTTTATTTTGAACTCAGGCCATCACGACGAGTGATCTCACATTTTGTTTTCTTGAAAACAATCCCATTTTGTGTTGGACCCCATATTATACTGTCATAAACTATTTTTATTGAAAAAAAACAAAAATAAGAAAAAATAAGCCCATAGGCAAAAATAGACAATATAAATTATAATTCTCATAATGACAAGTACATTAAGAAAGTAATAATTGTGACTTGATTTAAGGTGTCATTTTGAACGTTAACCATTAATTGAACACTTATTAGTGATTTTAACACATTTTTACCATAACCTCTTATTTGTTGTCAGAATTGAGTATGATCAAAGACTTCAATCTTCAAAATTGATTTTATATGACTTGAAACAAACTCTTTTATATTTTAAGAATTTTTGAAAAAAGTCATCAAAATTATACATCATGCTAACGAATTTTTATTGATTCATCAAATTATGTGAGAAATAGGAATGACATATAAGAAATCAATATTGAATGTGTATATATAAAATGGAATACATTACTCTTATGCCTACTTTTTAAAAAGTAGAAAACCATTTTCTTCCTCTACACACAGTTATACAACTTAACTGGATCTTGGAACTATCAAAATATCTTAAGCACAAAATATCTGATTTTTCTAATTTCATCATTTCATGCACACATGATGTAGTGAACGTAGACACATTATTAGCATATTTTGTTACATAAAATTTAATGCAATGTAATTTAAATAATTTTGGAGTTTAATTAAGTAAATACTTAAGACCTTAGTTAATAATAATAATAAAGTTGAAGTGGGGTGGGTGGCAACCCAATCCCAATAAGCCTCGCCTCAATCTTTCTTGGATCGGTCTAGTGCTATTCAGCCCAATACATAAGCCCAATTTTAGACTATCAGGACTCAGACCTATTGTGAAGGTGACAAACAAAAAATAAATTTTCCTTTAATAGGTCTTACCGAGAGCCGAACCCAGGTCGTTGGATTCAAAGTCCAGAGTGCTAACCACTACACCATAGAATTGATTACTTGTCAATTGGGACATAGTATTATATTACATTTAGTTGAAGAAACGTATTTCACCCTTCATTGCCATCCTTCAATGCACCCAAAGACCAAAATGTTATTATTATTATTGGTTTGTTTGGTTTAAGGTTTTAATATCAAAATGGGTTGCACAAGATATCTGGCAACACAAATGCGACAACATGTTTGTCAATTTGGAACATATAGATATGAAAGATTACTCATTATTTTGATGAGGAATTGTTCACTTTTTTGGGGTCCTCTAAGGTAGTTCTTGAGTTTGAGAGCGAATATACTTTGAGCCTAGCTAGCTACTTCTTCTCTCTTCCAAAATCCCTCTCCCACTTTGTGGAATGCCCCAATAATGCATGGCCATGGGAGATCATCTGCAACTCGCTCAGTACAATCAGTAATTCATTCTGGTGAGGCTTGCCACACTGGCGGCACTAGGTATAAGTGAGGGTAATTTTAAACAAATTAATGGAATATATATATATATGATAAAAAAAACACCTTAAATAAAAAAAATTAAACACCCTTTAATCTTAAATATTCTAAAAAAAATTCTTAGAATTGCCCATGAAAATACTCACAAGCGCCACCTCTACTGCCAGCAATGGCCGTTGTTAGCCATCCTCTAACCAGCGTTTTTGTGATAAAACCCAATAAGCACTTGAACTCTAATATCTATCCCCTCCTCCCTCATGCATTCAATTGGTCCCATAATTACTTAATTGGATATCAAAACTTGCATGTGTTTTATCCAAATTATAAAACCCAATTTTGAGTTTTAGGGAGTAATTTAAATTTGTGACTTTGAATATATAGTAATGTCCATTGTTATTTAGCTTGGTTAATATTGTACTTTAGACTTTGAACGGCTATTTGTTCGGATTCCTAAGGTAAAGATTCATTGGCCTCTAGACTTTGATAGTTGTTGAGTTTTTATGATTGAAGATTTGAAAATATGATTAATTATGTATATGATACTTTGGTTTAATTGGAAGTAAACCCTCATTTGGGTGTGATAATAGTTTAAAGAGTAATATTATATATTATTAAAATTGCATAAATTGATGGTTAATTGTAATAATATAACAACATATTAGAAAACATCCGGGGAAAAAAATTATGAATAAATTATAACTGTTCATATCATTTACGATTTTACGGTAATTGATTACATAAATTATTTTTTTTAGTTTAAATATTTGACAGTTAAAAAAAATAGATATTTGATATTCAATTTTTTTTATGTTTTTAAAGATAAGTTTTTTAGATATTTGACTGTTAAAGATTAGTTTTGTTGAAATAATTAATTTTTTTTAGTTTTATTATGAATGTGTATATGGGAGGTTTAAGAAAATTGATTTACATGTTTCAAAGCATAATTATTGAAATAATATTTTAATTGGATAAACAAATCTAGTTGTCCAATACTTATATATTTATGAAAGGGTTCAGGTTCCATAATGTGTATATTACAACTCTATTTAGATTAGGGATAGCAAAGCAATCCGAAACGCCCTAACTCGGGCTGTCCCAACCCAAAATAACCCGCCCTGACAAATAATCGGATCGGGCTCGAGTCTTGCCCGCCCAGGCCCGACCAAAAAAATTTAAATAAATTTAATGTAAAAACTGTTGTCCTAACCTGACCCGACCCGTCCCAAACTACTCAAACTCTCAGGTCGAGTCGGATTCGGATCGACATAATTATTTTTGAATCGAATTCGGGTCTGGCCTGACCCGAATGCTTGGTTGTATTTACTAATGTTTATTTATTGTAATTATATAATTGTATGGAAAATTCGTTTGGCACGTTTGTTTTAAAATAAGATTAAAAAATGAATTTAACTTTTTTGGAACTCTAGAATTGGTATTCCGCTCATCCGCTGTTTTGAAACTGTTTCGGATTAAAAACCAAACCCAATCATTTTTTAACATTTCCTTTTTATTTTCTTTCTCTTCTTCTCACGCTTCCCTCCCTTCTCTAGCTCTCTGCACCATGAACCAGCACCTACCATGACGTATGCCATCGCCTGCAATGACGAAGCACAATGTCTCCTCAACCACCCTTGGTTCCGGCACATAATGGTCAAGGACGGCTGCTTCATCCTCCAACTGATGAGTAGGAAACGAAGGAGGGCAGCCGGAAAGTAAATCTTTTTTTATATAAAATTATATAATTTTTAAAAACAAAACCAAAACTCAAAATACATACCAAATGATTTTTTTTTACAAATGTTGAATTGAAATCAGTATTTAAACCTTAATTCAAATAACATTTCAAATTATAAAATCAAAACACAAAATCTAAAACGAGTACCAAATATATCATTTGGGATATTTGATAAGATAATATTATTTTTAAAAATAAAATTATTTTTAAAAATCATAGATTCATTGAATTTAAAACTACTTATGATAAAAAGTATTATAATTCATAATTTTTAAAACTAATCATATTTTTAAAATATAATACCTATTTTTAAATAAAAAATAAATATTACATTTGAAAATAAAAAAACCTAAAACAAAGTAAATTTTCTTGGGTTGGTTTTTCATGACTTTTGATATTGGATCAATGGTGTTCTGTTGGTAATAGTATCTTACTGATATCTTTTTAATTTTGCTGTGTACATTTGTTGTTCGGGGAATAAATTGCGCATTAAACTTTAAAAGTAACTACAACAAAAATAGATGGTCAGATCAGATTCAGATTTATGGTTTGACATACCTAATGTGGCTGAGGTATGAAACCTTTTAAATTTATTTTATTTTAAATGCTATGTAAGAATACACGACAATTGGTATCATACGCACGGGTTTTAAATCGCCAATAAACCGCGAGCTAAGTGGGTTGGGCTAGTTTTTAATGTGGATTGGTTCTTGAAAGTGGCCTCTTTAAATACAAGCCTTGACCACCATTTTATTTGTTGTTTCATTTTTCTTATCTTATTAAAAGTTTCTATAAAAAATAGCAATAACAAAAATGATTTAAGGGAATTACCCAAAACTTTCTATAAAAGAATTACCCAAAACTTTTGGGTTGAGGTAGTTAGTAATGCAGTTTTTCTACAAAATAAATTGTCCAACACAACATTAAAGAATAAAACAATTTTGAAGCATGGTATGTGTTGGTCTCGGGAAGCTCAATCCAATAGTATGGATATAAACCTTCACTAAAATTTTTTAAAGTATTTGGTTGCACATGTTTTTCTCACATTCCACAAGTCAATCGTGATAAACTTGACAAAAAATCAGAATCTAACATTTTTATTGGTTATAGTTCTTATTCTAAAGCCCACAAAGTGTATCAACTTCAAACTAGGAAGATAACTGTTAGCAAAGATGCATTCTTTATTAAAGATGAAAATTGTAACTGGAGCAAACAAAAGAAATATTTGCAAGTAGAATTCAAATCTGATTTTTAAACCGTCAGTAGAAGAAATATTTGAACAGCGGCAAGAAGAATTTGAATACGACCCACCAATTCATGGAACAAGATCTCTCCATGATATTTATCAGAGGCATAATGTGACTATTTGAAGATGACCCACCAATGGAGGAAGAATTGTTTATGATTGTAAAAAAACAAAACTTGGGAATTAGTTAATAAACCAAAGGATAGGAAAGTTGTTGTACTAAAAAGAGTTTTTAAAACCAAATTTAATGCAAATGGCTCAATTAACAAGTATAAGCCCAGATTTGTTGTTAAAGGTCATGCTCAAAATTTTGAAACAGACTACTCAGAATACATTTGCTCCCATTACAAGATTATACACAATTCGGATGGCGCTAGTTATAGCAGCCCAATATGGGTGGAAAGTGTTACGATTAGATGTAAAATCTGCTTTCTTAAATAGAAATTTTCAAGAAGTAATCTATGTTGAACAATTCAAAGGATTTGTTGAAGAAGGGAAGAGTATGCTTAAAAAAGGCTCTATATGACTTTTCAATAGTAAGAGAGATACATTTTGCCATGACCAAGATTCTATAACAAGCACGAATCTATGCTGTGTCCTATGTAGCAAGATTGAGATATAAGAGAAAAAATAGAATAAAAATTATTATTTAAATAAAAATAAAATTGTAATGAAAGAGAGAGGCATCACAGAGAGAGTGATGCCCAAAGAAAAATCGTGTGGTTAGGTGTGTTGATTTATTTATTTTTTATTATTTTTATTTGTAAGGACTACTTAGTCATTACAGATAGACAATATAATAATATTTTTACATAGCATATTAGCATTACTCCAAGAGTAGAGTATAAGATTTCGGGGTATTACTTTCTTACTTCAGTATAGATGACTGATTGAATCAAACGCACATGGCATATATACTAGCATTACTCATCATGGCTCGGTCAAAACAAACATCAGCTTAGTTTACACATACGATTTGCTCACTTCTGCAAGCGTAAGGACTATTCATGGGCCATGCTCTTGTTCCCCATTTTGATTCATTTCAGTTTGAAACATAATTATTTTTTGAAAATATCTTTGAAAAGTGAGAATATTAGTTTTTTTTTGTGTATTTTTCTGTGTTTATATGTTGAGGATGAACACAATATGGTGTGACAATAGAGTTTCAATAGTAGATCAAAATTACATTGTTTTGATAAATTGTATTATTTTTACATTATAAAATATAAATATTTTATCAAAATCATGCACAGGTTTAATCATATATATTTATATATATATATGGTTTTGATATACTTTTGAATCTTTTTTTAAAGCTCCATTAGCAGTTGGGGAAACAAACAAAACCAAAAAAACAACAAAGAATTGTATTGAATCTAGACGGTTGTTTGTTTGATAAAATACAAACGAACAAAGAATTGTATTGAATAAAGTTAAATTTGGAGCCAATAGAATATTTTTTTAGGATCATAGGTAGTATTCCTGGAAGGTATAGGTGAGAATAAAACAGAAACCCAATACAAAACAAAAAAACAGAAGATGACAGTTTTGATGGATAGTGGTATCCAAAAACAAATAAGAAGAAAACAAATATAGCGTCTAAAGCAACAAATGTCATCGTTGTGGATCGAGGAGGATATGGGGATGAGTTGGAACTGTGGTCAACCCCCTTCCAGGAAGGTAGGCTGGCTCTGGATGTGTTTGGGTAAACCAACTTATTCGCACGCTCGCACCGAACCAAATAATTAACGCAGAGCTTTACTACATCAGCAATGCCAACAAGTAGCGCCCACTACGATCCATCCACCGTACCTATACAAATAGCACCTCTATAGTGACATACACATCATTAACTTATAAAGGGAAAAAAGGAAAAAACAAAAAAAGGAAACCCCCATGCAAATGGGATGCAAAGTTCACTTGTAGAAAGGGGAACACTGCTAGCAAAAATGATAGGTCGGTCATCTCTGCAGGTTAATAATAATCGAAGGTGGATGCTGCAACATGATGGACCAGCCAACCCTTTTTAAGCCTGCATATCTTACATTTCTTATGACTGATGCGATGTGTCCCAAAGCTTAGAGATGGGGACTATGACAAACTAGCATACGGCCAGACGTAAGGAATCATTCTAGCCCTCCAGATAATTAATGTACGATTTATTCCTACCCCACTCACAAACATGCATATATATATATATATATATTAAGGGGCTTTGTAGATTATTCACAATCATTTGTCAAAACTCGAACCCACCTAAAGATACAACAGAATATTCTTTATATCTCATATATCCGTGTCAGACCTTGGTGGACTGAGATCTCAAACATTATTTACAGAGTCCAGACCCAATGAAATTCTCAGACTAAAATAATTGCAGATATACAGTTGTTCAGGGAAAACTATAATATACTGTTGGATAGAAGGGAGAGGATCGATGATATTTCCCACCATTGCGTTCCTTCCGCGCACTTTCTCTCTTCACATGCCAATCCAAATATAATAGGAGGACAAAAGATAAAAAATTATAAAACACTTGAGGCTGACAAGGATTTGACTCAGAAAGGTTCAAATTTCAGTTTAACCTTTTGCTCAAATTCAATTATAATATACGTAAAAACACTCGAGCTATACGTATATGTAGTTAAATATATAGTTGGCAAGTCATGATTAAGAAGTTGACTTAATGTTGGAAACAAAACATTAACATGGTGGGATCTTAAACCTATTGTGTATGAACTATATCTATTATTTTATTTCATTATTTTTTTATACTAGATTATTTATGATCTGGGTCTTTTTTTTTCGTATCACAACTGTAATTAATAGATAGACAGTATCAAATCACGATTAGTCTTTGGCGCTCTACTACTCAACGCCCTTGGCACTACTTAACGGGAATCGAACTCGAAATTTTCATGTGAAATAAGATGCTCTTTAGCAATTGGCTACGCCCCTCGTTCCAGGTTATGTCATATGATATATTTTATCATATAGTGAAAAATATCTCCGGTTAAGTAGATTGGTCTTTTATGGAAGCACGTAAATTTGGTGTGCTCTCAAATGTTTATTTTATGTCTTCTTCTTCTTCTTCTTTTTGTGGTATTTTTGTTGAACAAAACGGGTAAGAGATTTTCAGAGGAATACATCCTGTGATATCAGTTCTTAATATATGTTAGAAATGTGGAAAATTATCGATAAAATATTAGTTAATAAATAAAACTGTTCTGAATCTAATATGATAATATAGAGTAACTATATTCACTATATATATTCGGTTTGCAGATGTATTCTTTGATTTTCGGCTGTTTATATTATCACGATGACACGTGCGTGATATGTGAGAGGGTGTGTTAGAAATTTTAGGCTTTTGGCAAACGGGTGCAAGGGTACAGCTGTGGTCAGCCTGCAGGGTCTCACGTATAAAAATACTAATAAAACTCATCAGTACGGATAAAACCTACCAATCCACTTGGCTTACTTTACATTATTCTTTCTGACGCAGCTACCTCCAACACATACTTAAACTTGATAAATGCGGCATTTAAACGGGTTCAAAATTAGTAAGGGCTTTCACTAACACTCCCAAATGGGGTAGGCTTATAGGACACAAAGTCTGGATTTAGCATGCCAAGTTGGTGAAAGTGCAATGCATAAAATCATTAAACCACGAGAGAGTGCATGACAAGCCAACTCAAATGCATGAGCTGTAAACCTTAAGCCCCATGGTGGGTGACACGTCAGGAAGAGCAATGATGGGACCATCAGGGAGTGTGTCTCTGGGTTTGTTCTTGGAACGTTCACTTGGAACGGGGGTCGGCCGAGAGGAGAGGAGGTGATTGCTTTTTGATCCAAACAACTTAACCTCATTTGCAGGTAGTGGCACTGGCGGGCGGGAAAGAAGCCCATACTGCAATAATAAATTTGGTTCTCAGAACAACTGTAAAGAGCAATAGGCACTAAAGGTGCCAATTGCACTGTTCGGCCTTCTGTTTTTACATGCAAAACTCTATTTCTTAAGAGTTGAGGACCACTCTATAAATTAAACTTCCATTGCCCGCTATTCTTCACAGCCGTAAGCTTGGGATAGAGAGTAAAGAGCTACAACGACTTCACTGCTTGAAACCCACAGCTGATCCAACACACACTCAGTGTGCGTTTGAGGAAGATTATAATATTAAAGTTGGAGAGATTGTTTAGCAGTCATTGAAGGAATGGCTGTTGTCATAGTGATTGAGCTCTCATTGGTGTTTATTATTGGCGTCCTTGGTATGCATGCAAAAACTTGCATTCATTATTTCATTCGTACCCCCCCCCCCCCCCCCCCCCCCCCCCCCCCCAAGAAATTAAAAGAGAGAGGGAGAGGGGAAGTAATGCATGAATATTGACAATAATAGATTTTGTATATATTGTTGAAACGGGGCCCGCCCCCTTCTCTTTTAATCCGCAAATATTTGGATGCAAGGAGATGACCATGGGTCTATTGGGACTTGGGAGTGCCTCGGGGTACCCTTTTGTTATTAATTGAGGCCCTTCTGTTATAGAAATTTGAACCCGTTTAATGCGCATATATTCAACTAATATCTCAACATCAAGCCTTACTGATTTTGAATTGAATTTTGCAGGGAACATCATTTCGTTCATGGTCTATCTCTCTCCAATGTAAGTAGACCTTTTCAGGCTGCATTTTCACTTGATGGCCTCGGAGCTAATCTTTACACTTAAGACTTTATAGAATGTAAGTCATAAACTTGATTTGTATGCAGGTCAACATTCTATAAAATTTATAAGAAGCAATCAGCTGAAGGTTTCCAATCACTGCCTTACGTGATTGCTTTGTTCAGTTCCATGCTTTGGATGTACTATGCTTTCCTCAAGCGTAATTCTAATATGCTCATCACCATTAACTCTATCGGCTGCGTCATAGAGACCTTCTATATTGTCATGTACCTTTTCTATGCCCCAAAGAAAGCTAAGGTATTTTGACTTATTAATAACAGTCTTTATTGCTCATAGGATTTCCGATTTCCTACAAGCTAGAAAGACCCCAAACTGAATACAAACCCTGCATGGGTTTTTTTTTTGGTGCAGATTATGACTTTGAAGATGCTTCTTCTGCTGAACTTTGGTGGGTCTGCTCTGATCATTGTAGTAACTCTGCTACTAACAACCGGTCCCATCCGCGTCACCATTCTTGGTTGGCTCTGCGTAGTATTTTCCTTGTCTGTGTTTGCTTCACCACTATGTGTCATAGTAAGGAAACTCAAAAGACAACCTTTTTTTTTTTAATCACTGAACAATCCATTAAATTCTAACAATTATAAATGTGTGTATGCATTGGACAGAGAAAAGTTATCCGAACAAAGAGTGTTGAGTATATGCCATTCTCTTTATCGTTCTTTCTCACGCTGTGCGCAGCCATCTGGTTCTTCTACGGCCTCCTAACCAAAGACATTTGCATAACAGTAGGTGAAATAAATTTTATGCACATGCAAACAAGTAGCTGTCATCATTCCATTGGTTAATTGGGCTTTGTTATATTCATGAACAGCTTCCAAATGTACTGGGCTTTGGGTTTGGCATCCTACAAATGATACTATATGCAGTCTATAGGAACCGAAACACAACTCTGGAAGTAGAGCAGAAGGTTCCTCATGAACTGCCAGAGCATATAATAGAAGTGGTAATGCTCAACAAGAAGGTGGGCAAAGAGACAGATATTCCTGCTGCCCCATACCTGAAAGATCTTAGTAGGAGCATTGACCAGGAAGTGGCAGAAGACAGTGAAAACATCACGGAAGCTAAGCTTTCAGCAAACTTGAAGTGAAACTTCAAGTGAGAATAACCCCGTGGATACGTGCCTTCAGTTGATATCTCCCTTAACATTAATCTACCTCTATGTTTATCTCTTACAAGTAACGTTTCGATTGTGTAACAAATGGGTGCGCAAGCATCCTGGCAACGTGTTTCCTAGTGTGAAAATATGCTGTGGAACACGTTTTAATTGTGTAACCAATGGATGCGCAAGCATCCTGATAATGTGTTTCTCTTTCCTAGGGTGAAAATATGCTGTGCAATCTCATGGGTACATGTCTTCTCTACACTCACATCCCTGCAACATTGATCTCTCTCACACACACATCAAAGTAGTGTTTTAATGGATAAGCAAGCATCCTGTAATTTGCTGCTCCTTGATTCAATATATGAAAGAAATCTCAGATCGACACCCACACACACACAAGCTGTGCATTAATTAGGCTACGGAAATCAACGTACAGGCGTCCTCGTAACGTGTTTCCTTTCTCCAGATGCGAATTAGGCTATAAAAGACAAACAGCAAGCTTCTTAATGGTTTAGTATTCAACTGCTCTCTGCAGTAGCCGATGATTTCAAAATACATACGAAATCATGGGTCCAAAACAAATCATGTGATATTTTTCACAACGCTGAGATAAAATACTGCAAAGAACAGGATAGCAATACCGAGTGAAATTGTCATTATGTGAAGAATGGTCGTTATTACTTCCAAAAAAAAAAGTTACAAGTTTATTTGTTTCATAATTTGTTAAGAAACCACTTGAACCTTGAGAAATCAGTGCTTTTTCAAAAGTAGTAGCAAAAACATTAATGAAAAATAGAAAATATCGTAAACATGTAGAAATTGTCTAACAATTTTTCTTTAAACAGACAAATATGAGGGATTCTGCTAACGGCTGTTAACTATTTGCAGACTCTCCCAGATATTACATTCAAAATGTTTGAAAGCAATAAAAAGTACGTAAAGTCCAAAAGACATCAAAGTCCCGCATGTTTTCTTTCTGTCGACAACAAACTCAAAAGCTTGTAGAAGCAGTAAATACTGAGCATCCATCCACCACGACGACAAATCCCCGGTAATGGCTCCCACTTCTTCTGTCCTCACCGAGTCAAAACTAGATTTCTGAGGAGCTGCTGTCCTTGCCGCTTGCCGCCTACTTTGAGGCAGCAAGACTCAAAAATACACCGTGCATGAAGTTGGACCCACCGATACATGGCCACAACTGAGAGAACCATTGTAAAGCATCGCAACAATCAATGTTTCTTCAAATTTGTAAGATGAGCAACTCATCATGTCAACATTCTCATCAGCATGCAACGATGCACAACTTGACTAATTAAGTAATGCCCAAGCTGGATACGGGCACTCATAGATCCAACCAGGACCAGAGTATCGGATGCAATGTAGCCATAAACCCTCTTCATGGCCATCGTATCTGTGATAGATACTGTAATCAGATTACAAAAATAATCTAGCAATCAAGGTGAGAATAGAGAACTAATCTTAAATAAAAACCCGTGCACAATATAGAACTTCCAGCAGTGTGTGTGATGGAGAGAGATGACCGTGTCTAGCAATAGCAGTAGCAGTCATGTTTTATGCATTTGCAACTTAGATAAGTAAATCCAGATATTTAGATATTTGCTTGCACATGCACTGTACGCTACTATTTCATTTTTTAGGAATAAAATTCTGGAACTTTGCCGTTTGGACTGAAGATAGTATCATATTAAAATTTAAGATGGTTACTAGTTGAACATGTGTTCTCCTTGTCCTGTTTGATTCCTGATTGAACATATAAGTTTCATGTTTTTGAAGAAAATTAAAAATTAGATACAGTGGATGCCCTTGACTTCTTACAATAAATGAGATATATTTTCTTCCATATTCACAACTTCTATGACTTAACAAACATGTAAAACAATACATTTGATCATATTTATCTGTTTCATTTTGTGTAATAATGGATACCATTGTAATGATTCGATTGGAACCAGCTTCTGAAACTTAACGCACGAGCATGAATGACAACTGACAACAGATTCGGCCATATAACAAAAAATAGTTAAAGCAAATGGTCTTTCTGATATGTTAAGGATCAGAAATTTAAAAAAAACAAATAAAAACAAAAACTGGACAGTTATCTTATATATATATATATATATATATATATATATGACAACAGGGCACTGCCTGTAACTGGCCATGTCATTGGATGTCTCGAAAGTTAATACTCATAACAAGAGCCCATAGAACTTTGTTGGAAAGAAAAACTGCTTACCCTTTAGGAGCCAAATTTGGGCAATTTGTACACATTGGATCGATGCTGAAATCACTACTGCTAACTTTAGATTCATCACAAGAATTTTCAAGAGAACCAGATGTAAGATGATTCCATTTACGAGCAGCTCTATCAGCACTTAACCCTTCGGTAGAACGGACAGTCGTGAATTCGGACAGGTAGAGATAATCATTGGCTATTGAATGTCCAGTGTATTGCAGATGAACTCGTATCTGTGCCAGAGAGGGAGATGAGAATTCGGTGAGCTCATTAATGCATCACATGGCGAAATCCTGTAAAGTAGTCAACTCTGAACAGGGCATATGAAAACAAAGCATATAGGAAAAGGAAAATAGAAAACTTTATTTAAGTAGAGAGAGAGAGAGAGAGAGCATCAAAAAGTGATGTATGGGAAATGGACTAATAAATAATTCCCTAGTAACATGTGAGTTTCGTTACTTGATGAGTTCGGCCAGTTATTGGTTCACATAGGACAATGCTGTGAGTTCCATTGGTACTAATCCTAGTAAATTTTGTACAAGCAGTCTTCCCCTCCGGGGGTGCATTACCACAACCCATCTGCATAAATAAGGAACAGGTGAAATTAAAATTGATTGTACTACCTCATTTAGAGGGGCTTACCAGAATAAGGAGCGGAAGATGAACATTATCAGTTACCGCATAGGCTTATGTCGATCCCAGTAATAATTAATTTATTTGATACGGAAGTATGAAGAATATATAATCCATGAACTGAAAGCAAAGAGGTGCAATGAATTTTTTTTACCTCCACTTTGCTCCTTCCTTCACGAGCATTATAATTAATGTTCACATTGACAACTTGCTGAAATGTGTACATAAAAACTCAAAACAAATGTTACTCGAGGAAAAGGCACCAAGCAGAAACTAGAAAGTAAGGTCATATATTAAATAGCATTTAAATAATTAGAGAGAGAGAGAGGGAGAGGGAGAGGGAGAGGGAGAGGGAGAGAGAGAGAGAGAGAGAGAGAGAGAGAGAGAGAGAGAGAGAGAGAGAGAGAGAGAGAGAGGAGAGAGAGAGAGAGAGAGAGAGAGAGAGAGAGAGAGAGAGAGAGAGAGAGAGAGAGAGAGAGAGGGAGGGAGGGAGAGAGAGGGAGGGAGGGAGAGAGAGAGGGAGGGAGAGAGAGAGAGAGGGAGAGAGAGAGAGAGAGAGAGAGAGAGAGGAGAGGGAGAGGGAGAGAGGGAGAGGAGGGAGAGAGGGGAGGGAGGGAGGGGAGAGGGAGGAGGGGAGGGAGGGGGAGGGAGGGAGGGAGAGAGAGAGAGAGAGAGAGAGAGAGAGAGAGAGAGAGAGAGAGAGAGAGGGAGGGAGGGAGGGAGAGAGAGAGAGAGAGAGAGAGAGAGAGAGAGAGAGAGAGAGAGGGAGGGAGGGAGGGAGAGAGGGAGAGAGAGGGAGGGAGGGAGGGAGGGAGGAGAGAGAGGGAGGGGGAGAGAGAGGGAGAGGGAGGGAGAGAGGGGAGAGGGAGGGAGAGGGAGAGAGAGAGAGAGAGAGAGAGAGAGAGAGAGAGAGGGAGAGAGGGGGAGGGGGAGAGAGGGAGAGAGGGAGGGGGGAGGGGGGGGGGGAGGGGGGAGGGAGGGAGGGAGGGGGAGAGAGGGAGAGGGAGAGAGAGAGAGAGAGAGAGAGAGAGAGAGAGAGAGAGAGAGAGAGCAGGTTAATTGTATTTATTCTACACAATGCACCAGGTTGCAACAAGGGAAGACTATATGGATTGAATTATAACGCAAAGTTAATCACCAACTTGTAGTGTAATGACTGCCAAACATGCATCTAGCAATACAAATATTCTCGGTATTAAGCAGCAGGCTGACGTCTACAGCATTCTCATTTTCCCTAATGTTGATCATTCTATCATTTCTTTCAGAAGTCTCTGAGTTACAACAGGACTATAACCTAATACAACAATATTAAGAAATCCAAATGGACACCAAAAATATTCATGTATGTCTTTTTGGACTCCATGTTGCCAAGTGATTCCATCCACTGAATCAGAAACCTCTGCACTTCAGCAAATTTTATCCTGGAACCACTAATTTGAATTTATCAGTATGGATTTTTTTTATTTTTTTAATGTATAAACATAACAACAGTACCTCATCCTCCGGAAACACTCCGATGACTCTTGCAATGTACTGTTTCTGCACCATCCCAGCTTCAATCTGTAATTACAGAAACTACTATACATCAGAAGATTTTATTGAAACACTTAAATGATGGAAGTGAACATTGACAATATACAAGGTTTGCCTGTTGCCTAAAAAGGTCAGCCTTAGAAGCAGTTCGGGCCATGATTAAGAGCCCTGAAACTAGTCGATCAAGTCGATGAACAGCTAAAGAGATAAAGGATGTAAAGGTATGTATCATAACAAGACAGATACGAGATCAAAAAAAACTATTAAAAGAAAACACTACAATGCGCAATTAACCATGTGCAGTCACAAGATTACTTCAAGAAAAACAATTTTTGTGGATACGATATAGAGGTGCCAAGCCATGCTCCGCCTGGAGGATGCCAACTATAGTATTCTTCCGATACTGACCACATGGATGCACCTACAAAAAACATATAAACTTAAAAACATGCAGCTCATACTAATCCAATGAAGCAGACTTCCACCCTAGAATCTAGATGCAGTAAATATGCATCCTAGTCAAAACCATAATATGAATTGTCAAATATGTGCTTGAGGTAAACACAAGGTTCATCATCCTATTGCCATAACTGTCCCAGGCAAAGGAAACATCCAAATAATATTGTAGCTCAAAGTCCTCCGTAGTTAAGAAACGGAAATGATGCTAGGAAATACATTACTATTAAAATAAATTTGGAATAACTCCAGTACAATTTGACATCAAAGAAAGAGTTAAATCAATATAAAATATTCATTGCAAAGCGCGGAAAGAATTAATTCTTTTATCTCCATAAGGATGATGTCGGGTTCGAAATTTTTTTAATTAATTAACTAAAGTTATTGAAAAATATAAATAAAATAAGCATGCGCTTACTGGAACAGATGCTGGCTTACAAACAGTCAGCACATCTGGTTCCTTCTGCAGAATCGAGACATCCAATGCCATCACTGGCGGTTCATGCCTACAACATTAGTAGCATCAATTGCTAGTTTAATGACCTCACAATGACACATTCTAAACAAATTTTAAAGCAAGACAGTATTAATTTAAGATTTAAGCAAAACGGACCTGTGCAAAAAGTGACTTATCTTTTGGGAAGATTTTACTATGTACGAAACGGGTACTGTTTCCCCATCAATCTTTATACGTCCACACTTAACAGCACCAACCTACAATTCAAGACCAATGAACACGACCCATGACCAGGTAAATTTCGACATTACATCAGAAACCAAAAACAAGAACCAAAAAAAACCCATGTAGATAAAAATAAAGATAACCCAGCATTCGTTTAGCAGGTGTTTGACGCACTTGTAATACTATAGAGTTTTCATAATAACACAGTGCGGGCATAGACTTTCTAAGAACAGTGAAATAAGATTTAATAACAGGACAGGAAAATCAAAAATCATGTCAAACAAATGACAGCACACGTACATAATAATCGTAAGATCGGCCCTTAAACTCTTCGGTGAACAGGTCCACAATACTTTTTCCAGCCCATCGGTTCTTGGCCTGTGCAAAATCAACGCATGCCAACCATAAATAAATAAATAAAAACGACCCCAATGAAGAATCGATGAATTGGGAAGTTACATGAGAGATGAACTCGAAGTAGTAAGGTCTGACATGTCGCCGTCCTGCGAAAATTAGCCGCATAAATCGAATTATACTTACGTATCAATATTGGGAATTGGTGTAACACTAAGGATTGAGAAAACGGGCCGTGGCAGGAGGGGAGGGAGGTATTTGAAAAACATTACCGTTGTGAAAGATGTAATCATGACGCTCCGGCGGGTTTGCCGGAGTCTGCCACACAATCACCTCCGCCTCCATCTCCGCCGCCGCCGCCGAACACTTTCTCTTCGCTTAGGATTTGCCTCGCAAGGTGCCCAGGTACTACTGCGGTCGGATAAGGTGTACATGGAAATCAAATCGACAGCACACGTGCTATGCGCGTGTGTTTTATTTCCAGTCCCAAATCAGAAAAAAAAAAATGACCCCTGATATTTCTTAATATTATTATTTCATTCGGTTAGGCTTATAATATATAATTTAATGAAATAATTATTTTTTATAAATTATAATTAATATAATCTTATATTAAGAAAAAAAATATTTCATATAATATGTTTTTTCTTTCTTCTCTCCCACCCTTCCGCACTCTCCCCCTTCACGCCCCATCTCTTCTTACATAGGTATCGTTGTCACTGCTCCTTCTACACAGATCTGCCTCTGCTGCCACCATCCCTCTCCCTGCACTATTGCTGCAACCCATCCCCTCCTCTATAGTCGTCGTTGCCGCCCCCTACATAGATCTACCATTGCCGCTAGCCCCCTTACACGAATTTGTCGCCGCCGCCCCTCCCCCCTGCACAGCTTCCATGCCTCATCCCTTGCTACACGGCCCTCCTCACCCTTAGTGGGATGACAATTCTGCCCTGAACCACCCTAACTCGAGTCCTTTTTCTCCACCCCCGCCCAAATGAGATAACGGGGCGGTCACAAGTATTGGTTGTGCCGCCTTAACCCGATATTTAAAAAAAAATTGAACAGTTTTACCTTAAAATACTCAATCTGACCCATTCCGACCTGTGACCGCTCCGACCCGCCACACTCATTAATTCCACCCTGCCCTGATCCGAACTCATCTGGGGCAAGTTCAGGTCACCCACTACCCGATCTTGACCCACCTCGTTGCCATCCTTACTCCCGGAACGAAGATAGATCTTCGTTTCCTTCTAGATCAAGGAGCAAGGAGGAGCATGATCGAAAATCTTCCACCCCCAACATAGCATCACCGGCCTATATCATTCAAATATTATTTTAATCATAAATAAAATTTAGTGTGTAAAATTGACTGGCTAAATTTGACTAGGGATTTAATCAAATGCTAAAATAACTGTAGCAATAAAGGGCTAATGAAAAGTTATTATTTAAATTTTAAAAGTTACCTTTTAGTTAAATTTTAATTAAATAATACAAAACTCATTCTAATTAAGTAATCGACTAAATTTTGTAAAATTAAATTTTAACTAAATTTTAATCAACTCACTAATAGTGCTCTTATAAGATATATTAAGAATAAATCTATATGTACCAATGTGAGATATCAAAATAGCACTAACGCGTGAACATTAACAGGAATAATTCTACTTGTAGTTTCTTTGTTTTTTATTAAAATAAAATCGTTTTAATTAAAAAATTATTCATTAAAACAAGATCATTTTAATAAAAATACAAAGAAACATAATGCAGTTCTCATTTGAAAAACTGCATATAAAAATTTTCATTTAGTAATATCTTATATGTATATTGTTGTTATCGTTTTGATGTTTTTGATATCTACATCAATACACGTAGCACGATTCCTCACTCGGTCCTGATCACATAAGGCTTGAGAGATAACACATATGTTGGGAATTAGTCGACACCAATATCCATTCAACTAGTGTCCCCCAAGAAACTCATGGATCACGTACATGAAAAAGGCTTGTGCTATCTAATTACTTAAAAACTATTTTCAATCGATATCCACATTAAAATCCGTGTATTGACATTAAGAATTTTAGTGATTAATTTCATCGTCAAACCATTAAATTGTTTTATTCGAATAAATATCATATTTTAGCCAATAACTCAATTTAATTTTTATCAAAATTTTGAGTTTTTTTAAGTATACCTTTGGGCAAATAAGTTATGAAGTAAAGTTTAAAATAGTATAGTATTGTGTAACATGTCAATACGTTTTTTCACATGCCATACGATACGTGTTGAATTAGAGACTGAGCCAAAATTTCAGATTCGAAGGGGCCAATATATCTATATGTTTTTTTCATGAATTTTCAAAATAGTATTCATATAATATTAATTAAATTCAAAATATTGACAACCAGGAAAATGTAAAATATTCCATTAAAACAAAAAATATAAAGTAATTATCCTTAATTTTTTGAAGAAAATAAAAGTCTACGTGTTTTTATATTAGTAAAATCATTTATAATTGAATTTGTACTAAATGACTAAGCAATCTATATTTCAATGTACAAAAGCATGTAGTCTGTTAAAAAATCATCTTCCATTTTGTTGTGAAGCCTTATTTTGACGATATCCATAGCTAAAATGCCCATCTATAATAGCAGTAAAGACATCAAGAGTAAGTATAAGCATAATCACTCTAAAAACAAGTTAGTAGGCAATTGATTTTTGCGTCCTCACTAGTCATTGACACAATTCAAAAATGCTTAGCAAACCTTTGAACTCTAGATGTCGAACTATATTATGCTCAAAATAACAAAATTCTATTTCCAAAACCTCTTTTTCATGCTTCGTAAAGTGTTTTGAATAAAACTTCATTACCAACAAACAAATATTATTGATTCTAAAATATTGACGTGCTTGATAAGAATCTAAAGTTGAACTGATCACAAGTAACTCTACTGCTTGCTGTATTAAATCGATGATTTAGTTATTATTACTGAGAATTTATTGCAACATAAAAAATATCCACTTGATGATGATGCTTAATTGTAAAGTTATCTTGCTGATTGTGAGCTAAACCTCGTCTACCAACATAAAAAGAAGTCAAATCTAGCACATATATAGATCCTAACTCACAAAGTAATATCACATTGGTGAGTAAGTCATCCCATTTGTCATCCTTGAATGATTGAATAAATTTTTTAGTAGATGAAACAAGATTCATTGTACTTAAAATATCTTGAGTTTGACACTGCAAAACTTGATAAAGTTTATCACTAAGCTCTATAGTTCTTTTCATAAGATGTAAGATAAAAACAAATTCAAATGAAGTTAACATTTCATAAACTGTGTTTGCTTCTACCTATCATGAAGAATTAGATCCTTCCTTTATGATTTTGAGGAAAACTTCACATGTTAGACTAAAGATTTTTATCAAACTAGAAATTGATCTAAAGTGATAACTTCAATGAGTATCTCCAGCTTGTTGCAATGTGCACTTCTAATTAAGACTCATTCTAGTCTCAAAATCACCAATATCAATCAAATATACAAATTCAGTATCTTGGGCAAGCTTTAATTGTTCATTACGCTTACATGAAGCACTAGCAATATTGATAATGAAAGTCAATCGATCAAAAAAATTACCAGTGGGAATAACTACTTTTGATGTTGCTACCAATGCCAATTGTAAACGATGTGCAAAATAATGGATGTAATAGGCATATGGACAATCATGTGAAATCAAAGCTTATAATCCATTTGACTTGCCTCGCATATTACTTGCACTGTCATATCCTTGCCCATGAATATTTGAATATTTAGATTATAACGAGATAACAAAGAATATATCTTTTCTTTTAGGGTTAATGCTATAGTGTCAGAAATATGAACAGCCCAAAAAAAGCATTTTCGCATGAAGTTATCCTTGTCACCCCACCCCCCCCCCCCCCCCAACAAATCTTAAAACAATAGCCATTTATTCTCTCATCCAACACTCAAATGAGCTTCAAAAACCCAAACAATTATTACAACAAAATCCTTTTGTCCATCCCCATTATATTCCAAAAAAAACAAAACATAAATGGAAGGAGTAAAAATAATTATGCCCGCATTCCACCCCCGGGGCTACCCCCCACAATCCCATGAAAACAAAAAAAAAAAAAAAAAAAAAAAGAAAAAAAAAACCCCCCCCAAAAAAATCAAAGTCTCTCCCCAACCCTTCCCCATGCTGTGCTCCCTCATTGACGCCCGTAAGTCCCCTTGGAAAGAAACATATAAAAAACATCTTTCACATTAAGTATAACCCCAGCCCCACCCCCCCAAAAAAAAAAAAACACAAAACAAAAACATTAACAACCCCCCCACCAAAACCAATTTAAACCCCCCCCCAAAAAAAATTAAACAACCCCTCCCCCCCCCCCCCGCCCCCCCCAATAAAAAATTTAATAAAATCCTCCCCCCCCCCCCAAAAACACCAAAAAAAAAACAACCCCCCAACCCAAACAACCACCCCCCCCCACAAACCCCCCCACCCCCCAAAACCAACAAAACACACACCAACAACCAACAAAAAAAAAAAACACCCAAAAAAAAAAAAAACCCCCCAAAAAAAAAAAAAAAAAAAAAAAAAAAAAAAAAAAAAAAAAAAAAAAAAAACCACCCCAAAAAAAAAAAAAAAAAAAAAAAAAAAAAAAAAAAAAAAAAAAAAAAAAAAAAAAAAAAAAAAAAAAAAAAACAAAAAAAACAAAAAAACCCCCAAAACCCAACCCCCCCCCCCCCCCCAAACCCCCCCACAAGACGCCCGCCTGCAACCAGGAGCTCTCCTTCCCCTCTCTCTCTCTCTCTCTCTCTCTCTCTCTCTCTCTGCGACGGTGGTGGAGCAACAAACCCTAAACCTAAAACAGAGGGGCTTCTCCTCCTTATATAGACAACACAACATCAAAACGACGTAGTTTTGATTAAGTGAATCCCAAAGATCAAAACGACGTAGTTTTGATGGAACAAGCTATGACCTTTCCACAACCATACACACCAAAATATTCACAATTCCAACATGGTCCTTTGAGAAAAGATGATTAGAATGACAAAACCAAGGTAACCATGCAAAAACATGCCTGCACGCCAATTTGCATGTGAATTCCCCAATTCACGTGCAACTCCAAATGCACTCCAAATGCGCTCAAACTTCACCCCTAGCCTCCTTGCATCATGTGAAGACAACCACACTTGCACGTGAATTGGACCCATTTCACGTGCACCTCACATACACGTCCGTTTGGCCTGAAACTTCTGTGGTAGATAGAGGACATCATTCTAAGCATCTTTCCTTTTGCACGTGAATTCATTGGAGTCCATTCACTAGGTCAAAATCTAGAAAAACTCTACTTAGAAGGCAAAATTGTGACTAACTCAAGGTATGGGTCCTTACATCCTCTCCCCCTTAAGACTTTTCGTCCTCGAAAAGAAATGACATACAAGGAAAACAAACACAAGCTACCCATTTGCCACCCGGCAAGCCACCACACCTAAATGGGTCATACACCGCACACAGCACATAACAGCACATAACAAAGTACCACCATAATCCATAACCACAATAATGCATATAACACGTATCCGCATGTCACAAATACACATCTCAAAACACATCACAAATAAGAACACATGTCTAAAAGACAATACAAATACACCAAATCGTACACACTAATACAAGAAAACACATCACTATCCCTTGGCCAACAGCCACCTCCCACGCTTAAGATTGTTCGTCCTCGAACAAGTCCAGGGTCCGCTCACGCATCACGGACTCACGTTCCCATGTCTCCTCCTCAATGCCATGGTGCTGCCACAAGACGCGAACCAAAGGAATAACACGACCACGCAAAAGCTTCTCTCGCCGATCTAGGATACGGATAGGGGCCTCAACAACGGACATGTCATCCTCAATGTCCAATGTCCCCCAATCGATCACATGTGTGGGGTCAGGGTGATACTTCGCCACTGGGACACGTGAAACACGTTGTGCACTCGACTTAGCCGCGGTGGTAACGCTAACCGGTAGGCCACAGGCCCTACACGATCCAGAATCTCAAAAGGACCAATAAACCGCGGAGATAGCTTGGAACCTCGCCCAAACCGTCGATGTCCACGACGTGGAGAAACACGAAGAAACACATGATCACCAAGGAAACTCCAAAGGTGCCGCCGCTGATCCGCATAAGATTTTGCCGACTCGAGCGGATAACAACCGTCGTTGAATCAATCGAACCTTCTCGGTAGCCTCTTGAACCAACTGTGGTCCCAAGAGAGTGTCTCCCCACCTCGGTCCAACACAAAGGTGATCGACACGCCGCCCATACAACGCCTCAAAAGGAGCCATCCCAATGGATGCCTGATAATCGTTGTTGTAAGCAAACTCCACCAAAGGAAGGTGAGTTGCCCACGAACCCCGAAATCTAACACACAGGCCCGTAACATGTCCTCCAAGGTCCGATTCGTCCCTCTCTATCGGCCATCGGGTCTCGGGGTGAAAGGCTGTACTCAAGTGAAGTTTGGTCCCCATAGCCTCCTGCAACCCCTTGCCGAAACGGGAAATGAACCGCGAATCCCGGCGGACACAACCGATGATAGTACTCCATGCGGTCTCACAATCTCGTTCATGTATACCGACTCAAGGTCCCATAGAGTCCCGCTCGCGAACAGCCAGGAAATGGGCCGACTTTGTGAGTCGATCCACAATCACCCAAATCATATCTTTCCTCCCCGTGGTGGGTGGAAGACTAGTCACAAAATCCATCGCTATGTGGTCCCACTTCCACTCCGCTATGGGCAATGGCGTAACATGCCCGCCGGCCGATGCTCGGCCTTCACCTGGCGACACGTGAGGCACCGCGAAACAAAGGCAGCTACATCGCGTTCATCCCAGGCCACCAAAAATGTGCCCGAAGCGCATGGTACATCTTCGTACCCCCTGGATGCACGAACTCTAGATTGGTGAAACTCCCTCATCACCTCATTCCTGAGGGAAGAAGCCACTACCAACCGCCCCGAAATGACAACTCATGCTCAGGACCCTTCGTCCCGATCCCCGATAGCTCCCCGGCCTCAATACGGGCACGGAGAACCTCACACTCAATGTCACCCAACTGTTCCTCCCGGACGCGCCGGTACAACTCTGCACAATCACCAAAGGACTCAGGACTGTCCCATTATCAAGAACAACAGCTGCAGCTGCAACATCGCCAACCGCTCCATCGGCTTCCACTCTCTCACGGCCACCTCAGCTTTCCCTTTTCTCGCTCAAGCGTCGCCACAACATTACCCTTGCCCGGGGTATAGCAAGAGTAAAGTCAAAGGTCCGCAAATACTCCACCCATCTCCTTTGCCTCAAATTCAAGTCCTTCGAGTAAAGATGTTCGAAGGCTCTTGTGATCCGAGAATACCACAAACTTCTCGCCCAAGAGGTAATCGCCAACTCTTCAGGGCGAAGATGCAAACCGCTAACTCAAGGTCATGAGTAGGATAATTCTGCTCATGAGGCTTCAGCTGCCTTGACCCATAAGCCACCACACTGTGCTCCTACATAAGCACACACCCCAAACCAACCCTGGACGCATCACAGTATACCTCATATGGAATATCCTCCCAAGGTAACCTCAATACCGGTGCAGTGGTCAAACGGGTTTTAAGAGTCTCAAACGCCTGCTGACACTTGTCAGTCCAATCAAACTTCACGCCCTTCCGAGTCAACGCTGTCATAGAGCGCCAAACGGAGAACCCCTCGACAAAACGACGATAGTACCCGCCAAGCCAAGAAAACTACGGATCTCAAAAACGTTGGTTGGCCTCGCCACGATGCCACGGCCTCAATCTTGGCCGGGTCCACCCTAACTCCCTCAGTGACACCACATGGCCAAGAAAGTGAACCTCCTGAGCCCAAAACTCACACTTGCTAAACTTAGCAAACATGCTGGTCCCTCAAGGTTTGCAACATCGTTGCCAGTGCTCCACATGTTCCTTCTCGGTCTTGGAATACACCAAGATATCATCGATAAACACCACTACAAACGAGTCTAAGTATGGGGCAAAGACTTGGTTCATCAAATGCATGAACACCGCTGGTGCATTAGTGAGCCCGAAAGGCATCACGACCCACTCATAATGCCCATACCGCACCGAAAGCCGTCTTAGGGATGTCCTCCTCCCTAACCCGGAGCCGGTGATACCCCGACCATAAATCTATTTTTGGAAAACCACCGGGCCCCACTCAATTGGTCAAACAGGTCATCTATCCGAGGCAACGGGTACTTATTCTTCAATCACCGAATTCATTTCTGTAGTCGATGCAGACGAAGTGTGCCATCGCCTTCTTAGAAAGAGCACCGGAGCACCCCAAGGTGAGGGTACTCGGTCTGATATACCCTTGGCCCACCAACTCCTCGATTTGCCTCTGCAGTTCCCTCAGCTCGGCTGGCCCCATACGATACGCTACTTGGGAAATCGGACCCGTCCCCGGCACCAACTCAATAGTGAACTCCACACTCCTCTTAGGTGGCAAACTCCTTAATTCCTCAGGAAAAACATCCTGAAATTGGTCCACAACAGCGGGCCACACCCTCTTTTCCACCTTACCCTTCTCAACAAAGGTTAGGGCTGCCAACCTATGGGTAATGGCACCCCACTGGTCCATCACCGGCCCGGCCCGACTCGCCTCACAGTCCCACTCCCCGCAGGGGTGCAGAGGTCCCCGAGGTGTCACGAAGGATACACGCCGCCGGTATCAGTCTATCTTGGCTTGGAAAGCCATAAGCGATCCATACCCAAGATCAGGTCAAAAGTACGCAAGGGCATCACGTGCAAGTCAAAACTCGCCTCCACCTCGCCTATGGTTAACACACAACCACGACACACACGCCGTACCTCAATCATGCCTCCCACCGGAGACTCCACAACTAGGGCCTTGGCCTCCACACAAGCTAACCCCAAGCCATCAATAAGAAGCTCGGCAGAAAGGAACACGATGCACCCGTATCAAAAAGAAAGAAGCTAACGTACGGGAAATCAAGAGGGTACCTCTAACCACCGATGGTCCTCTCCACCCTCACCGGTGGGGGTGGTAGCTGCCCTCCTCCTGGTACGTCGCCTCCAGTGCAAACACCCTTCCTTGGCCCGTGCCACTGGTTGGCTCACTCACCGAACGCTTCCCGCTAAGGTTGCCTCCCGCCTTGGTCTGTGCCGCTCCGGCCTCCCGGGGTCGGGTCCGACCGGATCCCGCCTGGTTGGCCCGCCACCGACGAGCTGGTCTCTCGGTTGGTGCACGGAAGCTAGCATCACTCCTCACGCCGGATGCCATGCCCCCCGCTCCCCTGTTGCCACTCCTGCAAACCCGGCGCAAATGGCCCTCTCGTCCACGGTTGTTGCATCGCGTCCTTCTTGGGGCACTCCCTTTTAAAGTGACCCTGCTCTCCACAGCGTGACACCGCTAGGTAGACTCCCAGATGGACCACCCTGTCTTCCGCCGCCAAAGGTGAACCTCCCGGGGTTCACAGACGCCGACCCCGATCGCGGAAAGAACCGCTATCCCTCTCCTCCGTCTTGAGCCTCTTGGACCCCGTATCTCGATCAGCCCACTCGCACTGGCGACCCTGATGGGCCCGCCTCCCATCATCCCTCTCTCTCGGCTATCGGGCCGTCTCCACGGCCCTCAGCATAGGTCCTCAAGCGTAGGATTGCCACCCTGCGCCAGGGGCCGGCCTAAGGCCCAAAGTGAACTTATGGGCCTCGGGTCCTCCCTTGCCAGGCCTCGGGAGCAAACCTACTCAAGCTCCGGAACTCCCGCTCGTACTCAGGTACCGTCCTGGATCCCTCTTAGCTGCCGAATTCTTCCCTCTTCGCCATCTCACCGATTCCGGGAAGAACTCATCATGGAAGAGTTGCAAGAACTCCTCCCAAAGCATGAGTTGCACCGCACGGCTCCCCACGACACTCGTCCACCACTCCAAAGCATCTCCCTCTGCCGCCGAATTGCGTCGCACCTTGTCCTCTTCCGGGGCAAGAGAAAGGAGAACACATGCTCGATCCGCCTCAACCACGCTCGCCTACCACAGATCACCTTCCCCCTTGAATCGCGGAGGTTGTTCCTTCGGAACCGTGTCACCACGTCATCCCTGCACGAGTTGGTACACCACCCAGTGAACTCTCACGCTCACGAGGCAGCTCTCCCATTGGTGGTGGTGGTGGTGGCACCACCGTTGTGCCGCCATCTCACGGCGCACCTCCTCCCGAACGTCCGCCGAGTCCCTCCCGTAGCTCTCGTACCTCCACCGGATGCCTTCTTGTAGCCGTGCCGAATAATGCATGCCCTCCAACGGACGGTCCCGCACCCGGACCCTCATGGGCAGATGACTCATCAGCCACGCCCGGACGCACGTGTCACTCTCCTCGGCGGCATTCTTACTACACGATGTAAGAAGCACAACGTCAAAACAATTTTATAATCTATCGCGTCACTACCTCTACCCCACTGATCAATTCCACTATCACATGACATTACACACATACATTGCATCAATCACATTGCACAGTTCAATACACATTGCCAAACAAATCAGAGTTGCACATTTCACTTAATCATATGATCTTCCACAGTTTAGCATACATCCACAGCAAATGCAACTAGTGCCCCAATGCCAATGCATGCAAATCCTACCACAAGACTGGACTACCCTAAGTACACCTTGGAGGCTCAAAGAGGACCATGTTGATCAAGCATGTCCCTCCAGGCTCCTCCAAAGGACGTAGGATAACCAGGTCCGCCCACTACCCTAGGCCAACTAGACCATGCTCTGATACCATATTGTCACACCCCGGATTTCCAACCCGAGGAAACCGGTACGTGACTCCCCTTTTACCCACACGGAGGGCAAAGGGGTTAGGATACAAACCAAGAATATTACATTTTAAACATCCACAACACATTCAAGAAAGTAATTTTCATAAAAGCAATCCAAACCAGTTTATTACAATAAAATCCTTTTCAATCCCATCCCCACTTGGGTTACATAAATTCCCATAAAAAAAACAAAACATAAATGGAAGGGAGTAAAAATAATTATGGTCTTCCACCTTGGTGTATCCACCTAACGCCTGTAAGTCCCTGGAAAACAAGCAAACACAGTAGGAGGGGTGAGCAACCAGCTCGGTGAGGGATCAAGTCTCCCCAACCCTTCCCATGCTCCTACGGCTACATGCATGTGCACATGTGTAGTGACGTGACAAGTTAAGAAGAATAAAATAAAACATCATACAAGTGGGCATAATCCCAGCCCCAGCCACACTGGCTAACAAAACACATCTTAAGCAAGTAGTTTAACCGCCTCTTCAGGCCACTGATTTAACCGCCTCTCAGGCAAAGTAGTTTAACCGCCTCTTCAAAGCCAGAAAGACCGTCATGCACACAACACACACCACGGTCATTCAAGCATAAAACCAAACACTTGGTGTGCACCCGTCCACAGGTGCACAAACCCAGCCATTCAGACCATGTAACAAACACCCAACTACATACATACACTAAACCACAAGTCCAACACAGGTACATATTACCAAACACGTAATGGGCATATACACACACTATATTCACACAGCATTTCATCGAACATATAGCATGTAACACCGAATCACACCAAAATGCCATCAAGGCCAACATCCATATAGGAGATCACACCTATATGGATTACATATATATATATATATATAACGGATATAACCCATATCCGCCCTGAACCCTAGGACAGAGGGAGGATTTAGGAAGAACAGAACCCTACCTCAAGTAGGACGCAACAACACGGCAATAGTCGATCCCACGCCGAACGCCGTCCACCCACGAGACTCGACCACCCACGCAAGACGCCTGCCGCAACCAGGAGCTCTCCTTCCCTCTCTCTCTCTCTCTCTCTCTCTCTCTCTCTCTCTCTCTCCCGCTGCGGAGCAACAAACCCTAAACCTAAAACAGGGGGCTTCTCCTCCTTATATATAGACAACACAACATCAAAACGACGTAGTTTTGATTAAGTGAATCCCAGCATCAAAACGACGTAGTTTTGATGGAACAAGCTATGACCTTTCCACAACTATACACACCAAAATATTCACAATTCCAACATGGTCCTTTGAGAAAAGATGATTAGAATGACAAAACCAAGGTAACCATGCAAAAACATGCCTGCACGCCAATTTGCATGTGAATTCCCCAATTCACGTGCAACTCCAAATACACTCCAAATGCGCTCAAACTTCACCCCTAGCCTCCTTGCATCATGTAGAAGACAACCACACTTGCACGTGAATTGGACCCATTTCACGTGCACCTCATACACGTCCGTTTGGCCTGAAACTGTGGTAGATAGAGGACATCATTCTAAGCATCTTTCTTTTTGCACGTGAATTCAATGGAGTCCATTCACTAGGTCAAAATCTAGAAAAACTCTACTTAGAAGGCAAAACTGTGACTAACTCAAGGTACGGGTCCTTACATTATCGTTGTCAACAAATCTTAAAACAATAGCCATTTATTCTCTCGCTGACTCATCATGAGCTTCACCAACAATTATACAAAACTTTGTATCCCCAATTTCTTCACGAATTGCATTTATCACTTTCATTGAAAAAACATATAAAAAATATCTTTCTAAATTTGTGGTGATGTGTAAGTGGCATTTTTTGGAGCTTTTGTTATCAGTTCAGCAACATTTTTATCATATGAAGCTACCACATCCAATATTTCAAGAAAATTTTCACAATTGGATGAAGTAGAACTTTTATCCCGACCTCTAAAAGCAATACTTTGTAATGCATGCAATCGAACAACATCAACTGAGACCTTCAAGTGTAGCGGATTATTTGCAATTTCAGTATGACATTGTTTGTTGAATACCTTGTCTATATGCTGAGGTTGGTTCATCAAATCATCTTTTTTTTTTGCTTAGAAACTCTATGAGATAAATTAAAATCCTTCCCCACATGAGATAGAAAAGCACATCTTGTTACATTTCTTACTTTCTTTCAACGTTTAAATCCATCAACCGTGAATGCATTTTTTCCAAGATTCCTAGTTGGTTCATGAAATAAAAAACATGGAAGACAAAATGTTGCATCTTTCACAAGAGAATATTTGAATCATTTTGGAAAGAAATTGTACCAAGTTTATTGAAAGCTTCGATGATGATTTTCTAGTTCAAAATTTTTTCTTTAAAAACAATTTGGGTTGGAAATGGCCATAGTTACGATAAGTTCGTTGAATTTCATCACGTTAATTAACATGATAATTCCATATTTGTTGACGTAATATAAGATCCCACTTGAACAAACTAGTATCAACCTTTTGAATTCTTGGATGAGGATTTTCTTCAATTGAGATATTAACATTTTATGGAATTAAAATTTCAATACTTTCCGAAATTAGGATGTCAACATTAGTGGTTGACAATGTTACATCACTGGTCATAGCTTCCGAATCATTCAAGTTCTTTCTTTTAAAACAATATGTTATTATAGTTGACTTACCCATAATAATATATAAATAAAATAAAAGTTATGTTTATTTTGTACACTACGTCATTTAAAAAATCTAACAAGTCAAAAAATCAATGAAAACACTTATACAACTAGTTTATAGTTATTAATGTACTCTAATGAAATAGTTTTGTTATAAGAATAAATTATAATCAGGAAGAAACAAGCTTCTACCTTTCTGTTGACACGACAGGTGACGTGTAATAGACCAAGTCACTTGTAGCACGA
Source organism: Taxillus chinensis (assembly GCA_023512835.1). NCBI lineage: Eukaryota > Viridiplantae > Streptophyta > Magnoliopsida > Santalales > Loranthaceae > Taxillus > Taxillus chinensis. The sequence goes on along the minus strand of CM042087.1, from coordinate 54,483,314 downwards.
TATTATACGGTTCAGGGCCCAAACCCAATCCCCGATTTTATTTTTAGCAATGTCACACAGACACTCCAAAAGGCCTCGTGTCAGAAGAGGTCTCCATGCCCTCTTAAGAGGCACGCTTTGTTCTCCTCCCCAGCCGATGTAGGACTTGCAAAGTTCTTAGACTCCATAATCCACCCCCTTAGGAGGCCCATGTTCCCGTGGGACTATGGCACACCGATCCGGTTCCAGCTCTGATACCATCTGTAACATCCCAAGTCTCTCGTAGCACGATATTGTCTGGTTCATAGCCCAAACCCAATCCCCGATTTTGTTTTTTGCAGTGCCACACAGACACTCCAAAACGCCTCATGCCAGGAGAGATCTTCACTGTCATAGGGTCAGCCTTTATAACATCTTAACCCATGCGACACCTAGTTCCCACCCATACGAAGGAACACTAGGTCAGCTTAACTCGTTATATTTGGATCGAAACCTATCGATCCGTTGTAAAGCAATTATATAGGGAAGCACTTAGCGGAAGAAAGATTAAACGAAGGCAACAAATGATTGTATTGATTGCTTGAAAGCTTTACAACATCACTCCCCTACATTAGATGTTAACACTTTTTTGGCATTAACACCAGGAGACATCATTTTAGCTTGAGCAGTTAAATCTCTACAACTCACTCTATACACAAAGTTACAACACTTTACAAGGGGAAAATACCCCAAAATAGCCTAAGTGTGCTAGGATAAGCCTCGGTCCGTGACACCATGCCCTTTTAAAAGGCACGCTTCGCTTTCCTCTTTAGCCGATGTAGGCTTGCAAAGTCCTCAGACTCCACAATAAAAGACTTTTAATATAATAAAACACCTAATAAGAGCAATCAGGCTCTGATACTTATTTATTAGGATCGGGTCAAGGCAAAGCCATACCCGCATGTCACAATATTATCCGCTTTGGGCTAGCCATATCGGCCCGCATAGCTTTAAAATGTGTTCTCAATATAAAAAAACAAGCATGCACCTCATCTATCATAATAGAATCACACTACAATCCTCAAGTGATCCTTAGGGTTCCCTCTCAAAGGTTACGAGCTTAAATTCTCATTGACAAACCAAAGAAAGTAAAATAGGCTGCTAAAATAGTGCAGATTTTATCTCAACTTTGAAAAATCATAACTAATTTTACAAACCTCCGATTTGCTTATGATACCTACTATTTCGAAGGGTTTTTAATTGACGATCTAAATAAAATATATACAAAAATTACATGTAGCGCGATGTTCGCCACGTGCATTGCCACATGCAGAGTTGTTTTCCTAGTTTTGCTTTCAACTTTGAAAAATCATAACTATTTCCACAGAACTCCAATTGGCCTATAAAATATACCATTTTGTAGCTATTTCAACCCTTTATTCATTAAAAATATAATAAAAATAAAATAAGGTAAAAAAAGTGCATGTGGTGACACACTACGTGCATCACCACGTGTAGTGCTATGTGCACTGCCACGTGCACACCTTGCACGTCCCCTTGCCTTGTACCCAACTTCCACCACATGCACGGCACATGCATGTCAATACGTGTACCCCAAATATGTCATTCCTTATAGTTACTGTTCAATTCGTTGACCTACTTGTGTACAAGTGATGCATCGCTTAGTTTACATGATATACCATGATCGACTTCCTAAACCTTAACTCAATCTCTAAGCTTAAAGGTAGGGTTTGTAAGCCTCAAGACACTTTATCAATAAAGTTCTCTTACGAATAATGAGTTATTAAGCCCTAACACAATTATTCCGATTAATTTCACAACTCTAAGCCCTATCTCAGTTACATGCAAACTTGTTCATTCTAAGTTTTATCCTTAATCAAATCAACCTTATTTGTCATTCAATCCCTAAAAAGGTAAGAAAAGATAAAATCACCTACTTTGAATATTTCAGAAGTCGAACTAACTCGTCGGAACTTATAAACGCCCTAAAGCTTCAGCCTTTCTCCTTTCTCTCCTTCCTTGCCTACTAGAATGGCTAGGGCTCTCCAAGACAAATAAATAACAACCAAACCCTTAGGACGATCTCCCCTTTTTATAGAGCTTCTTTCAACATCTTAAAAGACTTATAATTGCATTAAAATACTAATTTCTTGCCCAACAAGTAACTTCCTTAAATCTAGTTTTTGTTTTCATTAAAACTCCTATTTTTAAGTTCATAAAATACCAAAATACCCTTAATTAAGGTAAATCCCCAATTTCTATTTAATGGAAACTTATTAAATCCCAAAGTTATAAGATTGACTAATCTATCCCTTAAATTACCACTAGATATTACCAAAATACCCCTACCTCGCAACTACCAAAATGACATTCTCAAACCATATATAAATTATCTTTTAGTCTATTTTAGGTGCGGGGTGTTACATTCTCCCCACCTTAGCACTTTTTGTCCTCAAAAAGACGACTAAGCAACTAGACTAACCCAACGTCAAACACTTTTTTTATCTTGATCCAAAACACAAGCTAAGCCTACTCAAGTGATACAAAAACAATCAACAAGGAAAATGACAACCTCAATTGATTTAGTACTAAATTTATCAAAGCTCGTCACAACATGCTATTTTGAGGCTAACACCTCCTGTTGATTTAACCACTAATGATTAGTCAACTATCTCATGCTCCAACTCCACTCCACATACTATGACTTGCATAACGAATGATGACGTGTGTCACGAGGTCAGATTTCCTGCACCTCTCAACCCATTGTGACATTTAGCTTTCCTCTACTTGGTCAGCTAAGTTTAGCCTTTGAGGGTTGAAGCGCACGTAGACCGAACATACTGCATGAAAAATGATTACAATACCTCTAACTACTAATTATCCCTATCCAGCCTCTTCCTATGGTGGTACTTCAACTGTTGAGTCCACGATGGCATAGGTTCTCCCATGTTGCATATTATCCCCTTCTTGATCAGCTGGTGCATGGTCTGGTTGTTCCCTCTGAGACTGAGCTCCACGCTAGGGCTGTTGAATAGTAGGGTAGACCATAACCCTTATAAGTTGCTGGGTTTCTAAAGTTAGAACCACCTTCTCAAGGTCTTATCTCAGAAGAAACTTTCGACACCTACTTCTTGTCAGGTTCTTCAGTGTTACCTTTCTCTCTTGTGTCATGGGGTCAGCCTTTATAGCAACTTAACCCGTGTGGCACCTAGTTCCCACCCGTACAAAAGAACGCTAGGTTAGCCTAACTCATCGTATTTTGATCGAAACCCATCGATCCGTTGTAAAGCAATTGTATAGGGAAGCGCTTAGTAGAAGAAAGATTGAACGAAGGCAACAAACAATTGTATTGATTCCTTGAAAGCTTTACAATATCACTCCCCTACATATAGATGTTAGCACTTTTTTGGTTATGACACCAGGAGGCATCATTTCTAACTGAGCATTAAGATTTTTATAACTCACTCTATAAACTAAGTTACAACATTTTACAAAGGGAAAATACCCCAAAATAGCCTAAATGTGCTAGGATAAGCCTCGGTCCGTGATTCTCCCCCACCCGATTTCGCAGTGTCCTCGTTGCGTCTTCGGCTTCCTCGAACCCATCAAACTGCTGGATGTAGCGCTCGGTCTCTTCTTGGTATGCTTCAATCTCCTTGGAGAATTTCCCCAGATCCTCTTCCTTCTCCCAGCTTGCCTCTTCAACTGGTCTGTTCTTCTATTAGACGTAGTACTCCACTTGGCTTGGATCTATGCCCCTTCTTGGCACGACTCTACGAGAGTGAATTTTCTATATCTCTTTGTTGTAGATCTTGCCTATTGATGCTATTGGTGTCCACACTGCCCGCTTTTTGCTCGTATCTTCCAAGTCTTCAGGGTAAGGCTTGAGCAAACTAACGTGGAACACCAGATGCCTTTGTAAGCTAGTCGGGAGGTCCAGTTTGTATAAGACCTTTCTAACTCTCTTAAGTGCTTTGAAAGGCCCCTTATATTGTCGCACCAAACCCTTATGTAATTGTCTAAGTGCTTTAGTTTAGCACAAAAGGAGTTTGAGCATCACTATGTCTTCTTCCTGAAATTATAAGGGCCTCCTTTGTTGATCCGCCCACTTCTTCATCTTTTTCGCCATTTCTAACAGCTATTAACGTGCAAAATGTGGCAAGAGCGTTTGTGAGGCCAAAGGGCATCACCAAGAACTCGTAAAAGCCATATCTTGTGATGCATGCTGTCTTTGCCTCATCACCTTCGGCTATCCGCACTTGCCAATATCTCGACCGCAAGTCTAGCTTTGAGAACTATCTCGCTGCACCAAGTTGATCAAACAGGTCAGATATGAGTGAGATGGGATAATTGTTCTTCACCGTAATCTTGTTCAGCGCCCTATAGTCAATGTATAGCTGTATCGACCCATCATGCTCTTGCTCCAAATGGCACTTTGGATGGCCGAATGAATCTAGCCTCCAACAAGTCCTTTAGTTATTTCCGAAGTTCCTCTAACTCCGGGGGTGCCATCCGATAGGGCACCGCAGCAGTAGGCCTTGCACCGGCCTCTAGCTCGATCTTGTGGTCTACCTCCCGCTTCGGCAGAAGTTGTTTGGGGAGTTCGGGTGGCATAATATCCCCAAACTCTTCAAAGACTGTCTTCACTTCGGTTGGGGGCTCCTCCCCAACATTTGGGCATTCTTTCTTCACCATGGCAATGAAGGTTGGTGATGACGTTAATTTATATAGATTTTTCACATGTGTCTTTTCCCTATTTGCATTCATTTTTCGTAGTGTTTTGAGTGTTTTTATTATGATTGGGTGTTAAATCATGTTATTTGTCATGTTTTAGTGTTTTGTAGAGTTGCGTTGTGTTTTGGGTGTATTTTGCAGGCAAATGGGAAAGAACCGGGCAAATGGAAGTATAATACGAATTTAGACAAAGAATGTCGTTGCGACAGGACTTTTTGCCTTCGTCATGACACAGAAGGAAATACATTTCATCGCGACATAGAAGAAAATATATTTCGTCGCGATAGGAGTCGACTTTTGCCCCATTTTGTATTTTTACTATTTTATTTTTAAAGTAATATTTAGGAGGACTATATAAGGAATAAGTATAGGATGTTATTAGGGATTCTGGACCCTAGGGGAGCCCTCCTTGACAGCTAAGAACCCTAGGTTTGGTTCCTTATATTTCTCTTTGGTTTTGGGTGATTTTCATGTAATCTTGATTCAAGAACACCTCGGTATTGGATGGGGGATTGATTGTATGCCTTCGTGACATGTTGGTTGTCATTTCTTCTCCCCTCTTAATCCCAAATTTCTAATTTAATTGATATAAATATGTTTCTTCACTATTTCATGGAATAATCCTTTTTTCCTAGGGATTGGGAGTAGCCCAATCCCAATATCTTGATTGTATGGTTTGGTTATTTCTTATCTTTATCGCACGAATGATTTTATTTTACTAATTGAATTCATATTGTAGGCATCATGAACCTATTGCATGTTTTAGATAATTGAATGAAGAATTGAAAAATGAAATTTAATTATTGGAACTCGTAAAATGAAACCTAGGACTTGCGAGTCACGAGAGTAGTCCGTGATCCTAGGAGGATCCATGGTTGATTATCCCATAATGGGTTTGACTTTAATTCAGCGAGTCACGAGAGTAAGCCGTTGCTAAGGCTAAGCACGCCGTTATTCACGCGAAAGCGATTGATGGTTACTTTAGGATCAATCACCTTCAGATGATTAGAGACCATAAGAACAATCAATCAAACCATATGATTAGGAATTGGAAATTGTGGTGAATCTCAACCCTAGAATTTTATTATCTTATTTTCTATTTTCTCTAGGATTTCTTTTATTTTATTTAATTAATTTATTTTATTTTGTTTCATCACATTGTTTGCTTAGATAATAGGAACACAACTAGGTTAGAGATTTCCAATCGTGTCTTTGTGGGATCGACCCTTACTTCCCTTCTATAGGTTAGTTAGGCTTTATAAATATTATTTTGATAGCGTGAGCGCGACAAAACGCTATATCAATTTTGGCGCCGTTGCCGGGGACACGGCAATCTTGGGGACTTTAGCTGAAAGTGTGAAAATTGGACTAGGCCTGTAAATATGTGTGTTTGATTTTGTTTTTCATTTAATTGTGTGATTTATTTATTTATTTATTTATTTTTATTTGTAGTTTTTTTTCTCTTTCCTATGTGTTTTCATGTTTTTTGTCCTTTGTTGTTTTTTTTAGTTGTTGTTTTTATCTATTTATTTAATTTGCATTATTTTTTTATTTGTTGGTTTTGTGTGCTGTTTTTTTTGGTTGTTTTTGTTGTTTTTTTTCTTTCTTTCTAGTTGGTTGTGCACTTTTTCTTATATTTTAAAATGTCAGTTAGTTGTATGTTTTGCGGTGGTGAGCATGAGTCCTCCTAATGTCCTAAGGCTACTATTAGGCAGCTCAGCCAACTGCATTTAGGTGTCACTCATGATGATCCTAATTATTATTGTGCTCTTGATGCATATATTAATTTATTGCCTCCTGTGTTTTGTACTTGTTGTGGAAGTGGTTGTCATATGATTGATACATACCTTTTGAATTCACTTGCACTTCCTATATCTTGTGAGGATAATGGTAGGATAGAGTCTACTTGCTCCACCATTAATGAATTAAATAGAGAGGTAGCAGCTTTAGAGAGCTCTACCATTAATGATGCTATCCTTGAGGACCTTGTTAAGGCCGCCCATAGGAATGCTTTTGATTGTCTTATTGCTTTGAGTATCTATGGGGATAGATATCATGCCTTGCTAGAGTCCATAGAGGAGACCGAGAGCTTGATTGTTGGGTTACATAAATTTTTAGATTTTTGTACCCTTTCTAGTAATCCCTCTAATAATGGCATTGAAGCACCTTATGCGCATATTGATAATATAGGATTAGTGAGTGAGCATCCTCTTAGGGAGATATATGGCATTAGGGAAGATGATGAGCATAGTACTTTTTCTTGGTCCCCGTTGTGTGTTAATTTATTTTGCAGGGCCAAGACTGATATCATTGATGGCTGCAACCCCGGGAGTACACCACTAGTTGATGGCATCGTTGGAGTTGATCGTTTACATGAGACCATTGTGGAGGGAGACGTCCCCGAACAGGTAATTACAGCAGACTCCCAGTTGCATGTCCAAGAGTCCGGGCAGGTAAGTCATGAGGTAACTATTCTTTCTTGCTCTAATTCAGAAGAAGTGCAAATTATTGAATATTATAAACCACCCTCTCACTCCCTATGTAGTTTATTTGTTTTACCCATTTATTTTTCTTTTTTTAAATATAGTTGTAGTTTGCATTTTTCTTTTTCTTGCTTGTGTGAGGTTTCTCACTTGCAAGGCTTAAGCTTTCGGGACCTTTCTTTGCAGGCCCATCAGCGAATTAGAGGGTATGTAGGAGTGCCCTTAATTCCACACAAGTATAATCTCTCCTACATGCCGCGGCCACCTGATTCTGGTATGGTGTTTGTTTTTCTTATTTTTATATATGACTTATCCTTCTCACCTCGGCCTCTTGATTTAGTTTTTTTTAATAATGTTAATTTCTTTTTAAAAAATTCTTTTCAATAAAATTTTCTTTTCTTGTGTGTTTGATTTTTGAATAAAAACCCCTTTGCCCTTGATATGCCTTTTTTTTTCTTTCCTTTTCTTTTATTGCTTGTTATATGTGTGTTTGCATGCTTTCCATGGGAGTTTGTTCCCTTTCACAATGAGGACATTGTGTTTTTTTAGTGTGGGGGAGCGTTTACATGCTAGTTTATTTTTATTTTTATTTTTGTGATTGTATGATTTGCTTGGATGTGTTTGGAGATATTATATGGAAGATTTGGTTTTGCAAGTTTTGGTGAAAAGTTTTATTTTTCTCCATTTGCCATGCTAAGAATTGAGATGCATGCTTGACTTGGGTAATTTCACCTTTGGGTCTATGTGTTGGATTTTTTTGACCTTAGGATGAGATTGTCACATGTTTGAACTAAAGCTTGGGTTCTTTGCTAAGGTGTTTCACATTTTTGGGCATTTGCTAAATTTATCCATGGAGTTGTGTGATTGAGCGAAACAGTCTCCCCATATTGTGTTCTTTCATGAGTGAATAATTATCTCCTTGGTTGATGAGTTTAGGCAAGTGTTGTCACGCCCCCAAATTCTGGAAACCCACAGGATCAGGAACGCGACTTCCCCACGCCCACTCAGGAGTCGTGGGGTTGGTGACTAATCCGAACCTGTATAACTCTACGACAGGGGTAAAGTTATACACCCCCAAGATTCACATTTAAAATCTAACAGAAAACATGACACGCAAACAATTAATATAATAGTGTCCGGCAACAGGATAAATCCGAAATAAAATCCCACCAAAAGGTTTATACAACTGTCACGGACCCGAGTCCTGAAAATAAATAATCAAATGATCGAAAGCAAAAGGACAAGTCCATAGAATGAACCCTACACTGAAATGCTCCAACTAGCTCTGCTATGGTTCCACCAGCTATTCCCCACGACCTGTAGGAAAAATAGATAAAGTAGGGTGAGCACGAGTGCCCAGTAGGTAATCCCCATCTCCACTATCCTTTTACTCATGTCCCTAGGTCTATATGTTCAGTGTATGCTTGTGCCAGTGTAGTGACAATTCTATCCAATCAAATCCCCATACAATCCACATCACATCACATTTCAATAATTAAGGATTCGCACTGGCCTTTAACCTGTTCACGGAAATTCCCTTCCACCAACCCCAAACATTTCAGTTGCTACTGAACAGCCATATGTGGGACCTATGGTGCCCCTAACGACGACTGCCACATATAGGACCCGGGTTAGCCAGCCACATAGGGGACCCACGGCCCCCTCTTGCCAGCCCTATGTGGGACCCGCGGTTAACCCGTCCAATTTCATCACAAAACCCACACGCATAATTATTTAATTGAATTTCAATAGTTCATACTCCGCAACATAATTATGAAATCAATCTAGCCACCCACACAACAATACACGCCACAATTGATACTTGCATGCACACATTCATTTATTTAAGTATACATCTCCACCAAGCAATTGTTAACAAGCTACAATTAATTTATTGGATGCCAGATAGCATAATATAGAACTACATATATTTTCTTCTTCTTATTCTATTTTATTTCTGTGTTACTTTCAAACTATCTTCATTTAATGAAGATTGGGCCAAAAAAAAGGGGCTAACCCACAAATGGGCCAGCCCAAAACACGCCAACCCTAGGGCTGGCGACTCAAGGGATGCGAGATGCGTCTCCACAGGACAGGCTGCGCAGCGTGCGCAGCCATGGGGCAGCAGAGCCGTCGCCCCATCACTCCCTTTCCCTCGCCGGCGCGCAAGGGCGCGGCTGCCACGACAACAGACGCCGTCGCCCCAAGTCTCTCTCTCTCTCTCTCTCTCTCTCTCTCTCTCTCTCTCTCTCTCTCTCTCTCCGGCGCACAGGCGCGCGACCGCCCCGGGATGACGCCGTCGCCCGATCTCATCTCCCTTCCTACGCGCAACGACCACAGCCATCACCTTACCAACGTACAACACGTGACAGCGAGCAGATGCCGCCGCCCTTGCTCTACCCTTCCCAAACCGATGTGCAGGTGCGCGCCTCGTCGTTCTTCCCCCCAGACGGCGGTGCGCGTCGTCGTCGTCTTCCCCTCCAAGCCCGGATCATATATATATATATATATATATATATATATACGTATCCCTCTCTATATATATATATATATATATATATATATATATATATTTATCTTCACAGGCATACATCGACATCGGTAAACAAAACCAACCCAAACTCATAACAATCCAGCGTTCATATAAATGGTATAAGCAAAAGATCACCTACCTAAATTTAGTTTCGAAGAAGTGATTGAACACGACGATAGCTTCAAACCAACTGCTCTCCCCTACCAAACCCCTGCATAACAAATGGGACGTAGGGTTTCTACCCTAGGTTCCACCTTTTATACTAACCATAATTATTAGATTGATAATTAATAATTAGTCAATATTAATAATAACAGCAATTCTTTATAATAATAAATAACAATGATAATAATAAGAAGAATGATACTCATATTAATAATAATATCATAATATTAGTAAGATCTTTATATTCATTTACTCGTATTTCTAAGAATCATAATAAATAATAATAATAATAAATAATATAATGAACTCATCATTAATATTTCTAAGAATCATAATAAATAATAATAATAAATAATATAATGAACTCATCATTAATATTTCTAAGAATCATAATAAATAATAATAATAAATAATATAATGAACTCATCATTAATATTTCTAAGAATCACAATAAATAATAATAATAAATAATATAATGAACTCATCATTAATAATAATAATTCTCCAAAATGCCTACGCTAAGGCCACGCTGCCGAATATATATCCAAATTCTATTCGGGCCTTTACAAGTGTATTGTATGGTTGCATTGTGGTGATTGGTTAAAGCAAGCATGGTTGAGTTAGAGTCACTAATGCTTTGATGTTAGTTGTCTAAGTTTTTTTTTTCTAGATTGTAGCTCATGTTGAAAAAAAAAAAGGAAAAAAAGGCAATCAAAAAATGGAAAAGAAAACAGAAAAAGCCTATAAAAAAAAAAAAAAGAAAAAAAGAAAGGTTTATGTTTTGTTGCATGTCTTGTGTAGTGGCCTAATCACCCCCTATATATGACCAATTTATTATTTTCTCTTTTAGTTGTGACATTATTATTGTAATTGAGGTGCTTTTTGTATTTTGTAACTTTTGTGGTCTCTCATGAGCCCAAAAGGATGTGATAGCTTTGTAAACCCCAACCATTATTATCATTGGATATTATTGCTACTATAGGGAAAAAGAAGCTAGTGTGTTGTGTTTGAAATTTATTTTATTTATTGAGCATCAATTTTGGCAGCTTACCTCTCAAGGTAGTTATTGGCAAAGGCTAATTGGGTTAGTGGTAAGATTTGTGGTTGTCACCGCAATGAGATACCTCTGGCACTTTCTTTAAGTCTGAAAACCCATGGGGGATTTGAGTGTGAGTGGTGTGAGACCTATCATTTCAGAGAGCTTTTGATTTACCTTTGTGAGGACTCCATGTGATTAATTGGTAATTTCTTTTGAATTTGTTTCACTTGGCTGTTCCTTAGTTCTTTTTGTGATGATGGCATGTGATTTTTGGACTAAGTGTGGGGGACTTCCATGTATAGTACCTAAAGTGAATTGCTTATAACTTGTTTGCCTTTCATTCTCTTTCGTATGGGACTTGCATAGCTCAATTCACCATAATCTCATTTGTGTTTTCTTTTTATTATTTTACACCATTTTATGTGTGACTGATTATTTGTTTGTTTTTGTCCTTGCTCGAGGACGAGCAAGAGGCAAGTGTGGGGGAATTTGGTTCCGTTGCCGGGACCAAATTCCCACAGAGACATGATTGGAAATCTCTAACCTAGTTGTGTTCCTATTGTCTAAGCAAACAATGTGATGAAATAAAATAAAATAAATTAAGTAAATAAAATAAAAGAAATCCTAGAGAAAATAGAAAATAAGATAATAAAATTCTAGGGTTGAGATTCACCACAATTTTCAATTCCTAATCATATGGTTTGATTGATTATTCTTATGGTCTCTAATCATCTGAAGGTGATTGATCCTAAAGTAACTGCCAATCGCTTTCGTGTGAATAACGGCGTGCTTAGCCTTAGCAATGGCTTACTTTTGTGACTCGCTGAATTAAAGCCAAACCCATTAAGGGATGACCAACCATGGATCCTCCTAGGATCACAGACTACTCTCGTAACTCGCAAGTCCTAGGTTTCATTTTATGGGTTCCAATAATTAAATTTCATTTTTTAATTCTTCATTCAATTATCTAAAACATGCAATAGGTTCGCGACGTCCACAACATGAATTCAATCAGTAAAATAAAATCATTCATGAGATAGAGATAAGAAATAACCAAACCATACAATCAAGATATTGGGATTGGGCTACTCCCAATCCCTAGGAAAAAGGGATTATTCCATGAAATGATGAAGAAACATATTTATATCAATTAAATTAGAAATTTCGGATTAAGAGGGGAGAAGAAACAACAACCAACCTGTCACGAGGGCATACAATCAACCCCCCATCCAACACCAAGGTGTTCTTGAATCAAGATTACATGAAAATCACCCAAAACCAAAGAGAAATCTAAGAAACCAAACCTAGGGTTCTTAGCCGTCAAGGAGGGCTCCCCTAGGGTCCAGAATCCCTAACAACATCCTATACTTGTTCCTTATATAGTCATCCTAAATATTACTTTAAAAATAAAATAGTAAAAATATAAAATGGGGCAAAAGTCGACGCCTGTTGCGACGAAGGCAAAAGACCTTGTCGCGACGAAATATATTTTCTTCTATGTCGCGACGAAATGTATTTCCTTCTGTGTCATGACGAAGGCAAAAAGTCCTGTCGCAACGACATTATTTGTCCAAATTCGTATTATACTTCCATTCGCCCGGTTCTTTCCTATTTGCCTGCAAAATACACCCAAAACACAACACAACTCTATAAAACACTAAAACATGACAAACAACATGATTTAACACTCAATCATAATAAAACACTCAAAACACTATGAAAAATGAATGCAAATAGGGGAAAGACACATGTGAAAAATCTATATAAATTAACGTCATCAAATTCCCCCACACTTGCCTCTTGCTTGTCCTCGAGCAAGGACAAAAACAAACAAACAATCAGTCACACATAAAATGGTGTAAAATAATAAAAAGAAAACACAAATGAGATTATGGTGAATTGAGCTATGCAAGTCCCATACGAAAGAGAATGAAAGGCAAACAAGTTATAAGCAATTCACTTTAGGTACTATACATGGAAGTCCCCCACACTTAGTCCAAAAATCACATGCCATCATCACAAAAAGAACTAAGGAACAGCCAAGTGAAACAAATTCAAAAGAAATTACCAATTAATCACATGGAGTCCTCACAAAGGTAAATCAAAAGCTCTCTGAAATGATAGGTCTCACACCACTCACACTCAAATCCCCCACGGGTTTTCAAACTTAAAGAAAGTACAAGAGGTATCTCATTGCGGTGACAACCACAAATCTTACCACTAACCCAATTAGCCCTTGCCAATAACTACCTTGAGAGGTAAGCTGCCAAAAATGATGCTCAATAAATAAAATAAATTTCAAACACAACACACTAGCTTCTTTTTCCCTATAGTGGCAATAATATCCAATGATAATAATAGTTGGGGTTTACAAAGCTATCACATCCTCTTGGGCTTATGAGAGACCACAAGAGTTACAAAATACAAAAAGTACCCCAATTACAATAATAATGCCACAACTAAAAGAGAAAATAATAAATTGGCCATATATAGGGGGTGATCAGGCCACTACACAAGACACGCAACAAAACATAAACCATTTTTTTTCTTTTTATAGGCTTTTTTCTTTTTTTTTATTGCCTTTTTTTCTTTTCTTTTTTTCAACATGAGATACAAGCTAGAAAAAAAATACGTAGGCAACTAACATCAAGGCATTAGTGACTCCAGCTCAACCTTGCTTACTCTAACCAATCACCACAATGCAACCATACATTGCACTTGCCTAAACTCATCAACCAGAGAGATAATTATTCACTCATGAAAGAACACAATATGGGGAGACTGTTTCGCTCAATCACACAACTCCATGGATAAATTTAGCAAATGCCCAAAAATGTGAAACACATTAGCAAAGAACCCAAGCTTTAGTTCAAACATGTGACAATCTCATCCTAAGGTCAAAAAAATCCAACACATAGACCCAAAGGTGAAATTACCCAAGTCAAGCATGCATCTCAATTCTTAGCATGGCAGATGGAGAAAAATAAAACTTTTCACCAAAACTTGCAAAACCAAATCTTCCATATAATATCTCCAAACACATCTAAGCAAATCATACAATCACAAAAATAAAAATAAAAATAAAAATAAACTAGCATGTAAACGCTCCCCCACACTAGAAAAACACAATGTCCTCATTGTGAAAGGGAACAAACACCCATGAAAAGCATGCAAACACACATATAACAAGCAATAAAAGAAAAGGAAAGAAAAAAAAAGACATATCAAGGGTAAAGGGATTTTTATTCAAAAATCAAACACACAAGAAAAGAAAATTTTATTGAAAAGAATTTAAAAAGAAAACAACATTTTGAAAAAAAATGGCTAAATCAGGAGGCTGAGGTGAGAAGGATAAGTCATATATAAAAATAAGAAAAACAAACACCATACCAGAATCAGGTGGCCGTGGCATGTAGGAGAGATCATACCTGTGTGGAATTAAGGGCACTCCTACATATCCTCTAATTCGCTGATGGGGCTGCAAAGAAAGGTCCCGAAAGCTTAGGCCCTGCAAGTGAGAAATCTCACACAAGCAAGAAAAAGAAAAATGCAAACTACAACTATATCTAAAAAAAAGAAAAATAAATGGGTAAAACAAATAAACTACATAGGGAGTGAGAGGGTGGTTTATAATATTCAATAATTTGCACTTCCTTTGAATTAGAGCAAGAAGGAATAGTTACTTCATGACTTACTTGCCCGGGCTCTTGGACATGCAACTGGGAGTCTGCTGTAATTACCTGTTCGGGGACGTCTCCCTCCACAATGGTCTCATGTAAACGATCAACCCCAACGATGCCATCAACTAGTGGTGTACTCCCGAGGTGGCAACCATCAATGATATCAGTCTTGGCCCTGCAAAATAAATTAACACACAATGGGGACCAAGAAAAAGTACTATGCTCATCATTTTCCCTAATACCATCTATCTCCCTAAAAGGATGCTCACTCACTAATCCTGTGTCAGCAATATGCGCATAAGGTGCTTCAATGCCATTATTATATGTGCATAAGTTATTTCCGAAGTTCCTCCAACTCCGGGGGTGCCATCCGATAGGGCACTGCAGCAATAGGCCTTGCACTGGCTTCTAGCTCGATCTTGTGGTCTACCTCCCGCTTCGGCAGAAGTTGTTTGGGGAGTTCGGGTGGCATAACATCCCCAAACTCTTCAAGGACTGTCTTCACTTCGGTTGGGGGCACCTCTCCAACATTTGAGCATTCTTTCTTCACTATGGCAATGAAGGTTGGCTCTTGTCACCTAACTCCTTTGGATAGTTGAAGCAACGAAAGAGACTTTGCCTTGAGCTCTTCCTCCCTCGTTACCTTCACCATACACGTTTTCCCCTCGTCCATGATGCACATTGTGTTGGTGCTAGGAATTGGAATTGCCCGCACCTGGTCAACGAACTCCATCCCCAACATCATGAGATAGTCATCCATCGACACCACGAAGAGATTCACCTGCCTCTCTACTCACTGATACTTAGCTCGACACCTCGAGCCACGCCATGGATTAGACTGGCGCTGGATTCACCGCCTTCAGCCAACCCTTCTCTTCCTTGTAGACTATCCCTAGTCTACGAGCTTCCTCCACTTTGATGTAGTTATTGGTCACACCCGTGTCCACCAATGCCTTAGTTTCAAGGTTGTTGGCCTTAGTGAGCATGTACATGTGCCCCTTCTGTCTTCCGGATGGTGGCACCTCCACCTTCGTCTTGATTGCATTGAGGAGTTGCAAAGTACCAAGTCTTGGATCCCTCGTATCCCTGTCTTCGTCTTTGTTAATCATTGCAGAGAGCTTTGAGCGCTTCGGGCACTCGAACACCTTGTGAGGGCTTTCACAAAGGAAATAAGAGATCATTGGTGTCACGCCCCCAATTTCCAAGGAACCTGAAACTAGAAACATGACTTCCCCATGCCCGCACCCAAACGGTCAAGGGGTTAGTAACTAGCACTGATATGGACTACATAGCAGGTGCTATCCGAGATATACCTATACAATCATACAATAGGGGTATTCCTGTACATTTCCACATGACATGAAGCTAAAGAAAATAATTTATTAATAATATAATCATGTTATAAATTCAATACAACTTTCACGGACCCTCGTCCGTATATTTAATTAATAAAGCCCAATTATGTCTTACAAAATTCTTATACAAAGTTATGACAGAAGGTGAAATGAATAACAATTAACTTCGGACCAGCCTCTAGCGAATGAGTCAATACCTGAAACATGTCAATAAAGTAGGGGTGAGCATAAATGCCCAGTAGGTGATCTCCATCTCCTCACCATCCTATAAGGTGAAATCCTAAATCTACATGGTCGGTGTATGCTTGTGCTAGTGTAATGTCTTATTCTGTCACAATAGGCTCACATACAATCACAAAATATGACATTACACATATTACATTTCATTCATTAAGAGTTCACACTGAACAAACCAACCACCCATGGGATTTCCATAACCAACTCCAAGGATCCAGTCACTACCAGATAGCCATAAATGGGACCTACGGTGTCCTTAACAACAACCTGCCACATATGGGACCTAGGTTAACCAACCACAAAGAGGACCTGCGGCCTCTTGCCAGCCCTAGGTGGGACCCGCGGTTAACCCAACCAGCTCCACCACCAATCCCACACATATAATCAAACCAACCACCCATGGGATTTCCATAACCAACTCCAAGGATCCTAGTCACTACCAGATAGCCATAAATGGGACCTGCGGTGTCCCTAACAATAACCTACCACATATGGGACCTAGGTTAACCAACCACAAAGAGGACCTACAGCCTCTTGCCAGCCCTAGGTGGGACCCGCGGTTAACCCAACCAGCTCCACCACCAATCCCACACATATAATCAATAAATAGTAATCTCAAATAATCAATATTGAATACAACAGCTTTACCAAACATTTAAATCACAAAACCAATAGAAATGTACCACAAACAATATTTATAGTGTCATACTATAAATATCAAGCTACAAATAATATTTTTAATATGAAACTATTAATATCAAGCCTCCAACAATATTTATTTTAAGACAACTATTAATATTAAGCTACAAGTAATATTTTAAATGATAAATTACTAATATTAAGCTACAAATAAATTTTATCTTATTATACTATATTATCAAGCCCAATATTATTTCTTTCTTTTTTTTAAAAAAAAACTTTGCCACTAGCTTTAAAGGGGACCAGCCCAAAAAGGGCTGGCCTAACATGCCAGCCCGTTAGGGTTGGCAGGAACTCATGGGGGCAGCATTGAAGCTGCCCCCTTCCTTTCCCATGCCAGGGAGTTGGCGCACAAAGACGCTGCACAGGGGCAGTGTGATGCTACTGCCCCTCCCTTCACACATCTGTACGGGTCACATGGACGATCTACGGCGCGCGGTCGTTCCATTGGGGCGGCACTAATGTCGTTGTCTCTCTCTCCTTCACCTCCACGTGGCACGTGGAGCACACAAAGTGCATGGATGCTCGGGCTACCACACGAGACGACGCCTGCTATCGCCACACGGGACGATGCGGGCCATCGCTCCTCTCTTCTATCTCCTCCGCGCGGCACAAGAAGACGTTTCACAGGATGGTGCTGATGCTGCCTTCTATTCTTCTCTCTTCACACCAACGACACGCACAAGACGACAGCTCATATATATATATATATAATTATAAATACGTATAACGATTTAACCCACACTAATTCCACAATCACGTTCATGCAATAAAAGAAATCAAGATTAAGAATCACCTACCTGCATCAAGTTTCGAGAGATCGATAGAACAGTGTGTTTCAAACCTCCTCTCCTCCCTTGCTAAGCTCTACGCACGCAGCCCTAGGTTTCACCCTAGGTTTACCCTTATATACTAACACACACACACACACACACACACACACACACACATATATATCTTATTACTATTAAATCAAATAATAACATTATTAATAAGAATAATAATAAGATCTTAGTATTTAAATTTTATTAATAATAATAATAATAATAATAATATAGTAATAAGATTAGTAATTGTAATAAAAATAAAAATAATATTAACAATAATTTCAATAATAATAATAATAATAATAACCTTAATAATTCTGATAATAATAATTATAATGACTAACAACAATCATAATAATAGACTTAAAATATTAAAATGTCCTCGCGGGACCTCAGACTCCAAACTAAGCCTACTCACAGCCAAAACACTCACATCGATAATCACATCGTCTTTTAAATATTATCATCCTCAATAATAAATTAACTTACAATGTCACTCAAATGCGAGTCCTTACACTTGGCTTCTCCCCGTCCTTGGAACTATTCGCGAAATGTTTTGGGCAAAAGTCTTAGACAGTTAGAAGGGTCTTCATTTTCTTTCACTTTGGTTGTCTCTCCCACGTTTCTTCTTGTGGAACCTGTTCACCTTGGAAGTCGATGAAGAACTAGTAGTCTTCTTTGGCTTCTTGTATTCGATGAGTGGTTCAGCCACCACCATGGCCGACACTAGGTCCTGCACATTTTTCCGCTGCAGCTCCAACTTCGCCCATTGTTACAATCCATCCATGAAGGAAAATAAGGAATCCTTTGCGAACATATCCGGGATCTCCAATATCAGCTTGGAAAATTTGCAGATATACTCCCGTATCGTGCCTTTGTGGGTAAGGCGTCAAAGTTTCGCCCAGGACTCGTCCTCCGCATTCTGGGGATAGAACTGGGCCTTGATCTCCCGCTTGAAATCCGCCCAATTATCGATAATGCATAGGCTGCACTCCTTGTCGGCATATCGTCGCCTCCACCACATCATAGCCGAATCGACTAAGTATAGCGGAGCGGTATTCACCTTCTTTGCCTCGTCAACAATATTCAAGGCATCGAAGTACTGCTCCACGGTCCAGAGGAAGTTATCTAACTCCCTCGCATTCCTTGACCCAACATAGATCTTAGGCTTTGGAATGTTGATTTTGGAGTTGGAATGGCCTCCAACGCCACCTTGGGTGACTGCCATCTTACAGAGAGACCCATCCGCCTTGATCTCTTTGATTTTTTCCTGCATCGCCAAGATCTGGGACATGAGAGAACCATTTAAGCCATCAAATCGAGAGTTCATGTCATCCATAATGGAGTTGAGAAGCCCTTTCATCCTCCCATAGCTTTCCTCACCCTCTGAGTCTAGCCTTTCGATGCTTCCGGAATACTCCTCAATCACCTCCATCTGGTTAGTTAACGCCAACTCCACTTTGGCTAGCCGACTCTCCAGTGGACATGTTTCCCTCGAAACGGACTTGTCTCTCCTCCGTTCCTTAGCGGTTTGTTCCTTCTCGTGGCCTTCATGCCCACCAACACTAATGACAATGGATCCTTCATTTGTCATTTTTACACCCTCTCGAAGCTTTTACTTGTTCCACCGAACTTAGCACCAAACCATGCTCTGATACCACTTGTCACAGGGTCAGCTTTTATAGCAGCTTGACCCGTGCGGCACCTAGTTTCCACCCGTATGAAAGAATGCTAGGTCAACTTAACTTGTCACATTTGGATTAGAACTCATTGATCCGATGTAAAGTAATTGTATAGGGAAGAGCTTAGCGGAAAAAAGATTGAACGAAGACAACAAGCGATTGTATTGATTGTTTGAAAGCTTTACAACATCACTTCCCTACATATAGATATTAACACTTTTCTGGTTATGACACTAGGAGACATCATTTCTAACTGAGCATTAAAATCTCTACAACTCACTCTATAAACTAAGTTACAACACTTTACAAAGGGAAAATATCCCAAAATAGCCTAAATGTGCTAGGATAAGCCTCGGTTCGTGACACTTGGCCTCTTAAAGTTTCCCCCAGACGCTCTACCAGGCTTTTGGAATCTGATCCTATCTAGATCCCTTTCCCCAATTGTTGCTTTGCTAACCGCCTCTATGAAAATAGCCAATTCTAGCATATTTATTCCCTTATGTAGTGTCGGTCTTAGCCCATAAATAAAATCTTGAGCTCTATTTTCCTCATCTCTTCCAGCCTCCATAACGGCTCAATTTAGATAATTTCTTCACGCATTCAGCCACAGTCTTGTTACCTTCTTCTAGTGTGTAGTAATCCCTCTACTTCGCCTTCTACACTGACCAGGAAAAATATTCTACATGGAAAAGCCTAACAAACTCTTCCCATATAAGCTGACTTCTGTGAACTACCCTTACATAGTACCACCATCTTCGAGCCTCTCCAACTAAAAAGTGTGTGGCCAAGCGAACCCTAAGCTCCTCTGGAGCTTGAATCAATTCTAAAATATCCTCAGTGCTCCGAATCCACTCTTCATCATCATTTGGCTTCTAACCTCCTATAAACTTTGTCGGTCCATGCTTTTTGAAGCGTCCAGCCCAGTCTACTGAAATTGTGGTTGGGGTGGCCACTTCCGGATGATGGTTCACCTCTTTCACTCTTTCCTGATGTCCTGGCTCCAAGTGTAGAGGCTATTGTTGCTCATGTACCCCTTCCCTCAACTTCTTTGACGACATCCAAAGCTGCTATCCTAGCTGCATCTCTTGACATTTCATGCACTATGCCTTGAAGAGCACCCTATAGCTGATCTAGCAACAACGCTCCAAGCTAGGCTATCTGATCAGGTCCTAATCCATCTACTTGAACCCCATGTGGTCCTAACCCCAAAGAAGGTTCCTCTATCGGTCCTTTACCTTTATCATTCCTACGTGGTGGTGCCATCACTATACCAACCAAAATAACAATGCTATAGTTAAGAACCATCATAAATATATAACTTAATTTCCCAAAAGCAACAATTGACCTATTAATTTACCAGAGCTTATTTAGCTACAACTTATTCATAGCACCGGGACTCTTAACCAATGGGGTACAACAATCAGCTTAATTATCACACTAGTGTAAAGCATCAAATAATTCAGGTATACATATCATTCATCAAAGTTATGCATACACAATAATACCTAGTGCCTATTATGCACAAGTAGTATGTAAGGCACCCATTCCCATTCATCCTAGAATGATCTGATTGATTCCTTAGGTAACCCAGAACACATATAAGAACTGTAGTGATCAGGTGCCCTCCTCATAGTATACCAAGCTCCTAAGTACCAACCAACCACTCTTATCTAGCCTAGGTCCAACTAAACCGTTGGCACGTATGATCAATATGTAATGCTCTGATACCAACTTGTCACATCCCTGATTTCAAAAATTCAAAATCGAATACGTGACTTTCCCATGCCTGCACCTGAAAGGTCAAGGGGTTGGTGACAAGCACCTATGAGGGACATACAAAGCAGGTGTTATCCGAATTCCCTATACAACATACATCATGGGTATGAAAGTACTTTTCTAAATCCAAAATAATATAAGTATGTTAATAAAGTTATCACATAAATCAATCAATTCATTACAACTTTCCACAGACTCTTGTCTGAAAAAATAAAGTTTAATAAAAAAAACATCTAAACAAAGTTCATACATCAAGTAAATAACTTTACTAAGCAACATAATCCAACACCAGCTCCAATCAACACCTAGAGAAAAACAAATCAACAAGTAGGGGTGAGAACAAAGCTCAATAGGTGAACTATCACTCCTTACCAACTATTGGTCCCAAAGAGCTTAGAGGAGGGTAAATAGGCTCTTTGAAAACTCTTTCTCACTCTTTTGGCATAACACTTAATCTGGTTAAGAGAATGAATCAATGCAAAAGACAACCAGATAGTGGAAGTATTTTGTATTATTATCAAAAGATAATTACAACAAAATGAGTAGCACATAAAGCTATTTGCACAAGCTTAGATCTACTGAAAGAATATCTCTCTTTGGTTTACCAATTGCACTCTTTTACAATTACGTATATGCTAGCCAAAAGCTCTATTAAGCACACAAAGCACTCTCCAACATATACATATAAATGTACAAAGTTCTATATTTATAAGCATCCCTAGAGACATTTTTGGAATTGGGCATCTTGGTTGCTAAGCTTCATCAATGATCTTCTTGAAAATTCATTCTATTTTAATGTTGCGGATGTGGAGCTCAAAATATTGGAAGTATAAATGAATTAACTTCGTTTTGTATATTTCCAACTACATTGAGGATCGCTCCATGTATCTGTGTAATCCACGTGTAATATAACTTAAATGTCTTCAACGGAACTCTTCTTACATTAAGACACGGCGAGCTAACGAGTTTGAATGCACTGTGGTGATAATGTAAGTAGTTGGAGCAGCATCGTCTTAATCCATCGTAAGGTTCCTTACTCCATGTTAATGAAGTGCTTGGATCCTTACTTCGTGTTAGTGGTTGCTTACTCTGTGTCAGTTCAGTACTCAGATCCTTATTCTATTGCAAGGTTCCTTACTCAGCGTTAGCAAAGTGCTCCAATGTCTTATTTCGCACAAAGTTTCCTTACTCTATGTTACTTGAATGTTCGGATCTCTTATTCCGTGTCATCGTTTCCTTACTCCATGTGAGTGCAAAGTTCAGATTCTTTACTCCATGTAAATACGAAGCTCGGATTCCTTACTCCGTTTTAGTGCTTCCTTACTCTATATGAATAAAGACTCAGGTCCTTATTCCGCACAAGTGCTCTCCTACTCCATGCGAGTTGTAGACTAGTGTTCGTACTTTGCATCTTTTTGTCTTTAGTCCATTTGAGTGAAAGATGCGGATTCCTTATTCCATATCAATAGCCCTTAGTTGGTGCTAGTGTTTCTTACTCCGTATCTTGTGTTAACTTAGTTATTTACCAAGTTGATTGTCGACACTCTCATTGGTTCGGATCAGGATTATGTATCTTGCCCTTAACTTAACGCTCATAAGTGACGATATAGTTAAAGCTTATCTTTTGCAACAAGTTAGAATAGACATTGAAAGATCCAAATCAAATTACATAGGGTTTTATTCACATCATCCAAATTCTGGGTTCAATCCAACACCAACACTCAACAACGAACTCCTAATACTACATGCTCTGTGTACAAATGTATATGTGTAGTGTGTAGCCATAACATAAACACAACATTAGTCAAATCTGAATGAGCACAATAAATATAACATATCAATTTATAACAATAATTCACAAAATATATGAGTCACAACTACCAATTCAATAACACAAATAAGGCTTCCCCTCTTCCGGACTCAAAGCCAATTGCCAACATGGGCAAAACAACATCATGATGTACCCTTCATCCGGGCTTATAGCCATCACCAGCCTAGGCGATCATGCCACATCAGTAATCATATCTTATGTATATAGGTCCACAAACACAATACCCATTACAACAAAACATCTCACACAAACATAATATCTATAACATCACAAGTCCCCCGTAGCACGATATTGTCCTATTCAGGACCCAAGCCCAATTCCTGGTTTTGTTCTTGGCAGTGTCACACACACTTCAAAAGGCCTCGTGCCAAGAGAGGTCTCACCACCCTCTTAAGAGGCATGCTTCGTTCTCCTCCCCAGTCAATGTGGGACTTGCAAAGTCTTCAGATTCCACAATCACCCTCTTTAGGAGGCCCACGTCCCCGTGTGACTATGGCACACTGACCCGGTCCCCAGCTATGATACCATTTGTAACATCCCAAGTTCCTTGTAATACGATATTGTTCGGTTTAGGACTCAAGCCCAATCCCTGGTTTTGTTTTTGGTAGTGCCACATAGATACTCCAAAAGGCCTCATGCCAGGAGAGGTCTCCATGCCCTCTTAAGAGGCATGCTTCGTTCTCCTCCCTAGCAGATGTGAGACTTGCAAAGTCGTCAGACTCCACATGATGGACTGGAGATGCTGCACTACCATAAGGAAGAGAGAGTATGGCAAGGGGCTGGTCAGCTGCCAACTGGAGCCTGAGGCGCTGTGCTGCAGTCATTATCACGCACAGAGGCTGAGCCCGGCTGGGGCTTGGAGGACGATGTTGGCATGTGTCTGTTTGGGGGCCTGGTGGCTAGCCGTGCGCGAGAGGGAGGACATGCGGATCGGACGGCGTCCATTGCGTGTGTATGTGTCTCTGCCCCTGGGGGAGGAAGGAGAACATCGATGACTTTACTTTCTTGCCACTTGCTAAATTGCCAAATTAAAACAACTCGATTAAAATTGACGAATTACCGAGTTACCAAATTAAAGAGTGGGAGATAATATGAAACACATAAAACAACATGTGGAATTAGAGATAATAAGAAATTAAAGTTAGGCTATTAGGGCTGAAATCCAAACTTCCAAATTGCTTAAAATCTAAATGGATATGTTAAAATCACAGAAACCAAATTGGTTTCGTTTAATTTGAAACCAAATAATATTTACAATTCAATTCAACTTGAAATTTCAATAATTTGGTTTGAACTGTAAGTATAAAGTTTGTATATTCTCTTTTACCTTATTAATTATTCCTTTCTCTTATTTAAATGTTATAATATGCTTGATTGAAGATGCAATATGATTCAATGGAGACAGTCATTTATTTATTTCTTGATTTTATTTTATTTGTTGAGATTTATTTATTTATGTTTGTATATTATAAGGAACATAAATCATGTGTTGTCTTTTATGTAGTGTTATTCAATTTTGATATCTTTGGAAGTATAAAATTGATATATATTAAAATTGATGCTCACACTTTATTTTTTTTTACAATACTTCAAAAGCTCAAAAATATTAAATCAAACCAAACATCAAATTGTCTCAAATCATAAACTTTCAAATTGAATTGAATTGTAAACCGTCTATTTGCTCCAATTTGATTTTTTCAAGCAACTGGTTTAATTTAGTTCAGTTTTATCTAAATAAAAAATTACTGATTTAATTTTAAAAATAGGACTCAAACCGATTTCACTTCGACCGAGAATGTTTAGTAGGATGCTATTATTTTTAAAAATAATATTATTTTTTAAAATAATGAGTCTCATGAATTTAAAATTATTTATGAGTAATAAAAATTTATTTAAATTTATAACTTTTAAAAATAATAACATAATACAAAATAACAAAAATAATTAAACGTTATTATTATTATTATTATTACTGATAATTTAAAACCGAGTAAACTAAATTTAGGACGAGGGCGAGCCCAATTTCTGGCCCCCTTTATTTCATATCCGGATATCCATCTCCACCTCTACAATACATCCATCTTTCACTCGTCCTCGACTCTCAGATCTCCAGGTATCTGATTCAGTGCCACTGTTCATCTATCGCGCCTGTCGCCATAGGTTTCATTTGCTGAAATCGGTGCGGTTTTTTTCTTTTTTTCTTTTGTTTTCTTTTCTTTCGGTTTTCAGTTGGGTTCTAATTTGTCGCCAAAGCCCTTGACCTTTTGATGATATCAGTAATCAATCTGCTGTTGAAGCGTTTGGGATAGAGCGATCTGAGTTGGTTAGATTTGTTTTCGTCCAAGGTTGTTGCGCAGATGCCGGACGAGGATTTGGTCGACATCAAGTTTCGGTTGTTCGATGGATCCGACATAGGTCCGTTTCAGTACACGTCCGCCTCCACTGTAGACATGTTGAAGGAGAGAATTGTTCTGGAATGGCCAAAAGGTCACCAATTTCTTCCATATGGTTGTTTGTTGTTTGATTTATTTTATATTTATATTTCCGTGCTTATTGATGTTTGCTTTTCTGTGGGTCTTGATTGATATCACTAACCATTTCATACTTCTATTTTAGAAAATTTGTTGGATTCATTTATTGACTGGTAGGTGGTAAGGGAGCTCCTTGCCTGATTTATACTTAGTGAGCTGCCTCTGGACAGTCAGCGTCCCAGGTCCATATATTGCCAGAAACAAGTAGTCCTTAATTTCGTAGCCGCCGTTTAGACTCCGGTTGGAGGTTGTTGTAGCCTCCTTTAGGCTCTTAGTGGGTCATCTTTTGGGTGGGTGGGTTTGAATTTTAAACTGCATTGAACAGAAGAGTACTACGGGTTCCCTTAAGCTGTCGTGCAGGGCCAGATGGCCCTATATGGTTAACTATTTGTACTAGGCCATAGGGAATAGGGATGTTCTTTTGTGCATTGGTCCCATCCATTTGATGTATGAGAATGAAGAGAGATAGGAAGGAATATGGATGGAAATTATGGCCTGAGCTGCCCTGCCCTGCCCCGGGCTCTTTTTCCCCATCTGCCCCGATGAGATAATAGGGTGATCATAGGTATTGGCCACCCCGCCCCGACCTAACATTTTTAAAGATTTTTGAATAGTTTTATCTTAAAATACCCGATTTAACCTAGCCTGGCCCGCCGCACTCATTAGTCTCACTCCGCCTTGATCCGAACTCATCTGGGGTAGGTTCGGGTCACCCACTACCCGATACCGACTTGCTCCGTTGCCATGCCTAGGAAGGAATTGACGTCGTTTGAACTCTTATTGTGGGGGAAACTCCTTGTCCATCATTATATATGATAACTTGCCCAAATTGTGTATGATGCAGGAAAAAATGGTAAGTGAGCTTGCTTTTCTCCAAGCATGATTTGTGATCAAGGTTTTCCAAGCATAATTTATGGCCCAGTGGCTCATCTCCCGAGTACATCTATGGAGGATTTGCCAAAGTTCAATTTTTTATTTGGGAGATTGGATTCAAAAGAGAGATGATTTTTACTATTAATGCAACTTGGAATTTAATAATTGACAGTTTGTGAAAAATGACACTGCATAAATCATTCTGTTGGTATTATTTTGATGTTTAGCCAGAGGCAGAATGGTTCATATTGCTATTTCAATAGCCTTAGCATGTAGCGCGGTGGTGCATGCCAATAGTATTTGTGTGTTTTGCAAACCCCTTTTAGGGAGTAGGGGGTTCAGTATAGATTTTGTAGGAGGGAGAGCGTTTTAGTTAATGTATAGTTTATTAGTTATCTTATTTAGTTTTTTTTTCATTTGCAGGCAAAACAATTACTCCAAAGGCAGCTAATGAGGTCAAACTTATTACTTCTGGAAAAATTTTGGAAAACAACAAGACTGTTGGCCAGTGTAGGATGCTTCTACCTTTTATGGAGCTTCCAGGAGGGGTTCTTGTTATGCATGTTGTTGTACAGCCATCTGTAGCAAAAACTAAATCAGGTAAATTTGCTCTTGATTATAATTATCGTTTCATTTAACAAAACATAAGATAAACACTTCCTATTTTTGATTCTTTTTGATAATTTTTAAAACATTAATTTTTTTCCTTCACGGCAACTTTCTTGTTGAAAGTAGCCACCATGTTGTGTCACATCATCACTGCCTCCTTGTATGATAACACAGCCAGATCGGCACTAATAAGAATGGCCTGATAATAAATAGCATGGCAGTATATAATTTATTGGAGTCCCTTTCATGTGTAAGAAAACATTAAAGTACCTAATTGCAGTTTAAATGGTATCAATTGAAATTTATGAGTCAAAGGGGCCTGATACTTGGAGTTTCTAACATTTAATTTAGCACCCAAAATTCTTACTATTAACATCTTTCTTAGGGAAATTGGTAACTTCTCTATGGGGTGTTAGACCTTTTTTGTGTTCCTATAGAAGCACAAATTCCCCCAAAAAGCTTTAAACCCAAATGCGCTATGATCTTTAATTTTCATTAACCTCTGTCTGAGTAGCCATTCTTAAGTGATCTGTTCAGAGATAGAGACCTTCATTGTGTCAATCCCCTTTGCATTTCTTCCTAGGTGTGATATATGCCTTTTTCCTTTTCTTTATTTTTTTTGGCTGCAGACTGCTTAATTTTATCCCTACATGTTTTTGAACAGAAAAGAAGATCGATGATTCACCAAGGAAAATGTCCTGCTCATGCTCCATATTGTAAGATTATTAAATTTTATATAAACTGGTGTTCGAAAATTGGTTCCCCCGGCTTTGTATGCCCTCGGTTGAAGAGCTCTTGACCCCTAACTGGTCTGTTGCAGCATTCAATGTACAAGTGCATAATTGGTAATTGTATGTTTGTATAAAAAAGTTTTTTTTTATGAGGTTCCAGGTTTCCAAAGATTACTTTCCCATTATGATTTTGATGTCTTTCTCTGAGTTGCATCTCTTGCTGCATTGATTTTTGGTTGGATGCTCTCATTTAAAGATAACATTACCCATTACCACTCTATTTTCAAGGGGAAACTATGTATTCCATGTGAACCAATGGTAGAAAAATAATTTCCCGATGGCCAATCTTATTCCGGAGGTAGGACACTGAAGTAATGGTGGGTTACATCCCCTTTTTTACTAAAGAATTATTTGCCTTTTCCTGGTTCTGCTATTGCTCTCTGGGTTATCTTCCAAAGTATGCGTCAAGCTGGTGATTCTACCCTCAGGCCATCCAAACCTGAACGAACCCCTTTTATACCCGCCAAAACATTCTCGTCTAGCCCACCCACTTCCTGGCACATAAAACGTCTTGGGCAATTTGTGATCTCAGCAAGGTACTCGAAATTCCCAGGCCCCTCCAGCTGCGAATTTCAGCAGTTGGCCAGTTGGGTTCCTTCCAACATACCGGCATGATAATGCCCATTGGAAGGTTACCACAAATGACTTAACGGACCAAGATGCTCTCTCGACATCAGTCCTTTGTGAAAAATGAAAAATATAGTCGTCCTTTTCCCTCTGTGATGTAATGAAGGCCCCTAGCGTTGAGCTCGAGCAGAATTGGAAAATATAATGGTATGTGTCATCACTTGTTTTGGTTCACTTGGGATGAATTCAATGGAAATATATAGTGATAAAAAATATAAAATTATCATTGAATGTTTTTTTGGGTATAGTTAGTTATATAATAAAAAATTTGATCTATATTATTAAAGATAAGTTTGGGAGTTAGTCATGTCCAAGGAAGAATTATTATTCTTATAATACTTTGTTGGTACCTATGTATAAATTTTTATTTATTTTATTATTTATTTGGTTTTACTTATAAAAAAAGTATTGGTTCCATGCTAATTGGTATTCTTGTTAGATTATTTTAATATTGGTTTAGCAATCGGGGGAATAAACATGGTTGTTGTCTTCTCAAATATTAATATATTCCATTTGACGGTATGAACTTGAAGTATCACCTTGAAACAAAACCTCATCTTGAATTGATGTATAACTCAAACTGAAGTTCTTCTTGAATTGAAGCCTCATCTTTAAATTGAAGCTTGTTTCGAATTGAATTCTATCTTAAATTGAAGCTTTCATATCTCGTGTTATCATTGGTTTTTGTTCAAGCTCATTTGGGATGGGTTTATCCAAAATCAATGATGAGAAAACTATAGTTAATGCTAACTATTTTTGGAGTATAATTGAATATCTTATCTACTTTGAGTAGTTTAGATATGGCCTACGTTACCAGGATAATGATTCGAGAGTTAGTTACATGTAAGAAAGGATTAATACTCTCATAATGTCCTTTCGGTACTTGAAGGTTTCTATTTTATTTTAATTGCTTGTTTGGATTTCTATTTATCTACAAGTAGGCTCATTTTATTTTCTTATGGACTTAGCTTTCTTTCCTTTTTAATTGTCTAAATTATTATTTGTTAAGGTTGGAATTACATGCAATTATTTCAAACCAAAGTTCTTTTTTTGTTATAAATTTTTAATGCTCCTCGGATATATAGTTGTCCTTCTTTATTGCTTTGTAAAATGATACAAGAAATGAAAGCATAAAATTACAATCTGAATTGAAAATGTGCGTTCAATTAGAATAAAATGGGATCCAACAGAATGTTTAGTTGTTGTCTTCAAATACAATTTTTTGTGTTTGAATATACAAAACATGTGTATTTATTTGTTTGGTGATTGTCTCCGATTTTGGTATTCAAAAATATCCAAAGATTATAAAATGAAAACACGTATTGGCTGTTTTCATTTTGCAAGAATTGAACTCAAATTTTCTACTACCTTTGTCTGCTCATCTCCATCGAAGAGAAGCCGAGACCAACTGATCCCCCGGCAATGGTCAACCTCCCTAGCAGCAACTGATCCTTCCCCGACAGCATACGACCCTCTCTTAGTGGCCGACGCTCCCCCTAGTGGCTGATCTGCCTTGATTTGTATGATCTGCCATCCTTGGCATTGAAGGGTAGTGTTACTACCTTTTCTATGCTAATGTGTGCTGCAACTGCTTGGCCCGAGCAAAAACAAATCGACCCATCATTGATGCCTGATCCAAAACTAAAAAGTTCAAGAGACCCATTTGAGGAGGGAGAGAATCAATACTTGGGTTTGGAGGAATTGGTCCAATTTGTCTCTCTATTATTTGATTTGGGTAGCTAAGTTATCAGACAATATAGAAGACAAAATAGATTGCTAAGGTTGAGGTTGAGACTGTTGTTGCAACTGTGTTGCTAGTTTTAGTGAGTTTGGTATCAGGCCCGTGGAAACGGTGTCATTTGATTATGTTGTGTAGTGGTGGTGATGGGCGAGGCCTATGAGTTGTGGTTGAGCACTTGAGCTAGCCTAGGTGTGTACAGGAAAGCCAACGTTTGGAACCACCACCCTTTATTGTCATCGTCGGCTGCACTACAGTGTCTCTTTCTTTTTTTCCTGAATTATTAGTGCCCACAGCTACTAAAATTGATGTGGTTGAAGAACATTTGAGATTGATCCAAATATCTTAAAAACGGTTGTTACACCTTTGCTTCGATAAGGTTATTTTTGTAAAAATAATCATCAAACAAAAATACATGCATTCATAAAAACAAATTTTGAATATAAATTTGAAAACATTTTTTAGCACGTCATGAAAAGGAGAGGAGTTTAAAGTGAATGTAGGGTTGTGATAAGGTGTTCATTGGTTGGTTTGGACGTATTATGCCATTTAAAAGTTAAATTTTTGGTTTTTGGTTGGATAGATGGAATTGTTCAACCAATCCAAATCGGTTTATTTGGCTTATTCGATTTTCGGTATATCAGTTTATTGGGTTAAATTAGATTGACAGTTTTTCTGCTTAATCTTAGCATCGCCAATTTCTCAAATTAAATATATAATATTAACACAAACTAGAATGCAAAATTTGATACATAATCCTAACAAATCAAATCAAATAAATTATCATTATCAAAAATATCTTTAGATTGAACCTAAGAAGCCCGCAACCAATGGACTTTCACATTTAATTCATAAAATCTTCATCTTTTTTACTGTACCTGAGAAAATTTCTCATCCAAAAATATTCCTCAATCGATTTGGATGAATTGCAACATTTATCTAATCGATTTATTCGGTTTTTGATTGGATTGATAGGTTACTCAACCCGACCAAATAAAAATTGAATTATTCAATTTCCAGTTTATTCAGTTTTCGATTGGCTAGGTTATCGGATTAGATCGAGTTGATGGTTTTTATGCTTAGCCCTAGGTTGTGGTGGGATGCAACATATTTTATTTGGAAAAGTCTAAATAGAAGTATGGTTTTTACCCACTCATAAAGTGTAAACATCTTATTAGTTCACAATTTGGTTAGGTTTTAAGTGCATCTCACTCAAGCCTAGCCGTAATTTAGTTAGGACCAACATCCTACCTCGATCTTGCCTCGTCAAAAGAATGCGCAAGCTAGGATTGTATCTATCATAATTCATTTTATTTTAGCTAGACAAAAGGGAAATGTGGCGTCTCACCGAATAGGAGATCCAAATACGGACTCATTCGGAGAAGGGAAAAGGAAATTAATATTAACTCACATTATGGAATTTAATCAACAAGTACTCAAAATTGGTTAAGCAACAGTCGACAAATCTAATTTTAATATTATAAATTTTAATATTAATATTTGACCCACGATATTGTTAAAGTTCGGCTTTAATGGCTAATAATTTTAATTACAGAATTACTTTTAACACTTTCTTATAAATGGACAATCAGAGTTGTGGCATCATCGTGTCCTCAGCCGACGTCGAATAAGCCAAGTCAACTTCTTTTGCCACGCATTAGCTCGAGGCTTGATGTTACAATGTGCATCGAGCACACAAGCTTGAGCAAACAACTAGAAGCCTTGGAAAAGCTAGCAATACTGGCTCTACTCGAAGTTGTATATCAAGCAATTTATGAAGTTCAAGCAATAAAGTCGAACAAAACCGATCATTTAAAATCAAACAATTAAATGTTCACAACAAATGACAATCAGTTGCTCGATGCCTACTCTGCTCAGTTGCTAGACATCCCAGCTGCATGGCCAACTTTAGCAGCTAGTCCTCACTTGCTCAACACTCCCGGTTGCACCAAGTTACTCAACTTGCGTGTGTTTATGCATTTTTTTGCATGAGAGCTTGTTCCTTTTATATATTTTTCCACGTTTTGTTTTGTAAACAAAGCAGGCAGTCAATGCCTTTTCACGTGGTGATTTTTCAAGTCATATATTTTTCTAATGAGATGTTTTTCTTTGTTCTCATGTGCTTAATTGTGGATGGAGTGTCAAGCATATTCCAAATTTTCCAAGTCATATATCTGATGTGATACAAAAGTTTATTTGCTTGTGTGCTCGAGCCATGTACGATGCTTGCTGTTGATTTGTAGGATGCATGGAGCTATAGTGCCGAGTAATGAGCCGAATATATGCTAACATATGACATGACAAAAGATAGTGATGTGTTTTATTTCATTAATAGTATAAAATGCACAATGCCATTGCAAATAGCATTTTTAAATTTATAGCCTCGGTTAAAAATATCTACCGTTTATGAATTATGAATCACCAAGCCCGTATAACACACGTGACTCCTGTAGGTACACAGATATACTTCCAAATTTGCGTAAGCAGCATATAAAAGATGGACAACCCATACCCTGATACCCACGTATAATAATAATATTGAAGGGAAAAGATGGAATTGATAAGGCAACAGGTACACAGCACAAGCGTAACAAACCAACCAAAAAACACAAAAAAACAAAATATCAGAGGCAGACGATGGTATGGCTATGTGGCAATGTGGCTATGCGGCTATATATCTATAACACTTGTCACTACCATATCATATTATATGTACCCAAAATTGTCCCCCCCACACCCCACGACACCAAACCACACACATAGCAAAACTAGCAACTGTAGTCGTGGTGAGATGAAGAGAACTGGCACCAATACCAATTCACTGCAATGTAAAATATTCTTCTTACGGAAACGTGGCGGAGGCGACGGAGAGCTTGTACGGGAAGGAGTTGGCATATTGGAAGGAGATGGCGGCGCCGGCTTCAAGGGGGCGGCCGCCGTTGAGGAGGCAGTCGTTGTAGGCGAGGCGCTTGAAAGTCTTGGGATTGATGAGTCGGACGGAGGCGAACCAGCCGCAGTTGAGATGGATTCCGGCAATGGAACCCCCGGCGACGCACGCGTTCATGACGGTGGCACTGTAGAGTGGGACGCCGTTCGGCATGGTGCCTGAAGGGCCTTGGTCAATGATTATGTCCGATTTTGAACACTTGTTATCGCCCCAGTAACGCTCTGTCTCCATTGACGCAGCTGGTAACCATAAAAAAAACAAATAATATATATATATATATATATTTATATATACTAGGGATAAACATGTCCTGCACATATAAAACCAAACTGTGCTAGTGGGTAGATGTGCATGAGACAAAAGGGGGAAAAAGATAAAAGAAATGAGCTGGTGGTGATGGGTTTTGTGGGGGTAGTAGTAGTGGGCGTTTGGGACAAAACAAAATAAAAAAAGACAAATGGACATTATATTTATATTAGTATGAGTTTGAAAAGAAAATTTTAATAATAATAATAAATAATAATAATAATAATAATAATAATAATAATAATAATGGATTGGTTCGTTCAAATCAAAAGAGGAACGTGAAGATCTGTGGATGGAATAATAAGCACCAAACTTGAAAGGATCGAAAAAGAGGATGGATTTTGTTAGGGTTTCTTTTTTTTTTTTTTTTTTTTGGGGGGGGGGGTGGGGGGGGGGGGGGGAGGGAGGGAGAGAGAGAGATGGGGGAGCCTTACAATTTGGAAGAAGCTTGCGATGAACGAACGAACGTGCGGCGCGAACGCCGGGGATCGAAGGCCGGGGCGAAGAATCGGAGGCGTAAACAGCGGGGAATCGGCGAGCTATCACGTCAGAGAATCGAAAATCGCGAAGAAAGCAACAAAATATCAGTTACCAATGATTTGATGAGTACGACGACAACGAATGGGATTGAGCCTGAACGATCGAAAACAGTGATAAACGAACCTTGGGAATGTGGAATCAGCGACAACAACAGCAGAGAAACAGAGAACGCGGCACAGATCAGGCCTTGGAATCGCATCGCTGAAGATGAAGCACCTTTCGTCGACGCCAAACAGGTTCGTTCGAATCGCGCGAATGAAGAGAGAGAGAGAGAGAGAACGAGAGAGATTTGAGTATGGAACGGCACCAACAAATGAAAACAGTCAGCAAGAAGTGTGGTCGAAAAGAGAGGGCTGAATCGCCCTGGTCCTGGTGGAATCGGATTGATGCGGTAAACTCGGTGCGACTGGGTGAGTGAACCTAAACGAAGCACCGCGCTGCGCTGCGCTGCGCGATGAAGCGCGGAGGCGAGAGAGAGTATGAGCGAGCGGGCAGTCTTCGTTCTTGCCGTCTGCGTTTATCAGGCAGGGCAGGAACCACCCCAAGTCTTTACCGGTTACCGGGGTTGAACAGGGAATAGTGGGAGGGGCGAGTTGAGTTGATGAGAGGGAAAATAAAATTGTTGCGGGAGAAAACTTATTGACCGTGGACCCCACGTGGCCGGCGTGACTGGCAAATGGCAATGGCACATTTCGTTATGCGCTCAGTCGTGTGACTGGCAAGTGACCGCGACTGAATTGAAAATTTTGAAATGTTTTCCCAAGAAATAGATTTTCGGATAAAAAGATGTGCCTTTTTTTTATTGGAAGATTGGTAATCCAATAAAATATATTAAAATCGTAAATGAATAAATGTGTCGGACAAATTAATCTCAAAAAGTATTCTTGCCTTGACGGAATAATATATGATTTGACGTAATAATGACATTATCGATTTTTGATGTAAGTTCTAATTATATCTCGTTATAGGGGTGATCAAGAACCGAACCAAACCGATTTAACCGAACCGAACCAAACCATTTGGACCAAAAAAAGTTGGTTTTTAAAATTATATTGGTTTATTTGGTTTTTATTTTTGGAGAACCGATACTATTGGTTCGATTCTGATTTTGGGGTTTGGTTAATCGAATCGACCGAACAGACATTACCACTTTGGCACGTCGACACTTTTCGCTTCCCAATTCTCACGCATCCCTTAATTTTGCGCTTTCTCAAAGTAAAAAGGCCAAAGGTTGACATTCCCACTTCTCAATTCCTACTTATCTCTGTCGGATCTGCTCGTAGAGTCGTAAACTTGGCCGATTGGTGATAATATTTTAGAATTAAAATGAATGTATTGTTTATTTGACATTAAAATTCAAAAACCGATTCAAACCGATGAACCGAACCGAATTTTTATGCACCGAACCGAACCAAAACCGATGGTTTTTAATATTTATTGGTTGGTTTTGGTTTGGATTTTTTTCAAACCGAATGTCATTGGTTTGGTTTAAAAATTATATACAAACCGACCGAACCGACCGATGCTCACCCCTATCTTGTTATATATCGATCAATCCTGTCCGAGAAAAACTATTGAGAGAATTTTCGGCCGATTCATCTCCGTTTTGTGTCGAGTTTTGGTTGCGCGTGGAGCAAGAAGCCTTCTTCTTCGCTCGATCAACTTCTAGGCCTGCGCGCCAGGCTTGTAGGCTTGCGGGCTCGAGTGAATTAAGATTCGGTCTATTTAAAATACTTGACATAAGCCCATTTGGGATCATATCATTTAAGCCCGGCACGGCACGTGTGGATGCGGAATGGCCTATAGGCTTTTTATTTTTTGTTCTTTTATTTTTTATCTTTAAATATTTTAAAATTTTAATGTATATATTATATTATAATATTTTAATTGAGTAATCAAATGTTATATTTTATGCAAAATAATACGAGTTTTAAAAAATATGATAAGAATTGTTAATATATATTTGATTACGTATAATATATTAAAGTTATTTAATATTATATACGTGATTATCAACATATTAACCTATTTATCATTCAGTATATGAACAATTGTAAAATAAAATTAAAACAAATATAGGTTTGATTTAAGTTTATTAATTCATTTTAATTTTTTTTTTAAAACTTAAAAATTTAAAAAAATTGTAGGCCGGTCCGTAGACTCTTGTGGACTAGGTTTTATCTAGCTCGTTTAAAATGCGGGCTTAAACGGGCTGGTCCATTTAGGCCCATTCCATTATAGGCTAGGCCAGGCCGTTTTATACTCCTACTCAGGCATTTGGGTGGGTTGTATGTCGGGGGCATGGTGTTTTTCTCCAGTTCAATCAAATTGTCTTGGGTGTGACTCTACCTAAGCCTAAGCTAGGGCTTGGTGCTTCGGCCTCCTCTCATTAAAGTGTTGTACAATAGTCCTTTTCGGCAACTCTACTTGTATTGTAGTGATTCTTTGATATGGTTTATTCTCGGTTCTTGTCTTGTGAATTTTACTACTTCCCTTTGTTTGGTAAGACATGAAAAATGGGTGGAAAATGTTTAGGTGAAAAAGGGGTGAAAAGAAAAGATAGAGAAAGAAAAAGGATAGATTTTTTTTTCCATATGTTATTTGGTTGTCATAGAAAAGAAAGAGAAAATTTTATTTTATTTTATAATATTGTAAAAAAAAAGAGTTTGAAAAAATGTATAATATATAAATGTCCTTTTTACCTTAGTTGTGTTATAAGAACAAAATAAATAACAACAATTATGACTGGTCTCCCAATCTTTGACTCGTGAGCTTTGACCCTATGGGCTTCGACTCTACAATGTTGCCACTTTACACCCGACAGGTCTTTAAGCCTGCAAGTTTTCGAGTCTTCGAGGCATTGCTCTTCACCTGATTACACTTTAGGTCTTTGAATCTTTGACCCTGTGGATTTACGTGTCCGCAACCCTATGTTCCTTCGGTGATGCTTCGAGCCTGATGGTCGATGATCTTTGACTCCGCATATCTTCAAGTCATCTGATCTTCGACCTTATGAGTCTACGAGTCTCTAGATCTTCAACCCGGATTTTCGACTCCGTAAGTATATGGTTAGACTACTTCTATGAGCTCACTCTACTAAATCATCCAACCCAAGTCTGAGATCTTTGACTCTGTGTTCTCCCTTTCGCATCTTTGTTGGCAACAATGACAACCAAAATACCATGGGAACAACACTCTTTCATCTCTACACAAAAATTGATAACATGTCATCCATATATCTCCCCTTACATTTAAACTTTCTAATTCCATCCAAATATCTTCCTCACTGTCAAGTTGAAGCCTACTTTGCCTCATAATGTTTACCCTCATCTCTACAAATTACACTTGTTATCTTGTAAGTTATACTTGTTTTTCATATATTGAAAGGTATCTATCATAATATTTATTGCCTTCTTTGATGGCATCAATCAAATCATTAATACCCATGCTCAAGCTTTGAAATTGGCTTTCTACATAATCTGCTCTACATGCCTATTATGCTTGGAACCTTTTGATGAGGACATACCTTGGTAGTTATTTGGATTAACAAATCGAGGACTATATGCATCTACATTACTTGAAATGTTGCCTTTATTTCCTAAAAGTATGTCAATTCTTGGCATATGTAGATCTTCCCATGATTCATTTAAGTTTAGTCTCTGTTTCCCAATTTTGAACCGCCTTACGTGCACATTCAGCATGTTTGCCGTAGCTCTATCTCTTGTATATATGTCATACTATTGGATATATAGGATTTGATGAAGCTGCCAAAATACAATTTAAGTCCTGGAGACTCGAAGATCTGAAGGTCGTAAGGTCAAAGAGTCGAAGTTCGTAGAAGTAGAACGTCACAGGACATATTGGCGAGAGGCTCGTAGACTCACAGGGTCCTGGAGACTCGAAGCAAATTTGTGACAGAACACATTGCAACTCATAGATCCAGGGTTGAAGGTCGTAAAGTTGAAGCGCGGAAAAGAGAGCGTTGCGCAAGCGACGATAAATTCAAAGACTCGTAGAGTCGAAGAATTCTAAAGAACAATAACCAACTTTAAATGACTCGAAGACTCGAAGCTC
This sequence comes from Taxillus chinensis, assembly GCA_023512835.1. Taxonomy (NCBI): domain Eukaryota; kingdom Viridiplantae; phylum Streptophyta; class Magnoliopsida; order Santalales; family Loranthaceae; genus Taxillus; species Taxillus chinensis. The sequence continues at coordinate 54,445,258 of CM042087.1, read as the reverse complement.
GTAGACCGTAGAGTCCCTAAAAGTGTTTAAAGTCAATTAACCGAACTTAAAGTACCACCAGAATTGTAGAGTCGAGGCCTTAAAACACTATTAAGAATCAATCCGGAGACTTGCGGACTCGTAGGTCGAAGGTCGAAGAGTTGATGCAATAAAGACCGACAAACAAAATGTAATCGTAGCTCAAAGACTCATAGAGTCATAGACTCAAGGGTCGTAGAAAAAAATACGATTAATCTTAAGAAATTATCGGACGTCATAGACTCGAAGATCATGAAGGCTGAGAGTTATAGCCGAGGGGTCGAAGCCGTAGAGTCGAAGACTTGAAGAATCTAGAGACTTAGTTTATGAGCAACTGCGAAAGACTAAGGAAGTAAATGCAAAGTCTAAGACTCGTAGAGTCAATGATTTTTAGGGTCGAAGACTCATAGAGTCAATGATCCTATGGTCACTCCGACCCATTGATGGTCAAAGAGCCTCTTAGTCAAGTAAAGTTAACTAAGAGACCCGAAGGTCGTGAGACTGCAGAGCTAGGGTCATAGACTTGCAGAGTTAGGGTCGTAGACTCGTGGCTATAACAACGGGTAAATTAGGTGCACTACGAAGAAGTCACTCTAAGAGCCATTAAGAGAGTCGCAGACTCGTAGAGTCGTAAACTTATAGTTAATAGAGTGACACAAAAGACCTAATCTAACCTGAACTCTAGCCTCGAAGACTCGAAGATATTTGAGTCGTAGACTCACGAAATTAACATTGTAAAGCCTGAAGCAAAATTCCAAAAAACTTCTACAGGCTCTATCCAAAATCTTCGAGTCACCAAACCTTCGAGGCAAACTTGCAACCCTAAATATACCCTAAGTATTCTAACTTAGCGATGTCGTCGGTTAGGTTTGTACAATAAGCTTGCGCCAGTTATGAGCGATTGAGCACATTTAATGTCGTATTAATTACTGCCACAATAGATGAACGACTAAGATAAACTATGCGGTATGAGCAACAGATCGCCAAATCGGAACGGATCACCTATCCCCCTGAAATCCCGCACTTTGAGCATCGGGATTCAACCTGTCGGGATGAACACATGGCGCACATGCACTTTATCCTTAAATAATTATCTCTCACATACAAAAAGAGTAAGAATAAAGTCAACTCTCATAGAAAGCAAGGAACTCGAATTGAATATACATTATTCGTGTACGAAAAAGAAATCAATCTTTTGCAGAACTATTGCGAGAGATCCAATGCTAGAGAGAAAGCTGTTAGAGAATTCTTCCAAGTCTTGTGTGCCGTGTTGAACGAAGAACAAGAACAATCCTTTGATTAATCACAAACTCTTGTTCATCAAAGATCCAACACAACTGATCGAGTCAAATCTCTATGTTGTTTTCCACAATCCAAACTATCAAAGATCCTTCCTTTCACATCTCGAGATCTGTTAAGCAAAGAGCATTTGCTCACGTCTCGGATTTGTCGATAGTTCATTATATCTCTCATTATCACTCACAATCGAAATTTTCATCTTTTTCATTAATACTTCCATCATAGTTATCCATAGAAGAATCAAAAGCTAGCTAACAGTCTAGCTTCCGCGCATGAAGAAAGTCTATTCACCCCCCCCCCCCCCTCTAGACTCACTTTGGGACCTACACATACAACTTGTTATAATACTTCACTCTTATATGCATCTATCGGGCTTCTTCAGGTTTAGCCTATCAAGACATAATTAAAATTGAATGCATAATCTATCACAAGAGTTAAAAATTTAGAACTCTAATTCAATCATATCACAATTCATCTCATATTTCAATATGTTGTACCCCATTTTGATCGGGTTAGATCGCAACCGTACTTGGCGAAGGACTACTAAGTGATATAGGATGACATTCGGAGAACAATGCACTTGACCACACTTGATTCCGAGGAGAAATGAAATGATTATGACAAAAGTACCAAGTTGAATTGGACAACCGGTGGGCAGCCCGCTATTTTATTAATAACTTCCCTGATACTTGTCGTAATCCAACAAAGTCAATTGCGTTGATTAGACAACATCTTTATCTATCATTTCCAATTGGTTTGAGAATATTCCAGGCTGTATTCAATTAGTTATGATTTTTCAAAGTTGGCAACCAAACCTTGTACAAATTTGGGGGAGAGAGCCAGTGCGCAGCGCACTATTTTGCCAATACCTTTCTCAATACTCATTGGATCTGAATAAAGTCAATTGCATTAGTTGGATAACATCTTTATCTATCATATCCAACTGGTTTGAGGGTAATCCGAGTTCTATGCAATTAACTATGAATTTTTGAATCAGACGGGCAGAATGCTCACTTTATCATGTACCTCTGTGCGGTATTTCCCACTTTTCTCCTAAATGGATGATCCTTTTGGAGTGATTCCACTTTCAGAAGATAAATAAAAGAATTTCGAGCAAAACAAGACCAATTTGGCCCTAATCCGAGCTCCGTGGAGAAAGTTATCAATTTTTGAAGTTGCCCCAGAAATCTGCCAATTTTCCACGAATTTTGGTTCTTCATATGCATGTTTGTCCCACATTGTCGTTTTGCTTCTCCTTCGCCCGATATATATACAAAGGCACTCTCCTTACACAGGAAGTGAGAACAAGGGAGGCCCAAGGAAACCCAAGTAGAGTCGCCATGTGGCGATTAAGCCCACGCCTGGAATTTTTTTTTTGAGAAACGCGAAATTCGGGCCAACTTGGTCAAACCCGAGCTAACTTGGTCAAATCCGGGCTAAGCCCAAATCCAGCGGTCAAACTTAGTCAAATCTGGACTAAGTCCATTGATGCGGACTAAGCCCAAATCCGGCGATCAAACATGGTCAAATCCGGACTAAGCCCAAATCCAAGTGGTCAAACTTGGTCAAATCCGGACTAAATCCGTTGATGCGGACTAAGCCCAAATCCAGGTGGTCAAACTTGGTCAAATCCGAGCTAAGCCCACTAATGCGGAATAAGGACTTCCGATGCGGAATAAGCCCAAATCATGTGGTCAAACTTGGTCAAATCCGAGCTAAGCCCACTAATGCGGAATAAGGACTTCCGATGTGGAATAAGGCCACCGATCCAGAATAAGCCCAGATCCGGAGGTCAAACCTGGTCAATGATTTGGAAAAACTCCAAAATAGCTCCTCTATAGGTCAGGAGTGACTCCAAAGCACCGAGACTCGAAAAATCCAGAAAATTCTCTTTAAGTGCATTAAATGCCACCAGTGTCTCGGAACCCCCCTTTTAAGCGTGGGAATTGAGGAGTCTCCGAATATTAAATTCAAATGTCTCGGAACTCCATTTTTGAGCATAGGGACGGAAGACCTCTGTAATTAAATGTCATTTTCCTCGGGACATCACAGTTAACCTTGGGGATTGCATAACTATTAATTTCCAACGGCTCCAATACATCCGGAAATACATTCCGCCCTTACCCACCAAAGCGTCCAGGTACAACAGAGGATTAAATAATCCCAAACGATTTATTTATTTTCAGGCATTGGGACTCCTTTTTCAAAGCACGAGAATTGTGAATTATTGTAAATCCCGGGAACCGAGAATCCCATTTCCGAAGTCATTAATTCATTGGAACGATGTAGTTGACTCATGGGGACCGTAAGGCATCCAATAAATGCCAAGGCACGGGCTGTCTCACTGCGATTCCTATAAATAGACTGCCCCAAGAGGCAAGGAGGGCATCGATTATCAAGTAGCAGAAGAGGTTATTCCGGGAGAGAGCTTTTTGACTAGATTTCTTAGAGATAAAAAATCGGAGAGGGAGTGCGTACCCTGGAAATTTTCAAAGAGATATATACTCATTTGCAAAGGGGGGAATTATCACGCATCGAGAGGATATTATTTAGAGAGAGGAAAAATCGAGAGAAAGATATACTTATCTTCAAGCACCTAAAGGGAATGTTCCAAGCCAAGGAGGGAGCATTCGGAAACGTGGAAATTGAAGACTTAAAGCGGGGAAGGGAAGCTGCATTTTTCTTTCTAACCTTTTATTTTCGGGAGACTTTTGGAGGAAGATCTCCAAGTTCGGTCACAAAAAGATCACCCAGGTTCTTCTCTTTAATCTTTTTATATTTAAACTGTTAAAACTTCTTTTCTCAAATGTTTTGAAGTGAAACGGTTACTCTTTTAACCCTCATTCCTTTTTTCTTCAAAAATTAAAAAAAGACAAGCAAAAAGTACATTTTCTAGAAAAAATTAAAATAAGGCCTGGGCGGTCATGAGGGTTGAGTCCTAGATGCTCATATCCTAGTCTGCCTGGGCCGATATCAATTGTGGCAGTATTCTCATATTTGAATTCAAATGATTTTTATTTTCTTTTCTAAAAAGAAAATCACTTTTGTTTTCTAAAAGAAATGCAATCTTGTCACATGGGCCTAGATCCCACATTCTTTTTCTAAAATTAGAATATTTCCTTTTTTATTTATTAAAATCTCTTTTATTGTTTTAAGGCCTAGATCCTAAAATCTTTCTTTCTCTTAAAATTAAAATATAAAAAAACTCTTTTTTTGAATAAATAATAAAGCAAGCAAACACCCATAAATCAAGACTAGGTACCAATTGTGGGCGTTGTGGGGGTGCAAGAGTTTTTTCTTCTTTCCCCACACGTAACCGACTCTCGAACCTAATTTTCTGGAACCGTAGACCCTTTCTTTTTCTAGGTGCCCAATCACACCTTTAATTTGTTTGGTGGCGACTCTGTTTTTTTCTTTTCTTTCATGGTTTGTGTGAGCCTTGTGCAAGGATGACTCTAGGATCAACTGAATGAACTAGCATAGAGTCCTTTTCACAAAAGCCGATACGAGCCCGGTCAAAAACGGGTGATGACACAATAAAACATCATTTACCTCTATTATTTCATGCCAAATATGAGGTTTTGCATCAAATAATTCTATCTCGGAATTCCAAGCCATGCCACTCTAAGCATTAAACAAATCATAGCATTTTACGAAGTGATCTTTCAATGTTTTCAATCGATGCTTAATGTGCTCTCTTCTAATGGATGGACCAAATAATTCATGCAAATGCTTCAATGTATTGTTGTACCCATCAAAATTTGCGTGGCCTGAGTCAAAGTTACCTTTAGCTTTTTCTTCTAATAATTGATCCAATAATGCATTGTCCATATCTTTGTCCAATGCCGGTTATTTTTCGAAGGAATATTATGTTCCATAAATCGCTTTCCTCTTGGCATCTTTCTAGTTGTCGTAAATAATCATATTAATTCATATGACATAACATAACACAAAATAATATTCATAACATACATATGGATTCTTATAGCATAGTCAAAGAGATAATTATTACGATTACATTCATAACATATATATGAAAGTAAACAAACAAGAATGTCAACATACAATTACGATGTAAACTACTCTCATAATCCACCCACATATGATTTGCTATATTATCTCTCAACATGGACCCGTGTCTATATTCTTCATCTTGGTTATGTGTAATGTGACTATCTAAGTTATTTGTGTCCTACGGCTATAATTCTGATCGACCTCGGCAATCAAATCATCATCTGGATATACTTGCATCAAAAAGTTATGTAAAACGCAAGAAGCTATGACAATACGAGTCATTGTTTTAAATGAATAATTTGATTCAGTTCCATTAGCTATGATTGGAAATCTTTTCTTAACAACCTCAAATGCCCTTTCAACGACGTTACACAACGATGCATGATGATGATTGAAAATTTCTTTTGAATTTTGTGGTCCTTGGTTGGAATACTCTTTTAAGTGATACCGAACACCTCTATACGGGGTGAGTAACCCTGATTGAAGTGGAAATCCACTATCTCGAGAGATAGATTTTTCTTGCAAAAAACATATATAATTGTGTACATTTCCATCATGTTATATAACATCATATATAATTTCATGTATGTGTATGGTTTACTAACCTCTTAGAATTGACGACCTTTATTCTCTTGTTAATGCATCCTTCAAAATTCTTAAGCCTGCAGCTTTGCCTTCCCACCCTGCTAATATATAAGTGAAATTCATGTTGAAGTCATATATAGTTAACACATTTTGTGTGGGCCATTGTCTTTTACCACGAAATTGAGTGGCATCATATTCCTTGGTACCTTCACACGGATATGTGTTCCATCCATATCTCCAATTCAATTCTATCATGGAAGATAATATTTAGTCATACATTCATCTATATAATTACATATGTATATATATAATTAGAAAATTACCTTAAAATAAGGATAGAATCTCATGTTTTGTTGCATTAGTCAAGGAACTTCATTCCTAGAAGGTTCTTGAAGGAACTCGGACTCAAGCGAAATCACAACATGTAATACTTCATGGGAATGATGACTAATTATCTCTCCAAATTGATGAAGGAAAAAAAGATATTACACGTAGCCTCACATTGTGGGACAAAATATATAGAAATCATACAACTTCTTCTTCAATCATGGCCCACTTGGAATCTTTTAATCGACCAATGCCTATAAGTTTTTCACACGTTGAATAAAGGCTTGTGGCCCCATGCGTATATTGTTACGACACCTATCTATTCAAACTAATTTTTCCATTAACTCATGTCGCATACGATCTCTATTTGTGTCTCTATGCTTAATGGATCCATAGAGAATTCTTGATTTGAAACAATGTCATTTTTGAGCATAGGGACGGATCCTAAAATCTTTCTTTCTCTTAAAATTAAAATATAAAAAAACTCTTTTTTTGAATAAATAATAAAGCAAGCAAACACCCATAGATCAAGACTAGGTACCAATTGTGAGCATTGTGGGGGTGCAAGAGTTTTTTCTTCCTTCCCCACACGTAACCGACTCCCGAACCTAATTTTTCGGAACCGTAGACCCTTTCTTTTTCTAGGTGCCCAATCATACCTTTAATTTGTTTGGTGGCGACTCTATTTTTTTTCTTTTCTTTCATGGTTTGTGTGAGCCTTGTGCGGGGATGACTCTAGGATCAACTAAATGAACTAGCATGGAGTCCTTTTCACAAAAGCCGATACGAGCCCGGTCAAAAATGGGTGATGACGACTAGCGACTCTCTCGGGGACTGTTGTGAGAGTTTAGCCATGGTCTCGATTTATTGGAATGTTTGCTTGCCTTTTTTTTTCTCTTTTTTTTCTTTTTATTCTATAATTGTTTTAACTGTGCATACATGCTTCTCTCTCTTTCTCCAACCCTATACCCGGGTTTTCTTTAACACAACAGGATTAGAAGAGGCTAGTAAAGGTTTGCCCACGTGGACTTGGTTGTGCTTGTCTACGTGGAATACCCGAAATGTCTCACTCAGGCAGTGGTCCTTTCTTGTTAATGCCCCAAGAGGTACAAGAAGGACCCCCTCCGTCAATGCCCTTTGGGGTACGGGGGTTCTCTCTTAGTTTTTGTTAATGCCCTCATGGTACAAGGCTAAGTAGGGAATGCTTGGGAACCAATGAATAAGATAGGCAGATTTAGAAGCCCATCAGGGGCATGACCTTCATGTGTTTGAGCCTTGCTATGACATTTGTGTACTTGCCTTGCTTGAACTTTGTATATATTGTCCATATACTAACCCCTTGTATATATTATCCATCATTTGTTTACTAACCCCTCATGTTCATTCATTGCATATCATAGCATTGCACTCATTCATTTAGGAAACATGGCAAGCTTTGATCGTCTTCTAGCCGACAAGGTGGACAAAGAAGACATTCAAGAGGTCGCTCTCGCATCAAGGATAATCCAAAGGGACTTGGGAAATTTCTCTCAAGAGGAGCCACGAAGTTCCGAGACCTACACATTGAGCTCCCAAAGAATCATGCTCCTAAACTCACATCCATATGGAGGAAGTGGTCTTCAAGGAGTCAAGCCGTATACATCAAGCACTTTGGGGATCTATTACATCCGACTCAACTACCAATAGATGAGAACATGATCATTGCAGCAGTGAACTTCGGGATCCAAGGCGAAGGTGTTTTGTTTTAATGGCGTGGATCTGGTCCCAACTATTGAAGAATACAAAAGGCTTCTTGATCAAGAAGTTGATCAAAAGAAGGCAATCTTCAACTATGATCCTCGAAAATCATGTCGGCGTACTTTGGCTTGTCTCCTAGATATACAAGCTAAAGAAGTTCCTCCAATCATTCAAAATGATGGGAAGCATGAAGTCGTTCCATGGGAGTTCTTCAAGAGGATGATGCGGCATTCAACTCAAGAGGAGACCCATATACTTTTCACTACTATCTTGTCTATGGTCCGCTCATTTTCCCTCGGAATCCAAACTTCATTGATGGGGAAGTCCTGGAACTTGTCCTGCAATTGGTAAAGGGAAATGACCCTGTTCTGCCATCTTAGCCGAAACCATCAGGTCCTTATCTTACATCCGAGTCAAAGGTCGGGGATAATTCGAGAGGTTGTCTTCCTTTCTTGTGCACCTGGATGAAGGGTCACTTCCCATGCATCTTTCCACGCTTCAAGGAAGTGTATGCGCTACCCGGCTACAACCTTGCTAGATATTCTAAACAGTGGGTGGCGGCTACCCAATAACAAGGAAGACCGGATGCACAAGTTCCATACGCTAAGGGGTGAAGATGTCATCTGGAGGGCCCCTTGGATGCACAAGATCAAGTATCTTTGTATAGGCTGCGGCAGCTATAACTGGGTCCCACTAATTGGTCCTTGGGGAAGCACCGCATACACACCATTACAGGTGGGAAGACAACTTGAAGGGCGTCAAATCGTCCCGGTCTTACATGGAATGGAATCCTGTGATAGGGAATATGGAGCTCCTGGGGCAAAACGGGCAATCTTTGAAATGCACAAAGCTTGGGCCACCCCTCGACGAATCAAGGCCAACTTACATGCTACTCCTGTCTTATCGAATACAAGGCATGGAAAGAGAAGTTGTTCCCTCTCCCCAACACAAGGCGAGGACACTGCGCTGAAGAGGTGGCCTCTAACGAAGAACCTGTGGTTGTCCTAGATACAACTACATCCTTGTTACAAGAGAACGCCGTTTTATAGCAAACGGTGCAAGAACAAGGGAAAGCCATACGAGAAAATGGTGGAACAGTTGGAAGCGGCTAAGATGCGGAAGAGTCATGCAAGGAAGCAATCATTGGCAAGGGGGATGGTCATCAGCAGGCTTGAACAGGAGAATGAGAGACTAAGGAACCTCCGAAGAAGACGATGCTAGGAGATAATCAAAGCTTGTCCTAGAACATGTAGTTTTAAGGATTTCATGTCATTTTTCTTGTTTTAAATTCAGTTTGACTATTTGTACCCTTTAGGTTTGGTTTCCAACTTAATAAAGTTTGTGTCTTTGCATCTCATGCATATCATGCACTCATACTTAAAAAGTGAGAACCAAAAATAAACCTTAATTTCTCCAGGTTTGCTAGAAGGCTTTCAGCGAATTGGGTACTTATACAACTTAAGGTCCTCCAGTCGTCGGACATCTCCTACAATGGCAGAGCATACCGAGGACAGACTTGCTGGTCTTGAGCAGGCTCAAGAAGAGATTGGGGGGGAGCATGCTCCAAGTGCAGGCTCGGTTAAAAACTATGATGGACATCTTAGCCAAGCCGACCGCCGAGAGAGAAGCTAGCCCAACTACAGGAGCTATTAATCAAGAGCAAGAACATGCACCACATGCTTCACAAGCCTATGCTCCAGCAAACATGGTTTCGGGGGCATCACATCAAGTCCCACCTACACCACCGCTTATAGGGGTGCCAACCCCAAATATCATGGAAGCTATGGAATCCCTTGCTCAACCATCCGATTGGAAATCTATTGAGGCCCGATCGAAAGGCTGTGGAGGGGGTAAAAACATATGGAGGGACCGACCCACATGATTTATGTTTGGTGCCAGGCATAGTACTTCCTTCCAAGTTCAAGATGCCTGATTTTGAAAAGTTCAATGGTACTCGGTGTCCTAAAACACATGTGACCATGTCTCGCCGCAAGATGGCAGCCCATGCAAACAACGGAAAACTCTTAATGCATTGCTTCCAAGAGAGCCTAACTGGTGGTCCATTGCGATGGTATATCCAACTTGAAGGTAGCCGTATCGGAACATGGAGTGAGCTCGCCACGGCATTCTTAGCTCAATATAAGCATGTCATCGAACCGGCATTAGATCGGCTGGCCCTACGGTCATTTGAAAAAGGAAGTTGATGGTCCCTTGGAGCCTAAAGGGGGGGGGGGTGAATAGGCTCTTATTAAAACTCTTTTCTTTCTCTCAAGACACAAACACTTATCTAGTTTAAGTGATAGAATCACTGCGGAAGATAACCTGAGATAGTGGAAGTATTTTGTTTTATTATTACGAGATGAATACAACAAAATAGAAGCAAAAACTCTCTTACACTCTGTTTACAAATGAACTCACACACTAGCCAAATTCTATCTCCAAAGACGGAAAAACTCCTTTTTTTTGATAACGTACAAGTATGAATATTTATACAAAACATTCCTAAGAGACAACCTTGGAACTTGTAGTTCCGGAATGCGTTCAAAGACTAACTATCCCTCGGTAATCTCTCTGCCTTGACTGCTGCGGATTGTGGAGCTCAAGATCTTGGATTTGAAGAGTATAAGTGTCTTTGTGAGTTCCCGAGATACAATTAAGGTTGTGTCCACATATCCGGATGATCCACGTGTAAGATTCTTCAGGTTCTCAATAAATTTGTCTTACATCGGGACACCACGAGCCGATAACTTTAAATGCGGTTTAGTTGAAGCGTGTCTTCTTGGTCTGGTGTAATTTTCCTTACTCCGTAGCTAATGAAGCTCGGAACCTTACTCCGTGTCGGTGGTTGTTTACTCCGTATCTATTTAGTCTTGGAATCCTTAGTCCGTGTCGGCGCTTCCTTACTCCGCATGTAAATTCCTTACTCCGTATGTAAGTTCCTTACTCCGTATGTAAGTTCCTTATTCCGTATGTAAGTTCCTTACTCCGCATGTAAGTTCCTTACTCCGTATGTAAGTTTCTTACTCGGGCGAGTCTTGAAAAGTCTGATAACTTATTCCGTGTCGGCGCTTTCTTACTCCGCATGTAAGTTCCTTACTTTGTATGTAATTTCCTTACTCCGTTTGTAAGTTCCTTACTCCAGGGCGAGTAATAAATCCGGATTCCTTACTCCGCATCTGGTTTCCTTACTCCGCACTTATCCTTTAAGTTCTTAGTCCGTACGAATGTTCCTTATTCGGTATGTATTCGTTACTTGGTTATTTACCAAGTGTTTGACGACACTCACTCTTGTCCTGGATCGGGATTATGTATCCTGTCCTTAGCTTTGCTCTCACGAGTGCATTTCTGGATTAGTAACATATCTTCTGTAATGATCAAATAAACACAAAAGATCTCATATCAAATTACATAAGGCTTTATCAGCATTATCCAAATTCTGGGTTTGATCCAACAATCTCCCCCAATTATGGATATGCCCAAACCCTTTGTAATCTGATCTGGTAAGCAATGCAAAAGAATAACATACGAATACACAACACAACCAATTTCATTAATCAGCAACTAAATACAATTCAGCCTTAATACAAGTTTTTCACTAAGGTACATAAGGCTTACTATACTTGAAGATCATAGTTCTTGCCTTCTCTCTTAGCTCCATTGTCCGCTTCATCGTAAAGGTGGAGTGTTGGCTCCAATGTTTGTCCACGATTAAGAACGACTTGATGAAGTGACAAACAAAGGCTCATGCCTATCTCCATCCAGTTGTTGTGGCACTTGCTTCTTGCCCCGGAATGTCGCCTTGAGTTTCTCGATCGGACGCAGAGGTGTGATGCCCAACTCTTCATATAATCCGGCTTTCTTCACGGCTTCGGTCGCCTGAGACACGAGAGGTTCCCATTGATTCTTCCTAACGAAGTGCTCTACAATCGATGAGAATCAATGAGAATCATTTGCTTGGACCGAATCATGAAGACGACCATCATGAAGTGTGGCGACATGATCGGGTACGGAATGAGGATGGTTGAGAGAGTTTTCCATGGCTTGCTATCCTCGGCAGTTCCATCGATGAAAGACCGAATTAGCTCCACACCTGGGAAGATAGCCCTCATTCCAACATGGCAGAACGTCAAACAAGTGCCCATCTTCGTAGAGAGATGGAAACAACCTCATCTCCATTTTAGCGGCTCTCGAGAAGTTGTCAATGTCTTCTCGTAGTAAAGAGTCCTTTCTCCGAACAAAGAGTCCGAATGTCGGCCGGAGAGAAAGGGTACATTTCGGAAAGACATCTTCTCTCGACAGAAGACGCAACATAGGACTTCATTGCCTTGCGTAAGCTTCCATCCGCATCGGACGGGTCAAACTCCGCATAGGATGGGAGGAAGGTATCAGGCTGCGGATGAGGAGGATGGAGGAGGAGCTGGAGGTGCGGTTGAGGAGCTTGGTTGAGAGAAGCGGCTTCGTTTGGGAATTTGAACTCCCTGAAGGAAGTAGACGGTGAATGGACGGAGGTGGCGACAAGATCCATTTTCTGCTCCATGGAAGTAGAGGAGTCGGTGAGAGCGGAGAGGAGTTGGGCGCCGAGGGCATCAACTTTGGCAGCGATGGCGGAAATTTGGGCGCTTTGAGCGTGGGCGTGTCGGTCCAGCGAGCGGAAAGCATAGCGTCGGAGTGGACCGTGCCAAAAGAGGTACGCCCAAGGACTAACTCGGAGCTTTGGAGGACTCCCCCGCATGAACGGGAGCAGGAGTGCGGTGGGCGGAGGAGTCCGCAGGAGTATCGCAGCAGCAGGAGCATCCGGAGCATCGGAGGCATCCGGAGCATCGGAGGCATCCGGAGCATTGGAGGCATCCAGGAGCAAGGGACCCACTTTGACCAGATAAGTCAACCACGGGAATCGCGGCGGCAGGAGAAGAGGGTCCGGCCTTAGCGGGGGGAGGACTCCGTGTAGCAGGGACCGGGCCGGAGGGTGTAGGGAACGGCACATCGGGAATGGCGGCCGGCGTAAGAAAGCCTTGGTCCAGGTTCCAGGATGATCATGGTCTCCGGGGATTGGGTATTGCGTGTGTAAAACACCCGGAGATCGGCGTCAGGAATGGAGGAGGTGTGGGCTAGGCCGAAACGGAGCCAGAGGTCCGTTAAGGTGCCGGCGGAGAGATGGTCAAGGTAATCTCGGGGTTGAGGTAGGGGGGAGGCAAAGGGGCTTCCCGGAGAAGCGCCAGGACATCGGCGGTGGCGACAGCAACATCGGTATCAACCGCGGCGGCTATAGCGGATGTGGAGGGAGTGGGGACATCGCCAGCAGAGGGGGCCGAGGAGACAGCTTTAGACGCACTGCGCCGAGAGGGCCCCGCAACCTCGGACGGTTCAGCACGGACGCTTGGGCGGGAGGCCCGTGAGTGGGAGGGCACAACAACGGACCGAATCCGAGAGGATCGGTGTGCGGAACCGACCTCGTGGGCTTGGGCGTCGGAGGGGTCACCACGGAGCCGCCTTGTTGTTCCGAGGCGGGGAGAATGCGGAGAGCTACGGTGGGTCGGCGAGCGGTCATGTTCCCGCCCGGCGTAAGGTAACGAAGGTAATAAGCCGAGGGAAACGAGACAGCATCAATTGGGCGAAATGGTCCGGACGTAGATGCCGAAAGACAATGCCGAGGATGTGCCCGAAGGAATGGTTTTTGGGACCATTCTGCAACAAACGAAATAAGAACATCCCCCAATCCATTGGAAGACCTTCAAAAATGCCGTACATGGCCAGGGAGTAGATCGTACGGAACCGAGTCCAGGGCCGATGTGCGAGCCGGAGGGCATCGACTTAGAATAGTCGCCATACATCGATAGCGACCCTGGAAGGATTTCACCTTGTATTCCTTCCCCTTGTTCGTGCAACCCATAGAAGCCGCCATTGGATCGGCATCCGGGCGCCGTGGTTCACCAAGAGGTAGGTGGAGAGCAGTGCGGAGAACACCGGAGTGATGATGATGGATTCACCGCGGACATAAGAGGTTATGGAATCGGTGGTGCGGCGAATCCATTGGTAATACTCAAGAATGTCATTGATCGGAAGATCGACGGGATTGGAGATCAGGCCGAGTATATGCGAGGCTTCAAGAAGAGGGCGAAGCTGGAAAAACCAATCCGGAGGATTAGAAACGGCATTCCAATCAACTAGATGGCCAGGATTAACGTCGGAAAGAGAGATTGGGTGCCATTGCAGATTGGATGGGAAGGATAAGAGGAAAGGTTGAGGTCTTGACAGTGGAAGGAGCAACGAGAGGTTTAGGGATTTGAAATGTGCAATACTCGTGCTTTGCAGGAATGATCAGAACATATAAGACCGAGTCCGCAAATGTCAGCGGGTCTAGGAATGTGCGAGTGAGATAGGGACCCGCGCGACATGCTGATGTCATTAGTCTGGATATCGAGGCGTCTCTGAATGAAACGATGTCGTGGAGACCGCATGACCAAGTAGAGATTACAACTGTTGCCATCCAAGAGAAGTGTGTGTGCAACCCGAGATATGCATTTAATGAATCATCATTATTCCTCCTCAAAAGCATGCGACATATGAGTATACGTGGATTGTCACAATTGATAATGTCGGGAGTCCGGAGGAAAGAGCCGACACTCATCCGGAGTAAATAATATTCGTGAAAGAGTATCCGGATGAATAATAGACCTTGTCCGTCGTAAACAGAGTTTGGTGAGAGAGTAGAGTAGATTCCTTTGCAGTCAAAAAGTCGAAGAGAAGAGAAGTACCACAACACTTCAAATCCGAGACTATGGACTGGATTTATCGATACGGTTGCAAAGAAAATCTGAACCTGTAGCTAAATAAAGATATACTGAAAATACAAAAGCTTAACAGGCAAGGATTAGTACGGATTAGAGATGATAATCAGTGAAAAACAACATAATCCGAACTAATGAGAAACAGAACTCATGCATGGCTAAGAATGTAGTAGACTTATGCAACGTGAAAGTGATCAAGATTACTGAATCAGGGCATATGTCAGATAACAATACACAGGTTCATATAGGTCAACATAGCGAAACCGTCTTCTTTGAACAACATAGCTAAGATTAATTAAAGAGCATATGATTTGGCCACATTAGGATTCATGAGTGAACAATGATAGAGCGAACACATGTCAAAAGAAAGCAGATGATTAGTCGATTAAAATGCATGGTTGAAGAAGGAAAATACATCCAAACATGCCACTTTTTCGATTCAAAACAAGCATGTCCATCGATCCGGAAGTAAAAGTTTAGAGGAGGGAGAATCCGAGACATATTAGGGGTTCATTGCTGCTCCCCCATAGATCATTTAATCCTCTCAATGAAAATCTCCCCCTCGGATAGACGATCAGGAAAGAGGTCATGAGACATATACGGGGGTATCTTGAATAATAGATAAAGTATTTTCTCCCCGTAGATTGTGCAATCCGCTCGGTTGACCGTTCCGATTTGTAGAAGTTCAAAGATTGTCTATCTTATTAGAAAACTATACTTGAAGTGATCGATCTGCGATTGAGTATTCATCCACCAGGCATTCCAAGCTAGCCCATTTCACTTCTCCAACTATGCATGTTAATAGAGTAATCTAAATAAACATGCTTTTGTCATGTGGTGATTAATGGTAGTTAAGATCATGAACCCGAAAGAGGTAAATCATATAAACTATAATTATGTTAGCTTTAAACGACTTGATCGGGAAACGCAAGCATCCTCCCACGTATGAGGTTGAGATTAATATCGAAACATGAAACCGTTAAACGTTAAGTATGATCAGCAATACGATCAGTAAGTTTCTACTACTTTCGATGAACGTACAATGCATGGTCCGAGAGTAAATATACTATTGGGTAATTCAAATATGAAGCTATGCAGAGAAGTCGAGCATACCTAATCGGAAGAGTAGTTCAGAAAACCTCGCATCAGGTAGGGGCTTTGTAAGTATGTCTGCTAATTGATCTTCGGTGGCAACATGTTCCGGTGAAATATGCTTTTTGAGAACATGATCGCGTATGAAGTGATATCTGACCTCAATGTGCTTCGTCTTAGGATGCATGACAGGATTGTTGCTGATGGCAATTGCACTAGTGTTGTCACAATAAAGTGGAATAGAGGACATGTCGAATCCGTAGTCGTAAGTTGACTTTGCATCCACGATGGTCGTGCGCAAGCAACTTCCGGCGGCTATATATTCCGCCTCGGCGGTAGAGGTTGATACGGAATTCGCTTCTTATCGAACCATGAGATCAATCTATTTCCTAGAAACCGACACGTACCGCTTGTGCTTTCCTGTCGATGCGACATCCAGGAAGTCGGCATCGAATACCCGGATAAGGTGAAGTTGGACTCCTTTGGGTACCGAGTCCCAAATTCATCGTCCCCTTGAGATACCTTAATATCCGTTTTACATGAAGCATATGTGACTCCTTGGGATTCGCCTGGTATCGTGCACAGATGCAAGTTGCAAACATAATGTCTAGGCGACTTCGTTGTAAGATACAGCAAGGATCCGATCATCCCTCTCGTAGTCGGTCACATTTACTTGATAGGCCATCCACATCCGGATCTAACTTGGCACCGACAGGCATGGGAGTTTTGACGGGAGATGAGCCTTCCATACCAAACTTCTTAATAAGATCGCGAGTGTACTTAGCCTGATTAATGAAGATTCCTTCCTTTAATTGTTTAACTTCTATTCCAAGGAAGTAGGACAGTTCTCCCATCACGCTCATTTCAAACTTGCCTGTCATCAACTTAGCAAACTCTTCACAAAGCTTCGGATTCGTTGATCCGAAAATGATATCATCCACGTATATTTGTACGATCGAGTGTGTCCTTTCTCTTTTCGTAGAAATAGGGTGGTGTCTATCTTCCCTTTTTGGAAGTTATGAGCAAGTAGGAATTCGACGGTGTGTCGTACCAGGCTCTTGGAGCTTGCTTCAAACCATATAGAGCTTTCGAAGTTTGTAGACAAGATGTCCTGCCTTAGGTTCAATGAAGCCGGGAGGTTGTTTAACATACACCTCCTCTTGAAGGTCTCTATTCAGGAATGCGCTCTTGACGTCCATTTGATAAACTATGAAGTTTTCATATGAAGCATACGCGAAACATTCGGATGGCCTCAAGTCTTGCGACCGGAGCAAAGGTTTCATCATAATCTATTCCTTCTTCTTGACGATATCCTTTGGCTACCAGTCTGGCTTTGTTCCTGGATTACTATTCCATCCATATCAAGCTTGTTCCGAACACCCATTTAATGCCAATGACTTGCTGAGACTTAGGCCTTGGTACTAAGGTCCACACATTATTTCTCTTAAATTGATTGACTCTTCTTGCATGGCTTCTATCCAATTCGAATCTTGAAGAGCTTCATCTACCACCTTTGGTTCTATTTGAGATAGAAAACATGAGTAAAGACTCATGTTGGAGGTGGCTGCTCTTGTTCTTACACCAACAGTAGGATCACCAATCACTTGATCGAGGGATGGTTTCGGGTCCATCTATAATTCCGTGCATGTGTTGGTTGATCTTGAACAATTTGAAGCTCTTCCAGATTGGGTGGTTCAGTTGTATCGACTGGTTGAGCTTCGTCCGGACTAGATGTTTCCGTATTGAGAGGTACGGATGAACTAGTTGGTTCTTCAACACTTGTTTCTTCCAGGTGTTAACTAGTCCGGACGGACTTGAAGGTGCTCCGGAATTTTGTGTATCCAGGTAGGAGTATGTCCGGAGCTAAATGGTAGTCGGAGTCGAGTCATCCGTAGCATCATCCATAAAGTTTCGTTGTGTTTCGCTGATGCCACGTGGTTGGTCAAGATATGTAACAGGAATATTCATAAACTTCGAGTAATCGACGTTCCGTCCATGACCTGCATATTGGAATTTGAAGAACCGACTTTTGACCAATTGAGATTTGCTTCATCAAAGGTCACATGGATAGATTCTTCAACTTTAAAAAGTTTTCTATTGAAGACCCGATAAGCCTTGCTATGTAATGAGTACCCGACAAAAATCCCATCATCAGATTTTTGGTTCAAATTTATTCCGGGTCTCTTTGCCATTTATCAATATATAGCAAGTACACCCAAAAGCTCGAAATGTGAAATTGAAGGTTTTCGTCCTCTCCACATCTCATAGGGTGTTTTCATGGTAGATTTATTAGAGTTCGTTCCGAACATAGCAAGCGATGGACACAACTTGACCCATAGGCGAGAGGAAGCGTTGCCCCTGCTAACATGGATCTACCAGCTTCAACTAAAGTACGATTCTTGCGCTCGGCTACCCCATTTTGTTGTGGGGTTCGGGAGCAGAGAAGTCATCTTTGTATGCCCTGTTCGAGAACAATATGATCTCATTTCGAAAAATCAAATTCGTCTTATCATCACTCCCGATGCATTTAATGCTCGGTCCTTGTGAGTTGCTTATCCAGTTGAAGAGATCTACAAGATGCTCAAAAGTTTGATCCTTTGATTTCAGGAACATCACCCATGTGTATCTGGTGAAATCATCGATAACCACAAGGGTATATCTCCCTGACTAGAGATGGAACAGATATAGGACCACGAGAGGTCCATATGAAGAAGTTGTAGAGGAGCAGTTATTGAGTTAACCGATTTGCTCTTAAAGCTGTGTTTGGTCCGTTTACCAAGTTGGCATTCTCGACAGAGAGAGTCTCCGGAGAACTTGAGTTTGGGTAGACCAGTGACAAGATCAAGTGACGCTAATTTAGACAAAGTCTTAAAGTTTAAATGTGCGCATCGCTTGTGCCATAGCCAACTATCTTCATCGATGCTTTCGTGAGGAAGCATACAGGTCGAAGAATTATTTCTTAAGACCACCGAGTATATGTCCTCATCTCTTGATCCGGATAACTTAACATCTCCTGGATAAGTTTTCTCTTCTTGTACTGGTGTTGGACAAAAAGGAAACAATAAATCCTTTGTCACATAGATTATCGACACTTAGCAAATTATGCTTTAAACCTTCGACTAGTGCAACTTTAGTGATTGATACACAGCCGTTAGTTAAAGTGCCATACCCGACGGTCTTACCTTTTGTTGTTATCGCCATATGAAACGGATGGACCTTGTTTATCATTAACTTCTACAAGCGAGTCCGATCACCCGTCATATGTCCGAAGCATCCACTATCAAGGATCCACTTGCTTTTATTGATCTTTAACTTCAAGTGATCTGGCAATGCATTCCAGAGATGCTCCTGAAAGACAACAGTTTACACTTTTGGTGCCCAAACTTGTTTCAGGCGGTTAGAGAGAGCAAGCGTATTGTCAACATTTACGGATTTGATTTTGCTAGGACTCTTAGCTTTCCAAGTTGACATTAACTTGTTAGTTTCAGCTACTTCTTTTATTTGGGTTTTCTTGGGAGAGACACTCCTTTTAGATTTAGATTTTGTTTTGCTCGAAGAACCTCTTTTATAAAACCGATCTTTATTGGATTGAAATTGATTACAAAGCCAGCTATCGGATAGACTCCAACATTCATAGTGATAATGACCCATTTCCCTACGGATGGAACAGACACTATAATGTGAAGTACAAACAGGGGATACAGGTCTCTTAGATTTTCTGATTTTCTACTTTGTTCCCTGTGGCCTAATCCATTGCGTTTGGGTGACGCGCTCTTGGCCCTAAATGCGTCGGCCTTAGCCTTATCTTTCTTTTTGGGTGCTACAGTTTTGGCTTTAACTGCAGCGCCTTCCCTTCATCTTTAGTTACGGGTGCTACCTGGTTCGGGAAGTACATGAGCGACCTCTGCTCCACGATCATAAACTATGGTGCCACCTGAAATGAAACCATCCAACGGTTTAGATGTACTAACAGGATATAAGTTGGTTAGTTTAGGAGTGAAATCCGGAGGACACTCGGTAGCTTGAGCTATGGAAGTTGATGGTTCGGAACCTAGGCCAGGTTTGACTCGGATGTCGTCAGGATCGGCCCTAAAGGTAGAGGCTATTTCCCCGGATTTTAGCCACTTACGATTTATTTCCTTTTCCTGTTCCAGTTCATTTTCGAGTCTTTTTACTATAACTTTTAGGCCTGAGAGATTGGTATTTAACAAATGATTTTCAGCTCTTAGATCATGATACCAAGCTTCTTTTCCTCCAAGTCGGTGATGTCCTTTTCGAGTCTATTAATAGTAAATTCAAGACGTTTATTCCGACTTTCCATATCTTTGTACATTTGAGTAATTATTAGTCTCTCATTGTTTTCATGATCATATGCAGTAGTAAGAGATTTTAATTTACTCAGGAGCTCGGAGATAGAAGGTACCTCGTATTTGCCATAAGGCGGACGTTCGGCTTAGTGGTCGGCTCATCATCCGAGGATTCCTCCTCTTCTTCCGAGCCACTCATGTATTTTGTCACGAGCGCCTTCCTCTTGCTCTCACCGTTATCCGAGGTGGAGCGGCGAGGAGTTACCTTGTCACTTTTCTCGGCCACTTTTGTTTTGGACTGCATTCCTTGGCCCGGTGACCGGTTTTCCCACAGTTGAAACATTCCTGGGAACTCCGGTCGCTCCTTCCTTTGGAACGATGATGATGAGCGTCTTCGAACCCTTTTCGCTTTTCCGTAGGAATCGCTCAAAGGATTTGACAAGAAGGGCTATCTCCTCCTCCTCGTCGAATCGAATTGTCGGATACGTCCGTATCATCATTCCTCAGTATGTTTAGACATTCCGTAGCTTTGAGAGCTACCCCCTTTTCTTTTCGAGCTATTTTCTCATCCCCGTCGAGTACTTAAACCTGACTTCGTGAGTCCGCAGCTCTCCATATAGTTCTTCAAGGGGAACATACCGCGTTTTTGTCGATTGCATTTGGAGTTGTTTGGAGTAGTAGCGATCCCAGGCAAGGAGCGAAAGAACTTGTCATTGATCTGGGATTGAGAATAGTGCTCATTGACGGTCTTGACTCAAGAATGAGCTTGCCGAATCTCCGATAGATGCTTTCAAGTGATTCGCCCGGTTTATGATTAAAACTCTCAAAGTTCGTCGAGAGTGCAGATCACATTCGCATCCTGGGACCGACTCCCCTCATAGAGGATTGTCGGTTTGTCCCAAACGGCTTTTCTTGTCGTGCAGCCCTGGACGTCCGTGGAAAGCCTCGGAATCCAAAGACGATGTAACATAAGCCGAGCCTTTTCACTAGCGCACCGCCAGGCTCTTTCATCGTTGGTAAGTTCAAGATCTGTCTTTGGCCTCTTAACTCCATGTTCTCCGATTGTCATCGGAATTGGAATCTCCTGATGAAGACATGGCCACATAAGATGATCATGGCATACCATAAACATCTTCATGCGAGCTTTCCACTGGGAGAAAAGCTCAGGTGTGAATTTGGGCGGTTTCGTTAAAGTAAAACCGAACTCCGTGGTTGAGAAGCGGCGCGGCAGCAGGTTAAGGTGGGTCGACATTTTCACCGCTGCTTCGATTCGGGATGGGCTCCTGTGCACCTCCGGAGTTAAGGCGAGTGTTGAATAGCATCTTGCTTTCTTCGGCCATTTTCGAGATTGAAAGAGTGGGATCTTTACTTAGAACAAAGTAGAACTTGCTCGATACCACTTGATGGTCCCTTGGAGCCTAAAGGGGGGGGGGTGAATAGGCTCTTATTAAAACTCTTTTCTTTCTCTCAAGACACAAACACTTATCTAGTTTAAGTGATAGAATCATCACGGAAGATAACCAGGATAGTGGAAGTATTTTGTTTTATTATTACGAGATGAATACAACAAAATAGAAGCAAAAACTCTCTTACACTCTGTTTACAAATGAACTCACACACTAGCCAAATTCTATCTCCAAAGATGGAAAAACTCCTTTTTTTGATAACGTACAAGTATGAATATTTATACAAAACATTCCTAAGAGACAACCTTGTAGTTTCGGAATGCGTTCAACACTAACTATCCCTCGGTAATCTCTCTGCCTTGACTGCTGCGGATTGTGGAGCTCAAGATCTTGGATTTGAAGAGTATAAGTGTCTTTGTGAGTTCCCGAGATACAATTAAGGTTGTGTCCACATATCCGGATGATCCACGTGTAAGATTCTTCAGGTTCTCAATAAATTTGTCTTACATCGGGACACCACGAGCTGATAACTTTAAATGCGGTTTAGTTGAAGCAGTGTCTTCTTGGTCCGGTGTAATTTTCCTTACTCCGTAGCTAATGAAGCTCGGAACCTTACTCCGTGTCGGTGGTTGTTTACTCCATATCTATTTAGTACTGGAATCCTTAGTCCGTGTCCGCGCTTCCTTACTCCGCATGTAAATTCCTTACTCCGTATGTAAGTTCCTTACTCCGTATGTAAGTTCCTTATTCCGTATGTAAGTTCCTTACTCCGCATGTAAGCTCCTTACTCCGTATGTAAGTTCCTTACTCGGGCGAGTCTTGAAAAGTCTGATAACTTATTCCGTGTCGGCGCTTTCTTACTCCGCATGTAAGTTCCTTACTCGTATGTAATTTCCTTACTCCGTATGTAAGTTTCTTACTCCGGGCGAGTAATAAATCCGGATTCCTTACTCCGCATCTGGTTTCCTTACTCCGCACTTATCCTTTAAGTTCTTAGTCCGTACGAATGTTCCTTATTCTCGTATGTATTCGTTACTTGGTTATTTACCAAGTGTTTGACGACACTCACTCTTGTCCTGGATCAGGATTATGTATCCTGTCCTTAGCTTTGCTCTCACGAGTGCATTTCTGGATTAGTAACATATCTTCTGCAATGATCAAATAAACACAAAAGATCTCGAGATCAAATTACATAAGGCTTTATCAACATTATCCAAATTTTGGGTTTGATCCAACGAAGTAATGAAAGCTTCAAAGTTTATGCCCGACGATGGAGAGAGGCAGCAATGGATGTTCAGCCTCCACTCACCGAAAGAGAACTTACCACCCTCTTTATCAGCACCATGAAAGGGGTTTACTACAAAAAACTAATCGGGAATGTTTCAAGTAGCTTTGCAGACTTGGTCGCCTCAGGAGAACGAATCGAAGGTCGCATAAGGGAAGGAAAACTCGGGGGAAGCAGGTATAAAGCTTCTAGAAAGCCCTCTTCCTCCAATCGAAAGAAAGAAGGAGAATCCCAGGCGGTATGGCAACCCAAGGCCGACTATAACAGCACCGGGTCACAACAACCCCAACAATCAACCATACCTGGGTGTTATGGAGGAGCTTCGACAAGTGTCCTACATTGCTCAAGCCCTGAACCCACAATACCAGCCTTAGGGTGGGAACTCCTACTCAAACAATCCATCCCGGCTGAGCATCAAAGTAGCCATGGCGAAAACGAAAGCAGGAAAGGAGACATTTGATCCAATTCCTATCACATATACGGAAGCACATACTCGATTGTTGGCAGCGGGACTCGTTAGTCCAAGCACTCTAAAAAAAGGTAAACCCTCCATTTCCTAATTGGTACAAAGGCGATGCCAGTTGTGCGTACCATGGGGGTGGAATTGGACATGACATAGAAAACCGTATTGCTTTGAAAAGAAAGGTACAATATTTGAGAGATCTTGGATGGTTGGATTTTTCTAAAATGACTGGCACTCCCAATGTGGGTACCAACCCTCTCCGGAACACTCAGGCAACGTTGCCCATATAATAGCCGAATATGGAAGTTCTCCTAGACAGGCTTCCACAATCAAGATGGACAAGTGTCACTTGTTCACGACCCTACACAAAAATGGACTCATAGTAACCAAAGATGTGGACCGAGGCCAATAGGGGCAACAATCGGAAGAGACGCCTGTCTCTATCATAAGACGACTTATAGCCTCCACCGGACATGACACAAATGGCACCCAGGCCTGGGGCACCGAAACCCTTAATTATCCAGTACACAGAGAAGCCAAAGGCCGACTCATTGATACAAAAGATCAAAACTCTTACTATTCAGGAGCCGTCACCTTTCCCATACAAGGACGATAAAGCAGTGTCGTGGGACTATCATTGCAAATCCGTTATCACAGGGCTCCCTTTAGAAGAAAAGAAAACAAGGAGTGGTCGTTCATACACATCACCAGAAATCAACAAAGCCGATAAGGGTAAAGCCGTGGAGCAAGATATCATCCCAAGATCGGTGCCAAGGGATAAGAATACCTCTATCTCGAAGAAGAGGTAACAGAATTTCTTAAGCTAATTAAGCAAAGTGAGTACAACATCATTGACCAGTTGAGTCGACAGCCAGCTCGCATCTCACTATTATCTCTGCTCATGGATTCCACTCCACACCGAGAGACCCTTATGAAGGTCTTAAGCAAAGCCTATGTTCCTCTGTCTATCTCCGTGGAGAATTTAGATGGGATTGCAAATAATATCGTGGCAAGCGGCTTTCTCGGCTTCAGCGAAGAAGAGCTCCCTCAAGAAGGTGTTGGGCACATCAAGGCTTTGCATATTTTCGTTAAATGCAAGGATCATATTATCTCACGTGTCTTGATTGATAATGGATCCTCTCTGAACATTATGCCAGCTCTCATTCTAAAGCAACTACTAATGGATCTGTCTTACATCCGCCCCACCAACATGATTATCAGGGCTTTCGATGGAGAAAAACGAGAAGTAGTGGGAACCCTAGATGTACCACTACAAATTGGTCCAAGCACTTTCACTTGTGGAGTTCCAAGTCATGGATATCGCTCCTTACTATAGTTGCCCTCCGGGAAGGCCATGGATTCATGCAGCCAGGGGCAATCCCCTCAACCCTCCATCGAAGGTTAAATTTATTGTAGACGGGCAACCGATATGTGTGTCCGGGGAAGCGAAATCCTCGTCACCAAACCTCTCTCTGTCCCTTACATTGAAAGCAGCGAAGATATCCATGAATGTTCCTTCCGCTCATTCGAAGTTGTCAATGCAACCTACCTCCCGAATCCTACAACAGATCAGGATATTGGGACACGGCTACCAAAAGCATCAAGGATGGTAGCGTCAGTCATGTTGAAGCTGGGCCACAAAGCAGGAAAAGGCTTGGGCTTGCAAGGACAAGGGATCAAAGGACCTGTTACGATTCGAAGCACAATTGGTAGATATGGGCTAGGCTACAAGCCTACTAAAGCTGGCAGGCAATTAGAGACGCAAGAAGAAGGGATAACCGATCAAGCAAACTGGAGAAAAGAACCTTCCAAGAACAAAAGATGACCTTCCCACCGCCTCGAGCTACATTCGGGAGCGCGGGATTCATAAATCGAGAGGGAAGAGACGGTGGCCGCTATAGGGGATGACAATGAAGTGTCGGAACCGGTTCGGGTATGCCAAGGAGATCCGGGACAGCAATTGGATAACTGGAAAAGCTTGGACCTCCCTATCATGTAAATGGTTCAAGGAACTCTTGGGGCATTTTAATGTTTTCTTTTTGTTGTTTTTTTATGTTCAAATTCTGATTTTGCCTGTAACCTTTATTTTGAAAATGGGAATAAAATGAAACTTTTTTAAAGCATCCCCTTGCATTTCATGGCACGTGCATTATCATATATAGTTGAGTAAGTCGGACTTTTTCAAACAAGTATGATAAATTCAGAGATATGGTAAGGAAAGAAGAAACGAGTTGCTTAAGACTTGACCATAATCCAAACTAGGAACGATCGATTGTCCGAGATAGAGGAAAGCTGGAATAGTAGAAGATCCCGAGCTACCAGAAGACATCAAGCTCCTACTAGAAAAAGAAGACCAGCCCACTATCCCTAGTGAAGACCCGATCCACGATCGTAAACTTCGGAACGACCCGAGCCAAAAGAATTGAGATTGGGGTCTTTAATCCCCAATAATATCAAAGATCAGCTACTTGATCTTCTCAAGTCCTACATTGATGTGTTCGCCTGGTCCTACAAAGATATGCCCGGATTGGATATAGATATAGTGCAACACTAGTTGCCCTTGAGACCTGAGTGTAAGCTTGTCCAGCAAAAGCTAAGGAGGATGAGGCCAGAGATGATACTAAAGATCAAGGAAGAAGTCAAAAAGCAATGGGACGCAGGGTTCCTTAGCGTGGCCCACTATCCGGAATGGGTGGCCAACATCGTACCAGTTCCAAAAAAAAAGGGGGAAGGTCCGTATGTGTGTAGACTATTGCGACCTCAATAGGGCTAGTCCTAAAGATAACTTCCCACTACCTCACATTGACACTTTGGTAGACAACACCGCAAGACATACTATGTTTTCCTTCATGGATGGGTTCTCCTGGCTATAACCAAATTCGGATGGATCCCGAACACAAGGAAAAGACTACACTCATCACTATATGGGGCACCTTTTGCTACAATGTCATGCCTTTCGGACTCAAAAATCTTTGGGGCAACTTATCAAAGAGCCATGGTAACACTGTTCCATGACATGATGCATAAAGAAGTAGAGGTCTATGTCGATGATATGATCTCCAAATCAAAAGGAGACAAAGACCATGTCAAAGTGTTGCGTAAGCTCTTCGACGGACTACGAAAATATCAATTGAAGTTAAATCCGGCCAAATGTACCTTTGGGGCTACATCAGGCAAGCTATTGGGATTCATCGTCGATGAACGGGGAATTGAAATTGATCCCGATAAAGCCCGGGCCATCCAAGATATACCAAAAACTATCAAGGAAGTTAGAGGATTCCTCGGAAGACTCAACTACATCGCTCGGTTCATTTCACAACTCACTATGACTTGTGAACCCGTCTTCAAGGTCTTTGCGCAAGAATAGTCCCGAAGTGTGAAACAAAGAATGTCGGGAGGCCTTTGATACAATTAAGCGGTATTTGATGAACCCTCCAATTTTGGTTCCCCTAGTATCGGTCAACCCTCGATTTTGTACTTAACGATCCGCGACACCTTAATGGGTTGTGTACTAGGACAACATAATGCCTCAGGGAAAAAAGAGCAAATCATTTACTATCTGAGCAAGAAGTTTACATCTTGTGAGGAAAAGTACACTCCTCCTGGAGAAGACTTGTTGTGCCCTCGCTTGGACGGCACGAAGGTTAAGGCAAGTATACACTCTACCATACCACATGGCTCATCTCTAGACATGACCCGCTCAAATACCTATTGGAAAAGCCATCCGTGATGGGAAGAATTGCTAAGTGGCAGCTACTCTTAGCAGAATATGACATTGTCTATGTGCCTCAAAAGGCCATCAAAGGAAGTGCCATAGCCGATTATCTAGCGGATCGAGCCTTGGAAGATTATGAACCGGCAATCTCTCGATTTTCCTAACGAATTCATCAACACCATCCAAGAAAATGAAGAGTCGGACACATGGACCCTTTGGTTTGATGGAGCATCAAGCTTATCTAGTCATGGCATCAGGGCAGTCCTAATTTCCCCATCTTGGAGTACATTTTCCGTTGGCCGCCAAGTTGACATTCCCTTGCACAAACAATATAGCAGAATATGAAGCTTGTGTAATGGGCCTCCAAGAGGCATTGATTAAAGGAATCGAGAAAATTACAAGTGTTCGGGGATTCAGCTCTAGTCATTTATCAAGTTAGAAAGGAATGGGAAACTCGAAATCACAAGTTGATTCCTTACCGACAAATGATTTGTGAAATGGCTAACCTATTTAATGAAATTACGTTTGAACACATGTCAAGAGAGCATAATCGAATTCCCGATGCTTTAGCGACTCTAGCCTCCCTCCTTCGATTGGACACATGCTTCGAAATACCATGCTTTGACATCAATGTGAACAAGGAACCCATTTACAACATGGTAACCAATGTTGACACCGATAACAAGCCTTGGTATCAAGATATCAAACAAGACTGTCCCAAGACTCATATCCAGGTAGGGGCCTCGGAAGCGAAAAAAGAAACATCCGACGAGCAAGCATCAATTACTTCCTCGACGGTTCAATCCTATACGGACACAACCATAACCAAGTTTTCTTTGCGGTGCTTAGACAAAGATGAAGCGGCTCGAGTCACCAATGAGGTTCACAACGGCAACTGCGGATCTCACGCAAATGGGCATACACTAACTAGGGAGATCATGAGGATGGGCTACTATTGGGTTACTATGGAAAAGGACCGCATCGAGCATGTACGTAAATGTCTTAAATGCCGGATTTATGGGGATCGCATTCAAGCACCCCCATCTAAGCTACACGTGCTTACATCTCCGTGGCCATTTGCATTATGGGGCATGGATGTCATTGGGCCCATATTCCCAAAAGCCTCTAATGGACATAGATTCATTCTTGTAGCCATCAACTATTTCACTAAGTGGGTCGAAGCGGCCTCCTACGTCCAAGTCACTCGATCGGTAATCACTAAGTTTGTCCGCAACAACATCGTGTGCCGCTATGGGCTCCCAGAGCATATTATAACGGATAATGCCGCCAATCTAAATAGCCAGGATGATGGACAATTTGTGTGAACAGTTCAAAATCCGACATCGCAACTCAACACCGTACCGTCCTCAAATGAACGGAGCGGTAGAAGCAGCAAACAAGAACATCAAGAACATTATCCGGAAAATGACTGAGACGTACAAAGATTGGAGCGAGAAACTCCCATATGCACTACATGCCTATAGAACCACAGTCCGGACTTCAACTGGGGCAACGCCATTTTCCTTAGTTTATGGCATGGAGGCTGTTTTACCAGTGGAAGTAGAAATCCCATCTCTGAGGGTGCTCATGGATACCAAGCTAGATGAAGCCGAATGGGTTAAAAACCGTTTCGAACAGTTGAACCTGATTGATGGGAAGCGATTCACAGCAGTTTGCCGAGGTCAGCTTTATCAAAAGAGAATGATGGCTAGCTTCAACAAAAAGGTGCGACCAAGGGCATTTCGAGAAGGAGACCTGGTCCTAAAAAAGATACTACCAATACAGCATGATCACAGAGGCAAATGGACTCCAAATTATGAGGGGCCGTATGTTGTAAAAAGAGCATTCTCGGGTGGTGCACTCGTCCTCACCAAAATGGATGGAGATGAACTCCCGAACCCTGTAAACAGTGATGCTGTAAAGAAATTTTATGTTTAATTTCTGCTCTTGTACCAAAGTGGATTTGAAATTGCCAGTTATTGAAAGAATTCTCCATGTTCATGAACCTTTTCTCTATACTTATTTATCATTTAGGGCGCCTTTCCCTAAGTAAAAGCAAAAAGACAGCACCAAAGGGCCAAAAAAAAGGGCTTTCTTATCTTGCAAAAGAATTCCAAACAGTCATTCACTACTTTTGCCAAATCAAAACCAGCTTGCCCAAGTGACTCTAAATCTCACGCTCATCATCTCCTTCATATAAATGGCAACAAAATCTCATTTTGGTACAAAGACGAGGAAGTCACAGGTAAGAGCGGACTTGGTGAAAACCCAAAAGGGCGCCAAGGGTAAAATACAAAGCTCTGTGAAAAGAGAGAAGAATTAAAGGCGGACTTAGTGAAAACCCAAAAGGGCACTAAGGGTACAATCTTGTTGGATCAAACCCAGAATTTGGATAATGCTTGATAAAACCTTATGTAATTTGATCTGAGATCTCTTGTGTTTATTTGATCGTTGCGGAAGATATGTTATTAATCCGGAGATACACTCGTGAGAGCAAAGCTAAGGACAGGATACATAATCCCGATCCGGACAAGAGTGAGTGTCGTCAAACACTTGGTAAATAACCAAGTCATCAATACATACGAAATAAGGAACATTCGTGCGGACTAAGAACTTAAAAGCTACGGATTGCGGAATATGTTCTTAAGTACCTCAAACGGACCTAGTCAAACTAATACAGAGTAAGGAAGTATTGATGCGGAATAAGGATCCAAGCCTTTATTCGCACGGAGTAAGGAAATTAGATGCGGAGTAAGGAATCTAGACAACTTACTCATACGGAGTAAGGAAGCGCTAGTACGGAGTAAGCACTCCGATCCCTTAGACTCGCATGGAGTAAGGAACTTACATACGGAGTAAGGAATTTACATACGGAGTAAGGAACTTACATGCGGAGTAAGGAAGCACCGATACGGAATAAGTCATCCAACTTTTCAAGACTCGCCCGGAGTAAGGAACTTACATACGGAGTAAGGAATTTACATACGGAGTAAAGAACTTACATGCGGAGTAAGGAAGCGGCGACACGGACTAAGGATTCTAGTACTAAACGGATACGGAGTAAGCAACCACCGACACGGAGTAAGGTTCCGAGCTTTATTAGCAACGGAGTAAGGAGAATTACACCGGACCAAGAAGATACTACTTCAACTCACCGCATTTAAAGTTATCGGCTCGTGGCGTCCCGATGTAAGACAAATTTATTGAGAACCTGAAGAATTTTACACGTGGATCATCCGGATATGTGGACACAACCTAAATTGTACTTGGGAACTCGAAACGCACTTATACTCTTCAAACCCAAGATCTTGAGCTCCACAAACCGTAGCGGTCAAGGCGGAGAGATTACCGAGGAATAGTTAGTGCTTTGAACAATTCCGGAACTACAAGTTCCAAGGTTGTCTCTTAGGAATGGTTGTATAAATATTCATACTTGTATATTTGTAAGAGTGTGTGATACAGTGCGAAAAAGCCTGAATTAATCCTGTGTATGCACAAGAGCTCAAGGACAAAAATCCAGGCTAGTGTGTGAATCCGTTTGTAAAACAGAGTGTAAGAGAGTTGCTTCTATTTTGTTGTAATTATCTTTTGATAATAAAACAAAATACTTCCACTATCCTGGTTTCCATGATGATTCTATCACTTAACTAGATCAGTGCGGTTCCTTAAAAGAGTTAGAAAAGAGTCTTGATAAGAGCCTATTCACCCCCCTCTAGGCTCCAAGGGACCATCAAGTGGTATCGGAGCGATCTATTTGTTCAAAAGTAGAGATCCCACTCTTTTACTCTAAGCAATGGTCAAGAAAGCAAGATGCGATTCAACACTCTCCTTAACTCCAGGAGGTGCACAAGAGCCCATCCCAAATCGAAGTAGCGAGTGAAAACGTCGACCCACCTCAACCTCTGCTGCTGCCGCCGCTCCTCGACCACGGAGTTCTGGTTTTACATTGACGAAACCTCCCAAATTCACACCTGAGCTTTTCTCCCAGGTGGAAAGCTCGCATGAAGATGTTTATGGTATGCCATGATCATCTCATGTGGCCATGCCTTCATCAGGAGATTCCAATTCCGATGACTATCGGAGAACATGGAGTTAGGAGGCCAAAGACGGATCTTGAACTAACCAACGATGAAAGAGCCTGGCGGTGCGCTAGTGAAAAGGCTCGGCTTATGTTACATCATCCTTGGATTCCGAGGCTTTCACGGACGTCCGGGGTTGCACGACAAGCAAAAGCCGTTTGGGATAAACCGACAATCCTCTATGAGGGGAGTCGGTCCCAAATATAAAATGTGATATGTACTCTCAGGCAGAACTTTGAGAGTTTCAATCATAAACCAGGCGAATCACTCGAAAGCATCTATCGAAGATTCGGTAAGCTCATTCTTGAGTGAAGACCGTCAATGAGCATTATTCTCAATCTCGGATCAATGACAAGTTCTTTCGCTCCTTGCCGGATCGATACTACTCCAAACAACTCCGGATGCAATCGGACAAAAAGCGCGGTATGTTCCCCTTGAAGAACTATATGGAGAGTGCTGGACTCACGAAGTCAGGTTTAAGTACTCGACCGGGATGAGAAAATAGCTCGGAAAGAAAAGGGGGTAGCTCTCAAAGCTACGGAATGTTTGAACATACCTGAGGAATGATGATACGGACGTGTCCGAGAATTCCGACTCGACGAGGAGGAGGAGATAGCTCTTCTCATCAAATCCTTTGAGCGATTCCTACGGAAAGCAGAAAAGGATTCAGGAGACAATCATCATCATCTTTCCAAAGGAAGGAGAGCCGGAGTCCAGCTCCCCAGGAATGCTACAACCGTGGGAAAACCGGTCATTGGGCCAAGGAATGAAGATCCAAATCAAAAGTGGCCGAGAAAAGTGACAAGGTAACTCCTCGCCGCTCCACCTCGGACAACGGCAAGAACAAGAGGAAGGCGTTCATGACAAAGTACATCGGTGGCTCGGAAGAAGAGGAGGAATCCTCCGATGATGAGCCAACTCCTAAGCCGAACGTCCGCCTCATGGCAAACACCGAGGTACCTTCTATCTCTGAGCTCATGAGTCAATTATAATCTCTTATTAGTGAACGTGATCATGAAAAGAATGAGAGACAAATAATTACTCAAATGTACAAAGATGTGCAAAGTCGGAATAAACGCCTTGAATTTACTATCACTAGACTTGAAAAGGACATAGCCGACTTCGGAGGAAAAGAGGCTTGGTATCATGATCTAAGAGCTGAAAATCATCTTGTTAAATACCAACCTAACGGGCCTAAAAGTTATTGTGAAACGACTCGAAAAACGAATGGAACAGGAAAGGGAAATAAATCGTAAGTGGCTAAAATCCGGGGAAATAGCCTATACTTTTAGGATCGATCCTGACAACATCCGAGTCAAACCTGGCCTAGGTTCAGAACCATCGACTTCCATAGCTCAAGCTACCGAGTGCCCTCCGGATTTCACTCCAAAACTAACCAACTTATATCCTGTTAGTACATCTAAACCTTTGGATGGTTTCATTTCAGGTGGCACCATAGTTTATGATCGTGGAGTTGAGGCCATTCTCGCACTTCCCGAAGCAGTAGCACCCGTAACTAATGATGAAGGGAAGGCTGCTGCGGTTAAAGCCAAAAGCTATGCAACACCCAAAAAGAAAGGAAAGGCTAAGGCCGACGCATCTAGGGCCAAGAGCGCGTCACCCAATCGCAATGGATTAGGCCACAGGGAACGAGTAGAAAGTCCGTAAAATCTAAGAGACCTGTATCCCCTGTTTGTACTTCACATTATAGTGTCTGTTCCATCCGTAGGGAAATTGGTCATTATCACTATGAATGTTGGAGTTTATCCGACAACCGGCTTTGTAATCAAATTCAATCCAATAAAGATCAGTTTAATAAAAGGGTTTCTTCGAGCAAAACAAAATCTAAACCTCAAAGGAGTGTCTCTCCCAAGAAAACCCAAATAAAAGAAGCAGTTGAAACAAACAAGGTAAAGTCAACTTGGAGAGCTAAAAGTCCTAACAAAATCAAATCCGGAACTGTTGACGATACTGCTGCTCTCTCTAACCGCCCGAAACAAGTTTGGGCACCAAAAGTGTAAACTGTTGTCTTTCAGGAGCATCTCTGGAATAGATTGCCAGATCACTTGAAGTTAAAGATCAATCAAAGCAAGTGGATCCTCGATAGTGGATGCTCCTGGACATATGACGGGTGATCGGACTCGCTCGTAGAAGTTAATGAAAAATGAGGTCCATCCGTTTTATATGGCGACAAACACAAAGGTAAGATTGTCGGGTATGGCACTTTAACTAACGGCTATGTATCAATCACAAGAGTTGCACTAGTCGAAGGTTTGAAGCATAATTTGCTAAGTGTCGTAATTTATGTGACAAAGGATTCACTGTTTCCTTTATGTCCGACTCTGTACAAGAAGAGAAAACTTATCCGGAGATATTAAGTTATCCGGATCAAGAGATGGGGACATATATTTAGTGGTCTTAAGAAATAATTCTTTTGACCCTGTATGCTTCCTCACGAAAGCATCGGATGAAGATAGTTGGCTATGGCACAAGCGATGCGCACATTTAAACTTTAAGACTTTGTCTAAATTAGCGTCACTTGATCTTGTCAACTGGTCTACCCAAACTCAAGTTCTCCAGAGACTCTCTCTGTCGAGAATGCCAACTTGGTAAACAGACCAAACACGGCTTTAAGAGCAAATCGGTTAACTCAATAATCTGCTCCTCTACAACTTCTTCATATGGACCTCTGTGGTCCTATATCTGTTCCATCTCTAGCGGTGCGAGATATACCCTTGTGGTTATCGATGATTTCACCGAGATACACATGGGTGATGTTCCTGAAATCAAAGGATCAAACTTTTGAGCATCTTGTAGATCTCTTCAACTGGATAAGCAACTCACAAGGATCGAGCATTAAATGCATCAGGAGTGATGATAGTCTAGAATTTGATTTTTCAGAAATGAGATCATATTGTTCCGAACAGGGCATACAACATGACTTCTCTGCTCCCAGAACCCCACAATAAAATGGGGTAGCCGAGCGCAAGAATCGTACTTTAGTTGAAAGGTGGTAGATCCATGTTAGCAAGGGCAACGCTTCCTCTCGGTCCATGGGGTCAAGTTGTGTCCACCGCCTGCTATGTTCGAAACGGAACTCTAATAAATCTACCATGAAAACACCCTATGAGATGTGGAGAGGACGAAAACCTTCAATTTCACATTTCGGAGCTTTTGGGTGTACTTGCTATATATTGATAAATGGCAAAGAGACCCGGAATAAATTTGAACCAAAATCGATGATGGGATTTTTGTCGGGTACTCATTACATAGCAAGGCTTATCGGGTCTTCAATAGAAAACTTTTTAAAGTTGAAGAATCTATCCATGTGACCTTTGATGAAGCAAATCTCAATTGGTCAAAAGTCGGTTCTTCAAATTCCAATATGCAGGTCATGGACGACAACGTCGATTATTCGAATTTTATGAATGTTCCTGTTACACATCTTGACCAACCACGTGGCATCGGCGAAGCACAACGAAATTATATGGATGATGCTACGGATGACTCGGACTCCGGATTACCATTTAGCTCCGGACATACTCCTACGGATATCTAAAATTCTGGAGCACCTTCAAGTCCGTCCGGACTAGTTAACACCGAAAGAAACAATGTTGAAGAACTTTCTAGTTCAGCCGTACCTTTCAATACGGAAACATATAGTCCAGGATGAAGCTCAACCAGCGGATGCAACTGAACCACCTAATCTGGAAGAGCTTCAAATTGTTCAAGATCATCCATCACATGCACGGAATTACGAGATGGACCCGAAACCATCCCTCGAACAAGTGATTGGTGATCTTCCTGTTGGTGTAAGAACAAGAGCGGCCACCTCCAACATGAGTCTTTATTCATGTTTTCTATCTCAAATAGAACCAAAGGTGGTAGATGAAGCTCTTCAGGATTCAAATTGGATAGAAGCCATGCAAGAAGAGCTGAATCAATTTAAGAGAAATAATTTGTGGACCTTAGTACCA
Organism: Taxillus chinensis; assembly: GCA_023512835.1. Taxonomy (NCBI): domain Eukaryota; kingdom Viridiplantae; phylum Streptophyta; class Magnoliopsida; order Santalales; family Loranthaceae; genus Taxillus; species Taxillus chinensis. The sequence goes on along the minus strand of CM042087.1, from coordinate 54,410,166 downwards.
AGGCCTAAGTCTCAGCAAGTCATTGGCGTTAAATGGGTGTTCCGGAACAAGCTTGATACGGATGGAATTGTAATCCGGAACAAAGCCAGGACTGGTAGCCAAAGGGTATCGTCAAGAAGAAGGAATAGACTATGACGAGACCTTTGCTCCAAGAGCAAGACTTGAGGCAATCTGGATGTTTCCTGCGTATGCTTCATATGAAAACTTCATAGTTTATCAAATGGACGTCAAGAGCGCATTCCTGAATGGAGATCTTCAAGAGGAGGTTTATGTAGAACAACCTCCCGTTTTCATTGAACCTAAAGTAGGACATCTAGTCTACAAACTTCGGAAAGCTTTATATGGTTTGAAGCAAGCTCCAAGAGCCTGGTACGACACATTGTCGAATTCCTACTTGCTCACAACTTCCAAAAAGGGAAGATTGACACCACCTTATTTCTACGAAAAGAGAAAGGACACACTCTAATCGTACGGATATACGTGGATGATATCATTTTCGGATCAACGAATCCGAAGCTTTGTGAGGAGAGTTCGGTAAGTTAATGACAGGCAAGTTTGAGATGAGCATGATGGGAGAACCGTCCTACTTCCTCGGAATAGAAGTTAAACAATTGAAGGAAGGAATCTTCATTAATCAAGCTAAGTACACTCGCGATCTTATTAAGAAGTTTGGTATGGAAGGTTCATCTCCCGTCAAAACTCCCATGCTTGTCGGTGCCAAGTTAGATCCTGATGTGGACGGCATATCAGTAAATGTGACCGACTACGAGAGGATGATAGGATCCTTGCTTGTATCTCACAACAAGTCGCCCGGACATTATGTTTGCAACTTGCATTTGTGCACGCTATCAGGCGAATCCCAAGGAGTCACATATGCTTTATGTTAAACGGATATTAAGGTATCTCAAGGGAACGATGAATTTGGGACTCGGTACCCAAAGGAGTCAAACTTCACCTTATCCGGATACTCGATGCCGACTTACTGGATGTCGCATCGACAGGAAGAGCACAAGTGGTACGTGTCGGTTTCTTGGAAATAGATTGATCTCATGGTTCGAAAAGAGCGAATTCCGTATCAACCTCTACGCCGAGGCGGAATATATAGCTGCTTGGGAGTTGCTTTGCGCACAGCTACTCTGGATGCAAAGTCAACTTATCGACTACGGTTTCACCATGTCATCTATTCCACTCTCTGCGACAACACTAGTGCAATTGCTATTAGCAACAATCCTGTCATGCACCTTAAGACGAAGCATATTGAAGTCGGGTATCACTTCATATGCGACCATGTTCTCAAACATCACATTTCACTGGAACATGTTGCTACTCGAAGATCAATCGCAGACATACTTACAAAGCCCCTACCTGATGCAAGATTCTCCGAACTACTCTTCCGACTAGGTATGCTTGACTTCTCTGCATAGCTTCACATTTAAATTACCCAACAGTATACTTACTTTCAGAACATGCATTGTGCTTTTATTGAAAGTGGAAGATACATACTGATTTTAAATGCTGATCATACTTACTGATTAACGGCTTCATGCTTCTGATATTAATATCAACTTCATATTGGGAGGATGCTTGCGTTTCCCGACTGAAGTCGTTTAAGCTAACATGATTAAAGTTTATATGATTTACCTCTTTCTAGTTTCATGATCTTAATTTCCACTAATCACCACATGACAATAGCATGTTCATTTAGATTACTCTATTAACATGTATAGTTGAAGAAATGAAATGGGTTAGCTCGGAATGCCTGGTGGATGAATACTCAATCGCAAGTCTGGTCCTCGAAGTATAGTTTTCTAATAAGATAGACAGTCTTTGAATTCTACAAACCGGAAATGTCAATTGAGAGGATTGCACAATCTACGGGGGAGAAAATGCTCTATATATTATTCAATAATACCCCCGTATATGTCTCATGACCTCTTTCCTGGCTGTCTATTTAAGGGGGAGCTTTTCATTGAGAGGATTAAATGATCTACGGGAGAGCAAGTAATGAACCCCTAATATGTCTCGGATACTCCCTCCTCTAAACTTTTACTTCCTGGATCAGCTGGACATCTTGTTTTGGATCGGAAAAGTGGCATGCTTGGATGTATTTTCTTTCTTCAACCATGCATTTTAATCGGATAATCACCGCTTACTTTTGACATGTGTTCGCTTCCTCATTTTTCACTCATGAATCCTAAGTTGGCCAAATCATATGATCTTTAATTAATCTTAGCTACGTTGTTCGGCAAGACGGTTTCACTATGTTGACCTATATGAACTTGTGTATTGTTATCCGACATATGCCCTGATTCGGTAATATTGATCATTCTCACGTATGTATATGTCTCTCGCATGCTTAGTAATGCATAAGTTCTGTTTCTCATTAGTTCGGATTATGTCGTTTTTCACTGATTATTTTCCCTAATCTGTACTAATCCTTGTCTGTTAAGCTTTTGTATTTTCGGTTCATTTTTTAGCTACGGTTCAGATTTTCTTTGCAACCGTATCGATCAATCTAGTCCATAGTCTTGGATTTGAAGTGTTGTGGTACTTCTCTTCTCTTCGACTTATTATTTGCAAAGGAATTTACTTTACTCTCTCGCCGAACTCGTATACTACGGACACGGTCTACTTTTCATCCAGGATACTCTTCCTCGACTATTATTTACTCCGGATGATTGTCGGTTCATTCCTCCCGACTCGACACGGTCTCATTACGACAATCCAAGTCTTCCTATATGTCGCGTGCTTTTGAGGAGGAATCATGATGATTCATTAAATGCTAATCTCGGGATGCACACACACTTCTCCTGGATGGCAACCAACTGTTACACTTATTTAGTCATGCGGTCTCTACGACATCGTTTCATTCGGAGGCGCATCGATATCCGGACTCATGACATCGGCTGTCAAGCGGGTCCCTGTTTCACTCGCCAATTCCTAGACCCGCCGACATTTGCGGACTTGGTCTTATATGTTCCGATCATTCCTGCGCAACACGAGTATTGCTCATTTCAAATCCCTAAACCTCTCGTTGCTCCTTCCATCGCCAAGACCTCACCTTTCCTCTTGTTCTTCAAATTTCATCTGCAATGGCACCCAGAATATCTCTTTCCGGCGTTAATCCTGGCCATCTAGTTGATTGGAATGCTATCTTTAATCCTCCGGATTGGTTTTTCTAGCTTCGCCCTCTCCTTGAAGCCTCGCATCTACTCAACCTGATCTCCAATCCCGTCGATCTTCTTATTAACGACATCATTGAGTATTACCAACGGATTCGTTGCACCACCGATTCTATAATCTCCTATGTCCGCGGTGAATCCATCACCATCACTCCGGCCGTTCTCCGCGCTGCTTTCCACCTACCTCTTGGTGAACCACGGCGCCCAGATGCCGATCCAATGGCGGCTTCTATGGGTTGCACACAAAAGGGCAAGGAATACAAGGTGAAATCCTTCCAAGGTCGCTATCGATGTATGACGACCATCTTGAGTCGATGCTACCGGCTCGCACATCCGCCCTCGACTCCGTTCCGTACGACCTTCTCCTGGCCATGTACGGCATTTTTGAAGGTCTTCCGATGGATTGGGGGATGTTCTTGTTTCGGTTCTTTGCAGAATGGTCCCAAGAACCGTTCCTTCGGGCGCATCCTCGGCATTGTCTTCCAGGCATGTTAATCCGGACCATTTCGCCCGATATGATCTTGTTCCATTTCCTTCGGCTTATTACCTTCGTTATCTTACGCCGGATGGGAACATGATAGCCCGCCGACCATCTGCGTCTCTCCGCATTCTCCCTGCCTCGGAACAACAAGGCGGTTCGTTGGTGACCCCTCCGACGGCCAAGCCCCCGACGTCGGTTCGCACCCCGATCCTCCCAGGATTCGGTCCGTTGTAGCACCTTCTCATTCTCAGGCCTCCCGGCACACGGCGTTCGTGCCGACCCATCCGAGGTTGCGGGGGCCATCTCGGCCAGCGTGCCCCTAAAAGCTGTTTCCTCGGCCCCCTCTGCTGCGGATGTCCCCACTCCCTCCTCCTCCATATTCTTTGCCGCGGTTGATACCGCTGTTGCGGCCGCCACCGCTGATGTCCCGGCCTCTTCTCCGGAAGCCCCTTTGCCTCCCCTACCTCAACCCCGAGATTACCTTGACCATCTCTCCGTCGACACCTTAACGGACCTATGGCTCCGTTTTAGCCTTGCCCACACCGCCTCCATTCCCGACAATGATCTCCGGGTGTTTTACACACGACATACCCAATCCCCGAAGACAATGATCATCCGGAACTTGGATCACGGCTTTCTTACGCCGGCCTCCATTCCAGATGTGGCATTCACTACTCCCTCCAGCCCAGTCCATTCCGCCCGGGGGTCCTTCTCTCTGCTAAGGCTGGCCCCTCTTCTCCTGCTGCCGCCATTCCCGTGGTTAACCTTTTCGGTCAAAGCAGGTCAGTGCTCCGGATGCCCCTTTTGCTGCTGCTGCTGCTGCTGCCGATACTCCTGCGGACTCCTGCGCCAAGTGCACTCCCGCTCCTGTTCATGCGGGGGAGTCCTCCAAAGCTCCGGAGTTGGTCCTTGGGCGTGCCTCGTTTGGCACGGTTCACTCCGACGCTGTGCTCTCCGCCTGGTGGACCGACACGCCCAGGCTCAAAGCACCCAAATTTCCGCCATCGCCGCCAAGGTTGATGCACTCGGTGCCCAACTCCTCTTCGCTCTCATTGACTCCTCCACTTCAATGGAGCAGAAAATGGATGTCGCCTCGTCCGTCCATTCATTGTCTACCTCCTTCGCGGACCTGGCGCACACGATGGCTCGTCCTCCCATTGCTTCCCGGCGATCTGGCCAAACCGGGGGGAGAAAGTGTCATCTCATCCGTCCGCCCCTTTTGCTCCTTCGCACCACAACCAACTACTCGGACCGAGAAGCGGCCCGCCACTTCGGTGCTTCAGGGAGTTCAAATTCCCAAACGAAGCCGCTTCTCTCAACCAAGCTCCTCTACTCGCAGCTCCGGCTCCTCCTCCATCCTCCTCACCCGCAGCCGACACCTTCCTCCCATCATATGCGGCGTTTGACCCTTTCGATGCGGATGGAAGTGTTCGCAAAGCAATGAAGTCCTATGCGGCGTTTTCTCGAGAGAAGATGTCTTTTGAAATGTACCCTTTCTCCCCGGACGACATTCGGACTCTTTGTTCGGAGAAAGGACTCTTTACTACGAAGACATTGACAACTTCTCGAGGGCTGCTAAAATAGAGATGAGGCCGTTTCCATCTTTATACAAGGACGGGCACTTGTTTGAAGTTCTGCCGTGTTGGAATGAAGGCTATCTTCCCAGTGTGGATCTAATTCGGTCCTTCATCGACGGAACCGATGAGGATAGCAAGCCATGGAAAACTCTCTCAACTATCCTCATTCCGTACCGGATCATGTCGCCACACTTCATGATGGGCTGTCTTCATGATTCGGTCCAAGCAAATGATTCTCATTGATTCTCATCAGATAGTGGAGCACTTTGTAAGAAAGAATCAATGGGAACCACCGTGTCTTAGGCCGATAAGCTGTGAACAAAGCCGGTTTATATGAAGAGTTGGGCATCACACCCTTGGGTCCAACCGAGAAGTCAAGGCGACATTCGGGGCAAGAAGCAAGTGCCACAACAATCTGGATGGAGATAGGCTGCGGGGCCTTTGTTTGTTACTTCATCAAGTCATTTTTGATCGTGGACAAATCGTGGAGCCAACACACTACTTATACGATGAAGCGAGACAATAGAGCTTAGAGAGAAGGCAGCAACTATGATCTTCAAGTATAGTAAGCCTTATGTACCTTAGTGAAAATCTTGTATTAAGGCTGAATTTTACTTTTTGATGATAAATGAATTTGGTTGTGATGCGTATTACGTATGTTATCTTTTTAGCTGCTTACCGGATCGGATTACAAAGGATTTGGGCATATCCATAATTGGGAGAGATTGTTGGATCAAACCCAGAATTTGGATAATGCTGATAAAACCTTATGTAATTTGATCCGAGATCTCTTGTGTTTATTTGATCATTGCAGAAGATATGTTATTAATCCAGGAGATACACTCGTGAGAGCAAAGCTAAGGACAGGATACATAATCCTGATCCGGACAAGAGTGAGTGTCGTCAAACACTTGGTAAATAACCAAGTCATCAATACATACGGAATAAGGAACATTCGTGCGGACTAAGAACTTAAAAGCTATGGATTGCGGAATATGTTCTTAAGTACCTCAAACGGACCTAGTCAAACTAATACGGAGTAAGGAAGTATTGATGCAGAATAAGGATCCAAGCCTTTATTCGCACGAGTAAGGAAATTAGATGCGGAGTAAGGAATCCGGACAACTTACTCATACGGAGTAAGGAAGCGCTAGTACGGAGTAAGCACTCCGATCCCTTAGACTCGCCCAAAGTAAGGAACTTACATACGGAGTAAGGAACTTACATACGGAGTAAGGAAGCACTAATACGGAATAAGTTATCTAACTTTTCAAGACTCACCCAGAGTAAGGAACTTACATACGGAGTAAGGAATTTACATACGGAGTAAGGAACTTACATGCGGAGTAAGGAAGCGGCGACACGGACTAAGGATTCCAGATCTAAACGGATACGGAGTAAGCAACCACCGACACGGAGTAAGGTTCCGAGCTTCGTTAGCAACGGAGTAAGGAGAATTACACCGGACCAAGAAGATACTACTTCAACTCACCGCATTTAAAGTTATCGGCTCGTGGCGTCCCGATGTAAGACAAATTTATTGAGAACCTGAAGAATCTTACACGTGGATCATCCGGATATGTGGACACAACCTGAATTGTACTTGGGAACTCACAAACGCACTTATACTCTTCAAACCCAAGATCTTGAGCTCCACAAACCGCAACGAGCCAAGGCAAATAGATTACCGAGGAATAGTTAGTGTTGAACGAATTCCGAAACTACAAGTTCCAAGGTTGTCTCTTAGGAATGGTTGTATAAATATTCATACTTGTATATTTGTAAGAGTGTGTGATACGGTGCGAAAAAGCCTGAATTAATCCTGTGTATACACAAGAGCTCAAGGACAAAAATCCAGGCTAGTGTGTGAATTCGTTTGTAAAACAAAGTGTAAGAGAGTTGCTTCTATTTTGTTGTAATTATCTCTTGATAATAAAACAAAATACTTCCACTATCCTGGTTATCTTTCGTAGTGATTCTATCACTTAACTAGATCAGTGCAGTGCCTTAAAAGAGTTGGAAAATAGTCTTGATAAGAGCCTATTCACCCCCCTCTAGGCTCCAAGGGACCATCAAATACAAAGCCAAACAAAGGGACTAGGATCCAAAGTCACCTAAAGCGATCGATAAAATCTCAAGCACCCTCGAGGGGCCGATCGGTTACTCTACATCAAAGGCCAGCCTACGAACAAAAGGATTGGTCAAGTCTTGAGCATATTTTGATCAACTTTGTAGACCAATATCTTAAAAACCTGTCATTCTGTTTTATAAAAGGAAGACTTGTTAAACTCTTATGATAATGCATAAGTCATGTTGTGTATGATGATGTAGTTTTCTGAAAATTCTTTGTCATTTTTCAAAATTCTTTTAAAAAAAAAAATCCCCAAGCGAGTTTTCTTGAACATTCCATGCATGGGGATATCAGCATGCGAAAAGATGGAGCCCTAGTCTCTTGGAGCAAAGAGAGAACAAAAAGCACAAGTCATCCACCTGGCCTCTTTCCCGACGGAGGAGAAGGATTCACAAACTTAATCATAAAGTCACGTACATTCACGCATCTTCATGCATCATTAGCATACATCCTAGCATGTTTGTTCTTTCTTACTCACAGGATTTTCCGTATATCGAATGGCATGAGGATTCATCTCATGATCTACCAACAGTTAAGCTCCAAAGATAGATGAGGACTCACCCTCAACAAACAGAATTCCCTTTCAAAATCAAAGAACTAAACTCGGCAGACCTAGATCGTAAGCCCAAGCATGACTCTTGAGTGGTAATCTCGTAGAGCGATCTCTTAGAGTGAACTCGTAGAGGGAGCCATGATAGAGTCACCTATCCATAGCCCAAGAAGCTATTCGGCCCAAGAAGCCACCTTTATAGCCCGAGACGCTATTATTCGGCCCAAGAAGCCACCCTCCATAGCCCAAGAAGCTATTCGGCCCAAGAAGCCACCTTTATAGCCCGAGACGCTATTATTCGGCCCAAGAAGCCACCTTTATAGCCCGAGACGCTATTATTCGGCCCAAGAAGCCACCCTCATAGCCCAAGAAGCTATTCGGCCCAAGAAGGCATCCTCATAGCCCAAGAAGCTAATCAACCCAAGATGTCATAGCCCAAGAAGCTATTCGGCCCAAGAAGCCACCCTCATAACCAAAAAATGCCGCATCAATCTCACAAAGAATGCCAAACTCCAAGGAGATCTAACCATTCAAAATGGGTATTTGGTTATCTTTGTACATCATTTGTATACAAACAATGCACAAAGAGGGGCAGCTGTTGTACCCCATTTTGACCAGGTTAGATTGCAACCGTACTTGGCGAAGGACCACTAAGTGATAGAGGATGACATTCGGAGAACAAAAGCCAGCTAACGGCCTAGCTTCCGCGCATGAAGAAAGTCTATTCACCCCCCCCCCTCTAGACTCACTTTGGGACCTACACATACAACTTGTTATAATACTTCACTCTTGTATGCATCTATCGGGCTTCTTCAGGTTTAGCCTATCAAGACAAAATTAAAATTGAATGCATAATCTATGACAAGAGTTAAAAATTTAGAACTCTAGTTCAATCATATCACAATTCATCTCATATTTCAATATGTTGTACCCCATTTTGATCGGGTTAGATTGCAACCGTACTTGGCGAAGGACCACTAAGTGATAGAGGATGACATTCGGAGAACAACGCACTTGACCACACTTGATTCGAGGAGAAATGAAATGATTATGACAAAAGTACCAAGTTGAATTGGACAACCGGTGGGCAGCCCGCTATTTTATTAATAACTTCCCCGATACTTGTCGTAATCCAACAAAGTCAATTGCGTTGATTAGACAACATCTTTATCTATCATTTCCAATTGGTTTGAGAATATTCCAGTCTGTATTCAATTAGTTATGATTTTTCAAAGTTGGCAACCAAACCTTGTACAAATTTGGGGGGAGAGAGCCAGTGTGCAGCGCACTATTTTGCCAATAACTTTCTCAATACTCATTGGATCTGAATAAAGTCAATTGCATTAGTTAGATAACATCTTTATCTATCATCTGCAACTAGTTTGAGGGTAATCCGAGTTCTATGCAATTAACTATGAATTTTTGAATCAGATGGGCAGAATGCTCACTTTATCATGTACCTCTGTGCGGTATTTCCCACTTTTCTCCTAAACGGATGATCCTTTTGGAGTGATTTTACTTTCAGAAGATAGATAACAGAATTTCGAGCAAAACAAGACCAATTTGGCCCTAATCCGAGATCCGTGGAGAAAGTTATCAATTTTTGAAGTTGCCCCAGAAATCTGCCAATTTTCCACGAATTTTGGTTCTTCATATGCATGTTTGTCCCACATTGTCGGTTTTGCTTCTCCTTCGCTCAGTATATATACAAAGGCACTCTCCTTACACAAGAAGTGAGAACAAGGGAGGCCCAAGGAAACCCAAGTAGAGTCGCCATGTGGCGATTAAGCCCACGCCTGAAATTTTTTTTAGAGAAACGCGAAATTCGGGCCAACTTGGTCAAATCCGAGCTAACTTGGTCAAATCCGGGCTAAGCCCGTTGATGCGGACTAAGCCCAAATCCGGCGGTCAAACTTAGTCAAATCTGGACTAAGTCCATTGATGCGGACTAAGCCCAAATCCGGCGATCAAACATGGTCAAATCCGGACTAAGCCCAAATCCAGGTGGTCAAACTTGGTCAAATCCGGACTAAATCCGTTGATGCGCACTAAGCCCAAATCCAGGTGGTCAAACGTGGTCAAATCTAAGCTAAGCCCACTAATGCGGAATAAGGACTTACCGATGTGGAATAAGGCCATCGATCCAGGAATAAGCCCAAATCCGGTGGTCAAACTTGGTCAAATCCGAGCTAAGCCCACTAATGCGGAATAAGGACTTCCGATGCGGAATAAGGCCACTGATCCGAATAAGCCCAGATCCGGAAGTCAAACCTGGTCAAATCCGAGCTAAGCCCACTAATGCGGAATAAGGACTTACCGATGCGGAATAAGGCCATCGATCCGGAATAAACCCAGATCCGGAAGTCAAACCTGGTCAAATCCGAGCTAAGCCCACCGATGCGGAATAAGGACTCACCGATGCGGACTAAGCCTAAATTCGGTGGTCAAACTTGGTCAAATCCGAGCTAAGCCCACTAATGTGGAATAAGGACTTACCGATGCAGAATAAGGCCATCCCGAATAAGCCCGGATCCTGGAAGTCAAACCTGGTCAAATCCAGGACTAAGCCCAAATCGACCGTCAAACTTGGTCAAATCGAGCTATGCCCACTAATGCGGAATAAGGACTTCCGATGCGGAATAAGGCCACTGATCCGGAATAAGCCCAGATTCGGAAGTCAAACCTGGTCAAATCCGAGCTAAGCCCACTGATGCGGAATAAGGACTCACCGATGCGGACTAAGCCCAAATCCGGTGGTCAAACTTGGTCAAATCCGAGCTAAGCCCACTAATGCGGAATAAGGACTTACTGATGCAGAATAAGGCCACCGATCCGGAATAAGCCTAGATCCAGGAGGTCAAACCTGGTCAAATCCGAGCTAAGCTATTGATGCGGAATAAGCTCATTAGTGCGGAATAAGAACTTGTTAATGCGGAATAAGGACCTATTGATGCGAAATAAGGCCACCGATCCGGAATAAGACCAGATCCGGAGGTCAAACCTTGTCAATGATTTGGAAAAACTCCAAAATAGCTCTTCTACAGGTCGGGAGTGACTCCAAAGCACCGAGACTCGAAAAATCCAGAAAATTCTCTTTAAGTGCATTAAATGTCACCAGTGTCTCGGAACCCCCTTTTTAAGCGTGGGAATTGAGGAGTCTCCGAATATTAAATTCAAATGTCTCGGAACTCCATTTTTGAGCATAGGGACGGAAGACCTCTGTAATTAAATGTAATTTTCCTCGGGACATCACGGTTGACCTTGGGGATTGCATAACTATTAATTCCCAACGGCTCCAATACATCCGGAAATGCATTCCACCCTTACCCACCAAAGCGTCCAGGTACGACAGAGGATTAAATAATCCCAAACGATTTATTTATTTTCAGGCATTGGGACTCCTTTTTCAAAGCACGGGAATTGTGAATTATTGTAAATCGCTGGGAACCGAGAATCCCATTTCCGAAGTCATTAATTCATTGAAACGATGTAGTTGACTCATGGGGACCGTAAGGCATCCAATAAATGCCGAGGCACGGGCTGTCTCCCTTGCGATTCCTATAAATAGACCGCCCCAAGAGGCAAGGAGGGCATCGATTATCAAGTAGCGAAGAGGTTATTCCAGGCGAGAGCTTTCTAACTAGATTTCTTAGAGATAAAAAATCGAGAGGGAGAGCGTACCCTGGAAATTTTCAAAGAGATATATACTCATTTGCAAAGGGGGGAATTATCACGCATCGGAGGATATTATTTAGAGAGAGGAAAAATCAGAGAAAGATATACTTATCTTCAAGCACCTAAAGGGAACGTTCCAAGCCAAGGAGGGAGCATCTGGAAACGTGGAAATTGAAGACTTAAAGCGGGGAAGGGTAGCTGCATTTTTCTTTCTAACCTTTTATTTTCGGGAGACTTTTGGAGGAAGATCTCCAAGTTCGGTCACAAAAAGATCACCCAGGTTCTTCTCGTTAATCTTTTTATATTTAAACTGTTAAAACTTCTTTTCTCAAATGTTTTGAAGTGAAACGGTTACTCTTTTAACCCTCATTCCTTTTTTTCTTCAAAAATTAAAAAAGACAAGCAAAAAGTACATTTTCTAGAAAAAATTAAAATAAGGCCTGGGCGGTCATGAGGGTTGAGTCCTAGATGCTCATATCCTAGTCCGCCTGGGCCGATATCAATTGTGGCGGTATTCTCATATTTGAATTCAAATGATTTTTATTTTCTTTTCTAAAAAGAAAATCACCTTTGTTTTCTAAAAGAAATGCAATCTTGTCACATGGGCCTAGATCCCACATTCTTTTTCTAAAATTAGAATATTTCCTATTTTATTTATTAAAATCTCTTTTGTTGTTTTAAGGCCTAGATCCTAAAATCTTTCTTTCTCTTAAAATTAAAATATAAAAAAACTCTTTTTTGAATAAATAATAAAGCAAGCAAACACTCATAAATCAAGACTAGGTACCAATTGTGGGCGTTGTGGGGGTGCAAGAGTTTTTTCTTCCTTCCCCACACGTAACCGACTCTCGAACCTAATTTTCTCGGAACCGTAGACCCTTTCTTTTTCTAGGTGCCCAATCACACCTTTAATTTGTTTGGTGGCGACTCTATTTTTTTTCTTTTCTTTCATGGTTTGTGTGAGCCTTGTGCAGGGATGACTCTAGGATCAACTGAATAAACTAGCATGGAGTCCTTTTCACAAAAGCCGAAGTCGAGCCCGGTCAAAAACGGGTGATGACACAATAAAACATCATTTACCTCTATTATTTCATGCCAAATATGAGGTTTTGCATCAAATTATTCTATCTCGGAATTCCTAGCCATGCCACTCTAAGCATTAAACAAATCATAGCATTTTACGAAGTGATCTTTCAATGTTTTCAATCGATGCTTAATGTGCTCTCTTCTAATGGATGGACCAAACAATTCATGCAAATGCTTCAATGTATTGTTGTACCCATCAAAATTTGCGTGGCCTGAGTCAAAGTTACCTTTAGCTTTTTCTTCTAATAATTGATCCAATAATGCATTGTCCATATCTTCTGTCCAATGCCAGGTTATTTTTCGAAGGAATATTATGTTCCATAAATCGCTTTCCTCTTGGCATCTTTCTAGTTGTCGTAAATAATCATATTAATTCATATGACATAACATAACACAAAATAATATTCATAACATACATATGGATTCTTATAGCATAGTCAAAGAGATAATTATTACGGTTACATTCATAACATATATATGAAAGTAAACAAACAAGTAATGTCAACATACAATTCCGGATGTAAACTACTCTCATAATCCACCCACATATGATTTGCTATATTATCTCTCAACATGGACCCGTGTCTATATTCTTCATCTTGGTTATGTGTAATGTGACTATCTAAGTTATTTGTGTCCTACGGTTGTAATTCCGATCGACCTCGGCAATCAAATCATCATCCGGATATACTTGCATCAAAAAGTTATGTAAAACGCAAGAAGCTATGACAATACGAGTCATTGTTTTAAATGAATAATTTGATTCAGTTCCATTAGCTATGATTGGAAATCTTTTCTTAACAACCTCAAATGCCCTTTCAACGACGTTACACAACGATGCATGATGATGATTGAAAATTTCTTTTGAATTTTGTGGTCCTTGGTTGGAATACTCTTTTAACCGATACCGAACACCTCTATACGGGGTGAGTAACCCTGATTGAAGTGGAAATCCACTATCTCTTGAGATAGATTTTTCTTGCAAAAAACATATATAATTGTGTACATTTCCATCATGTTATATAACATCATATATAATTTCATGTATGTGTATGGTTTACTAACCTCTTAGAATTGATAACCTTTATTCTCTTGTTAATGCATCCTTCAAAATTCTTAAGCCTGCGCTTTGCCTTCCCACCCTGCTAATATATAAGTGAAATTCATGTTGAAGTCATATATAGTTAACACATTTTGTGTGGGCCATTGTCTTTTACCACGAAATTGAGTGGCATCATATTCCTTGGTACCTTCACACGGATATGTGTTCCATCCATATCTCTAATTCAATTCTATCATGGAAGATAATATTTAGTCATACGTTCATCTATATAATTACATATGTATATATATAATTAGAAAATTACCTTAAAATAAGGATAGAATCTCATGTTTTGTTGCATTAGTCAAGGAACTTCATTCCTAGAAGGTTCTTGAAGGAACTCGAGACTCAAGCGAAATCACAACATGTAATACTTCATGGAAATGATGACTAATTATCTCTCCAAATTGATGAAGGAAAAAAGATATTACACGTAGCCTCACATTGTGGGACAAAATATATAGAAATCATACAACTTCTTCTTCAATCATGGCCCACTTGGAATCTTTTAATCGACCAATGCCTATAAGTTTTTCACACAGTTGAATAAAGGCTTGTGGCCCCATGCGTATATTGTTACGACACCTATCTATTCAAACTAATTATTCCATTAACTCATGTCGCATACGATCTCTATTTGTGTCTCTATGCTTAATGGATCCATAGAGAATTCTTGATTTGAAACAATGAAATAGCGCGGACTATGAAACATATGAGTTGTATGATACAAACATTTCAATGTCGTGTCCAATTTGACATTATGTCATGCATATTACCTTTTACTTGCAAATTAATCGAACTTAATAATTCTAAATCCTCATCATATACATATTTCATGTTGTTGTCCGTTGACATGGTTAGGCACTAGTTTATGACGAAGATTTCCTTTAATTGCAAAAAAAACAAAAAAGCCACATTAATTAGAAATGAAAGGCAAACAAGTAGGTCATGCAAAATCATAATTCATGTATATGTTATGGTTTTTTGAAAATTTACATGCATTACAAAAACACCTGAAAAAATATTAAATTTTATTTATCTTTTTAAACTATCAATGGACCATCATAAAAATAATGTAATCTAACTAACTGGTACAAAAATAAATAATCAATATATAAGCAAATATTTTTAGAAATCGGTATATATGGGAGCTTCATTCTGGAAGCCAAAGAGTAGGCATGGGAAGACGATTTGGAGTCCGATGGGGGCTAGGTTTGGCTCGGGGTTTGGCATCGGTAATGGGTTTGGGCGCGATGGGGTTTGAGTTTGACTATGGAGGGTTAACGATGGGGTCTAGGTTTCGCACGGGGGATCAAAGAAGGTTGTCGATGGTCCTGGGATTGGGGTGGGGTTTAGGATAGGTGAAAGTAACCAAGCGGAAGGATGGTTTCCGTGCAATTCTTTCGGCCTAATGATGATAATTAACGAAATCCAGGAATAATAAGGAGGAAAAGGGAGAAATATTGAACTTGATTCCGATATGGGCAACAACACGATGTATAAGCAAGAAGAGAGGAGTTCCTGGGTGTGTTGAACCGGATGAGTAGTGCGATGTTGAAGCAAGAGGAGAGTCGTGATTGTAGTGTGTAGGGTTTAAAAGAAAATGGTAATTTTGAAAATCAATTTTCGACACAAGTTTTTCATAGAAAATTATGCCTTTTCATATGTCAAAAAAACCGTTAAAGTTCCTGGACAACACATTTTCTACGCTGAACTATGCATTTTCTTAGCTTCCCAATCACAAGAAAATTAATTTTCGATACCTTTTTTACCCTTATTTCATTTTCCACCCCATTTTCTATATGATCGAAATACAGGGTTCATGATGGAAGGTTATCCATATGATATTTCTAATTGTGCTTGAAACATGACCCTCCAATTTGTATTTTGTGGGAAAACTCAACCGGTCATTGTAGACCTAGACAAGTAGGATATTTTCAAAATGCTCATGCTGCAATTTTCTTTTATGATAAGGTTGCGGCTTTAGCTCCTCCCCACCAATGCATGTTGGTAAGTGATTTTCCACATATAAGAGATTTAGATAAAGATTAAATGAGTTGATCATTTCAAAAATGCCTAGCTCTTGACCTCTTACTATATCACAAATGTGTTCTCTTATTAGTTCTCCAAATCACCTTTCCAAACTCATGAGATTATTTAAGTTGTCACACTCGTTCCACATAGTCTGTTCTTCCAAGATGGAAGCGTAGAGATCCTTTTACAATCCCCTAACATCCTCATCATTGTTTATAGCCACCATATGGGTTTAAAACCCTAAAAATGTGTTATACCACACCAATAGGCCATTCTGTCCTTGTGAAATAGCCTTGAAAGAAAAGTCAATCAATTTCTATGCTTGTAAACAATTTTCTTGCTTGTCCCACGAGACGTGCTCGAAACATGCATTTTGCGCACTATAAATTTCATGTTATACAAGATTCATTGTGTTGAGAACTTTTTGATTTTTGCGGTGTAATGGTGTATGTTTCAAGCCATTAATCCTATTTTGGGCATTATATATGGACATATTTTGAGTAAGATTTGTTTTAGATAATAGAGAACTTATTTTGAGCCATTAACATTTTGAGATTCAAAATAGGATAGGACATGTATCAAGTAAAACCCATTTCAATCGAGAACAAAATTTCTTGGGCAATTTCTCCTTGTGCAATGTCGGTCCATTTTGGCTACTTTAGCTCGATTCAACTTGGGTATTTTATAAAACACTAAAATATATACAATTATTCAAAACAATGTTAGAACATAGAAATAGAAATAATTACAATAAATAATAGAATATGGAGTGTTTTATATTACAATATGACCCAAATACATTGAAAAGATATTAAAAATGTCATTCATGGTTCCAAATACCATTTGTTCAAACTATTTTAAATGCATAGTAACACTAATTTTATCTAGTGCCTAGAAGGTGACATCCAAATATTTATCACATAAATTTATGATATACAAATTCTATCATTATTAAATGTTTATCTCAATTTTGTTTAATTTTAAGACATATGTGCTAAGCATATCATCAAATCCTTTTATCGTCTTCAAGACATGTTCTTCCCATGGTCCGTTTGGTTGTCATTGTTGTAAACGGTATGCAAAAGTGGGTAGGCGCAGAGTCAAAGATCCGTCCTGGGTTGGATAACTTCATAGAGTGATCTTCTAGAGTGAGCTCATAGAGGAGTCTTACCATCTACTTGCGAGTCGAAGATCAGGGTCGAAGATCCAGAGATTCAAAGATCCACAAGGTCAAAGATCAAAGTTAAAGACATGCGGACTCGAAGACCTATCAGGTGTAAAGTGGTAGTGTCGTAGAATCGAAGCCCATAGGGTCGAAGATTGGAAGACCTGTTCCCAAGAGCAGATACCCATTGATGTGAACAGATGATTAGTAAAGGAAGAATGCGGTTGTCACCGGCTCTACATTAGAGATTCGAAGACTCGTAGACTCATAGAGTGAGAAGTTAGTGGATTACTAATTCTGCCTGGATTCTAAGACTCGAAGCTTTCTACGCTGGAATGGGCCCGACTTATAGGCTTGAGGCTTCGACGCAAAGAGTCGAAGGTACAAACTCGAAGATCATGGCACATGCACCTGGAA
The DNA here is from genome assembly GCA_023512835.1 of Taxillus chinensis. Taxonomy (NCBI): domain Eukaryota; kingdom Viridiplantae; phylum Streptophyta; class Magnoliopsida; order Santalales; family Loranthaceae; genus Taxillus; species Taxillus chinensis. Next base: position 54,392,766 of record CM042087.1, on the reverse strand, counting down.
TCAGTAAGGCTACAAAGTAATTATCTTCGAGGTTGTGGCTAATCGAAAGAGTAAAATGCAAACAAGGTTGGCATTTGGATTAGTTATTCGGACAACGTATCTGAACACGCTAAGTATCAGGATATACATGTCGGATGTTATCCGAGGCTGGATTAACATGTTTCAACGATGGAGATCAGAAAGTGGAACATGCTTAATCCTAGCAGAAGAGTTTCATGCAACGATTGTCCTATAAAATCAAGGAAGATGCCATACTTCAAAGAGAGAGTTAGAATACTTTCAGAACACACACAAGGTATCTAGAGAGATACAAGAAGACTCATAGTAGTTCGTACAAGCATACACGCACAAAGAGAGAGAGAAAGAGAGAGAGAGAGAGAGAGAGAGAGAGAGAGAGAGAGAGAGAGAGAGAGAGAGAGAGAGAGAGAGAGAGAGAGAGAGAGGAAGATTGGAAGCAAGATAACGAGTTAGTTAATCTATTTTTTTTTCATACATTCAATGAATAGATTGTGAGTTTGGCAAATGAGTGGTTGAAGGTCAATTAGTGCAAACGATTGAATATACGAGGAGCGGTGCGTTAGACAGTTTGTCACAATGAGTAAGCATTGAAGTGATATTGTTTTCTATATTTGCATTTAAAAGAGAAGAGAGTTGATCTTGTTATAACAAGGGCAATGCCCTACCATATTAAACGCATATAGTGGATTGAACTCGGTATAGGTACACCCTCACCACCATGGAGTAGATCACATTGATCAAACCACGTAAACTGTGTGTCTTTATCTTTTACTTCTCATATATACCTATTATTAACTTGATCTTGCACAAGACATTGATATACCACTCAAACAATAATCACGTCCGAAAGAATACCTCTGTCAAGTAAACTACTTCTAAATCTAAAGGAATTAGTTTTAAATATACGATTCACCGCCCTCTATGTATACACATGTATATATCTATTGATATTGCTTGGGTCTTAGGAATATTAATTGGTATCATAGCTAAGTTCTCACTGGAGATAGATATATCACTCTGTGGAGAAGTAATCTCACTGATTGATATATTTGTGTGGCTAAGATCTATGACCTAATGACCTAGTGACCAAGTAAGAATTCATTGATATATATATATATATATATATAAATGGAGATTCCTATCAGCAGACTAAGTATCGGTTCCAACTATGCAAAGAGAGTGCCTATTTTTGATGACACAAATTACAAGATATAGAGAGCTAGGATGGAGACAGTATTCATGTACATGGGTATGACCGTTGAGCTGGTAATCACGAGATGGATATATAGAGGCACATGTAGATCATAGCTCATCGGATGAATGACTTGATCCAATGGGTGAGATAAAGTAAAGAAAGAGATCAATGGCTGAGGCTTGGCTGCTCCAATTAGGTTAATATCCTAATTAAGTTAGCTAATCCAATGGTTGGGATCAGCAGAGTGAAATCAATGGCCAGAGTTTGATTGAGGAAGATGTAGGGTTTTTGAATCATATACCAGGGGTTGTGGAGGCTATGAATTGAGATTAACGAGATGAAGAGATAGAGAGGAAGAGATATTAGGGATCAAAGAAAAGAGAGGTGAAGCTTTTGGAATTTACAAAAAAAATCTTGAGACAAGCTTATTGATTGTGACATCAAAGAGAAGATCACGAACCAATCCATTGAAGTACTCGATCGGAGAACAAGGAATCTTAGATTACCAGTTGACACTGATCTATGGGTTGGTATTGTTCTCTTTATATTCATTCTTATTATTATTGTTGTAAAAACCAAAACTAGTGAGGTTTGGTTGTTGTTAAAATTGGGTAGTGAACCTTAACATTTATAAGGTGGTGAACCTTGGATAGCAGTGTGCTATTCAAAATTGCTAGTAGAGATTCTGCGATCAGTTGATTCCTGGTCACGCTGAGGGATGTAGCTCTACTCAATATAGGGTGAACTACATAATTAGTGTGTGCCTTGTCTTTGTTGTTTCTTTTTATTTGGCATATAAATATAGAATTTGAAATTGACTAAAGTGATCATCACAGGTAAAAAGGAAATGGGTAAAAATTATATTGATACACCGATTCACCCCCCCTCTCAGGTGTGTATTTGGGAATTTCAATTGGTATCATAGCCAGGTAAAACCTGATTGGCTTAATAACCTGGTTTAGATATGCACAAAAGGTGTTTGTTTGTATTTCCGTATAATGGATCTTGCTAGTATGAGCATGAGAACTAGTGTACCAAGTTTTGATGGTACAAATTATCGAGAGATGAAAAGGTAGGATGCTAAAATACCTTGTCGCTCGAGGCATTTATGTTTCTCAAGCTATAACTACCAAGTATGCATGTCATAAGAGCCCTGATATCTGGAATGATCTTGATCAAAAAAGTAATGAGGTGATGCTAAGGCACAACTCTTTATTATGACTCGCATTATCTGAAAATGAATATTCAAAAGTGTTGTAATGTGACATAGCCTTTGATATGTGGAACAAAATGAAGAGTGTCCATGAAGATGACACTAAGGTTATAGAGGCTAAGTTGCAGGTATACAAAGCTCAATATGAAGCCTTGTTGATAATCGAAAATGATCAACTGGAGGAGTTCTTTAATAGAGTGCATGACATAATCAATCGTGTAGAGGGCATGGTTATGAGATTAATGACTCTAAAATTGTAAGAAAGATATTGAGATCATTGTTAGCTATGTACAATCCCAAGGTGTTAACTATAGAAGAAAGTGGACAGTATGACATTGGATGGATTGGAAAGTACATTAGTTGCATATGAGATAAGGGTAGCATGCTATGGTGAGCCTTCTAAGAAAATGAAGGAGGAGCCAGCAGAGATAGCTTTTCATGTTAAAAATGAGAAAGCTAAACTTATCCAAGAAGAGGCATCTACTAGTAGAGATGACATTAATAGAGAAGAGGAGTTGCTACGAGGTTTCATTGTCTAGAAAATTCAGGAAAAAGACAAGTTTGAAAAGCAGAGGGAAGTATAAGTCTACCATCACATGCTTTAACTGTAGAGGCCGAGGACATTTGCTCAAGAGTGTCCAAGTGAGAAGATGGATACTAAGAAGAGAAATGTTGATGATGATTTGTACAAGAAAAAAAAGCCACATTTCCAGAAGAAAAGCAAGCGGACATCGAACGAAGCTAAACAAACTAAGAAACTATCTTAGTGCTATTTTGGACGGTTCAAGTTCAGGTGAGGAAGAGGCACCAGATGTATTGAAGAACAAGTATTCATGGTTTCTATGTAGCAACAAAGTCAGGAAGAGGATGAACCTTCATAAGAGGGAGACTGTGAAGAGGAAGAACTAGAATATGATTTTGGAGAGGAACTAAATTGAGCTTTAAAGAAGATTATTGAACAGAGGGCCACAATTAAATCTCTGAAGAAAGAGAAGAAAGGTGTTGAAGTTCTCTATGACGATTCCAATGAGACTATTGATAGAATCAAAAGTGAAGATTGAAGAGTATATCAAAAGCTGTTGATGATCTCACTAAAAAGCTTGAATTAGGAAGATTAAATGCTTTGAGTAGTTGGAGGCCGAGGTGTGTGAACTTAGGATGCGCTCGCAAAAGAAAGAATCTACAAATCCAGAAAGCTCAAAAGGAAGGGAAATCAAAAATAATGATCAAGAAGCCAAAACCAAGGGCAAATGTAGTGACACCACCAGGGGAGGTGTTAAAGCAAGTTGAAAAGCCAAAGGCAACAATGAATCGGAGGAAGACTACATTATTGATATGAGGCAAGCTCCGAATAGAGAGTTCAAAGGATCCGAAGATTTAAAGGGTATTATTTCGGTTGTGGGTTGCAAAGATACAAGTCCGTGTAATGTAATGAGAACCCAAGTAGTGCAAAGGGTATAGGTTGAGTCGACTTACATTTATTGCTACAGGTCAGGTAAAAAGGGTCACATAGCTAGAAGATGCATGACTATTATACCGAACAGATCCCAAAAGAGCGACATTAGCAAGTACAAGGTAGAATAGTCAAGGAAGCTAATGTCAAGACAAAGATAGCTTAGCAAATGAAAAATGACGAGAATAGAGTACAGGCCAAAGGAAAAGGCTAATATAACCGAGGTAGCACTAAAGGTGGATAGCAATGATACAACGGTGGTTATACATCACACATGACTAGAAATAGGAAGCTTCTAAATTTATTTTTAGAGAATAAGCGATGGCACATTCAAATTTGGTGACAATGGGTTGCTGCAAATCGGAGGAAAAGGAAAATAAAAAATCAGAGGTAATTAGTTGTAGTCGGAAAATGTGTATCTAGTTGAAGGGTTGAGAGACAATCTATTAAGTGTCGATTGGCTATGTGATGAAGGACATGATGTTGTCTTTACCAACAAAAGTTTGTTGTCTTTACCAACAAAAGTTGTCTTATCAAGAAGAAGGGATCGTTAGATGTAATTTCTAGAGGTAAGAGAACAGATGGAAATTTGTACCACATCCAAGGTACAAGTGAAGAAACTTGTTGTTTTAGCAAAGCGAGATGAGAATGACCTATGGCATAGGAGATTAAGGCATCTAAATCAGGAAGAACATGAGAGCTTTAGTCACAAATAATCTTGTGATTGTTTTACCTGATCTATAGAGGGACAGTGACACAATGTGTGGTAGGGGTGAAACTTTAAACCGCCAAACCGCCCAAACCGATAAAAACCGAACCATTAAAGCTGTTGGTTTATCAAACCGTTTAAACCGTATGAATTCGGTTTGGTTTGGTTTGAAACCAATTACATTTTTGGTTTGGTTTGGTTTGAAATTTCGAAGGCCGATTTAAACCGAACCGAACCCACATATAAGTCTACCATTCCGTCTCTCGATGCCGATTGTCGAGTCCTGAGATTCCATCGTCATGTCAACCCTCGGTAAGTTAAGAGAGGAGACTCGGGGAGGCGGTCATGGGTTTGACTTTTTCATTCTCTCACTTCCCAATTCCCACGACTCCCGGTCCCAGACTGCAGTGCCCCCTCGACTCCCGGTCCGCAATTTATCAACTGCGTCAGTCCCTAGCAAAGAGAGAGAGAGAGACCATTGTTGCTTGGTTTCGAATCTTGATCATTCATGGCGACTAGAGTGGTGACCATCGTTCATCGCAAGAGAGAGAGAGACCATCGATCGTGGAGAGAGAGAGAGAGAGACCATCGTTGCTTGGTTCCGAATCTCCGATCTTTCGTGGCGACCGGAGTGGTGGACTGTCATTTGTCGCAAGAGAGAGAGACCATCGTTAGTGAACTTTCGTGGTGACTGGTCTGGATTTGTAAATCTTTGTCAACCTTCGACCTCCATGGCTCCACGTCTTATTTTGTCTGCGTTGGATTTATGAATCGTCGTGGTATGTATGGACTATGCTATCTTTTGCCATGGATTTACTTCTGAAAATATTGCTTAATTACTTCTGAAGCATGTATGAGTCGAAGGAAAACTTCATAATAAAATTAATTTTTAAAATTAATGTCTAACCTTGAGGTTTGAGCTATGCTAAATTGCTAATAGCTTCAGATGGTGTCACCAAAATAGGAACCATGAACAGGATGATTGTTACATTGCTTAAATTCTAGCCATAAGTAAATGTTTCTAGTTTTTTTCAGCCATGAGGAATTGTTAAATTGTTAATACGTACTCAGCTTTTTTTCATCCTACAAGTAATAATAACATGCTCAAATGTCTAGGCTTTTAGCATGTTAAAGAATGTTTGACCCGTTCTATTTTTTTCATGATTATTTATTTATTTATTTCTGAAAACCTGTGTATGGTAATGAGTCAAATTGACCCAAACCAATTCAAATTGATAATTTCTCAAATCGCCGGTTCAAACCAAACCGAATTAGTTCGGTTTGGCTTGGTTTGGTTCAAGTAACAGGTTTGATTTGGTTTGATTTTATTCAAATTGAAAAACATCAAATTGGTTTAAAAAATGGCTCAAACCAACCCAAATCGAACCGATTTCACCCCTAATGTGTGGTGTTTGTCAAGAAGGGAAGCATATAAGTATAATGCATAAACCAAAGGAGCACAATAGCTCAAGTTTGCTAAGTCTAGTACACACCGATTTATGTGGACCTATAAGAATCAAAGGTATCAATGGTGAGAGGTACTTTATGTTATTAATTAGACTGAACCCTATTATTCATCTCAAGCACAAAAGTGATGTATTCAGGATGCTTCAAGGACTATAGAATGAGAGTAAAAAATCAGCTTAGGGTTAAAATCAAAGCATTGAGGTTAGATCATGGTAGTGAATTCACTTTTGGGGAGTTTGAAGCTTATTTGGCAAAGCATGAGATTCTCCATCAAAAATTTAGCGTAAGAACATCACAACAAAATGGAGTGGTAGAAACAGTTGTGGAAATGGCAAAAACTATGATGATTTATAATGATGTACCACAAAGATTTTGGAAGGAGGCCACATAGGTTGCGATATATATGTAAAATAGAACTTTGTTAAGGTCTAATTCTACCAAGACTCCATATGAATTATGGTATGGGCATAAATCAATAGTGAAACATTTCAGGGTATTTGGAAGTCCATGCTATATTAAGAGGAAGGATCCTATTGGCAAGTTCGATAAGAAAGCCGATAAAGGCATGTTTTTGGGTTATTCTTACACCAGCAAGGCATACTAGGTTTGTAATTATATGTTACATAAGCTAGTTGAGAGCGTGATGTAAAGGTTGTGGAAATACGAACTTAAAAGAGACCACAACAATAATGGTTAATGATCCATTGGGTGAAGCGGAGTCTATCGTGACCACAACCAATGAAGATAAGGAAGTGGTAGGCTTAGGCGGTGAAGTGATTCAGAGACAAAAATTAATTATACGAATCACAATCAATTAGAAAAAAGAAGAGTTCAATGAACTCTCAAGTGGTAGATGCTAGAAGAGCACAAATGATTGGTGATGCCAATGCACTAGTAAGAACAAGAAGACAAATTCAAGCTACCACTTTAATCTCACAAGTTGAGCCTACATCAGTTGGAGAGGCTCAAGATGATCCTTTTTGGATCAAGGCTATGGATGAGGAGCTCGACCAAATTGAGAAAAACAACAAATGGAAGCTAGTGGATAGACCCAAAAACAAGAATGTGATTGGTCGCAAATGGGTTTACGAAACAAAATGAATGAGGATAGCAAAATCATTCAAAACAAAGCACAACTAGTCTATAAAGGCTATTCATAGGTGGAAGGAGTTGACTTTGATGAAACTTTTGCCCTTGTTGTAAGGTTAGAAAGTGTTCGGATGTTTTTGGCCATTCTCGCACATCTAAAATATAAGATTTTTTTGAAGGATGTGAAGTCAACCTTCTTGAATGGAGATTTGGAAGAAGAAGTCTATATGGAACGACCAGGATGGTTTCATACTTAGAGATGATGAAACCAATGTATGCAAATTGAAGAAAGCTCTGTATGGCTTGAAGTAGGCACCAAGAGCATGGTATTCTTTGTAAGGACCCGTACCTTGAGTTAGTCGGTTTTGCCTCCTGAGTAGAGTTTTTCTAGATTTTGACCTAGTAAATGGACTCCAATGAATTCACGTGCAAAAGGAAAGATGCTTAGAATGATGTCCTCTATCTACCACGAAGTTTCAGGCCAAATGGACATGTATGTGAGGTGCACGTGATATGGGTCCAATTCACGTGCAAGTGTGGTTGTCTTCTAAATGATGCAAGGAGGCTAGGGGTGAAGTTTGAGAGCATTTGGAGTGCATATGGAGTTGCACGTGAATTGGGGAATTCACGTGCAAATTGGCGTGCATGCATATTTTTGCATGGTTCCCTTGGTTTTGACATTCTAAGGAACTTTCTCCAAAGGACCATGTTGAAATTCTGGGTATTTTGGCCTATATGGGTGCGGAAAGGTGCTAACTTGTGTGATCAAAACTACGTCGTTTTGATCCTGGGTTTCACTTAATCAAAACTACGTCGTTTTGATAGTGGGAGGCCTATATAAGGATGAGGAGACTCCTTGTTCTAGGGTTAGGGGTTTTTCAACCACCTTGCGGCCGTCGTGGAGAGAGAGAGAGAGCTAGAGAGAGGGAAAGGGGGAGAACGCTTGGTTCTTTGCCTGGAGCATCTTGCGTGGGGAGGACGGCATCTAACGCGGGAGCAAGGAGGATCTTCATTAAGGTAGGGGTTCGTTTTCTTATACCCGATCCGGGGTTAGGCCCTGTGGTGAATTACCCGTTGGATATTGTCCTTGTTATCATACTATTTATATGTAAATTCATATAGGTGTGATCTCCTATATGAATGTTGGCCTTCAATGGCGTGTCGTTTGGATATATGTATATATGCCTGCCAAGTGTTTGAGGTAATGCCTGTGAGGCCGTGCATGTTATGTGTTTGAGGTAATGCCTGTGAGGCCGTGCATGTTATGTGTTTGAGGTAATGCCTGTGAAGTCGTGCATGATATGTGTTTGAGCTAATGCCTGTGAGGCCACGCACGTCCAGGTGTGTTAGATTATGTCCGTGTGGCCGGGTTTATGAGCTTGTGGATGTATGCATGCTAAGTGTTCGATGTTATTCCTGTGTGACTAAGCATACTAAGTGTTTGATGTTATGCTTGTATGGCCATGTGTGCTTGCGTGTTTGCTTGTACACCCGGTGGTTGTGGAAGCCAGGGGGACTGTTTTGTGGAACCCGGTGGTGTGGAAGCCCGGGACTGTTTTGTGGAACCCGGTGGTTGTGGAAGCCCGGGACTTTTTTGTGGAACCCGGTGGTTGTGGAAGCCGGGACTGTTTTGTGAAACCCGGTGGTTGTGGAAGCCCGGGACTCGTTCTTGAAACCCGGTGGTTGTGGAAGCCTTGGGAGTGTTTATGTACCAACCCATGTATGATTGTGTTTCTTTGTTATAGCTCGTAACTATATCTGGTGGAATAATTGTATCACGACACGACACTTGTACACAAGGCATGTAGATATTAGGTGCATGGGATGGGTTGGGGAGACATGATCCCTATCGAGTTGTGGTTGCTCACCCCTCCTACCATGTTGTTTTCTTTACAGGAACCTACGGGCGTTAGGTGGGACCCCAAGGTGGAAGACCTTATTTATTTTATTGTTTATGTTATTTTATTATGGGAACCGATGTAACCCCAATGGGGATGGATTGAAAAGAAGACTTTGTATTAAAGACGATTTGGTTTGTGGACTGCTTGATGGACTTTATTTTTCTTGAATGTGTTGTGAATGTTTAAAATGTTCAATTCTTGGTTTGTATCCTAACCCCTTTGCCCTCCGTGTGGGTAAAAGGGGAGTCACGTACCGGTTTCCTCGGGTTGGAAATCCGGGGCGTGACATTCTTGGCAAGATAGATATCGAAGAGAGTTCAATTCAAGAAAGGGCAGTGGATAACAACTTATATGTAAGGAAAAGTGATAAAGGCCAGCTTGTAGTGATTTTGTATGTTGATGATATTATCTTTCTTGGTGATTGAGTTGAATTATGTAATGCATTTGTTAAAGCGATGCAAGTTGAGTTTGAAATGTCTATGATAGGTGATCTGTCATATTTTTTAGGTCTGCAAGTGGAACAGAGGAAAAATGGAATATTCATCTGTCAAGCAAAGTATATCGGAGATATGCTACAAAAGTTTGGTATGTCGGATTGTAAACCCATTTCTGCCCCTATGGAGGTAGGTTGTCGATTTCTAAAGATTGAAGAGGGTCCAAGTGTGGAACAGAGCTCTACAGGAGCATAATTGGTAGTTTGTTATATTTGACAGCTACACGACCAAACATCATGTAAACGGTTTGTCTTGTGGCACAGGTATTAAGTTAATTCAAAAGAGTCACACTTGATTGCGGTGAAAGAGAATTATCAGATATGTGAAGGGGACTAGTGATTATGGGCTTTGGTATTCGGAAAATGCAAATTTAACTTTGGTTGCTTGCAGTGATGCGATTAGGCAGATTGCAGAGATGATAGAAAGTCCACATCAGGTGGAGCATTCTTTTTGGGTAACCGATGTGTTTCCTAGCTCGGTAAGAAACAGGATAGTGTGTCCTTGACTAGAGGAGTTGCAGGCACAACCATTATAAAATGTGACAATCAGAGTGCTATAAATGCGAGTAAGAATAGTGTTCATCACTCCAAGTGTAAGCACATTGATATCAAACATCATTTTCTGAGAGAGAAAGTGGCAAAGCAAATTGTTCAGTTGGAATTTATAGTCGGCAAGCAACGAGATAGCTTAAAATTCCTAGATATGCATTGAGAGGGGTTGGGGGAAGAGGGTGAATCAGTGTATCAATATAATTTTTTACCCTTTTCCTTTTTGCCCGTGATGATCTCTTTAGTCAATTCCAGTTTCTATGTTTGTATGCCAAATAAAGAGAAACAACAAAGACACGACACACAACAATTACGTGGTTTACCCTACAACGAGTAGAGCTACATCCACGGCGTGACTAGCAATTAGCTGATTATAGAATCTCCACTAGCAATTTTGGAATAACACACTGCTATCCAAGGTTCACTAAATTACAGATTTAAGGTTCACTACCCTTTGGGTTCACTACCCAATTTCAACAATAACCAAAGCTCACTGGTTCTGGTTTTTCCAAAAAGTATAAGAATGATTTCTCAAACACAAAATACAATTAGGCTCACTGTCTCAACAACGTAACCACAAGCTGATAGAACCACCAATCCGAAAGAAATCAAATTAAAGCTCGTGTTGTTGTAGATTAACCCTTCTCCTATAGGGTTCCTCCTTCGACCTCTTGAAAGAAAGAATATACTCCTTGTGACTGGATTTTGATCTTCGGTTGAATCACAATCACTATAGCTCTCTTCTTCTCAAATATTTTTCATAAAAATGCTCCTGGATCTCTCTCTTTATCTTTTCTCTTCTCTCTCTCTCTCTCTCTCTCTCTCTCTCTCTCTCTCTCTCTCTCTCTCTCTCTCTCTCTCGTATCACAACCTCCACAACCCCTGATATGCGAGACAAAAAACCCTACATCATCTTTTATTAAACTTTGGCCATTGATTTCACTTTCTTGATCCCAACCATTGGATTAGCCAACTTAATTAGGAAGTTAACCTAATGGGAGTATCCAAGCCTTAGCCATTGATCTCTTCCTTTACTTTATCTCGGCCATTGGATCATGCTCATTTAAGTGAAATAGTCTTAGCCATTGGATCAAGCTCACCTAAGTCAATAAATCTCGGCCATTCATCCAGTGAACTCTAATATGCATGTGTCGATGTTGGTATTTTGACTATAACTCCCTCTACGGTGCTCAAATTCACTTTAGGTCAAAATCAAAGTTGTGGATATTAAAGTCCTCTATCTACCTGGTAAAATATGGTAAATTGCCCATAACGTTTTCTACAATGCTCAAAATCACTTATGGTCAAAAGCATAGTTGTATATATTGAAGCCCTATACCTACTAGTAAAATTTGGTGTCATTTGAAGCTCACAAAGTTTGCACGGCTAGATGCACGATCAGCCGTTCGGATGTATATAATGCTTCTCTGGACCTCCTCTTTCATATGGTGCAATTTGGTCTTGGATAGTGATATTCCCAGGTTCCAAGCACGGTTATCTTTAAATAAGGGTTTGTATACGAGAGAGAGGGGTGAATCAGTATACTATAAAACTTTCCTTAAGTTTTATGAGTAGGATACTTAGGAGAGTTCTTTTATAGTTACGATCTTCGTTTGGGTGATATATTACTTGTCTCATGCAAAGTCAGCCACAAGCAGGCATGTATGGGAAAGAAAGACAGAGACACACAATATACGTGGTTCGATCAATGTGATCTACTCCACGGTAGTGAGGGTGTACCTACACCAAGTCCAATCCACTATATATCTTGTAGTACAAGAGGGTCTAGCCCTTTTTACAAATAAGATAAACTCTCTCTTCTTTTCAATGCAAATACAAAAATAGTATTGCTCTAGACTTTACTCATTGTAAAAATTTGTCTATGCAATTTGCTCCTTCGTTGATGATTGTTTGCTATGCTCGACTTTCAATCACTCCATTGCCTGGACTGACGATCTGTTCACTAAATGTATGAGGAAGAAAGATGGATGAACTCACTGTTATCTTTCTTTCAATCTCCCCCCCCCCTCTCTCTCTCTCTCTCTCTCTCTCTCTCTCTCTCTCTCTCTCTCTATTTTTATGAACTACTCTACGTCGCCATTTGTATCTCTGCAGATACGTTTCTTCACCGCACAAAGAATATTATTCGGCGCTCTTTTACGTCCAGGCACATTCCTTGCTTTTTATAGGCCGGCCGAAGTCGAAACCCTCTAGCTAGGGTTAAGCATGTTTTAGCTTGAGATCTTCACCGTAGAAACAAGTTAAACCCCTCTCGGATGATGTCCACGTGTTTTGCAGTACTCGGTGTACTTAAAAACATTACTCGGGTAACGACTTATTGAAATGATGAGTGTTCGCGCGTTTCACTCCTTCGTAGTACGCTCCGTTCCTTTCACAAGCCACGGCCTCGGAGATATTGCCTCGTAGCCTTTCTACGAGTTTACAAGTCTTCCTCTTCGATTCTCTACGAGTTTGAGTCTTCGAACTAAGGGCATTCATCTTCCAATACTTCGCTCTCTTGCTTCGAAGCTAGGTCGGAATCAATGCTACGAGCTTTTAAGCTCTACGAGTCTTCGAGTCAAACAACCGCATTCTGCCTTGGCTAGTAGCTACTTCCGGGTCTATGCAACAGGTCCTACGACCTTACAAGCTTTAGTCCACGACCCTACGAGCTACGACTCTACGAGTCTTAGCTTCGAATCTGCGAGACGCGGCTTTGCATCTATTTGCACCTTGAGTCTACGACCCTATGACCCTGTGTCGCTTTGAGGCTTCAACCCTGTACCTCTATGAGGCTTCGACCCTGTGGTCCTTTGAGCGTGCTATGAGCCTCATGGTCTTTCGGTCTACATCCTGCGAGTCTTTGACCTTCGAGTCTTTTGATCTACGACCTTCGAGTATACGACCTTCGAGTCTTTTGATCTACGACCTGCGGATCTATGACCTTCGAGTTATGACGTACATAGGTAGACTCCCTCTACGAGCTCACTCTAAGAGATCACTCTACGAAGTTGTCCAACCAAGTACGGTGGATCTTCGACCCGGACCATCAAGTTTGCGCGTTCCGTTTCCTGCAACATGTTGACAACAATGACAACGTAACCTTGCGGGAACAACAATCTCCCCTTTTGGAATTGTTGGCAACATAACGGAATAACACTTGCTCCCCCCCGAACGCCTCCATTGTGTGCTCCCTCCGAAACACGGTACTCTCTTTCTTCTTTCTTTTCTCCCTTTGCCAACCAATTACAAATCACGAGAAGGGGGAAAACAACCGACGCCCTATGCGTGAGGAGGTAGCTGTACGCATGACCCCACTGCGGTGTCTGTCAAACAGCTCCATGGAAAGAGGTTTGGTGAGGATATCTACTTGTTTGTTCCTACGTAGGAACATACACCAATTGCACGGTTCCCTCTTCCACCTGTTCCTTGATATAGTGGTAGTGATAGTCAATATGCTTGGTCTTTGAATGCCGAACGGGATTTTGCTAATATTAACCGCACTCTGGTTGTCACACCAGATGTTAACAGGTAACTCCACATCCACTCCCAAGTCGACAGTTGTGTATGCATCCATACCACTTGAGTACATGCTTGCATGGGCAGCCACATACTCTACTTCGTTGTCTACAAGCAACATCATTCTGTTTGTGGCTCGGCCATGCAACACATTTAGAGCCCAGATAAAAAACCTGAGCCACTTGTAGATCGTTTGTCATCTATGTTCCCGGCCCGATCTACCGCATCGGTGTAATCCCGTAATTCATTAGAATCCTTAGAGGGATACCATAACCCCATTTCTAGTGTACCATTTAGGTATCTAAAAATTCTCTTGATTGCCGACAAGTGAGACTCGTTCGAATCCACTTGATATCTACTTTCCTGGCACACGACTTGCATGAGATCAGGTTGGGAGGCTATGAGGTATAGGAGGCTTCCAATCATGCTTCGATACTCTTTTTGATTTACACTCTTGCCTTCCTGATCTTTGTGTAATTTACTGACTGTAGGCATTGGTGTTGCAACAGCCTACTATCATTCATCCCATACTTGTAACAATTCTCTAGTATACTTGTCTTGTGATATAAAGATTCATTCGATGAGTCCGCCTGATCTGTAATCCCAAGAAGTATGTTAACTCACCTATGAGAGACATTTCAAATTCATCACTCATTTTCTTAGCAAATTCCTCACATAGCCCCGAGTGACTACCTCCGAATATGATGTCATCTACATAGACTATGGTAGCCAGTTGACCTCTATCTGAATTAAGTATATATAGATTATGATCCACTTGTTCCTCTCATCAAGTTCATTTTTTGTAGATACCCATCCATCTGGCCGTACCATGCCCTAGGAGCCTCGCTTCAGGCCATACAAGGCTTTCTTTAACCTACATACATGTGTCTCATCATCGCAATCTGTACTCTATCCTGGTTGCTCAATATAAACTTCCTCTTTCAACAATCCATTCCGGAAATGCAGACTTCACATCCATTTGATAGACTTTGAACCTCTTGTGTGCCGCCAATGCAAGAAATATTCTAATTGTTTCTAACCTTGCTAATGGTACAAATGTCTCATCAATATCTATACCCTCAATCTGAGAGTATTCTTTGCACACCGCCTAGCCTTGTTCCTAATAACCTTGCCATCTTCATTCGGTTTATTTCGAACACTCACTTTGTTCCGATGACATTTTTACTCTTTGGTCTAGGAACCAGCTCCCATGTTTTGTTCTTTTCAATTTGGTCCAGCTCATCATTCAACTGTTGTGACCTAAGCTTCATCCTCTACCGCTTCTCCAACTGTTTTGGGCTCTATCTCGAGAGAGCAGGCAGTAGCCCTTGTAAACTTTCTTCTGGTAGTTACACCCTTTGGGGATCACCAAGGATCCGATCCTTGTCATGTACACTGGACCATGTCCTCTTGGTCTTTTTAGTTGAATCTTTTGCAGGGTTGGACTCTTCCTTCTCTTCTTCATCAGACTTCTTTGAGTCTGTGTCCTCATCTTTCTTTTCCTTTTCATGCTCGGTCTCTTCTTCCATATGAGGTCTTGCTTCTTCAAAATCTGGATTTTCATCCTCGGTTACATCCTTCTTCCAATTTTTATCCACTTTAACTTCACTTGAAGTTATAACTTTTCCAAGTCTTGGAGGAAAGACTCGTATCCCTTTGTCTCGATATGAGTATCCAACGAATGTTCCTTCCTCGATTTGGCATGAAACTTTCCTCTTCCTTGCTCCTTTATCTTCACGAAGCAAGGATGTCACGCCCCGGATTTCCAACCCGAGAAAACCGGTACGTGACTCCCCTTGTACCCACACAGAGGGCAAAGGGGTTAGGATACAAACCCCGAATATAACATTTTAAAACATCCACAACACATTCAAGAAAGAAATGTTCATTAATCCACAATCCAAATCGGTCTTTATTACAACAAAATCCTCTTTTCCATCCATCCCCACCGGGGTTACAACAATTCCCACAAAATAACATAAATAAAAGACAGTAAAGTAACTAAGGTCTTCCACCTTGGGGTCCCACCTAACGCCTATAGGTTCCTGCAAGAAAACAGACCACGGTAGGAGGGGTGAGCAACCACAGCTCAGTAGGGGTCATATCTCCCCATCCCATGCTCCTAGCATCTACATGACATGTGTACGAGTGCGGTGTCGTGATACATTCCAACAGATATAATAACAAACCACCAGCAAATACAATCATTTCTACATTCACACAGGCTAACACTTTAACCACAAGTGATTTAACCGCCTCTTCAGGCCAATGGTTCAAGTGATTTAACCGCCTCTTCAGGCCAATGATTCAACCGCCTCTCAGGCAAAGTTTCCATGACCTCACAGGCTAACACAAAACAGTCCCGGGCTTCCACACCACCGGGTGTACAAGCAAACACGCAAAGACATATGGTCATACAAGCATAACATCAAACGCTTAATATGCTTAGTCACACGGGAATAACGTCGAACACTTAGCATGCATATATTCACAGGCTCACAGACCCGGCCACACGAGATATTATTTCAAACACATAATATGCATAGCCTCACAGGCATTATTTCAAACACGTTCTAAGCATACACACAAGCATATTCACACAGGCATTTTATCGAACACTTAACATGCACCAACCACCCAACCTCGAAATCACACCAAAACGCCATCGAAGGCCAACATTCATATAGGAGGTCACACCTATATGAATTTACATATAAATAATATAACAATAACAATAGAAACTCGAGAAACCCTGGTACACAGGGCCTAACCCCAAAAGCACTGACCAGGATGAACCCCTACCTTAAAGAAGATCCTCCTTGCTCCCGCGTTAGATCTTTGTCCTCCCCACGCAAGACGCTCCGGCAAAGAACCAGCGTTCTCCTCCTTTCCCTCTCTCTAGCTCTCTCTCTCTCCACGACGGCCGCAGCGGTGGTGAAAAACCCCTAACCCTAGAACAAGGAGTCTCCTCATCCTTATATAGACCTCCCACTATCAAAACAACGTAGTTTTGATTAAGTGAAACCCAGGATCAAAACGACGTAGTTTTGATTACACAAGCTACCACCTTCTCGCTTCCATACACGCCAAAATATCCACAATTCCAACATGGTCCTTTGGGGAAAAATCATTAGAATGACAAAACCAAGGTAACCATGCAAAAACATGTTTGCACGCCAATTTGAACGCCAATTCCCCAATTGGCGTGCAGCTCCAAATGCACTCAAACTTCACCCCAAGCCTCCTTGCATCTTGTAGAGGTCTAGGAAGCAAAAATATGCTTGCACGTGAAATGGGTGAATTCACGTACAGCTCCAAATGCTCTGAAATTTCGTGATAGGTAGAGGACCTCATTCTAAGAAACTTTTGTTCTTGCACGCCAATTGTTTGAGGCCATCTACCCTATCAAAAGTGAGCTCCAAAATCTGCCAAAACAACTTAAAACCAGCAGGTATATGCATAGTATCTTCCTAGGGCATAAATGTACGTTATCACTTGTCACATGCACCTCCCAAAAGTCCCCTCTTGGGCTCATCTCTTACCTCAAACTTGTGCACCAACATCCAAGGTGTTTGTGGTTAACTTCTTACACACGGGTTACACACGGGTTACACACGGGTCATTACATCCTTTCCCCCCTTAAGACTTTTCGTCCTCGAAAAGAAATGACATACGAGGAAAACAAACACAAGCTACCCATTTGCCACACGGCGAGCCACAACACCCAAATGGGTCATACACCGCACACCACACATAACAAGACATAACAAGGTACCACCATAATCCATAACCACATGCATCACAATAATGCATATAACACATATCCGCATGTCACAAATACACATCTCAAAACACATCACAAATATGAACACATGTCTAAAAGACAATACAAATACACCAACCAACAGCCACCCCTCCACCCTTAAGATTGTTCGTCCTCGAACAACTCGGGTGTTGCCTCACGCATCATGGATTCGCGTTTCCATATTTCCTCCATAGGACGTGTCGTCCGCGAAAAGACAATACACTTTCCATAATGCACATGCTGATGCACATCGTCCACAACCATTCACATACCCGCGAATGGAGATATCAAACAATAACACACATGAAGGCACGTACCCACAAACCCAATACAACACAAGCATGATAGGGAAACACATATTCTAAACTCACAAACAATCCTTGTTCTCCTCACCTAACACATGTCACAAGTATTCACATGTCACGACAGTATCAGACATATACGCCCATCACCAACACGTTTAACAAATCACATAGGTCACAGAGCAACTCACATCATAAACACCACCACAAGGAACAACTCACAAACAAAACAATACTACACGTTTAACGTTCCACTGCCCAGTCACCAACATCATACAAACTCATCTGCAGGGAGTGTCCTGACTTTCGTCCCCGAAAAGAGAAATCAAGTAGTAATATCACGAGAAGATCAAAGAAACACATAACACCCATGAGCACAACAAGAATTAGGGCTTGGCCAATTAGCGTCGGCAACAACTCATGTGAGCAAGTCTGACAACAGTGAGGTCGAGAAACCTCCCACAGAGTCACTAAGACCCCAACAACCGAACAAGGCCAACACCATAAGCCTATGCATGAAGTATCCATTCGCTAGAATTCATATGATTGAACGAGAAGTCACTACATCGACATAGCAGGGTACTCGGCATTAGACGCCTACTCGTGTCACAATAGGACCAACACTCCACAATGTAAAATACCTAACAATGACACCACTAAGATTTGATGTCAACGGACACCAACAATTTACAACGCAGCCACACTCCATATGTAGACCTTACCCTGACAGCAAACACAAAGAGGTCACAAGGAAACACGAACAAACAAGAGAAAAGCATTATGCAAACCACAATCACAATCCCCCACAGGGATATCACCACAGCACACCGCATCACAGCTGAAAACCACCTCACTCAAGCAAGGAACATTGAAACCCAACCAACGCCATTGGTGACGCAGAATGAAGTACAAGCCCGGACACAACAACACGAGAATGGAGTGTGCCCTCAACCACTCGGTCGCAGTTAACCTAGCGCCCAACGAGTCCAAGGATGCACTAAAAATAGTAAATGCAAGCACCACACACACAACCATGGGAAGACCAAGAACCCAGGATCGGGCTATCACTAGTCACCGACTTTGAGAATCGACCTCCTTGATCACGGTCAAATAGGGATCCACCAAGGTCCCACACAGCTTTCACAACTGAGGCTTACCGTACAGCCCAAGAGATAATGCCTTACCAAGTCAGCAGACGGGCCACGCGATAGGAATCCCTTGACGCCGAGTAGCTATGAACAACATAGTTCTCCCCACACCGAAAACTCTCCTATCTCGCAACTTGACCACAATGGAATCCTCTGTGTCACCACTCACAGGTCACAAGAAAATCCCTTGCCTCCAAGACACACCCCACCTCATGGCCCACCAACTCCGCTATATCAACTATTACGTTTTATCTCAACACACTAGCAAAACACTCAAATGGACCAAGAAATACGCAGGCTCTAGCCGCAGCTTAATAGGGTCATTGCAATTCCTTCAGGTAGGCACAGGAAACAAGACATGCAAACTCCTAATTCGGGACATTCACGCAGCTCCCAAACACACCAACACTTTGATGGCGTGGACCACCACACTTACCGCATAGAAATGCACACGAAAGACTTTCAAGAAGAATATATGTAGCATGAAGACCCCATAATAGCCGCAGGACACAAATCTCCCCCCAAAGGAGTAAGACTAATACCCCTTACAAGCAAAACTCACATCCGACTCCATTCCGTGAATCACAACTCATCAATACTTTCAAACTTTAACTAAGCATGCCATCACACGTGACAAGGAATAACATCAACATTACACATAACACCCCTCTTCATCCCACATTGCACATAATATGCGCATGCATCACCTCCTACTCCTCTGCATATGAATGCCACGAGACCCACACATAAGAACTTTGCTACACTTTTAGCACATATGTAACACACACAACAAAACAAAGCAACCACAACACACGAAATAAACTACCGTGTGTAGAACACATGTAAGAGAGGACATACTAGCCCCCACCTCCTCGCCACTTTTAAGCCTATTACCCACAGGACATGGATTAGCGGAATGGTCCTACCACCAGGAGTACATCCTCAACCCCTCGGAAGATGTCTTCAAATTATGAGGAAAACCCAAACAAGGCCTGCCCAAATCTCACTTGCTTACCTCTTTTTACCAAATTGATGCACCGGGCATAACCCTCAAAACCCACTCATACCGCTAGTTCAATTCTAGAACACCGCACATTTCATACATGCACAAACCGGTTTCACAACATATCTGTTTTACATTACTCGGTGTTTTCGACACACCATAAGCACGACACATGGCTACCGCTGGCCATCCGAGAACCCATAACACTTATATATTCCCTAACAAGAACTAGCAACGACCACCCTAGCCAACAAGTCAATACCTCATGGGCCCAAGGAGCGGCTATACTAGCGGTGTTTTCCTCCTTCAACCACAACACTTGGAAAGGTAACCATAGGAATATTCCTTTCATGTAGTATTCCAACACATACCTCTATCCGCATAAAAACACATTTCTATTACTCAAGGTTGCCAAGGAGGGGTCACACAACAACCCACAAGCCATCACCTCACACCTCAAGCTCTACTAGCTAGCCAGTTTAAATTTCCTCCCACTAGCAAAAAGGTTGCCTACAAGATTTGGTTACTTTGATTATCCACATGTGCCAAAATTGAATATCACTCACTTATAAAATCAACACCCATATTTTTTATTTGTTACTCATTATTCTTCCAGCGTTATAAATATATATCTCCTAATAGGTCACCACCCACATCCATTCGAAATGCCAACTCAAACGGGACACGATAGGGTCCACCCGCCGCCTCACATAAACCAAGACGAGACTCAACCGACAACCCACCAAAGGGGCACGATACCACCACGGTGAATTTCTGTTTTGCTCTTCCACCTGGCCTCACTAGGTAGTCCTCCCGCCTCCAAATCGGGACTCGGCGTTGAGCTTTACCCCCTAGCTCGCCGAGCCAGTCCCCTAGCATCACTCCCGGTCCTACTAAAATAGACTGTACGAAGATGTCCTGCTTTTTCCACAGAGGTAACACCGGTACTGCTTCTTGGCACACTCTTTGTTTCAGTGCTCCGGTTGTCCACAACAAGCGCAATCTTTTGAGAAACAGGACTCAAACGGGAGTGTTGAGGGCTGACAGCTCTCGGCGTACCTCGCTCTTGATCAATTGTCAAATCGCATCCCTCACCTCTGGAATAATCGAGCTCAAGACGCCAACCTCTCGCCATGATTAGTCTATCACCTTCACCTGTAGCTCTCTCACTTGCCTAACCTGGGTCACGGCCTCCTCTGTTACCACAATAGTCGCACGGCTTATAGTTTCCAGAAACATTGGTTAAGCGAAAAGGTAGCGCTCCAGATTAACACTAAATGATCTCAACAATCGCGAGACCGCTACCGACTAAGCAGCTTAAGCTATAACACGCATTATTACCACACAAGTCCATAGGTTCACATTTCACAGACTATACAAATTTACACTCCATCACATTGCTCATAACCTCGTTTCTTGCACACCATACCAAACAAATCACATGCTCAATCATTCACAGAACACCAACATTATTACATATTTAATTTAATATATTTATTTATTTACTTATTTATTTATTATTATTATTTTATTTTATTTTGTTAATAGTTCACAAGCCACAAGTTTCCAAGCACACGGTTTCAATTCCGCAATTGCTTTTCCTTGCTTTCATGTTCAAATTACCACAAAAGATCGAGTTACAGATTAACACTTTATCACGTTATTCATGCTTTCCTACCACATATATAACTTAATCACGGTTTTCACACAATCACACATGAACAACATATGCAACTAGTGCCCTAATACCAATGTATGCAAATCCTACCTCAGGTCTGGCCTACCCCAAGTACACCGTAGAGGCTCAAAGAGGACCGTGTTGATCAGGCACATCCCTCCAGGTTCCTCCAAAGGACTCAAGATAACCAGATCCGCCCACTACCCTAGGCCAACTAGACCATGCTCGATACCATATTGTCACGCCCGGATTTCCAACCCGAGGAAACCGGTACGTGACTCCCCTTGTACTCACACGGAGGGCAAAGGGGTTAGGATACAAACCCCGAATATAACATTTTAAAACATCCACAACACATTCAAGAAAGAAATGTTCATTAATCCACAATCCAAATCGGTCTTTATTACAACAAAATCCTCTTTTCCATCCATCCCCACTGGGGTTACAACAATTCCCACAAAATAACATAAAAGACAAGTAAAGTAACTAAGGTCTTTCACCTTGGGGTCCCACCTAACGCTTGTAGGTTCCTGCAAGAAAACACACCATGGTAGGAGGGGTGAGCAACCACGCCTCGCAGGGGTCATGTCTCCCCAACCCATCCCATGCTCCTAGCATCTACATGACATGTGTACGAGTGCGGTGTCGTGATACATTCCAACGAGATATAATAACAAACCACCAAGCAAATACAATCATTTCTACATTCACACAAGCTAACACTTTAACCACAAGTGATTTAACCGCCTCTTCAGGCCAATGATTCAAGTGATTTAACCGCCTCTTCAGGCCAATGATTCAAATGATTTAACCGCCTCTTCAGGCCAATGATTTAACCGCCTCTCAGGCAAATAGTTTAACCGCCTCTCAGGCAAAGTTTCCAAACCTCACAGGCTAACACAAAACAGTCCCAGGCTTCCACGACCACCGGGTGTACAAGCAAACACGCAACACATATGGTCATACAGGCATAACATCAAACGCTTAATATGCTTAGTCACACGGGAATAACGTCGAACACTTAGCATGCATATATTCACAGGCTCACGGACCCAGCCCACCGGATATTATTTCAAACACATAACATGCATAGCCTCACAGGCATTATTTCAAACACGTTCGAGCATACACACAAGCATATTCACACAGGCATTTTATCGAACACTTAACATGCACCAACCACCCAACCTCGAAATCACACCAAAACACCACTGAAGGCCAACATTCATATAGGAGGTCACACCTATATGAATTTACATATAAATAATATAACAATAACAATAGAAACTCGAGAAACCCCGTACACAGGGCCTAACCCCAGAATGGACCAGGTGAGACAGAACCCCTACCTTAAAGAAGATCCTCCTTGCTCCCGTGTTAGATGTTGTCCTCCCCACGCAAGACGCTCCTGGCAAGAACACCAGTTCTCCTCCTTTCCCTCTCTCTAGCTCTCTCTCTCTCCACAATGGCCGCAGTGGTGAAAAACCCCTAACCCTAGAACAAGGAGTCTCCTCATCCTTATATAGACCTCCGACTATCAAAACGACGTAGTTTTGATTAAGTGAAACCCAGGATCAAAACGACGTAGTTTTGATTACACAAGCTACCACCTTCTCGCTTCCATACACGCCGAAATATCCACAATTCCAACATGGTCCTTTGGGGAAAAATCATTAGAATGACAAAACCAAGGTAACCATACAAAAACATGTTTGCACGCCAATTTGAACGCCAATTCCCCAATTGGCGTGCAGCTCCAAATGCACTCAAACTTCACCCCAAGCCTCCTTGCATCTTGTAGAGGTCTAGGAAACAAAAATATGCTTGCACGTGAAATGGGTGAATTCACGTGCAGCTCCAAATGCTCTGAAATTTCTGTGGTAGGTAGAGGACCTCATTCTAAGAAACTTTTGTTCTTGCACGCCAATTGTTTGAGGCCATCTACCCTATCAAAAGTGAGCTCCAAAATCTGCCAAAAAGCTTTAAAACCGCAGGTCTATGTATAACATCTTCCTAGGGCATAAATGTACGTTATCACTTGTCACATGCACCTCCCAAAAGTACCCTCTTGGGCTCATCTCTTACCTCAAACTTGTGCACCAACATCCAAGGTGTTTGTGGTTAACTTCTTACACACGGGTTACACACGGGTTACACATGGGTCATTACAAAGGACTTCCAAATATTCTAAAGTATTTGGCTATTGACTTCTTCCCACACCATAATTCATAGGGTGTACATGCTTCTTGGTCTTAATGTTACTCTGTTCGGAAGATGTCTTGCTGTTCTTGTTACCTCTGTCCAAAACCTTGCATGTAGATTAGCTTCTAGCAATAAGGTTCGCCCATTTCAATGACGACCCTATTTTTCCTTTCAACAACTCCATTTCTTTGTGGAGTCCTTGCTCGCTGATAATTGATGTTGAATCCCATGTTTATTCAGGTATCTTTCAAAAGCTTCATTTGTAAACTTAGTACCTTGATCGGATCTCAATATCTTAATCTTTCGACCATAGTCATTTTCGACCATTCTTCTATACTTCTTGAAGCACTCCAAAGCTTTTGTCTTGTGCTTTAGATACATGATACAAGTTCTTCTGGTGAAGTTATCCACAAACAAGATGAAATATCTTTCACCATTGAGTCCCTTGTTTCTTATTGGTCCACATAGGTCTATATGCACAATGTCTGTGAGCTACTTAACCGTACTCTTTTACTTTATAATGAAATCTGGCTTGTTTTCCATGTAGGCATGCTGAGTAGACATGCTCTCTTTCTCTTTTGATGTCTGGGATATCCCTAATAGCCTTGCAGTTCACAAGTCTTCTCATGTTCTTCCGATTCGAGATGTCCTAGTCTTCTATGCCAAAGTTCATTTTCTTCTACTTTCGTCATATGACGACTATGGGTCTTGCTCTCATCAATTACATACAAGTCCCCATCTGTCCTTCTTTAGCCCTTCTCGTGTTGCCATTTTCTCTCTTTACTTGACAACCAGTTTTAGTAAAGGTCACTTCATGACCTGCATCACACAACCGACTAACGGATGCGAGATTATACTTCAATCCTTCAACATGCAACACATCCTTCGGTTTATCCTTACCCCATTTGGCGAGCCTAGCCCCCTTGATCTTCAGAGAGCTATCATTGCCAAATCTCACTTTGTCATATTTGTCTTTGTTTACATCCGACGTTTCTTAGGTCACCAGTCATGTGACCCCGAAGGCGCTATCAAGGATCCACTGTCTGTCCTTGATGTCCGCTTTTAATGCAATCTCAGGCAATGTGAACCACTTCTTTCCCTTTAGCCATATAGACTTGTTTTACTTTAGACTTGAAGCACTCTCCCTGTTTTACTTTAGACTTGAAGCACTCCCCCCTGAGATGTAGGCTTCATAGTCTTCTGAGATGCTTATCACTTTCCTTTTCTCTTGAACTTTCACAGTACCTTTTTTCTTATTCTGCTCAGGAATAAGTACTCTTCTTGCACCGTGTCGTTCACTCCCACAATTATCATAAACATCCAAGTCCGAAAGTACATCGAACTTGTTGCCTGTGGTAATCGGCTTTGGCTTCTACCAAGCATGAAGTTTCTTCATGACCTTGTTCCGACAAAGTAAGTGTAAAAACTTCTAACCGGTTTCTTTCTTTCCTTCGATGCAAGTTCCTTGTGGAAGTCTTCATCACGGTTCTAGGACTTTGCACCGGATACCTCCACCAATATGCCCGGCCATGTATCCCTACACCTGCACAATAACAATGACCCTGAAAGTGGTGTTGTTCACCCTCCGAAAAAGCGGGATCTTCTTCAAAATAGGCCTGGCCTTGACGGTTAGTTTCACAGGTTTACCTTCTTTCTTGAGGGGCACCCGAACACTTGAAGAAATGACATTTGCATTAGATTTCTTCACATTCTTGGAATGCTCAGATTTCCGAATGCATTTGGTCACTCCATTGAGCTTGGACTCCTTCGGATGTCTCTTTATCTTCTTATCATTTACGCCACCCTTCCCTTTCATGTTGCTCGGGATCACGTCACTCACTCTCTCCATTTCATCCAGGTGGATTGTCATGGGAAAAAGGATTGACTATCTTCGTAGGATTATCCGAATTGATGACCATTCCCGTACCATGCGGTGTCACCCCGTTCTTCCGAGCGTCTGGTGCTTTGATGAGTGATCCGATCCGGGAGTTGCCAGAGGTTGAGGCTTGACTGGCTCCATCTTTTGAAATCTTCTATTGAAGGCCTACTAGTTCTTCTTCAAGTAATTGGATTGTGGTGTCTCTGGTGGTAAGTTCCGTAGTGATGTCATCACAAATCTTGATATGCTCCTCTAACTTGAGCTTTAGATTGACAATCTCCTCGCAGAACACCTTGGAGTCCACCAACACCCTATCCTTCTCACCTATGATTTCACCAAGCTCTTCCTTGGTTAACTTGAGCTCTCCCTTGAGCCGCTTTATCCCGCAAGCTCTCTTGCGAATCTCCTCGTAGCAAGCTTTAGCTCCTCCTCCAGATCTACTTCTTCTTCTCTACGCCTCATCCTCCTCAGAGGCGGTGCTGCCATTGTCTACCTCTATCTTGGTAACAAAGGCACAATCCGATGAACATTCCACTTCATCATTAGATTCAAGAAGCCGGCTCATGTAGTTCTTGTGTGAGCCCTTCTTCTTCGTGGAGCCGCTGGTCTTCTTGTGGAATAGCTTCTTCGGTATGATAACTTCTTCCACTTTGTATCCTCTTCATCCGAGGCTTCATCATCTGAGTCATTAGCTTTCAATTTGCATTGAGATGCAAAATGCCCCCGCTTTTCACATTTAAAAAATCCGAGGGAAAGCCCTCTTTCCCTTTTCCTCCAGCTTGCTTTCCTGCTCCATTCTTTCTAAATTTTCTAGTGAAGTAAGCTACCACCTCATCTTTACCATCTTCATCATCACCGTTGTCTGAGGACTCAGCTTCCTTCTTTAATTTTAATTTTCTCATAGCCTTGAAGGCTACTTCTTTTGATTCTTTGGTCGTGGGTTGGGATATAGATGTAGATGGCTCTTCATAAGAGTGCAGTTTTATCTCGAATGCGGTCAACCGCATCGAAGCTCCTACAATAACATTGTCTCCAGGTCTCTGCTATTCTCCAAAACTTCCACCCTTGGAATGAATCTTTTGGGTAGAACTCTTAACATCGTCTTTACTATTGAAAAGTTCTTTTTATTTTTGCCATACTTCTCATGTCATTGACAATTTCAGTTAATCGCACAAAGAACTCCCGTATATTTTCTTGCTCCTCCATTTTAAGAGCTTCGAACCTTGTGTATACAATTGGAGCCTGGTTTCTTTTAATCTGCCATCTCCTTGATAGACACTTTCCAAGTCTATCCCATAAATCCTTCGCAACCCCGCGATCCATCACCTTTGCATATTCGAGTCCGTGAGTGCCGATATAATGACACTCGAGCTCGCCGTTTAGCTCATAGGTTCTTCTTTCAGCTTCGTGGGTTCTCGTCGTTGGCCGGTTCTATATATCCGTCTCCGATTACCCGCTCAATGTCCATACCCATGGACATAAACACGATCTCCATCCTCGCTCTCCACATCTTATAATTTGTGCCATCAAAGATAGGCACTCTCTTAACATAGTTGGAGCTGGTACTTGGTCCGCCGATTGGAATCTCCATTTAAAGACTCTTGCTTGGTCACTAAGTCGTTAAGCCCTGAGATCTTAAACAACACTAACTTATCAAGTCGTGTGATCACTTCTCCATAGAGTGATAGATCCGCCCAAGTGAGAACGTAGCTCGATGCCAATTAATATTCCTAGGTTCCAAGCACAGTTATCTTTAAATAAGGGTTTGTATACGAGAGAGGGGTGTGAATCGTATACTATAAAACTTTCCTTAAGTTTTATGAGTAGGATACTTAGGAGAGTTCTTTCACGAGATGCGGTCTTCGTTTGGGTGATGTATTAGTGTCTCATGCAAAGTCGACCACAAGCAGGCATGTATGAGAAAGAAAGACAAAGACACAATATACGTTGTTCGATCAATGTGATCTACTCCACGGTGGTGAGGGTATACCTACACCAAGTCCAATCCACTATATATCTTGTAGTACGGTAGGGTCTAGCCCTTTTTACAAATAGGATAAACTCTCTCTTCTTTTCAATGCAAATACAAAAACAAGTATTGCTCTAGACTTTACTCCTTTGTAAAAACGTCTCGTGCAATTTGCTCCTTCGTTGATGACTATTTGCTATGCTCGACTTTCAATCACTCCATTGCCGGATTGATGATCTGTTTCACTAAATGTATGAGGAATAAAGATGGATGAACTCACTGTTATCTTTCTTTCAATCCTCTCTCTCTCTCTCTCTCTCTCTCTCTCTCTCTCTCTCTCTATTTTTTATGAACTACTCTACATCGCCTTTTGTATCTCTGCAGATACGTTTCTTCATTGCACAAAGAATATTATTCGGCGCTCTTTTACGTCAGGCACATTCCTTGCTTTTTATAGGCTGGTCAAAGTCCGAAACCCTCCAGCTAGGGTTAAACATGTTTCAGCCTGAGATCTTCACCTGTAGAAACAAGTTAAACCCCTCTCGGATGACGTCCACATGTTTTGCAGGACTCGGTGTACTTAAAAACACTACTCGGGTAATGAGTTACCGAAACGATGAGTGTCCGCGCGTTTCACTCCTTCGTAGCGCACTCCATTCCTTTCACAAGCCACGGCCTCGGAGATATTGCCTCGTAGCCTTTCTACGAGTCTACAAGTCTTCTTCTTTGATTCTCTACGAGTCCGAGTCTTCGAACCAAGGGCATTCATCTTCCAATACTTTTGCTCTCGGCTTCGAAGCTAGGTCGAATCGATCTTATAAGCTTTTAAGCTCTACGAATCTTCGAGTCGGACAACCGCATTCTGCCTTGGCTAGTAGCTACTTTCGGGTCGTGCAACAGGTCTTACGACCCTGCGAGCTTTAGTACACGACCCTACGAGCTATGACTCTACGAGTCTTAGCTTCGAATCTGCGAGACGCGGCTTTGCATCTGTTTGCACCTTGAGTCTACGACCCTACGACCCTGTGTCGCTTCGAGGCTTCGACCCTGTACCTCTTCGAGGCTTCGACCCTATGGTCCTTTGAGCGTGCTACGAGCCTCATAGTCCGTCAATCTACGTCCTGCGAGTCTTCGACCTTCGAGTCTTTTGATCTACGACCTTCGAGTATACGACCTTCGAGTCTTCGATCTACGACCCGCAGGTCTATGACCTTCGGGTTATGACGTACATAGGTAGACTCCCTCTACGAGCTCACTCTAAGAGATCACTCTATGAAGTTGTCCAACCAAGTACGGCAGATCTTCGACCCGGACCGTCGAGCCTGCGCGTTCCGTTTCCTGCAACATGTTGACAATAATGACAATGTAACCTTGCAGGAACAATAGATAGATGCATACCTCTATATTCATTTAAGGTTGATAAAAAGTATTATCATTGACAGCATTGTGGTTAACAACAAAGACAACACAATTAGCTATGCCAACTCTCAACAACTCACATAGGGAATAACATAACTGGCATATTTACTAAGCCTTTACCGCAAGATTTGTTTGAGCAACATCGAGCTAGTCTCGGTGTGTACCCCTTTCATTGAGGGAGTAGTATTAACCCCGAATACCCGCCAAGTTCCTGTGAGAACCCCTAGTTCTTTTCAGTCATATCTACTTTGTAGAGGATGTGTTGTTATGAAGCCTTGTTTCAATTCTTTGGAATTGTTGTCAAAGGGGGAGAAATGTTCAAGAAAGGGGGAGTTGACCTTCTATTAGGGGAGTTGTTTCTAGTGGGAGGACTATCCTTTCACAAGGGAAGGCTTGTAGTAAAGTAGCGTGCAAGATTAATATGCGATGTCATATATAGGGGGAGTGTGTGTCCGACTACACACGAAATTGTTTTTGTAGGAGGTGTAATGTGATATTGAAGTGGATTTTCTTATTGTAGTCTATATTCGTAGTTCAAAAGGCTCTAGCAAAGTTGAAACCATTATGTGTTTTTTCGTGGTAGGATTTCCAGTGGCTTAGAGATAGTTAGCAATGGTGCAATGAATGACAAAGTGACAAGATGTCAAAGTGAAGAGAAAAGTAGTTGCCAGCAATTCCAAAGGGGGAGATTGTTATTTCCAATGTGAGTTGTTAATAGTTGGCATAACTGATTGTGTTGTCAATCATAATTTTGTCAACCATTGTCCTTGTTGTTAACCTTAAATGAAGATAGAGATAAACATCCATTCAAGACAAACTTGCACCATATGAAAGAGGAGGTCTAGACAAGCAGATATCATGTGAACGACTCACACCTATACCAGCCATTCATAGCCATTTGTTCATACATGAAGTACCCTATATATTCGAGGAGGAGATATCATGTGAATGGCTTACACCTATAACAACCGTTCATAGCCATTTGTTTATACATGAAGTACCAAATATATTCAAAGGGAGATATCATGTGAATGGATCACACCTATACCAACCGTTCATTGTCTTCTGTTCAAAAAGTCAACTCGATTTCCCATGGGGCCATATACATCTGAATGGTTCATTGTGTATCCAGCCGTTCACATATAATGATAAGGAATTTTAGAGATTTTAAGCTCCAAATTAAACCAAATTTTACCCATGGATAGAGAACTTCAAGATTTACAAGTTTGCTTTTGACCTCAAGTCATTTTGAGCTCTATACAAAAGTTATGGGCAAAATACTCACACGGAAACCATAATCATAGGTACGTTCAGACCTTTTGAGCTCCAAATGGCACCATATTTCACCAATGGATATAGGACTTCAATATTTATAACTTTGCTTTCGATCTTAAGTGAATTCGAGCACTCTAGAAAATCTTATGTGCAAACTACTCACACCTGAGACGTACAAACATAATGATGAGGATGTTCAAACTTTTTTAGCTCCAAATTTTATGAAATTTTACCATTGGATAGAAGAATTCAATATATAAAATTTTGCTTTTACCTCAACTGAATTCGAGCCCTATAGAGAAAGTTATAGTTAAAATACCAACATTAGCACATGCAGATCATAGTTCATCAAATGAATGGCCGAGATTTCTTAATTTAGGTGAACTTGATCTAATGGTTAAGAATAATTCATTTAAATGAACTCGATCCAATATCTGAGATAAAGTAGAGAAAGTGATTAATGGTTGAGGCTTGGTTGTTCTAATTAGGTTAACATCCAAATTAAGTTGGCTAATCCAATGGTTTGGATCATCGAGTGAAATTAATGGCCAGGAGTTTGATTGAGGAAGATGTAGGGTTTTTGACTCATATACCGGGGGTTGTGGAGGCTGTGAATTGAGATTAACAGATAAAGAGATAGAGAGAAAGAGATATTAGAGATCGGAGAAAAGATATACAAGAGGTGAAGCTTTTGGCGTTTACGGAAATCATCTTGAGACGAGCTTGTTAACTATGACATCAAAGAGAAGATCACGAACCAATCCGTTGAAGTACTCTGATCGGAGAATAAGGAATCTTAGATTATCGGTGTTGAAACTCTTCTATGGGTTGGTATTGTTCTCTTTGTATTCGTTCTTATTACTATTGTTGTAAAAACCAGGAACTAGTGAGGTTTGGTTTTTGTTGAAATTGGGTAGTGAACCCTAAATTTGTAAGGTGGTGAACCTTGGATAACAGTGTGTTATTCCAAAATTGATAGTGGAGATTCGTGATCAGCTGATTGCTAGTTATGCCGTGGATGTAGCTCTACTCATTGTAGGATGAACCACGTAATAGTTGTATGCCTTGTCTTTGTTATTTCTTTTTATTTGGTATATAAACACAAAATTTGGAATTGATCAAGTGAGCATCACAAGTAAAAAGGAAAAGGGTAAAAAATATATTGATACATCGATTCACCCCCCTTTTAGCGCGTATCTGGAATTTCAACAACCACTAGGGAAACTCTATAAACCGCTCTCGTGCCCTCTAGTAAATCAGGGTCTACTCGAGAATCTTGTTGATCGACCCTTGCTTTGCATATAGTTGCTCCCCCATACTCCGCCCTGAGTTTCTTATGCCCTTTTAACCGCTCTTGGCCTCCCCTGCTCCTATTTTCCCTCGTCCAGACCTCTCTCCAAAATTCTCACAAGCATCCACCACCTCTACATATGTCCTCGGCTTAAGCACCTCCATCCCCTGCCTCAAGGCAAGCTTGAGACCCATTATGAATTTGTGGGCCGGAACTCCCATTCGTACTCGCCACCGAATGCCCGGTCTGCCTCAAGTTGTCAAATTCACTCCTTTTGTCCCTCACATCATAGCATACTTGCAAGAATTTATCCCATAACATGTCCCTCACATCACGGCTACCCGCAATGCTCATCCACCACTCCAGGTCCTCCCCCTCCAATCGCCTAATTGCTAACCCGACCTTCTCTTCCTCCTGGTGGAAAGAGGAAAGAGAAGATAGGCTTTATGTGCCACAACCACCGCTTTGTTGCCACTACTCCATCTCCACCTTTGAACCTCGCCGGATTTTCCTTTCGGAACTTGGCCGCCAATCCTCCGTAGCCCTCCTCTCGAATCTCCTCATCTCGTGGGATATCCCCTCCCTAAAATGGAGGTGGGGGTGCTCCCCACCGTGTAGCAATCTCCTCTCTCATTCCTTGCATTGCCTCACTTAGTGTCTAAAACTAAGGCATAAGTTATGCCATGAGGTCAGCTCCTCCTGCTGCCCTGACTTGGGTTGACACCTTATCCCCAGCAGCGTCCCCCCTCACGCGGTATTATAATCGGAGGCATGATTCTACATAAGAAAATAAACACAACCCAAACTTATACTTCCTCAACCCCACCTGTCTCAAAATCTCATAAAAATAAAGATACGTCATCCCATCACACCACATTACTCAAAACACATATACATCTCATGATTCACACTCATCATATGATAACATGCCACACCTCAAGAAAAAAATATCTCAATTATATTGTATTAATCATCACACTTATAAGAAGTCAAAGCACATCACATACTAGTGTCCCACACTATACATGTATGCACTCTCAATGCACATCCTACTTCATGACTCATTATCCCTGCAACACACGCTAGGGAAACACAAGAGTTTCAGTGATCCGACAACTCCCTCCATGTACCCTACAGGCCTCGAGGATGACTTACCCTCCCAGTATCATAGCTCAAACCGCTTTCATACCATTTGTCACGCCCTGAGTTTTCCAACGTCGAGAAACCAGTTAGTAATGGCCCATCCCTCACACCCAGGAGGACAAGGAGTTGGGGGATGGCCACTTAAATCGGGCTCCCTCTAGGGTGCTTCCTGAAACCTGTTACAACCTCACTTTATGCCATGCACAAGACATATAATAAACACTTCACTTACATAACAATAAGTCACTCACAAAATAAATAGGGTCTCCAACCCCTAAATATGGTGTCTTAATAGCAAATATTCTCAAATGTATACATAGGTGTCGGTCTAAAAAACATTACAATGTCCCAACTATAACATAATTCAAAGAAAGGAAACTAAATAGAAAATGGAATGTTCTTGCCTCCACAACCGGGTGATCTCCTATCTCTTTCTAGGACTTGTAAGGGAAACATTAAAGGTGGGAGAGCACACCATAGTTCATTAGGGATTAAGTCTCCCAGGGCCATGTCACGCCCCCGAATTCCAAGAAACCAAGAACCAGGAACATGACTTCCCTTGCCTGCCCTCGAAGGGTCAAGGGGTTGGTGACAAGCACCAATAGAGACTACACCGTGGGTCTTTGTATTAATCATGCAAATTTGTACGGTCATATATCAATGGTAATCCTATACTTTTCCCTACATCATTATGCATACAATAAGTCAAATAGTCATACATATATCACATCACAAATAGTGTACGAATACAATTGTCCAGGACCTATGTCTGGGATATAATACATAATCAATATAGAATACAATACTATCTCATACATCAACGCAGTGGGCACGTCCTCCTGAAAGAAAGTCTTCCACTAGTCACGGGTCACACTTAAAAAGGGTAAACAACAAAGTAGTAGTGAGCTACAAGCTCGGAGGTGATCCTATAACTCCACATCATTCTACTATGAAAAATAGATAAGTTCATACTACATGTTCGGTGTACTCGTGCACCATGTATTGAGTAAAATTATTAGAACTTAGCCTTGCAAACAAATATCAGGACCCTGACCTATCCACAATAGGATAGCTTGTCCACAATCCTCAACAAGATCCCACTCAGGGCACTCAACCCTAGCACCACGAGCTCAACGACTTAACTCAAGCCACAACCTATCACCATGAGCTCAGCAGCTCAACCCAGGCCTTGGCCTATCACGTCAATCACATAGTACAACTTGTGCATCACGGTGAGAACACAAACCGACCACAAAGCCCAAGGTCCAAATCAACACAAATGTGGCACCTTCGGAGTATGGCCTTAGGGTTTCACAATACTCCCTTTATAATAGAGTCGGTCTCCACAAATCTATTCTCAAGTCTTGACTAAGAGAGAGGATTTTTGTAGAAGGTGTTTTCTTGAAATAAAAAGTCCCTGCAATGGTTCCTCATATAATAACTAAGATAACCTTATTTTTGGGGATTTTTTCGAGAGGTCTAATTTCACTTTGCAAATAGTCACCTTCAACCAAAAACTAGATTTTTCCGAGATTCAATACTAATTTTCATTTTTCACATTTTGAAGGATTGAGAATTTGATTTTCTAGTATTTTTCTTTAAATCCGAAAGGGAGTATTTTGTTATTTACATTGTAACTTAAGTATAGTACTTTAAAGGTTTACAATGTAAATAGTCTTGCTATTTTTTGGAACCGCTAACCTAAAGTCGTGGAACCGCTAACCCGAAGCTCTAACCCGAATAATCGAAGGTTTGATTCAAAGGTTTGACCCTTCGACCCGCCAACACTTCGACCCTTACAGTTTGCCAAAGGTACTGTTCATCATCATTTTAGTCCGTTCTTCGCCTGAAATCACTCCGGTAGCCTCGGCGGCCTCTAGACGCTCACAAATGCACTTTTACTTAACAAACTATAATATACACCCCAAAATGTGTTGTGAATGCCTCTAAATCACACGGTAACAACAATAATACACACACACACACACACACACACACACACACACATATATATATATATATATATATATATATATATATATAGATTATATCCATCTAGATTTAGATCCAGACTTCCATGGTTGACTTCTCAACCCTCATGCAATACACGGTTATAAAACCCCCCGGATCACAAAAATACATACCCACAACTCTCTCTCTCTCTCTCTCTCTATATATATATATATATATATATATCATATCTTAACCATAAATCTTATGCTAAACTACTAGATCCAACCCACAATTGTATTCCCCCCCCCCCCCCCCCCCCAAAACCTAGGGTTCATGCTAAATCTCATAAGTCATGGCGAACTCATGCATATCAAGAACATAATCGAGATAAGAAGTTTAGGAATACTTACCTGGAGTGATTCTTTGAGTTCCATGAACTCAAATCGCCAAGGCTTCAAGCTTCCAAGCTCTCTTTCTCTCTCGTAAACGCACCAATGTGATAGTGTAAAGTGGAAGCTCTCTTTCTTTTCCTCCTATTTATATTTACCTGGTAATTCTTAAATTAATAAACACCCAAAATTACACAACTAGCTTTCCAAGATCCCAAACTCCAAATTAGACCCAACTACGGCCAAAATGCTCGTATCAACGAGCACAATACCAAAATGATATCTTCATTACCAAATAAATACTATCACATCAATCAACCTAAACACGGGTCTTTACAAGGCTACCCCAATATCCCTACCTCTATATTCTTTGTGAACACTTGTGTTAGTGTAGTGTAATGAATCATAGTTATACAACACAGATAGAAAAACACAAAGATTCTTGTCCACTATAGGACATTCTCATGCTCACCTTTGGGCTATCCCCTCAATGGGACATCAATACTCAAGTCCACACTAGGATTGTCCCCTCATTGGGACCTTAATGCTCAAGTCCACTCTAGGATTGTCCCCTTAATGGGACCTCAATGATCAAACAAAGAGAAATAAAATAATTCAATAATAATAGCACACTTGATGAAACATTATACATTAGAACACGGTTAAGACATCTCAAATACACTAACTTAGTTCTCAAAACTCTTTGTATCGACCACAAACCTCACTATGTTGACCATAACCATGAAAACTCTCCATATTGACCAAAGGGGTTTGATTTCCCTATGTTTTGGTTGATCCAGCTCCTTGATCGACCACATCGACTACTCTATGTCGACCACGTTGACCACTCTACATTGGCCACGTCAACCATATCGACTACGTCGACCACCCACATCGACCCCTCAATTCTAGATTGATCAAACTATGAAGAAAGGTCTCTAGAGTCTCCTCTGGTTGACCTCGACCAACATTAGGCAAGGTCGATCATGTCGACCAAGCCACGTCGACCACTATACGTCGACCTTGTCGACGTTCTTCTTCACTTCCAGCGGGCTCTTTACTCAATTTTACACAAAACTCTTTTCTTAAGGACTTAAACAGGATCGTTAACCTATAAGCATTAATTCTCAACATCTTTCTCACATTCAAACAGGTTTATATGAATTGTAGCACAATCAATCACTCAAAACACATCATAGGCCAAGATTAGGGTTGTACATACACATCTCTTTAGCCTAACTCTATACAACCAAAAACAAGGATGGATATAAAGAGATAGAACCACCTACCTCAATGATCCGGTGTTAGATTAAAAGGTTTATTTTTCACAATCTTGCTTCTAGGGTTCCTCTTTTACCTTGTGTTCTCTAATTCCTCTCTCCTCTCTCTCTCTCTCTCTCTCTCTCTCTCTCTCTCTCTCCCACCCTACGCTCGATGGCAAAACTGATATGCTCCCCTCTTGTTTGCCTTTTCTCTTTTCTTTTCTTTTAATATACATATAATATATTATTAAGACAAGTCATATTATTTAAATGTCTAAATTACTAAAATACCAATACATAAGTTAACACTATTGCTTGAGTTCCCGAACTTCAAAACAGACCTAAGTATAGTCAAACTTCCTTAGTTGTTGTGTCCAATCACATGCTCCCATCCATATATCTTGATTTTCGCTCTAACACAAGGTCCACTCCTTGGACCAAGAACATAAGTCCTCATAGGGGGTGAATAGGACTCTCTAGAAATTCTTCCTAAGCTTTTTTTGGGCAACTAGTTACTAATTGCAGTGCATAAATAGTGTAGAAGACAATTAGAATTAGTGGAGGCATTTTATATTATCAAATGATACTTACAACAATATAGAAGCAAATCTTTGTTGTTTACACACACTTTGATCTACCGAAAGAAAGAATCTCTCTTTTGTTTACAGTAATTAGTCTGACACTATTATTTTTGTACATAAATTCACACAATTACACAAAGAATATTTTCTATTCAAGCACAGGTGTAAAGATGTATGTAAGCATACTCTTGTCTTCGTTTTTCCATCCATTTATACACAACTTGCTCTCAATGTCTTCTTGGAACTTGGTATATGTGTTATGGAGAGCTAGATAAAGAATAAAGAATGTTGTCTCCATATTCTTATTGTTTATTTCCCATGGCTCGAGGTATGTAGGGTATGGCTGCATGGCTCAAGGTATTTTGTGTTGGGGCTGCATGGCTCGAGGTATGTTAGAAAATGAATAAAGCATAAAGCGATTGTAAAGTTTCAACATATCTTGTGCCAACAAATCCGAGTAGTCCATGTGTAAGCTTGTCGAATAGCACTTATGAAAGTCTCTTAGCTTACAACAGAGCTAATAGAGATCCTTCGGAACTTATGAGGTTGTTCCGAGTTTATTTTGAGTTTATTTCGAGCTTGTTAGGATAAATCGAGATTCGCTTGCTTATATTAGGCCATTGGGCTTGAATCAGATTTTTGAGAGTGATCCAGGAACTTGATAAATGCCATATACATAACTTTGTTAAATTAAAACTCGCATTATACCGAGACCTAGTTGCATATACCAAGACTTGATGAATGTTGGATGCTTATACCGAGACTTGGTTGCTTATTTAGAGACTTGATAAGTGTCGGATAAGGGACTTTGTTAAATCGGAATCGCTTGGTTATATCGAGTCTTTTCTTTATATCGAGCCTTTAAGATACTTATCTTTTAGTTAAACCAAATCAATAAAGCTTTTGGATAAGAGACTTCATTTGTCTTATACCAAGCCTTTTAAATATGTGTCTCTTAGTTAAACCGAGTCAACAAAACTTCCAGGATAAGAGACTTCGTTAAACCAAGTATTTTAATGGTTATTTTGAATCTTTGTTTTATCCTGAATATTTGACTTCTCGGTTATATATCGAGTCTTTAGTTGTTACTTACATTGTTTGTTCCGGATCATGATTATGTATCATGATCTTCTTCACTCTTTGGAAAACTTTCATCAATATTTATACAAACCTTTCCAAGTGTCTTTATTATGATATAAGGTTGTCAATAAAGTTAATATTTTGTAATTCATTAGTGTATACCACAATAATGATATTTAAACCAATTCACATAGGATTTTATTAACATTTTGCAAATTTAGATTAAATCCAACGAAGAGAGCTTACTCAAAGCAAGTATGGCACGTAGTGAATGCTTCATGCACGTCCCGTGTATGCTTCATGTAGTTATGTGGGCAATGGTTAAACACAGGTGGTTGCATGGAAGGAACATGGCACGTAGCGCTCGTTATATGCACATGTTGTGCAATAGTTGAAGACTTGACGTTTGCCTCTAAGCCTATTGTTTTGTCCTAGTTGTAGCTCCCCTTTATATATATGTGTGTGTGTGTGTGTGTGTGTGTGTGTGTGTGTGTGTGTGTGTGTGTGTGTGTGTGTGTGTGTGTGTGTGTGTGTGTGTGTGTGTGTGTGTGTGTGTGTGTGTGTGTGTTTGTAACACCTATAAACCTAAGTTTACTACAAGTAAGAAGAACTTCTAGTACAATTGTGGATGTAGGTCTTTCTAACCGAACCGCATAAATCTCTATGGCATCACTTGTGTCTTTGTTTTCTATCTTACAATTGTCTATGTGCATTTGTGTTTGCGATCATTTATAGATGCATGCTTATCTCGGTTTCGTTATATATATATATATATATATATATATATATAAAAATATATATATATATATATATAAGTTTTCCTTTTTTTGGTAGTGATTCCAAAGAGTTTCCGATTAGAATATAGAGAAATAATATATATAATTGGCTCAAAGCATCATTGCGAAACCATGGATGATGTAAATGGTCGATATTTATTTATATTCCTCCCTCCCCCTTCAATGATCTGGAATGTTGTCACATCATCACGGTTACCCATTGGTTATGTAATCCCAATGGTACGTAACATTACTATAAGCTTTGCCAATCGTCAGAAGGTGACAACTATAACATAAAGTCGTCACATAACATTAACTTTTAAAAGCACTAAAATCAGCTTAATTTTTCACCATTTTTTCTAATAAATTTTAAAAATTAAATTACGTTTTACTTTCATATATAAGTAAATAATATAATAGATTTTCTTAATTACTTGCTATATCATTAAAATAATATTCTATTACCTTTTTATTTAATAATAATTTTTATAATTTAATATAAAATAAAAGTAAAAGTTGCGAAAAAATGTGAAGAAGAAAAGTGAGAATTATATATATATATAACTTAATAATCATAGATAATAAATAGTATTTCCCAATATATTGATAAATACTATACAAATTTAATATAGAAAATTAAATATAAGACTTGTGTTGGAATAATTTTATAAGTTTTAAATTTTTTTTCTAAATAGAGGAAAATGAACTTTTATAAGAAATTTATACTAGTGTTCTAACAACAATATATATATATATATATATATATATATATATATATATATATATATATATATATTGAAGCCGATGGATAGGCGTAAAGGATAATCTTTATTATGATTATCAGAGAGGTGAGATTTCCCCTCTTATATATATATATATATATATATATATATATATATATATATATATTCACATATAGAGATTTCTTTCGATGTGAAGATTAATTTTTTACTTTCAATTCCAACAATAATCTTTATTTTAACTTTATTTTTATTAAAATAATAAAAATAATAAAACAATCAATGAAAAATAAGAAAGGAATAAAATTTAAAAAATAATATAATAATATATAAAAAATAAATAGTAATTTTTTATTTTAAAAAAAATCACTAGCAAAAACTTCATTTAGAGAAAATAAAATAGAAAATAGAGTGAAATTTTTAGATTTCACTCATTATTTGTAAAGAATAAAAAACCTATTAGAGTTATAAGTGTTTGTTTTAGCGAAAACACACTGTTCTCTATGGTAATTATTCAATTGTTAGGATTTTTACAACGTAACATATATAATTTGTCAAACCTTACACATCCATGCATTGCTAAACTTGAAATGGGAGCCGCAAAAGATGAATGATTTGGATTTAATTTTATGAAGGTGACGGTGGACTTTGTTCACGTGAGTAAAAGTCGTGTTTAGGACGATCCGGGCCCTCACATGAAGCTGTTCCGGTCACCGGAGCTCGGCCCACACAGAGCGACGTCTCCGGTGATGGCGGAACCCATACTTTGATCGGGATCAGGCCACGAAGGGCATGGATACAATATATATATATATATATATATATATATATATATATATGTATATGTATATTTAAATAGCTAATGTTCACAATTCTAAAACGAGGCCATATTTTATTATTTTAGAACGGTACGAACAGAAACAAAAGTAAAGAAAAGGAAAAAAAAAAGGCTTCTTTCATGCTCCACAAAGTTGTTCACAACAACATCAAGGCCAAATGCAATTATTAGTCTACAACAGCTGAGGCGACGGAGAGGCGGAAGAGAAACGAGTTGGCGTACTGGAAGTGAATGGAGGTGCCGCTTTGGAGAGGCATGCCATTGTTCGCAAGGCAGTCGTCGTAGCCGAGGCGCTTGAAAATAATGGGATTGATGAGGCGGATAGAAGCGAACCACCCGCAGTGGAGGTGGATATCAGAAATGGAGTTGCCGTTGACGCAAATGTTACTGATGGTGACGGTATAACATGGGATGCCGTTAGGGAGCGTACCAGTAGGACCTTGGCTGATCACTATACTGTCCTTTGAACATGGGTTCACATCATCCCCTAGGCGGAGAAGCTTGCGACTTGGAAGAGAGGCATTCAAAGCCTTGGCCAAAGTGTTGGAGGCTTTGTGGGAGGTTTCGAAGCCTGCAATAAAGAAGAAAACTCTATTTTCACTAGATCCAATGAACACCAATGTCTACAGTAAATATATATGTGTGCGCGCGCGCGGCCTAGTAATATATATAATTAAATGCTGTTTTCAGTATATATATATATATATATATATATACACGTGTGAGAATATATATATATTTATCACAGTGGTCACATACCAGTCGAATATGGTATCAGCAGCAACCATAGGAAAAATAAAACCATTGCCGGCATTGTATCTTTGGAATGCGTTGTTGAGGACTGTTTTTTAAGGATATTTTGAAGGGAGGGTGGGGATGAGGATATATTTATACACACATATGTATTGGGGGTGAGCTGAACTCTAGCAAATAAAATAATCAGATAAGAACTAAGCTTTTCAGTAACTCATTAACTCAAAATTTATGGATTTACGAGTTCGTGAAAATCCAACTGTTTACGTAGTTCCCAAAACGTCTACATGCAGGAACCTAGCTTCTTCGGGAAAAAGCGAAGGATGGAGAAAGTTTAGGGGAACGCGCGCTAGTTTAGAAATATTTTTTAAACCTCTAAGCTGAGAGAGAAAGGATGTAGGCATGCAGTACAATTCCTGTTGAATCATAATCAAGTGGATCGCCGTTGATTTAAATGTATTACGGTTCCAAGACGCTAGCTATAGCTAGCTAGCTAGCTAGCTAGCTCCACGAGCGTCACAGAAACAATTATAATTAACTTTACGGTTTACTAGTTCGGTTCTTGCCCTTGGGTTATGGAATATCTGCCCTCCTGCAGTGTGCCACTCCCTTTCCCACTCCGCCTTTTCTTCTGTCGTTCGTCTAAGATTTCAACATTTTCTTGGAGTTCCGGTTTGCATACTCTTTAAAACTTCAATTTTTGGGAACCATATCATTCCCTTATTTGTAGGGACTGTTTTGATAGTAGCATTAGTACGTGTTTGTTAAGAAATATGGGGTATTGTAAAAGTAGAATATTTTTTTTAGTTTATTTTGCTTACCATATATATATACATATATATAGTTTCTTTATATTTAAGTAACTTATTATGTTATTTTTTCTTAAATTGAATTAGGTAGTATATATAATTATGAATGACAATGAGATATGTTTGAGAAGGATTACTCTTACTCGTGAATCTGTCTTATTTAAAAAAAACTTATTCCAAACCTGTGGAAAGAGTCACATATTGAATCTATTTCTCTCAATCAATAGACCATACAAAAGAATTGGTGACAACTATTTTTTTTAATCATATTACAATTTGGTGGGAGCGCATTGTGCAATGTGAGTTGAGCACCCACGTAATGTAATTGAATCTAGAGGTAGCTAGGTGAAATTGGGGAATGACACATTTAATTATCACGAATATGAAAGGAAATCATAAAAGCTCAACTAATCCAATAAAAATAAAAATGAGATAAGGTAAATATATAAAAAATTATAAGTATAATATATATCACATGACACTCATGTTATATAATATCTTATGAATATATATATATGAAAATCATAATATAACATAACGATTTAAGTTAACTATCTAGATATTAGAACATAATATATTATCAACTAAAACAATTCTCTTCAATGAAATTTTTTATCCAGTACATTGAAGTCATTGTGAAACTACCTATCAATTTACTTTGTCCAAATATAAAAAAAATGTTATAACAAGATTAACATACATAACATAAAAAAAACTAACCAAAGAGGGGCTCCACTCCCTCCTACATCAAAGAGAGAATTAAATCTGGCCCATTTGGGCAATTCGCCTGCTGAATGTTCACCATATATATATATATAATCAAATTAGTTTTTTTTTTAAAATATGTATACAAATATTCCACATTTTGAGGAAAATAAAAATAATAATTTGGGTTGTAAATTATTATAATGTGATGCATTTTTATTCTTGCTAAAAATTTAAAATTTATAAAAAAAAATTGGAGTAAAAACTATTATGGTGTCAACATTTTTATTATTCATTTTTTAACCCAAAATGTCAACTATTTTTATTGTAGTTATATATATATATATATTTATTGTAGCCTAAACTCCCAATAGGCTAACATAACAACTGTGATTAATGGGTTTGAGTTATATATACATACACACACATACATATATACATATGTTATTATTATAAAAGAATTCACAGAAAAATTAATAAAAGTGGAACGAAAAATCAAAACCGTGTCCATTTGGGCAGTGTGCACGTCATACTTCCACTGTATATATAAATAACAAGATAAAAAACTAGAAAAAATTAATTTTTGTAAAAACAAATTGTCATCACCCGTTTTTGACCGGGCTCGTGCCGACTTTTGTGAAAAGGACTCCATGCTAGTTCATTTAGTTGATCCTAGAGTCATCCTCGCACAAGGCTCACACAAACCATGAAAGAAAAGAAAAACACAGAGTCGCCACCAAAAAATTAGAGGTGTGATTGGGAACCTAAAAAAGAAAGGTCTACGGTTCAGAGATTTAAGGTTCGGAAGTCAGTTACGTGTGGGGAAGGAAGAAGAATTCTTGCACCCCTACAACGCCCATTATTGGTACCTAGTTTTGATCTATGGGTGCTTGCTTGCTTTATCATTTATTCAAAAAGAGTTTTTGTATTTTCAATTTTAAGAAAAAAAAGAAAGATTTTAGGATCTAGGCCTTAAAACAACAAAGAAAGAGATTTTAATAAAGTAAATAAAAAGGAACATTCTAATTTTAGAAAAAGAATGTGGGATCTAGGCCCATGTGACAGTATTGCATTTTTATAAGAAAACAAAAGTAATTTTCATTTTTTAGAAAAGAAAACAAAAGCAATTTGAAATCAAATAAGAAAATACTGCCACAATTGATATTGGCCCAGGCAGACTAGGATGTGAGCATCTAGGGCTCAACCCTCATGACCGGCCAGGCCTTGTTTAAATTTTCTAGAAAAGATTTAAGTTTTTTTTTTTTTTTTATATTTTTTTTAACAATAAAGGAGAGAAAGATATACAAAATGTTTTTTTTTGTATTTTCTTTAAC
Source organism: Taxillus chinensis (assembly GCA_023512835.1). Lineage (NCBI taxonomy): Eukaryota > Viridiplantae > Streptophyta > Magnoliopsida > Santalales > Loranthaceae > Taxillus > Taxillus chinensis. The sequence goes on along the minus strand of CM042087.1, from coordinate 54,348,826 downwards.
AATAAAGGAGAGAAAGATATACAAAATGTTTTTTTTTGTATTTTCGTTTTTTTAAACTATAAGAAATAATGAAAAAAAGAAAATAGAGAAATTTTTGGGTTTTATGTTTGAAAACAACACAAATAAGATAAAATAAACGAAATGGAGAACCTGAAAGAATGAATGATGCAGGTTTGAGTTCATTTTCCCTTCAAGTGACGCTTTTCTGAAAACACAAAGGTTAGAAAAAAGAAGCCTTTCCAACCACAGCTCCTTCCCATGAAGAAGAGTGATTCTGGGTGCTTTCCCCTTTGCAAATGAGTATATATCTCTTTGAAAATTTCCAGGGTATGCTTTCCCTCTCTGATTTTTATCTCTAAGAAATCGAGTCAGAAAGCTCTCTCCCGGAATAACCTCTTCTGCTACTTGATAATTGATGCCTCCTCCCCTTGCCTCTTGGGGCAGTCTATTTATAGGAATCCCAGGGGAGACAGCCCGTGCCTCGGCATTTATTGGATGCCTTACAGTCCCCATGAGTCAACTACATCGTTTCAATGAATTAATGACTTCGGAAATGGGATTCTCGGTTCCCAGCGATTTACAATAATTTACGCCCAAGTGCTCGAAAATAATTAAATCGTTTGAGATTATTTAATCCTCTGTTGTACCTGGAAGCCTTGGTGGGTAAGGACGGAATGCATTTCTGGATGTATTGGAGCCGTTGGGAATTAATATTTATGCAATCCCCAAGGTCAACTGTGATGTCCCGAGGAAAATGACATTTAATTATAGAGGTCTTCCGTCCCTATACTCAAAAATGGAGTTCCGAGACATTTGAATTTAATATTCGGAGACTCCTCAATTCCCACGCTTAAAAAAGGGGGTTTCGAGACACCGGTGGCATTTAATGCACTTAAAAAGAATTTTCTAGATTTTTTAGAGTGTCGGTGCTTTGGAGTCACTTCCGGACCTCTAGAGGAGCTATTTCGGAGTTTTTCCAAATTATTGACCGGATTTGACCTCCTGGATCTGGGCTTATTCCTGGGTCGAGTGGCCTTATTCCGCATCAATAGGTCCGTATTCCGCATTAACAAGCTTATTCGGTATCAATGGGCCTAGCTCGGATTTGACCTAGTTTGACCACCGGATTTGGGCTTAGTCCGCATCAACGGGCTTAGCCCGGATTTGACCAGGTTTGACCTTCGGATCTGGGCTTATTTCGGATCAGTGGCCTTATTCCGCATCGGTAGGTTCTTATTTTGCATCGGTGGGCTTAGCTCAGATTTGACCAAGTTTGACCACCGGATTTGGGCTTATTCTGGATTAGTGGCCTTATTCCGCATTAGTGGGCTTAGTTCGGATTTGACCAAGTTTGACCACCGGATTTGGGCTTAGTCCGCATCGGTGGGCTTAGTCCGGATTTGACCAAGTTTGACTGCAGGATTTGGGCTTAGTCCAGATTTGACCATGTTTGACGGCCAGATTTGGGCTTAGTCCACATCAACGGGCTTAGCCCGGATTTGACCAAGCTTGACCGCCGATTTGGGTTTCACCAAAAATTTCCGTGTGTGGGCTTGGTCGTCACATGACGCCTCTACTTGGGCTTCCTTAGGCCTCTCTTGTTATCACTTGCTGTGTAAGGAGAGTGCCTTTGTATATATACTGGGCGAAGGAGAAGCAAAACTGGCAATGTGGGACAAACATGCATATGAAGAACCAAAATTCGTGGAAAATTGGCAGATTTCTGGGGCAACTTCAAAAATTCATAACTTTCTCCACTGAGCTTGTATTAGGGCAACATTGGTCTTGTTTTGCTCGAAATTTTGTTATCTATTTTTTGAAATTGGAATCACTCCAAAAGGATCATCCATTTAGGAGAAAAGTGGGAAATACCGCACATAGGTATATGATAAAATGAGCATTCTGCCCGTCCGATTCAAAAATTCATAGTTAATTGCACAGAACTCGGATTACCCTAAACCCAGTTGGAGATGATAGATAAAGATGTTATCTAACAAATGCAATTGACTTTATTCAGATCCAATAAGTATTGAGAAAGTTATTGGCAAAATAGTGCGTTGCGCACTGGCTGTCTCCCCCAAATTGGTACAAGGTTTGGTTGCCAACTTTGAAAAATCATAACTAATTGAATACAGCCCGGAATATTCTCAAACCAATTGGAAATGATAGATAAAGATGTTATCTAATCAATGCAATTGACTTTGTTGGATTACGACAAGTATCGGGGAAGTTATTAATAAAATAGCGGGCTGCCCACCGGTTGTCCAATTCAACTTGGTACTTTTGTCATAATCATTTCATTTCTCCTCGGAATCAAGTGTGGTCAAGTGCGTTGTCCTCCAAATGTCATCCTCTATCACTTAGAGCTTGTCTTTCGCCAAGTACGGTTGCGATCTAACCCAGTCAAAATGGGGTACAACAGCTGCCCCTCTTTGTGCATTGTTTGTATACAAATGATGTACAAAGATAACCAAATACCCATTTTGAATGGTTAGATCTCCTTGGAGTTTGGCATTGCTGTGAGATTGATGCGACATTTTTGGTTATGAGGGTGGCTTCTTGGGCCGACTAGCTTCTTGGGCTATGATATGACATCTTGGGTTGATTAGCTTCTTGGGCTATAAGGATGGCTTCTTGGGCCGAATAGCTTATTGGGCTATGATACGACATCTTGGGTTGAAAATGAGTGACATCTTGGGTCGATTAGCTTCTTGGGCTATGAGGGTGGCTTCTTGGGCCGAATAGCTTCTTGGGCTACGATACGACATCTTGGGTCGAAAATGAGTGACATCTTGGGTCGATTAGCTTCTTGAGCTATGAGGGTGGCTTCTTGGGCCGAATAGCTTTTTAGGCTATAATATGACATCTTGGGTTGATTAGCTTCTTGGGCTATGAGGATGGCTTCTTGGGCCGAATAGCTTCTTGGGCCGAATAGCTTCTTGGGCTATAAGAATGGCATCTCGGGCCTATGTGGTGACATCGCAGTCAAATAGCTTCTTGGGCTAAGAGGGTGGCTTCTTGGGCCGAATAATAGCGTCTCGAGCTATGAAGGTGAAATCTTGGGTCAAATGATAGCGAGATAGTACCTTGGGCTATGGGTAAGTGACTCTATCATGGCTCCCTCTATGAGTTCACTCTAAGAGATCGCTCTACGAGATTACACTCAAGAGTCATGCTTGGGCTTACGATCTAGGTCTGCCGAATTTAGTTCTTTGATTTTGAAAGGGAATTCTGTTTGTTGAGGGTGAGTCTTCATCTGTCTTTGAAGCTTAATTGTTGGTAGATCATGAGATGAATCCTCATGCCATTCTGATATACGGATAATCCTGTGAGTAAGAAGAACAAACATGCTAGGATGTATGCTAATGATGCATGAAGATGCATGAATGTATGTGACTTTATGATTAAGTTTGTAAATCCTTCTCCTCTGTTAGGAAAGAGGCCAGTGGATGACTTGTGCTTTTTGTTTTCTCTTTTCTGCAAGAGACCGGGGCTCCATCTTTTCTGCATGCTGATATCCCCATGCATGGAATGTTCAAGAAAACTCTGCTTGGGGATTTTTTTTTTTAAAGAATTTTGAAAAATGACAAAGAATTTTGAGAAAACTACATCATCATACACAACATGACTCATGCATTATCATAAGAGTTTAACAAATCTTCCTTTTATAAAACAGAATGATAGGTTTTTAAGATATTGGTCTACAAAGTTGATCAAAGTATGCTCAAGACTTGACCAATCCTTCTGTTTGCAGGCTGGCCTTTGATGTGGAGTAACTGATCCGTCCCTCTGAGGTGCTTGAGATTTTATCAGACTGCTTTAGGTGACTTTGAATCTGGTCCCTTTGTTTGGCTTTGTATTTTACCCTTAGTGCCCTTTCGGGTTTTCGCTAAGTCTGCCTTTAATTATTCTCTCTTTTTACAGAGCTTTGTATTTTACCCTTGGCACCCTTTCGGGTTTTCACCAAGTCCGCTCTTAGCTGCGACTTCCTCATCTTTGTACCAAAATGAAATTTTTATTGCCATTTATATAAAGGAGATGATGAGCGTGAGATTTAGACTCACTCGAGCAAGCTAATTTTGATTTGGCAAAAATAGTGAATGACTGTTTGGAATTCTTTTGCAAGATGAGAGGGCTTTCCTTTTTTATTTTATTTTTTTTGGCCCTTTGGTGCTTTCCTTTTTTGCTTTTATTCAAGGAAAGGCTCCCTAAATGGTAAATAAGGATAGAGAAAAAGTTCAAGAACATGGAGAATTCTTTCAATAAATGGCCATTTCAAATCCACTTTGGTACAAGAACAAAAATTAAACATAAAATTTCTTTACAGCATCACTTGTTTAGGGTTCGGGAGTTCATCTCCATCCATTTTGGTGAGGACGAGTGCACCACCCAAGAATGCTCTTTTTACAACATACGGCCCCTCATAGTTTGGAGTCCATTTGCCTCGTGATCATGTTGTATTGGTAGTATCTTTTTCAGGACCAGGTCTCCTTCTCAAAATGCCCTTGGTCGCACCTTTTTTTGTTGAAGCTTGCCATCATTCTCTTTCGATAAAGCCGACCTCGGCAACCGTCGTGAATCGCTTCCCGTCAACTGGGTTCAACTGTTCGAAACGGTTCTTAACCCATTTGGCTTCATCTAGATTGGTATCCATGAGCACCCTTAAAGATGGGATTTCTACCTCCACCGGTAAAACGGCCTCCATGCCATAAACTAAGGAAAATGGCGTTGCCCCGGTTGAAGTCCGAGTTGTGGTTCTATAGGCATGTAGTGCATATGGGAGTTTTTCGCTCCAATCTTTGTACATCTTAGTCATTTTCCGAATAATGTTCTTGATGTTCTTGTTTGCCACTTCTACCGCTCCGTTCATTTGAGGACGGTACGGTGTTGAGTTGCGATGTCGGATTTTGAACTGTTCACACAAATTGTCCATCATCCGGCTATTTAGATTGGCAGCATTATCTATTATAATATGTTCGGGAGCCCGTAGCGGCACACGATGTTGTTGCGGACAAACTTAGTGATTACCGATCGAGTGACTTGGACGTAGGAGGTCGCTTCGACCCACTTAGTGAAATAGTCGATGGCTACAAGAATGAATCAATGTCCATTAGAGGCTTTTGGGAATATGGGCCCAATGACATCCATGCCCCATAATGCAAATGGCCACGGAGATGTAAGCACGTGTAGCTTAGATGGGGGTGTTTGAATGCGATCCCCATAAATCCGGCATTTAAGACATTTACGTACATGCTCGATGCGGTCCTTTTTTATAGTAACCCAATAGTAGCCCATCCTTATGATCTGCCTAGTTAGTGTATGCCCATTTGTGTGAGATCCGCGATCGCCGTTGTGAACCTCATTGGTGACCCGGGCTGCTTCATCTTTGTCCAAGCACCACAGGTAAAACTTGTTTCGGTTGCGTCCGTATAGGATTGAACCATCGAGGAAGTAATTGATGCTTGCTCGTCGGATATTTCTTTTTCTCGCTTTCCGAGGCCCCTACCTGGATATGAGCTGCTGGGACAAGTCTTGTTTGATATCTTGATACCAAGGCTTGTTGTCGGTGTCAACATTGGTTACCATGTTGTAAATGGGTTCCTTGTTCACATTGATGTCAAAGCATGGTATTTCGAAACATGTGTCCAATCGAAGGAGGGAGGCTAGAGTTGCTAAAGCATCGGGAATTCAATTATGCTCTCTTGACATGTGTTCAAATGTGATTTCATCAAATAGGTTAGCCATTTCACAAATCATTTGTCGGTAAGGAATCAACTTGTGATTTCGAGTTTCCCATTCCTTTCTAACTTGATAAATGACTAGAGCTGAATCACCGAATACTTGTAACTTTCTGATTCCTTTACTCAATGCCTCTTGGAGGCCCATTACACAAGCTTCATATTCTGCTATATTGTTTGTGCAAGGGAATGTGAACTTGGCGGCCATCGGAAAATGTACTCCGGATGGGGAAATTAGGACTGCCCTGATGCCATGACCTGATAAGCTTGATGCTCCATCAAACCATAGGGTCTATGTGTTCGACTCTTCATTTTCTTGGATGGTGTTGATGAATTCATCCTGGGAAATCGGAGATTGCCGGCTCATAATCTTCCAAGGCTCGATCCGCTAGATAATCGGCTATGGAACTTCCTTTGATGGCCTTTTGAGGCACATAGACAATGTCATATTCCGCTAAGAGTAGCTGCCACTTAGCAATTCTTCCCATCATGGATGGCTTTTCCAATAGGTATTTGAGCGGGTCATGTCTAGAGATGAGCCATGTGGTATGGTAGAGTGTATACTGCCTTAACCTTCGTGCCGTCCAAGCGAGGGCACAACAAGTCTTCTCCAGAGAAGTGTACTTTTCCTCACAAGGTGTAAACTTCTTGCTCGAGATAGTAAATGATTTGCTCCTTTTTCCCTGAGGCATTATGTTGTCCCAAGTACAAAACCCATTGAGGTGTCGCGGGATGTTAAGTACAAAATCGAGAGGTTGACCGGATACCGGGGGAACCAAAATTGGAGGGTTCGTCAAATATTGTTTAATTGTATCGAAGGCCTCCGACATTCATTGTTCCACACCTCGGGACTATTCTTGTGAGCACCTTGAAGACGGGTTCACAAGTTATAGTGAGCTATGAAATGAACCGAGCGATGTAATTGAGTCTTCCAAGGAATCCTCTAACTTCCTTGATAGTTTTTGGCACGGGCATATCTTGGATGGCCCGGACTTTATCGGGATCAATCTCAATTCTCCGTTGACTGGCGATGAATCCCAATAGCTTGCCTGATGTAGCCCCAAAGGTACATTTGGATGGATTTAATTTCAATTGGTATTTTCGTAGTCTGTTGAAGAGCTTGCGTAACACTTCCACATGGTCCTTGTCTCTTTTTGACTTGGCGATCATATCATCGACATAGACCTCTACTTCTTTGTGCATCATGTCATGGAACAGTGTTACCATGGCTCTTTGATAAGTTGCCCCGACATTTTTGAGTCCGAAAGGCATGACATTGTAGCAAAAGGTGCCCCATATGGTGATGAATGTAGTCTTTTCCTTGTGTTCAGGATCCATCCGAATTTGGTTATAGCCAGAGAACCCATCCATGAAGGAAAACATAGTATGTCTTGCAGTGTTGTCTACCAAAGTGTCAATGTGAGGTAATGGAAAGTAATCTTTGGGGCTGGCCTTGTTGAGGTCGCGATAGTCTACACACATACGGACCTTCCCCCCCTTTCTTTGGAACCGGTACGATATTGGCCACCCATTCTGGATAGTGGGCCACACTAAGGAACCCTACATCCCATTGCTTTTTGGCTTCTTCCTTGATCTTTACTATCATCTCCAGGTCTCATCCTCCTTAGCTTTTCCTGGACAGGCTTACACTCAGGTCTCAAGGGCAACTGATGTTGCACTATATCTATATCCAATCCTGGCATATCTTTGTAGGACCAGGCGAACACATCAATGTAGGACTTGAGAAGATCAAGTAGCTGATCTTTGACATTATTGGGGATTAAAGTCCCCAATCTTAATTCTTTTGGCTCAGCGGCTGTTCCGAAGTTTACGACTGTGACTAGGTATTCACTAGGGATAGTGGGCTGGTCTTCTTTTCTAGTAGGAGCTTGATGTCTTCTGGTAGCTCGGGATCTTCTCTTGTTCCAGCTTCCACTATCTCGCATAATCGATCGTTCCCAGTTTGGATTATGGTCAAGTCTTAAGCAACTCGTTCCTTCTTTCCTTACCATATCTCTGAATTTATCATACCTGTTTGAAAAAGTCGACTTACTCAACTATATATGATAATGCACGTGCCATGAAATGCAAGGGGATGCTTTAAAAAAGTTTCATTTTATTCCCATTTTCAAAATAAAGGTTATAGCAAATTCAGAATTTGAAAATAAAAAAAAAAAAAAAAGAACATTAAAATGCCCCAACAGGTTCCTTGAACTGTTTACATGATAGGGATGTCCAAGCTTTTCCAGTTATCCAATTGCTGTCCCGGATCTCCTTGGCATACCCGAACCAGTTCCGACACTTCATTGTCATCCCCTATAGCGGCCACTGTCTCTTCCCTCTGATTTATGAATCCTGCGCTCCTGAATGTAGCTCTGAGCGGTGGGAAAATCATCTTCTGTTCTTGGAAAGCTCTTTTCTCCAGCTTATCCAGTCGGCTATCCCTTCTTCTTGAGGTCTCTAATTGCCTGTCAGCTTTAGTGGGCTTGTAGCCTAGCCCAAATCTTCTAATTGTGCTTCGAATGGTAATGGGTTCTTTGATCCCTTGTCCTTGCAAGCCTAATCCTTTTCCTGCTTTGTGGCCTAACTTTAGCATGATCGATGCTACTATCTTCGATGCCTTTGGTAATTGCGTCCCACCATCCGGATCGGTTATGGGGTTTGGAAGGTAGGTTGCATTGACGACCTCGAATGAGCGGAAGGAACATTCTGGGATATCTTCACTACTTTCAATGTAGGGGACAGAGAGAGGTTTGGTGAGAAGGATTTTTGTTTCTTCGGACACGCATATGAGTTTTCTATCTACAATGAATTTAACCTTTTGATGGAGGGTTGAGGGTATTGCCCCTCGTTGCATGAATCCATGGCCTTCCCAAGTGGCGGCTATAGTAAAGAGCGATATCCATGACTAGGAACTCCATAGTGAATGTACTTGGACCGATTTGTAGCGGTACATCTAGGGTTCCTACTACTTCTCGCTTTTCTCCATCGAAAGCCCTGACAATCATGTTGGTGGGGCGGATGTAAGACGGCTCCATCGGTAATTGCTTTAAAATGCGAGTTGGCATAATGTTCAAAGAAGATTCGTTATCAATTAGCACACGCGAGATGATGTGGTCCTTACACTTAACGAAATATGCAAAGCCTTGATATGTCCAACAACTTCTTGAGGGAGCTCTTCTTCACTGAGCCGAGAAAGTTACTCGCCACGATATTATTTGCAATCCCATCTAAGTTCTCCATAGAAATGGATGGAGGAACGTAAGCTTTGCTCAAGACCTTCATAAGGGTTTCCTGGTGTGGAGTAGAATCCATAAGCAAAGATAATAATGAGATGCGAGCCGACTGCCGACTCAATTGATCAATGATGTTGTATTCACTTTGTTTAATCGGCTTCAGAAACTCAGTTACCTCCTCTTCTGAGATAGAAGTATTTTTGTTAGCTGATATCGATTTTGGAATGATATCTTGCTCTACGGCTTTGCCTTTATCAGCTTTGTTGATTTCTTGCGGTGTGTATGAATGACCACTTCTTGTCTTCTTCTCTTCTATAGGAACCCCTGCAATGACAGACTTGCAGTGATAGTTCCATGGGACTGCTTTATCATCCTTGTATGGGAAAGGCGATGGCTCCTGAATAGTAAGGGTTTTGACCTTTTGCATCAATGAGTCGACCTTTGGCTTCTCCGTGTACTGGATAATTAGGGGTTTCGGTGCCCTAGGCTTGGGTGCCACTTGTGAGCTATCGGTGGAGGCCATACGAGACCTCACGATGTACCTCCAGCTTTGAAATCTCCAGTCTCTTGGAGTTTAGCAATTCTTGGACTGCTTCTTGAAATTCGTCACATTCCTCTAAGTCGTGTCCATAAGATGTCTTGTGATAAAGGCATCACTTTCTCCAGTTGTTGCCCCTATTGGCATCAGTCACATCCTTGGTCACTATGAATCCATTCTTGTGTTGGGTCATGAATAATTGATACTTGTCCGTCTTGATTGTGGAATCCTGTCTAGGAGAATTTCCATATTCGGCTATTACATGGGCAACATTGCCTGAGTGTTCCGGGAGAGGGTTGGTACCCACATTGGGAGTGCCTGTCATTTTAGAGAAGTCCAACCACCCAGCATCTCTTAAATGTTGTATCTTCCTTTTTAGGGCGAAACAACCTTCTGTGTCATGTCCAATTCCACCTCCATGGTATGCACAACCTGGTATCGTTTTGTACCAATCAGGATATGGAGGGGTTAACTTTTTTAGGGGCACCGGACCGACAAGTCCTGCTGCCAATAGTCCGGTGTACGCTTCCGTGTATGTGATAGGAATTGGATCAAATTTCTCCTTTCCTGTTTTTTGCTTCTGCCATGGCTGCTTTGACTACTCAGACTGGGATTGGTTGGTTGAGTAAAAGTTCCCACCCTGAGGCTAATATTGTGGGTTTGGGGCTTGAGCAATGTAGGACACTGTCGAAGATCCTCCATAACACCCAGGTATGGTTGATTGTTGGGGTTGTTGTGACCCAGGTGCCGTTATAGTCGGCCTTGGGTTACCATACCGCTTGGGATTCTCCTTCTTTCCTTTGATTGGAGGAAGAAGGCTTTCTAGAAGCTTCATACTTGCTTCCCCCGAGTTTTCCTTCCCTTATGCCACCTTTGATTCGTTCTCCGAGGCGACCAAGTCTGCAAAGCTACTTGAAACATTCCCAATTAGTTTTTTGTAGTAAACCCCTTTCATGGTCTTGATAAAGAGGGTGGTAAGTTCTCTTTCGGTGAGTGGAGGCTGAACATCCATTGCTGTCTCTCTCCATCGTCGGGCATAAACTTTGAAGCTTTCATTACTTCCTTTTTCAAATGATTGTAGGGCCAGCCAATCTAATGCTAGTTCGGTGACATGCTTATATTGAGCTAAGAACGCCGTGGCGAGCTCACTCCATGTTCGATACGGCTACCTTCAAGTTGGATATACCATCGCAAGTGGACCATCGGTTAGGCTCTCCTGAAAGCAATGCATTAAAAGTTTGCCATTGTCTGCATGGGCCGCTATCTTACGGCAATACATGGTCACATGTGTTCTAGGACACCGAGTACCATTGAACTTTTCAAAATCAGGCATCTTGAATTTGGATGGAAGTACTATGCCTGGCACCAAACATAAATCATGTGGGTCGGTCCCTCCATATGTTTTTACCCCCTCCAAAGCTTTCGGCCGGGCCTCAATAGATTTCCAATCGGATGGTTGAGCGAGGGATTCCATAGCTTCCATGATATTTGGCATTGTGTCACGCCCCGGATTTCCAACCCGAGGAAACCGGTATGTGACTCCCCTTGTACCCACACGGAGGGCAAAGGGGTTAGGGTGCAAACCCCGAATATAACATTTTAAACATCCATAACACATTTAAGAAAGTAATGTTCATAAAAGCAATCCACAATCCAAACCAGTCTTTATTACAACAAAATCCTCTTTCCAATCCATCCCCACCTGGGGTTACATCAATTCCCATAAAAATAACATAAATGGAAGATAGTAAAATCAATAAGGTCTTCCACCTTGGGGTCCCACCTAACGCCTGTATGTTCCTGAAAGAAAACACAACATAGAGGGAGGGGTGAGCAACTACGGCTCAGTAGGGATCATGACTCCCCAATCCATCCCATGCCTCTAGCGTCTACATGAGTGTGTACAGGTGCCGTGTAGTGACAATAAAATATAAACAAGTTGTATTCCACATTCACATGGCACACACATATCCACAGACCATACAGGCTTAGCCATATAAGCTAACATATCCACGGCCACTAAGGCTTAGCCACACGGCTAACATATCCGCGGCCACTAAGGCTTAGCCACACGGGCTAACATATCCCATGACCACTCCAGGCTTAGCCACACGGGCTATCAGGTTTCAGTCCCAGGCTTCCACAACCACCGGGTTCCACAAACACAAGATACAAGGTCACACAGGCATTAAATCAAACACGTAGCATACACACTTTCACAGGCATAATACCAAACACTCGGTTCGCATTGACCCATCAGGCATAAAATCAAACACTTGACATCGGAGTCTCACAGGTATTGTACCAAACGCTTAACATGCATACATTCACAAACCCACAAACCCAGCCCACACAGGCATATTATCAAACACATACTAGGCATATTCACACAGACATATTCACATGGGCATTTTATCGAACACTTAATATGCACTCACCATCCAACACCAGAATACATCAAAAACCGCCATTGAAGGCCAACATCCATATAGGAGATCACACCTATATGGATTACATATATATATAAACAGGTATAACTCCATAATCTGCCCTAGAACCCTAGGATAGAGGAGGATTTAGGAAGAACAGAACCCCTACCTCGTATGTTCTCCTGCTCCCGCTTCCACGCAAGACTCCGACCACCCCCGCAAGACGCTCCGGCAGCCACCGAAGCTCTCCTTCCCCCCCCCCCCCTCTCTCTCTCTCTCTCTCTCTCTCTCTCTCTCTCTCTCTCTGCGACGGGTGGTGGAGCAACAAACCCTCAACCTAAAACAGAGGGGCTTCTCCTCCTTATATAGACAACACAACATCAAAACGACGTAGTTTTGATTAAGTGAATCCCAGCATCAAAACGACGTAGTTTTGATGGAACAAGCTATGACCTTCCCACATCCATACACACCAAAATATTCACAATTCCAACATGGTCCTTTGGGAAAAGATGATTAGAATAACAAAACTAAGGTAACCTGATTGACCTATTTTTAGCCTCTCTAAAAGAGCTAGCTAATGTCGTTAAATCTCTCTTCAAGATAATAATTCCCTTAACTAATGCTAAATAGAATAGCGACAAGAAAGGGGTCGATCCCACAAAGATTACCAAGTTATCTAGCTTTAACTCAAATCACCAAATTAATCTTGTTTAAAACAATGTCTTGGCAAAAATGAATTCTTTTTATAACTAAAGATCTAATTTTTATTTGGTTTTTGAATAAACAAAGAAAGCAAATTGATTTTAGGATTAAGATTCAAGGATTAAAGGCATATAGGGTCACAATTTCACCTCCCTATGTTATCTCTCCTGGTTCATGGTATTAGGGTTGTCGATTGAAAACATGCTAAACATAAGCCAAGGACAACAAATGGTCATTGAGGTCCTTTTAAGAGTTGTATGCAGTAATGGTCATCTAAACACACAAACATGCAAAGCCAATAAATCATACTTGCAAAAGGATAATGATCACACCAATTACAAATAAGTTATGAATCTCAATCCGCCCCGGACTAGGGCTAAGAATACCAAGGTATACATCCAAAGATAGAATTAAGAACAGATTCATAAAACATGCAAAACTCAATCATCCAAACCTAAATATTCATAAACACAAGCAAAACAAAAGGGGGCTACATTGCTCCCCTAGATTATAAGAACTACTCACGCATGATTACAAGCAAAACCATAGCAGAAAAGCTAAACATCTTCTTCTAATCCACGCGCGCAAAAAAGCTTCAAATCCAGGCTCCAAAATCCGCGACGACGATCGCGACGGCCGCTCTCCTAGGTCAAGGAGCAACCTCCAAGTTGTGGAGCCTCTCTCTCTCTCTCTAAAAACGTGTAGGGGGTCTAGGCATGCATAGCAGAGGGCGTGGAGCTCTTATTTATAGAGTTTGGATGGGCTTTGAGGTGTATACCCTAGCCCATCTATCAAAACGGCGTATATTTGATAAGTGACACTCGAAACTTTAAAATCTCTATCTTCCATCCACAATTTGGACTTGGGCCTTCAGGAACAAATGATCGGCATGGAAAAACGATAGGATCGGTCCAAAAATATCTCTGCACGCCAATTTGCACGTGATATGGTGAATTCACGTGCACCTCTAAATCAGCTCAAACTTCTCCCCAAGCTTCCTTGCATCCTGTAGAGGCCTGAGAGGCAAAAATAGGCTTGCACGTGAAATGGGTGAATTCACGTGCAGCTCCAAATGCTCTGAGATTTCTGTGGTAGGTAGAGGACATCATTCTAAGAAACTTGTGTTCTTACACGCCAATTATTTGAGGCCATCTACTATGTCAAAAGTGAGCTCCAAAATCTGCCAAAACGACTTAAAAGCGCATGTATTTGCAAATAGCATCTTCCTAGGGGTTAGAGCAAATATATATGATATATGAAGCAATAGGGCTCTAATAATGCTCTTAAACATCCTAAATAAACACTAGAATAACGGCATAAAATGGACGTTATCAAATACACCACACTTGAACCATTGCTTGTCCTCAAGCAAAAATATACAAGCATGCAAAAATAAAATAAACACGCAGTCAAACGGAAGAAAAATAAAATAACAGTCAAGGAGAATCATGGTTTCCTAAGCATGCAACTCTATCATGATGAAATGGGAATTTAAGCATCAAAATGAGTCATAGCTTAGTTCATTCATGTCCATATCCCTAGTCCAACAACCATGCAATATCACCACTTACATTTCGAGATATGAGCAAGCAATCCATGATAAAATGGCACTTAGTTTCCCTTTAAGTTCTTACCAAGGATAAGCGGCCTCACTCAAATATAATAATTCTCAAGCCCAATACCTATCAATGAACAATGGATGGAAAACTCTATCTCTACACTCGCCATCGCTATTGATTAAGTACTTGCCAAACAATCATGAGAGTTCCCTATTGTGCTCATCAAAGAAAACACACTCTCTATTCTACTTTATTTGAACTCACACGCTAGTCTAAACTCAATAACTCACACTCTATTCTAATAACTGATAAAACAAAACCATGAGCTAAAGAATTGAGCTCAACAATCTCAAATAAACAAAACCGAGCCAATGTGGCTTCACAACTAAATAATCACACATAAACATCAAGCCAATATGGCTTTTATTTTGAATCCCTCTTTTTTTTTTAAGTAATAACCTTACAAGGTTGCATTTTATGCTCTCCCTTGATGGATTATTCACTTTTTTTTACTCACATAACACATAAATAAGACTGAATTTTTCTAATGCAAACTCCTTGCAATATCGCTACATAAGGAGAGAGAAATTCATTGATGTCTCACATCCCATTTTCCAATTAAGTGATGGCTTTTTCACATTCTATATCACGACCTTTTATATTTACAACACAACAAACAAAAATTAGGATACATAAGAAGTCAAAGTGACTTAAAGGTCTTGCATCCTAACTCCACACACCAAACACCGAGCACTAATAAGTAATCAGATGCTTACTTGACTCCTACCATTAAATAACCAATGTTGAATGCAAGAAGAGTAGCAAATCAAACTATTACCCATACCCTAAAATGGCACTCAAAGGCTAAAAGAAGTGTTCTCATTTTTCATTTCTTTTTCACTCAACTTTAAGGGTTACTTAGGTCTATCATAGCATTTCATTCTCAGCTAA
The DNA here is from genome assembly GCA_023512835.1 of Taxillus chinensis. Taxonomy (NCBI): domain Eukaryota; kingdom Viridiplantae; phylum Streptophyta; class Magnoliopsida; order Santalales; family Loranthaceae; genus Taxillus; species Taxillus chinensis. The sequence goes on along the minus strand of CM042087.1, from coordinate 54,333,670 downwards.
TATTCAAAACTCGGCTCCAAAAACATGGTGATATCATTCAAAAGATAAAGACATGATCAAACTAAATTAGAGCACATTATAACTACTCGTAACACCCTTATCACAACATGATACTAATGTGGCATAAAAATTAAATTGTAAGCCAAAATTGCATACTTAATATCCATGCCTCCACAAACAAATCATTCAAGCAAACAACTCAAACAATTATGCAACTAAAAATTTTGTTTAAATAAAACATGCAATCACAACATAAAAGACAAGCAAGTGGCTCAAGTCACTCCCATACACCACACTTAAAATATGCTATGTCCTCATGGCATAAAATAGGGAGTAGGAAAATACTTACCTCTCGGTTGGCAAGCTGTAATAGTAGATGACATTGGCCACCATTCGTCGCACCCGAGCCACAAAGTCAACCGACGTCTCGCCGCGCACTTCCCAAGTTTCTCTCCCTTGCGGAATAGCCATCATGTAGTAGCAAGCAAAGATCCCACCTGGAGTGATTTTGGTGTGGAAGCCTTTGAAGATGACCTCTCTTTATATAGCGTGCAGAAGGAAAGATGCTCCAATCGGCGTGATACACGTGCCCCTAAATTTTCAGACTTTAAATAAAGCACCTGGTTGGGAGGCAACCCAATGTTTATTGCTATGTTTTATTTTATGTTATTTTCTTTTATTTATTTTATTCGATAAATTGTTTGCAAGCTAACCATTGTGCAGGAGACTTTGCTTCTTTCTTAACTAACCATTTGCAGGATGAGCAAATTATTGGGTCCTGAACTTGTGGAATTGTTTTTAAAGTCAAAGTCAAGGAGCAAGGAGCAAGTGAAGCCCAAACGTGCATGAAGATGGGATACTAAGCTAGACTTTGTCATACTAAGCTCAACCAATGTATGAAAGGCTTTCATCCTGGCATTGTAAACCTCAGCCATCTCATAGACCATAGCAATCGGATGAATGAACCATTGTGGGAGCCACTTGAACTCCCGATTCAATTGTTGATAGGGAGACACCTCCACAAACTTATGGTTCTCCTTCCTCTCATTCCATCGAGGTGGTAACACAAATTCAACATACTCCACAATTGGAGTAGTCATGATGCACACATGGTTACCTCCCTTGTCAAGCACTTCTTTCTCTTGTATAAGGGAAGATGATTCCAAAGCAAACATAGTAGTGGTGGGCTCATGTAGCTTGTCTTCATAAAGAGTACCTTGGTTTGATGTGCCTTCAGATATGAGAATTATAGCATCATTATCCAAGATTTGTTGCTGCATCCTTGGGTTGTCATTTATTGGTTTCTCATGTTCTTCTAACACCCCCGGAACAATTCAAGTCTTCCTCTTCTTCTTGGATGGAAAAATTGTCCTCATAAGCTCCTACCAGGGGAAGAGTTGAAGTGGATACATCACATGGGCTATTAAATTGTGGTGGAGGGACAACCTCATCATAATGAACCATTGCCCTTGTATCCACTTCTTGGTCTATAGCATCATTAATGGTTTGACCAGCTAGAATACGAGCTTCATCTTCGGAATCATTATTAGCAGAAAACTCCCATTCTTGTGAGGCGGATGTCAAAGATTGATACATGGAAGTTGGAGTGATGGCTTTGCAATTCTCTTCGGTCTCTATCTCTGTGTCACCAAAGCAAAGGAGTTAGATGAGACTCCATTATCTGCATTTTGAACCATACTCATCAATAATTGCTCTATATTTTTTATGGTAGTCTCCAAACTTCCTAGCCTTTCATTCAAATCCTCTCCCTCTCTTCTGGTTTCTTCATCTTCAACTTGGGGCTGCCACTCTTGTTGTTGATATGGACAATAATTGCCATAGAGTGGGGCTTCGAGTAAGCTTCATCTTGATATTGCCCAACCCATATGTTCTCGGAATATCCATTGAAGAAACCATTAAACTCCTCAGGTGGTGGTTCCTGTGGATAGTAGTCACCCTCAGGTTGGGTGTAAGTTGGCCAGACTTTGCTACTATCTCCATTAATATTCCCACCATAATTAGGAGGCTCTCGCTATGAATAGTTGCTTGTGGGAGGATCATAGACGGTGCAATCCCAAGCACTATATGAAAATTGATCTGCTGCATGACCTGGAATATAAACATGTTGGTTTGCCATCATTGAATTTTCCTCATCTCTCCCTTGGTTTTCCCACAAATATTTGTTGCCTTGGATCATCCTTTCCAAACATTGTTCCATGGTTAGCTCCTCCTCATCTCCAAACTTTCGTCCATTGGAGTCTTGTTCAGGTTCTTGATTAAAGGACACAAGTTCCCCTCGTCGCATACACAACTAGCAATACCTCAAACACTTGGTGTATGTTCCGTAAAACAACAAGAACACACCCAGCAGCTCCGAACAATGCAAAATAAACAAATAAAGAACACAAAATAACAGAAAATAAAAGACAAAATAAAACACCAAGATCGGAATTCAAACAATTTCACTCAATGTTGATTTTAAAAACTAGTTAACCGTTGAATCCCCGACAACGGCGCCAATTTGACAGGACAGATTTTTAGCCTCTCTAAAAGAGCTAGCTAATGTCGTTAAATCTCTCTTCAAGATAATAATTCCCTTAACTAATACTAAATAGAATAACGACAAGAAAGGGGTCGATCCCACAGAGATTACCAAGTTATCTAGCTTTAACTCAAACCACCAAATTAATCTTGCTTAAAACAATGTCTTGGCAAAAATGAATTCTTTTTATAACTAAAGATCTAATTTTTATTTGGTTTTCTGAATAAACAAAGAAAGCAAATTGATTTTAGGATTAAGATTCAAGGATTAAAGGCATCTAGGGTCACAATTTCACCTCCCTATGTTATCTCTCCTGGTTCATGGTATTAGGGTTGTCGATTGAAAACATGCTAAACATAAGCCAAGGACAACAAATGGTCATTGAGGTCCTTTTAAGAGTTGTATGCCCGAATGGTCATCTAAACACACAAACATGCAAAGCCAATAAATCATACTTGCAAAAGGATAATGATCACACCAATTACAAATAAGTTATGAATCTCAATCCACCCCAGGACTAGGGCTAAGAATATCAAGGTGTACATCCAAAGATAGAATTAAGAAACAGATTCATAAAACATGCAAAACTCAATCATCCAAACCCAAATATTCATAAACACAGCAAAACAAAAGGGGGCTACATTGCTCCCCTAGATTATAAGAACTACTCACGCATGATTACAAGCAAAACCATAGCAGAAAAGCTAAACATCTTCTTCTAATCCACGCGCGCAAAAAAGCTTCAAATCCAGGCTCCAAAATCCGCGACGATGGCTGCGACGGCTGCTCTCCTAGGTCAAGGAGCAACCTCCAAGTCGTGGAGCCTCTCTCTCTCTAAAAACGTGTAGGGGGTCTAGGCATGCATAGCAGAGGGCGTGGAGCTCTTATTTATAGAGTTTGGATGGGCTTTGAGGTGTGTACCCTAGCCCATCTATCAAAACGGCGTAGTTTTGATAAGTGACACTCGAAACTTTAAAATCTCTATCTTCCATCCACAATTTGGACTTGGGCCTTCAGGAACAAATGATCAGCATGGAAAAACGATAGGATCGGTCCAAAAATATCTCTGCACGCCAATTTGCACGTGATATGGTGAATTCACGTGCACCTCCAAATCAGCTCAAACTTCTCCCCAAGCTTCCTTGCATCCTGTAGAGGCCTGAGAGGCAAAAATAGGCTTGCACGTGAAATGGGTGAATTCACGTGCAGCTCCAAATGCTCTGAAATTTCTGTGGTAGGTAGAGGACATCATTTTAAGAAACTTTTGTTCTTGCACGCCAATTATTTGAGGCCATCTACTATGTCAAAAGTGAGCTCCAAAATATGCCAAAATAGCTTAAAAGCGCATGTATTTGTAAATAGCATCTTCCTAGGGGTTAGAACAAATATATATGATATATGAAGCAATAAGGCTCTAATCATGCTCTTAAACATCCTAAATAAACACTAGAATAACGGCATAAAATGCACGTTATCATAACCATGCAAAAACATGCTCGCACGCCAATTTGAATGCCAATTCCCCAATTGGCGTGCAGCTCCAAATGCATTCAAACTTCACCCCAAGCCTCCTTGCATCTTGTAGAGGTTTGTGAAGCAAAAATATGCTTGCACGTGAAATGGGTGAATTCACGTGCAGCTCCAAATGTTCTGAAATTTCTGTGGTAGATAGAGGACCTCATTCTAAGAAACTTTTGTTCTTGCACGCCAATTGTTTGAGGCCATCTACTATACCAAAAGTGAGCTCCAAAATCTTCCAAAACAGCTTAAAACCGCATGTATATGCATAGCATCTTCCTAGGGCATAAATGTACGTTATCACTTGTCACATGCACATCCCAAAAGTCCCCTCTTGGGCTCATCTTTTACCTCAAACTTGTGCACCAACAACCAAGGTGTTTGTGGTTAACTTCTTACACACGGGTCATTACATCCTCTCCCCCTTAAGACTTTTCGTCCTCGAAAAGAAATGACATATGAGGAAAACAAACACAAGCTACCCATTTGCCACACGGCGAGGCACAACACCCAAATGGGTCATACACCGCCACAGCACATAACAGCACATAACAAGGTACCACCATAATCCATAACAACACATATCCGCATGTCACAAATACACATCTCAAAACACATCACAAATATGAACACATGTCTAAAAGACAAAATAAATACACCAAATCATACACAACTAATACAAGAAAACACATCACTATCCCTTGGCCAATGACCACCTCCCACACTTAAGATTGTTCGTCCTCGAACAATTGGGTGTTGCTCACGCATCACGGACTCACGTTCCCATGTCTCCTCCTCAATGCCATGGTGCTGCCACAAGCACGCGAACCAAAGGAATAGCACGACCACACAAAAGCTTCTCTCGCCGATCTAGGATACGGATAGGGTCCTCAACAACGGACATGTCATCCTCAATGTCTAATGTCCCCCAATCGATCACATGAGTGGGGTCAGGGTGATACTTCCGTAACTGGGACACGTGAAACACATTGTGCACTCGACTCAGCTGTGGTGGTAACGCTAACCGATAGGCCACAAGCCCCACACGATCCAGAATCTCAAAAGGACCAATAAACCGCGAAGATAGCTTGGAACCTCGCCCAAACCGTCGATGTCCACGACGTGGGGAAACACGAAGAAACACATGATCACCAACAGAAAACTCCAAAGGTCGCCGCCGCTGATCCGCATAAGATTTCTGCCGACTCTGAGCTGATAACAACCGCTGACGAATCAACTTAACCTTCTCGGTAGCCTCTCGAACCAACTGTGGTCCCAAGAGAGCTGTCTCCCCCACCTCGGTCCAACACAAAGGTGATCGACACGGCCGCCCATACAACGCCTCAAAAGGAGCCATCCCAATGGACGCCTGAAAACTGTTGTTGTAGGCAAACTCCACCAAAGGAAGGTGAGTTGCCCACGAACCCCCGAAATCTAACACACAGGCCCGTAACATGTCCTCCAAAGTCTGATTCGTCCTCTCTGTCTGGCCGTCGGTCTCGGGGGTGAAAGGCCGTACTCAAGTGAAGTTTGGTCCCCATAGCCTCCTGCAAACCTGCCCAAAAACGGGAAGTGAACCTCGAATCCCGGTCAGAGACAACCGATGATGGTACTCCATGTAGTCTCACAATCTCGTTCATGTATAGATGACTCAAGGTCCCAATAGAGTCCCGCTCGCGAACAGCCAGGAAATGGGCCGACTTTGTGAGTCGATCCACAATGACCCAAATCATATCTTTCCTCCCTGTGGTGGGTGGAAGACCAGTTCCAAAATCCATCGCTATGTGGTCCCACTTCCACTCCGCTATGGGCAAAGGCTGTAACATGCCCGCCGGCCACTGATGCTCAGCCTTCACCTGCTGACACGTGAGGCACCGCGAAACAAAAGCAGCCACATCGCGTTTCATCCCAGGCCACCAAAAATGTCCTCGAAGCGCATGGTACATCTTCGTACCCCCTGGATGCACAAGAACTCTAGACCAGGTGAAACTCCCTCATCACCTCATCCCGGAGAGAAGAAGCCACTACCAACCACCCCTGAAAAGACAACTCATGCTCAGGACCCTCTGTCAGGTCCATAGATAGTTCACCGGCCTCAATACGGGCACGGAGAACCTCCCGGACGCGCTGGTACAACTCAGGCACAACCACCAAAGGACTCGGGACTGTCCCACCATCACGAACAACAATGCCGCAGCCGCAACATCACCAACCGCTCCATAAGCTTCCACTCTCTCACGGCCACCGCAGCTTTCCCTTCCTGCTCAACGCGTCGCCCACAACATTACCCTTGCCCGGGGTATAGGCAAGAGTAAAGTCAAAGGTCCGCAAATACTCCACCCATCTTCTCTGCCTCAAATTCAAGTCCTTCGAGTAAAGATGTCTCGAAGGCTCTTGTGATCTAAAAACACCACGGACTTCTCCCCCCAAAAGGTAATGTTGCCAACTCTTTAGGGCGAAGATGACGGCCGCCAACTCAAGATCATGGGTAGGGTAATTCTGCTCATGAGGCTTCAACTGCCTTGACCCATAAGCTACCACACCGTGCTCTTGCATAAGCACACACCCCAAACCAACCCTAGACGCATCGCAAAATACCTCATACGGAATATCCTCCCTAGGCAACCTCAACACAGGTGCAATGGTCAAACAAGTTTTGAGAGTCTCAAACGCTCGCCGACACTTGTCGGTCCACTCAAACATTACTCCCTTCCGAGTCAACGCTGTCATAGGAGCCGCCAAACGGGAGAACCCCTCGACAAAACGACGATAATACCCCCGCCAAGCCAAGAAAACTACGAATCTCAAAAATGTTGGTTAGCTTCGCCCACGATGCCACACCTCAATCTTGGCTGGGTCCACCCTAACTCCCTCAGTGACACCACATGGCCAAGAAAGTGAACCTCCTGTGACCAAAACTCACACTTGCTAAACTTAGCAAATAGCCGCTGGTCCCTCAAGGTTTGCAACACTGTTGCCAAGTGCTCCACATGCTCCTTCTCGGTCTTGGAATACACCAAGATATCATCAATAAACACCACCACAAACGAATCCAAGTATGGAGCAAAGACCTGGTTCATCAAATGCATGAACACCGCTGGCGCATTAGTGAGCCCGAAAGGCATCACTACCCACTCATAATGCCCATACCTGCATCGAAAAGCCATCTTAGGGATGTCCTCCTCCCTAACCCTGAGCCGGTGATACCCCGACCGTAAATCTATTTTGGAAAACCACTGGGCCCCACTCAATTGGTCAAACAGGTCATCTATCCGAGGCAACGGGTACTTGTTCTTCACGAGCCACGATTCGGCTTCTTGTAGTCGATGCAGAGACGAAGCGTGCCATCAGCCTTCTTAGCAAAGAGCACCGGAGCACCCCAAGGTGAGGTACTCGGTCTGATATACCCCTGGTCCCCCAACTCCTCGATTTGCCTCTACGGCTCCCTCGGCTCGACCGGCCCCATACGATACGCTACTTGGGAAATCGGACCCGTCCTCGGCACCAACTCAATGGTGAACTCCACACTCCTCTTAGGTGGCAAACTCCTCAACTCTTCAGGAAAAGCATCCCGAAATTGGTCCACAACAGCGGGCCACACCTTCTTTTCCACCTTCCCCTCCTCGCAAAGGTCGGGGCCGCCAACCTGTGGGTAATGGCACCCTGCGGTCCAACACCGGCCCGGCTCGACTCGCCTCACGATCCCACTCCCCTTGCAGGGTACAAGAGGTTCCTGCGGGTGACACGAAGGATACACGCCGCCCAGATGGTCTATCTTAGCCTGGAAAGCCATAAGCAAATCCATACCCAAGATCAGGTCAAAAGTACGCAGAGGCATCACATGCAAGTCGAAGCTCGGTTCCACATCACCCATAGTTAACACACAACCGCGGCAAACATATCGCACCTCAATCATACCTCCCACCGGAGACTCTACAACTAAGGGCCTCTCCGCCTCAACACACGTTAACCCCAAGCCCTCAACTATAAGCTCAGCAATAAAAGAACGCGATGCACCCGTATCGAAAAGAACGGAAGCAAGCATGCGGGAGATCAAAAGAGTACCTCTAACCACCGATGGTCTTGCTCCACCCTCACTTGGTGGGGGTGGTAGCTCGGCCTCCTCCTGGTACGTCGCCTCAGGCGCAAACACCCTTCCTTGGCCCGTGCCACCTGGTCGGCTCACTCACCTGGACGCTTCCCGCTAAGGTTGCCTCCAGCTCCGTCCGCTGCCGCTCCGGTCTCCCCTGGGGTCGGGTCCGACTCGATCTTGCTCGACTAGCCCGCCACCGACGAGCTGGTCTCTCTGGCTGGTGTACGGAAACCGGCGTCACTCCTCATGCCTGGATGCCATGCCTCCAACTCCCTTGTTGCTTTACTCCGGCAAACCCGGCTCAAATGGCCTTCTCGTCCACGCCTATTGCATCGCCGGTTCTTCTTGGGACACTCCCTCTTGAAGTGGCCTTGCTCCCCACAAGAATGACAACCGCGGGGAGTCCTCCTGCCGGACCTCCCTGTCTGCTACCACCAAAGCTAGACCTCCCTGGGGGGCACCGATGGTTGTCCCCAGTGCGGAAAGAACTCGTTATCCCTTTCCTCGGTCTTGGGCCGCTTGGACCCGAAATCACGCTCCAACCCACCCTGCGACGGGCGACCCTGATGGGTCCGCCTCCCATCATCCAGGTCCCTCTCGCCTATTCGGGCTGTCTCCACAACCCCAGGATAGGTCCTCAAATGCGAGTGCCACCCCTCCGCCTAAGTGCTGGCTCCGAGACCCAAGGTGAACTTGTGGGCCTTCAGGTCCTCCTGCGCCATGGTCTCGGGAGCAAATCTGCTCAAACTCCGAACTCCCACTCATACTCGGGCACCTTGTCTTTGATCCTTGCTTCAGTCGCCAAATTCTTCTCTCTTCGCCATCTCAAGGACTCAGGGAAAAACTCATCGTTGAAGAGTGCAAGAACTCCTCCCACAAGATAAACCGCACCGCACGGCCCCCGCAACACTCGCCACCACTCCGGAGCATTCCCCTCTAGCCGCCGAATGGCCGGTCTCACCTTATCCTCCTCCCTGGGGTAGGAGAAAGGAAAACACATGCTCGATCCGCCTCGGCCCGGTGCTCGGCTAACACGGGGTCTCCTTCCCCCTTGAATCGCGGAGGTTGTTCCTTTCGGAACCGTGTCACCATGTCATCCTCTGCACGAGTCGGTACACCACCCAGCGAACTCTCACGCTCACGAGGCGGCTCCCCATCGGTGGTGGTGGTGGCACCACCTGCCGTGCCGCCATCTCACGGCGCACCTCCTCCCGGACTTCTTGCCGGATACCCTCCCTCGCTCTTGGACTTCCAACCGGATGCCTTCTCGCAGCTGCGCCAAAGAATAAGTGCATGTCCTCCAACGGACTGCCCCGCACCCGGACCCTCATGGGCAGATGACTCATCAGCCACTGCCCCGGACGCACGTGTCCCTCTCCTCGGCGGCATTCTTACTACACGAAGTAAGAAGCACAAATGTTAAAACGAATTTATAATCTATCGCGTCACTACCTCTACCCCACTGATCAATTCTACTATCACATGACATTACACACATACAATGTATCAATCACATTTTTACAGTTCGGTACGCATTGCCAAACAAATTAGAGTTGCACATTTCACACTTAATCATATTATCTTATCCACATTTTCCACAGTTTAGCACACATTCACAGCAAATGCAACCAGTGCCCTAATGCCAATGCATGCAAATCCTACCTCAGGTCTGGACTATCCCAAGTACACCTTGGAGGCTCAAAGAGGACCATGTTGATCAGGCATGTCCCTCCAGGCTCCTCCAAAGGACTTAGGATAACCAGGTCCGCCCACTACCCTAGGCCAACTAGACCATGCTCTGATACCATATTGTCACACCCCGGATTTCCAACCCGAGGAAACAGGTATGTGACTCCCCTTGTACCCACACGGAGGGCAAAGGGGTTAGGGTGCAAACCCCGAATATAACATTTTAAACATCCACAACACATTTAAGAAAGTAATGTTCATAAAAGCAATCCACAATCCAAACCAGTCTTTATTACAATAAAATCCTCTTTCCATTCCATCCCCACTGGGGTTACATCAATTCCCATAAAAATAACATAAATGGAAGACAGTAAAATCAATAAGGTCTTCCACCTTGGGGTCCCACCTAACGCCTGTATGTTCCTGAAAGAAAACACAACATAGAGGGAGGGGTGAGCAACTACAGCTCAGTAGGGATCATGTCTCCCCAATCCATCCCATGCCCCTAGCGTCTACATGAGTGTGTACGGGTGCGGTGTAGTGACAATAAAATATAAACAAGTTGTATTCCACATTCACATGGCACACACATATCCACAGCCATACAGGCTTAGCCATATAGGCTAACATATCCATGGCCACTAAGGCTTAGCCACACGGCTAACATATCCGCGGCCACTAAGGCTTAGCCACACGGGCTAACATATCCACAACCACTCAGGCTTAGCCACACGGGCTAACAGTTTCAGTCCCGGGCTTCCACAGCCACCGGGTTCCACAAACACAGCATACAAGGTCACACAGGCATTAAACCAAACACGTAGCATACACACTTTCACAGGCATAATACCAAACACTTATTTCGCACTGACCCATCAGGCATAAAATCAAACACTTGACATGCGAGTCTCACAGGTATTGTACCAAACGCTTAACATGCATACATTCACAAACCCACAAACCCAGCCACACGGGCATATTATCAAACACATACTAGGCATATTCACACAGACATATTCACATGGGCATTTTATCGAACACTTAATATGCACTCACCATCCAACACCAGAATACATCAAAAACCGCCATTGAAGGCCAACATCCATATAGGAGATCACACCTATATGGATTACATATATATATAAACAGGTATAACTCCATAATCTGCCCTAGAACCCTAGGATAGAGGAGGATTTAGGAAGAACAGAACCCCTACCTCGTATGTTCTCCTGCTCCCGCTTCCACGCAAGACTCCGACCACCCCCGCAAGACGCTCCGGCAGCCACCAGAAGCTCTCCTTCCCCCCCCCTCTCTCTCTCTCTCTCTCTCTCTCTCTGCGACGGCTGGTGGAGCAACAAACCCTAAACCTAAAAAAGACGGGCTTCTCCTCCTTATATAGACAACACAACATCAAAACGACGTAGTTTTGATTAAGTGAATCCCAGCATCAAAACGACGTAGTTTTGATGGAACAAGCTATGACCTTCCCACATCCATACACACCAAAATATTCACAATTCCAATATGGTCCTTTGGGAAAAGATTATTAGAATAACAAAACTAAGGTAACCATGCAAAAACATGCTTGCATGCCAATTTGAATGCCAATTCCCCAATTGGCGTGTAGCTCCAAATGTACTCAAACTTCACCCCAAGCCTCCTTGCATCTTATAGAGGTCTGTGAAGCAAAAATATGCTTGCACGTGAAATGGGTGAATTCACGTGCAGCTCCAAATGCTCTGAAATTTCTGTGGTAGATAGAGGACCTCATTCTAAGAAACTTTTGTTCTTGCACGCCAATTGTTTGAGGCCATCTACTATACCAAAAGTGAGATCCAAAATCTTCCAAAAAGCCTTAAAACCGCATGTATATGCATAACATCTTCGTAGGGCATAAATGTACGTTATCACTTGTGACATGCACCTCCCAAAAGTCCCCTCTTGGGCTCATCTTTTACCTCAAACTTGTGCACCAACATCCAAGGTGTTTGTGGTTAACTTCTTACACATGGTCATTATAGGTTGGCACCCCCATAGTAGGTGGTGTAGGTGGGACTTGATGTGATGCCCCGGAACCATGTTTGCTGGAGCGTAGGCTTGTGAAGCATGTGGTGCATGTTCTTGCTCTTGATTAATAGCTCTTGTAGTTGGGCTAGCTTCTCTCTCGGCGGTCAGCTTGGCTAGCATGTCCATCATATTTTTTAACTGAGCCTGCACTTGGAGCATGCTCCCCCCGATCTCTTCTTGAGCCTGCTCAAGACCAGTAAGTCTGTCCTCGGTATGCTCTACCATTGTAGGAGATGTCTGATGATTGGAGGACCTTAAGTTGTATGAGTGCCCAATTCCGGCGAAGGCCTTCTAGCAAACCTGACGAATCTAGAAAGTTTATTTTGGTTCGACTTTTTAAGTATGAGTGCATGATATGCATGAGATGCAAAGACACAAACTTTATTAAGTTGGAAACCAAACTTCAAAGGGTACAAATAGTCAAATTGAATTTAAAACAAGTAAAATGACATGAAATCCCTAAAACTATATGTTCTAGGACAAGCTTTGATTATCTCCTAGCAGCGTCATCTTCGGAGGTTCCTTAGTCTCTCATTCTCCTGTTCAAGCCTGTTGATGACCATCCCCCTTGCCAATGACCGCTTCCTTGCATAACTCTTATGCATCTTAGTTGCTTCCAACTGCTCCACCATTTTCTGTATGGCGTCCCCTTGTTCTTGCACTGTTTGCTTCAAAATGGCGTTCTCTTGTAGCAAGGATATAGTTGTATCTAGGACAACCACAGGTTCCTCGTTGGAGGCCACCTCTTCAGCTGCAGTGTCCTCGCCTGTGTTGGAGAGAGGGAACAACTTCTCTTTCCATGCCTTGTATTCTGATAAGATAGGAGTAGCATGTAGGTTGGCCTTGATTCGTCGAGGGGTGGCCCAAGCTCTGTGCATCTCAAAGATTGCCCATTTTGTCCCAGGAGCTCCATATTCCTTATCGCAGGCTTCCATTCCATGTAAGACTGGGATGATTTGATGCCCTTCAAGTTGTCTTCCCACCTGTAATGGTGCATATGTAGTGCTTCCCCAAGGGCCGATTAGTGGGACCCAATTATAGTTGCCACAGCTATATAGCATGCTTGATCTATGCATCCAAGGGGCCCTCCAAATGATATCCTCATCTCCTAGTGTATGGAACTTGTGCATCCAACCTTTCTTGTCATTGGGTAGCCGCCACCCACTGTCTAGAATATCTAGCAAGGTCGTAGCAGGTAACATATACACTTCCTTGAAGCATGGAAAGCTGCATGGGAAGTGACTCTTCAACCATGTGCATAGGAGAGGAAGACAACCTCTGAATTGTCCTCGGCCTCTTACTCGGATGTAGGATAAGGACCTAATGGTTTCAGCTAAGATGGCAGGAACAGTGTCATTTCCCTTTATCAATTACAGGACAAGTTCCAGGACTTCCCCGTCAATGAAGTTTGGATTTTGAGGGAAAATGAGCAGACTATAGACAACAACAGTGAAAAGTATATGGGTCTCCTCTTGAGTTGAATGTTGCATCGTCCTCTTGAAGAACTCTCATGGAATGACTTCATGCTTCCCATCATTTTGAATGATTGGAGGAACTTCTTTAGCTTGTATATCTAGGAGACAAGCCAAAGTACGCCGGCATGATTTTCGAGGATCATAGTTGAAGATTGCCTTCTTTTGATCCACTTCTTGATCAAGAAGCCTTTTGTATTCTTCAATAGTTGGGACCAAATCCACGCCATTAAAACAGAAGCACCTTCACCTTGGATCCCAGAAGTTCACTGCTGCGATGATCATGTTCTCACCTATTGGTAGTTGAGTTAGATGTAAGAGATCCCCAAAGTGCTTGATGTATGTGGCTTGACTCTTTGAAGACCACTTCCTCCATATGGATGTGAGTTCAGGAGCATGATTCTTTGGGAGCTCAATGTGTAGGTCTCGAAACTTCTGTGGCTCCTCTTGAGAGAAATTTCCCAAGTCCTTTTGGATTATCCTTGATGCGAGAGCGACCTCTTGAACGTCTTCTTTGTCCACCTTGTTAGCTAAAAGACGATCAAAGCTTGCCATGTTTCCTAAATGAATGTGTACAATGCTATGATATGTAATGAATGAAAATGAGGGGTTAGTAAACAAATGATGGATAATATATACAAGGGGTTAGTATATGGACTATATATACAAAGTTCAAGCAAGGCACGCACACAAATGTCATAGCAAGGCTCAAACACATGAAGGTCATGCCCCTGATGGGCTTCTAAATCTGCCTATCTTATTCATTGGTTCCCAAGCATTCCCTACTTAGCCTTGTACCACGAAGGCATTAACAAGAACTAAGAGAGAACCCCCGTACCCCAAAGGGCATTGACGGAGGGGGTCCTTCTTGTACCTCTTGGGGCATTAACAAGAAAGGACCACTGTCTGAGTGAGACATTTCGGGTATTCCACGTAGACAAGCACAACCAAGTCCACGTGGGCAAACCTTTACTAGCCTCTTCTAATACTGTTGTGTTAAAGAAAACCCGGGTATAGGGTTGGAGAAAGAGAGAGAAACATGTATGCACAGTTAAAACAATTATAGAATAAAAGAAAAAAACAGAGAAAAAAAAAGGCAAGCAAACATTCCAATAAATCGAGACCATGGCTAGACTCTCACAATAGTCCCCAAGGAGTCGCCAGCTGTCATCACCCGTTTTTTACCAGGCTCGTGCTGGCTTTTGTGAAAAGGACTCCATGCTAGTTCATTTAGTTGATCCTAGAGTCATCCTTGCACAAGGCTCACACAAACCATGAAAGAAAAGAAAAATACAGAGTCGCCACCAAACAAATTAGAAGTGTGATTGGGCACCTAAAAAAAGAAACGTGTGGGGAAAGAAGAAGAATTCTTGCACCCCCACAACGCCCATTATTGGTACCTAGTCTTGATCTATGGGTGTTTGCTTGCTTTATCATTTATTCAAAAAGAGTTTTTATATTTTCAATTTTAAGAAAAAAAAAAGAAAGATTTTAGGATCTAGGCCTTAAAATAACAAAGAAAAAGATTTTAATAAAGTAAATTGGACATTCTAATTTTAGAAAAAGAATGTGGGATCTAGGCCCATGTGACAGTATTGCATTTTTATAAGAAAACAAAAGTAATTTTCCTTTTTTAGAAAAAAAAAACAAAAGCAATTTGAAATCAAATAAGAAAATACTGCCACAATTGATATTGGCCCAGGCAGACTAGGATGTGAGCATCTAGGGCTCAACCCTCATGACCGCCCAGGCCTTGTTTAAATTTTCTAGAAAAGATTAAAGTTTTGTTTTTTTTTTTATATTTTTTTTTAACAATAAAGGAGAGAAAGATATACAAAATGTTTTTTTTTGTATTTTCTTTAACAATAAAGGAGAGAAAGATATACAAAATGTTTTTTTTTGTATTTTCGTTTTTTTAAACTATAAGAAATAATGAAAAAAGAAAATAGAGAAATTTTTGGGTTTTATGTTTGAAAACAACACAAATAAGATAAAATAAACAGAAATCGAGAACCTGAAAGAATGAATGATGCAGGTTTGAGTTCCTTTTCCCTTCAAGTGACGCTTTCCTGAAAACACAAAGGTTAGAAAAAAGAAGCCTTTCCAACCACAGCTCCTTCCCGTGAAGAACAGTGATTCTGGGTGCTTTCCCCTTTGCAAATGAGTATATATCTCTTTGAAAATTTCCAGGGTACGCTCTCCCTCTCTGATTTGTATCTCTAGGAAATCTAGTCAGAAAGCTCTCTCCCGGAATAACCTCTTCTGCTACTTGATTGATGCCTCCTCCCCTTGCCTCTTGGGGCAGTCTATTTATAGGAATCCCAAGGGAGACAGCCCGTGCCTCAACATTTATTGGATGCCTTACAGTCCCCATGAGTCAACTACATCGTTTCAATGAATTAATGACTTCGGAAATGGGATTCTCGGTTCCCAGCGATTTACAATAATTCACAGTTCCCGTGCTTTGAAAAAGGACTCCCAGTGCCTGAAAATAAGTAAATCGTTTGAGATTATTTAATCCTCTGTTGTACCTGGACGCCTTGGTGGGTAAGGGCGGAATGCATTTCCGGATGTATTGGAGCCGTTGGGAATTAATAGTTATGCAATCCCCAAGGTCAACTGTGATGTCCCGAGGAAAATGATATTTAATTACAGAGGTCTTCCGTCCCTATGCTCAAAAATGGAGTTCCGAGACATTTGAATTTAATATTCGGAGACTCCTCAATTCCCACGCTTAAAAAAGGGGGTTCCGAGACATTGGTGACATTTAATGCACTTAAAAAGAATTTTCTGGATTTTTCAGAGTCTCAGTGCTTTGGAGTCACTCCAGACCTGTAGAGGAGCTATTTCGGAGTTTTTCCAAATTATTGACCAAGTTTGACCACCGGATTTGGGCTTAGTCCGCATCAGTGGGCTTAGTCCAGGATTTGACCAAGTTTGACCGCCAGGATTTGGGCTTAGTCCGGATCAACGGGCTTAGTCTGGATTTGACCAAGTTTGACCGCCGGATTTGGGCTTAGTCCGGATTTGACCATGTTTGACCGCTGAATTTGGGCTTAGTCCGCATCAACGGGCTTAGCCCGGATTTGACCAAGCTTGACCGCCAGATTTGGGCTTAGTCCGGATTTGACCAAGTTTGACCACCGGATTTGGGTTTCCCCAAAAATTTCCGTGTGTGGGCTTGGTCGTCACATGACGCCTCTACTTGGGCTTCCTTAGGCCTCTCTTGTTATCACTTGCTTTGTAAGGAGAGTGCCTTTGTATATATACTGGGCGAAGGAGAAGCAAAACCTGGCAATATGGGACAAACATGCATATGAAGAACCAAAATTCGTGGAAAAATTGGCAGATTTCGGGGCAACTTCAAAAATTCATAACTTTCTCCACTGAGCTCGTATTTGGGCAAAATTGGTCTTGTTTTGCTCGAAATTCTGTTAACTATCTTTTGAAAGTGGAATCACTCCAAAAGGATCAGCCATTTAGGAGAAAAGTAGGAAATACCGCACAGAGGTACATGATAAAATGAGCATTCTGCCCGTCCGATTCAAAAATTCATAGTTAATTACACAGAACTCGGATTACCCTAAAACCAGTTGGAGATGATAGATAAAGATGTTATATAACTAATGCAATACTTTATTCAGATACAATAAGTATTGAGAACGTTATTGGCAAAATAGTGCGCTGCGCACTGGCTGTCTCCCCCAAATTGGTACAAGGTTTGGTTGCCAACTTTGAAAAATCATAACTAATTGAATACAGCCCGGAATATTCTCAAACCAATTGGAAATGATAGATAAAGATGTCATCTAATCAATGCAATTGACTTTGTTGGATTACGACAAGTATCGGGGAAGTTATTAATAAAATAGCGGGCTGCCCACCGGTTGTCCAATTCAACTTGGTACTTTTGTCATAATCATTTTATTTCTCCTTGGAATCAAGTGTGGTCATGTGCGTTGTCCTCCAAATGTCATCCTCTATCACTTAGAGCTTGTCTTTCGCCAAGTACGGTTGCGATCTAACCTGGTCAAAATGGGGTACAACAGAAATTATTAAAAAAAAAAACTCCACACATTAATTTATAACAAATAATAATAATTTGGGTACAAATTATTATAATCTCATGCAATTTATTTTGGCTTAAAATATATAAGAAAATTTAGAGTATAAGCTATTGTAGTGTCAACATTTTTGTTATTAATTGTTTTACCCAAAATATCAACTATTTTTATTTTTTTATAGTAGTTTGATTTTTTTAAAATTTACTAGACTAATACATATATTACCAAATTAATAAAGGGCAATTGTTGTTAGTCCTGTTTACAAATTGCTCAAATGGGTTGGGTATATCTTTACTCTCTTGCTCTTTTCTTAAATATATTTCTCGTATCCATTAGAGTATTAGAAGAGGTAGCTTAAGTTTAGGCTTGTTAGAATAAAGACATATTCTTCACATTTTGGTTTGTTAAAGTTATTTTAGATTTTTAAATACACACTTAGCAAAGAATGTGCGACATGGATTGTATTTTCTCTTTGTCATTAGATATAAGGCTATATAAAGCTAAGAATAATGCATATCAATAGTTTGGTACTCTTGAATTGTAATTGATACTTTACATTTGGTATTAGAGCTGATTAGGGTTGGAGAAAAGGAAGCACTAGTCTTTGAGTGATCAATCTTACAATCTTATCAAAATGCAACCCATCATGCTTGCATATCACGAAAATCATTTATGATTGAATCTGTACTAAGTGTTGCAGTAATTTCGTTTTCGATATACATCATCAGAGAATTTGCTAGAAAATTATCTTCAATTTTGTTACGAAGCCTAGTCTTGATAATATTCATAGCTGAAAATGCTCGTTTCGTAGTTGCGATAGAAATAGGGAGAGTAATCAGAAGCACAATAACTCTAAAAACAAGTTAGTAAATAAATGATTTCCCAGTTTTGACTAACCATTGACATAATTCAGAAAGATCGAAAAATCCTTCAAAACCTGAATCTTGAACCACATTATGTTTATAATGGTGAAGTTCTATTTCCAATTGTTCTTTTTCAAGATCAGTAAAGTCTTGTGGATAAAACTTATTTACCAACCAACAAATGTCATCAATTTGGAAAGACTCACGTGTAACTCGAGGATCAAGAGCTGACCCAAGAATAAGTAACTCCACTGCTTGCTCACTAAATCGACAATTTAATTCTTGCAATTGAGAATCTATTGCCGCACAAAAAATATCAACACGATAATGATGCTCAATTGTAAAGTCAACTTGTTGATGACGAGCTCGACCTTTTCTCTCAACATAACGACCATTCATATATGGTACATCTATGTTGCGTTTATTACAAAACAACTTCACTTTGTCAAGTAAAACTTCTCATTTCTCATCCCTATATCCTTGGATATTTTTTTTAATGGATGAAACAAGATGCATGGCACTTAAAATATCTTGAGATTTGGATTGCATTGCTTGACATAGATGATCACTGATCTACATAGTATCTTTCATTAGATGTAAGTTGAATACAAATTCAAATAAAGTCATTACCTGATGAATTGAATTAGCTTCTGCTCGTTGGGAAGAAGTAGTTCCCATATCAATGATTTTAAGAATAACTTCACAAGCTGCACTATAAATTTTAATCAAGCTAGAAACTGATCTCAAGTGAGAACTCCAACATGTATCTCTAGCTCGTTGTAGCGTACTAATTTGATTAAGTCCACTTCTGCTTTCTATCTCATCAATTGTAATCATGTAAGCATTTTGAGCATCTATTGTAACCCGCAAATCTTCATACCGAGTGCATGAAGCACAAACAAAATTGACAACAACATTCAAATTGGTAAAAAATTGATAAACAAGAATTTTTTTTTATGTTGCCACTGATGCCAATTGCAAGTGATGCGCAAAGCAATGAATGTAGTAAGCATATGGACAATCATTTAAAACCAAAGCTTGCAACCCATTCCACCCCCTCGCATATTACTTGCACCATCGTATCCTTGGCTTCGAATTGAATGTCTAGTTGATGTTTAGATAATACAGAATATATACCTTTTTTCAAGGCTAATGTTGGAGTATCAGGAACATGAACAATGCCAAAAAAACGTTCTCGCACAAAACTATTCTTATCAATAAATCTTAAAACTATAGCCATTTGCTCCTTCATTGACTCATTGCGAGCTTCATCAACTATTAGGCAAAACTTTGCATCACCCATTTCATCATGAATTATTTACTTCACTTTAGAAGAAAAAACATATAAAAATTTTTTTGTATCAATGGTGATGTGTAATTTGAGGCTTTCAACTGTAGTCGATTGTTTGCAATCTGTTCAGAAGTGAGCTTTTCAAATACATTCTGAATATGTTGAGATTGGTTCTTCAAATATTCATATGATTTCTCAGCAATTTTGTGAAATGAATTAGGATCTTTCCCTATATGACTAAGAAAAGTACAATATTTTCCATTTCTAACCTTTCTCCAATTCCTGAATCCATATATAGTGAACACATGCTGTGTAGCATGCCCAGATGGTTTATTAAAAAGAAAGCATGGTAAACAAAATGCTGCATCTTTCTCACGTAAATATTCAAGCCATGAAGGAAATAGATTGTACCATGAAGGTTGAAAGCTACGAAGATGATTTTGGGTAGTTTGAGATTAGAGGTCGGTACGGGCCAGCTTTAATATAAGCTCTTTGAATTTCATCTTGATAATTAACATCATATTCCAATATTTGATGGCGCAATCTAGGATCATACTCCAATGAGCTAATATTAAATTCACTATCATCAACTCTTCGAAGTCTTTTAGAAGAATTTTCTAAAATTGGGATATCAGAAGCTGGTGGTAATGTATTACCAACATTAACATTTGCAGTTTGTACATTTGAAGCTTTTACATTTGAAATTTGAATATTTGAATTTTGTGCATTCAAGTTTTGCACATTTGAACTTTGTTCATTTTTTCTCTTAAAAAAATCAAGTATTGTATTTGACTTATTCATCATCTACAAACAAAATTAAAAAAAAATCATAAATAGCTTCTACATCAATATTTTAGCCATCAAACATAAATAATTTAAACATCAAACATTCAAACATAAATAAAAAAATCTATAATCTATCAATTACTGGATTCAGAAGCTGGAACTGATAGTAGATCGCGTAGCGTCTGTTGTTGGAGATCACACACAACGTTTGCCGAAAATTGCAATGTCCGCCAACCGCTGTGGAGATCACAGCACAGCTTCCGCCGTTATCACTCGTAAGATAATAAGGGTTTCGTATTCTTTTCTCTAGATCGCAGGCGCTCACGTTTGACGTTTCTATGTCCAGCTAAGCTAATGAAAGAAATAATGATAAAAAAGACAAAATAAATAAATCAGGGGCCCATGTGTTATTCAGATGGCGTTAAAATCGTCAGTCAAAAGGGGGGACCATGGACTCTTATGACCATGGCCCATGGCCCATGTCTTACTCGGCTAATAATTCTCCAAAATCGGGGGGGGGGGGGGCATGGCCCCGGCCAGTCCCCCCAGATCCGTCTCTGTTTGGGACATTTTGAATATGAATGTCCAAAGTGGAGCAACAAGGTAAAATATGCAGAGCTATAAGGAGAAGATGGGCTATTGCTGATGGAATATTTGGAGCTACATGAAGTAAAGAGGAGTGACATGGATTTTGGAATTTGGATGCTCAAACCACATGTGCTTTGATCAAAGTATGTTTACAAGTTTGGATACAACATCTGAACATACTGTCAAGCTCGAAAACATTACTAGAATGAAAGTTATTGGGAAGGGAACTGTAAAGTTAGTTTTGAAAGGAGTTAGCTATGTTATTAGTGATGTGTAATATGTACCTGGACTCAACTACCTCCTGAGCATTGGGCAACTTCAAGAAAAGGGTTTGATAGTATTGTTTAAAGATGGTGTGTGTAGTGTTTCTTATCCACAAGGAGGTGAAATGGTATAGTCCGTTATGAGTACAAATAGAATATTTGTTGTACTAACTAAATGATAGTGAAATTTTTACACAATTCTCGCAAGCGAATGGCATAACTGTCTGTAGCTAGCCAGTGGGTCCGAGTTGATCTCATGAGGACAGAGGGCTAAGGATCTCTAAACTTTCACGAGCTTGTTGTCTAAGCCAATTTGTTGATTTTATAAAAACATGGAATAATTTTAAATCATAAATTAGGTATGTTAAAATTTGTGATTTAAATTCAATAGGAAAAACTTAAGAGCATTCACAGTGGAATAACCAAGTGTGTCAACAAATTTGTTTACATGGAGCAATATTGGCCATAAATCTGATTCAAATTTTTTGTCTTAATTATAAATTTTATTAAAATTTTAAATTTTGAGGCACCGGCTAGCCAAATTTGGCTAGCCGATGCCTCAAATTTGATATTTAATAATGTTTTTAGTTAAAACATAGATTTCAAGTTGAATTTGTGGCTAATATTATTCTATGTAGACAAATTTGTTGAAACATTTGACTATTCAACTGTGAGTGCTCTTAAGGGTTTAGGTTTCACCATTCCCAAAATCCTACTTTGCTAATTTAATTAATGAATTAGAGTAAATATTTCTGCACCTTCGAAAGTATTTTTCCTATAGCAATCCCCACCTTCTTTCACACGTATTATTCATATTCAACAGTTGCCTACTATCATGTCCTACTAGAATAAAATTAGACCCATGGAATACTATGAAAAATATATATTGATAAATTCTTCTTAGGTCTATGAGCTACTTTCATGCATTACAAGGCTGAGTCTCTTCCTAGAGATCACACAATCCAAATTCACCATTCAGTCCTTCTTTAAATTGCTAAATAATTTTGCTTAGAATTTGTTAAACAAGAAGCAACAAGAAAATTGTCAAGAAGAGATCAAGAGAAGTAGAGGAAATAATATCTTTAATTAAACATCAATTTGCAAGAACATTCAAAAAGGGATTAGGCTACTCTCAACCCTTAGGCAAGAAAATTTATGAACTCATGGATGATGTTACAATCATTATACTAAAAAACATGGCTTACAACTCAATCAGGAAAACAGAGGAGAAGAATTATTCTATCACAATAAGAACTCTTTTTTCCTTCTTATAAAATTCCCACAAAACTATTGCAATGAAGCTAGGGATGGCAACGGGTCGAGTTTGGGATGGGTCACCCCTATCCTGAACCTGTCCCGTCTAAGAAAATTGTATCCCAAATCCGCCCCGAATTCGATTATGCTGACCCGAAACGAATCCCATTAGGGTCGGGGCGGGGTGGATACTCAATAAACCCGTTATATTGCCTTAGATATATGGGTTTGGGACTGGTTATTCCGTCCCAAACCCGCCTCGAATCCTTACTAGGTGGAAGATACCTGTCCTAAACCTGCCCCAAACCCGATTATACTAATCCCAAACCCGTCCCATTAGGGGTGGGTACCTAGTATAACCCGCCCCATTGCCATCTCTAATTGAAGCCTCTTTTCACTTAAAAAAAAACTTAGTTATTTTTATTGTATATTTCTTCCTCCCTTTTCTTCAAGAAACAATGCCTTTAAATTTTTTCCTCCCTTCTTTGCTTTGGTCACAAGCGTGTCTCTGGTGGCTGTCTGCGGTCGCGGCTGCACCACTATGCAGTCATGGTGAGGTAGCCCTACGACTTTACACAAGCCGGATGTTGCGACTACTAGTGGGTATCTTGTCCATTATTCTTTTCTTTTGTTTTCCAATGTTGACTTGTATTACTTCATGTTGCTTCTTTGTCCTTTGTTTAGCTCCAAATAAGTCTAAAATACTTTAAAAACATATGAAAGCATACACAACACACCAAAATGAAAAAAAGCAAAACAAGATAATAATAATACATTTTACATCAAGATAGACCAAAAGAGAGGGGTAAATAGGGATAAATATACATCACTTAACCACCTATCAAGGAAAATGAAGAAAAGTGTCTCTAAACTAAAACCACAGACTAGTCAAAGCTCTGTCACTATCGTTATGGTCATCTTAGCTATAAAGGTCTATATATCTTGCAATATAAGGAAAGAATGATTGGATTGCCACAAATTATAGCTTCAAGTGTCATGTTTGAGTCATGTATGAAAGGCAAGCTACATTGATTCTTAAAAAGAGTTAATGGAGAGCAATTGAGAAATTGAAACAAGTTCATCTAGATCTTTATGGCCTTATCACACCAGCTTCAAATAGTCAGAAGAGGTACTTATTGTGTTTCATTGATGATTTTTCTAGAAAAGCATGGATTTATTTCCTATAAGAAAAATTAGAAACATTCTACAGTTTAAGCATTTTAAGATTCTTATGGAAAAATATATTTAAATGCCTATTAAATGCTTGAGGACAGATGATTCCTATAATCAACTTGCGGTGAAGAGACAATTGACCACACCATACACTCCACAACAAAATGGAATGGCCGAATGCAAGAATCGTATCATGATGAACTTGGTAAGAGCTATGTTGTCAGAGAAGAAAGTAACTTAATCTTTCTAGCTAGAGACAGTTTGGTGGACAATTCGTGTCACATCCCCAATTCCAGGAGACCCAAAACCTGGAATGCGACTGCCCCATGCCGACACCCAATGAGTCAAGGGGTTGGTGATAAATACTAATAGACACTCACCGTGCGTGCTGTCTCAAGTTACCCTGTACAATCATACCACGTGTATATCCTATACACTCCCAATGATAGATATGCAACAATAAATGTTTCCAACCAAATATTCCATCATTAATAATCAATATAATTCTATACAAGGTTCATGGACTCATGTCCGAAAAATAAACTGATTCAAATATCAAACAAAATAGTCTTTACATCAAAACATAAACTGAAATACTCCCAAACTTCCTTCAGCTAATCTTGATTAATACCTGCAAATAATTCAACAATATAAGGATGAGCACAATTGCCTATTAGGTAAACTATAACTCCACACCAACTGATATTCCCAAGATCCAAATAAAATCGTATAAGTATATGCGTGCATATACAAAGAGAGCGGTGAATATGTATACTTACAACTAATTCCTTAGTTTTAACGAGTAGTTTACTTATCAGAGATATTCTTACCGAAGTGTTGGGAAACATAGGATTTGATGAAGCTACCAAGAATTTCTTTAAGTATAGAGACTCGAAGATCCAAAGGTACAAGGGTCGAAGAGTCGAAGTTCAAAGAAGAGAAAATTATCACTGCACAAAATGGTAAATGACTCGCAGACCCGAGGAGTCGAAGCTAGAGAGTGACAGGGCAACAAACGACTCAAAGACCCGAAGATCATAAACTGAAGAGTCCCTAAAGATGCCTTAATGAGTAACAAAAATTGATAGACCATAAATTGTAACTAAGGCTCGAAGACTCGAAGAGTTGTAGACTCAGAGAGTCGGAGAGTTGAAGACAGTTGATCAGAAGAAACTGTCAGTCCATACATAAGACCAAGACTCGTAGCCTTGAAAGGCAAGAGTCGAAGATGAAGATTCGTAGCCGTAGAGTCGAAGACTTAGAGAAATGGAGACTCAGTTTGTAATTAATTAACTATGATGGGCTAAGCATTTTATATGGAGAGTCGAAGATTCAGCATACGTTTGTAAATCCACGGAATAGAAGGGTCGAAGAACGTCTTAGCCATCCGAAGCAAACTGAGCAACTCGAAGAAATAGAGTCGAAGACTCACAGCTAAGATAATAGGCACAGGCTAAGTAAATTCTTCTTAAAAGTCACTCTAAGAGTCGTAGGAAAGAGTTGAAGACTCACTTAGCATAGAGTGAACTACATAATTTAGACTAACCTGTAATTTGACACCCTCGGAGACTTGAAGGAATATAGTTGAAGACTCATAGTTAGTAAAGGTTAAGTACACTCTTTAAGAAACCACTCTAAGCATCGAAGCAAAGAGTCGCAGACTTGCAGAGTCGAAAACCATATTATAGAGTGAATTTTTTATAACCTGAAAAATACTACACACGAAGACTTGAAGAAAACCAGAGTAGAAGACTCGAAGGATCTAACGCTATCGAAACTAGAGGCATCATTGTATACCAATATAGGCTCAACCCAAATCTTCGAGTCAAATATTCAAAGTCACCAGACCTTCGAGGCATCCACCTTCGAGGCAAACTCACAATACAACATTTGTACTTAGCGATATCATCAGCTAGGGTTTGTGTACTTTACCTGTGCCACTCTGAATAGTTAGGCACATTTATTGTCACATTAATGACTAACAACTACCACCAACAGATGAACGGCGCAGATCTAACCAGTATGGGCATGCACATGCAGTATGGGCAACAAATTTGCAAACCTACAACAAATCTGCAACTGATCCGCTATATGTCCAAAATTCGTGGTGGGAAGTCAAATTGTCGGATGGACACCTAGGCACACATGAACTGTAACCTTAAATTAATATCTCTCACATGCTCTGATAGTAATATCTATCAACTCTCATAGAAAGTGAGGCCTAGAATTCCAAAAATACAATATATAGAATTCTGACATGCATTAAAAAGTATAACTTTTGAGGAATTAACTTGAGAGTTCCAACGCTAGAGATAGGCCTGTAAATGAGCCGATACACTCGACAGCTCGCTCGATACTCGCTCGACTAAACTCGACTCGAGCTCGAGTTCGATACTGTACAAGCTTGACTCGTTACTGTACAAGCTCGACTCGGCTCGAATCATTTACAAATTTATCAAACATTTACCTTTAAATAAGCAATACACTCAACAGCTCGCTCGATACTCGCTCGACTAAACTCAAATCGAGCTCGAGCTCGACACTGTACAAGTTCAGCTCGTTACTGTACAAGCTCGGCCTGGTTACTGTACAAGCTCGGCTCGGCTCGAACTCGGCCAAACACGCTCGGCTCGGCTCATTTACAGGCCTAGCTAGAGAGAGAGGCTAAGAGAATGCTTTCAAGTGATGTGCGCCGTGACGAACTAAGAACATGAACAATCTTTAGCGGTTTATCTTACACTTCTTGTTTAACAAGATCTCACACAACCATCTTGCGTACTCTCTACGTTGTTTATTCACAATCAACAATCTATCTTAGAACATTCCCAAATAGTGTCAATCCCTTCATATTGACATTTGTAGGAATATTCTCACTGAATTTGAGGTCTGTCACGTCAAAAACATTTACTCATCTCAGATCTGTTAGATAGCTCATAAACACTCTTACACCATATTGTCGTCTTCTCCAATAATATCATAGAATAATTGATAACATCATAAATTGTTATTAAATTTGCATGTCATTTATGGACTTTAATTTCATATTTTGTTGAATTAATACATTTTTAATGGTTTTCTCCAATTTTAATTATTTACTATTTTAATTACTTTTATAGATTTAATATTAATTTTGGTGATTTTAAATGTTTAATTAATTATCCCAATTTTAATATTAGTTCTTTGGACTTAACATGTAATTTTATAAAGTGATTAATAATTATTTAATTAATAAATTAAGGGAAATAAAGTGCATTTAATGTGATATTTACAAATTGATAGTGTTTATATATTTTATTTTAATTATTTTGCGCACATTGAATTAGTGGGCCCGTATTTCTTATGGAATTGAGATTAAAATGCTTTTGTGCACATTGAGATGGCATGGAATGCAGTTAATTGGAAGGAGAGGTGATGCCATGCGGCTCACATGCATTAAATGGCAATAATGTTTATTATTTGAACCTGCATGCGGGAGGAAAAAAGGAGAAGACCCATGCCGCCGGATCCCTCCAATCTCCATCTCTTCATCACGCCGACATCGCCCAGCGCAGAGAAGACCCATCACGCCTAGGGCCAAATCTCCAACAAGCTGTCACTCCACCATCCCAACGCGGCACGGTGCTGTCGCGTGCACACTCCTTTGTTCTTTTCTTTTCTTCTTTTGTTATGAACTAAGTTTTGTAATTGATTTAATTTCAAACTTCAATTGTTATTTTGAATTTTGGTTCTTCATCTTAATAATTTATTTAGATGCTATGGTTTGCAATTCGTTCCTCTATCTGTTTTAAATTCTTTGCAATTAATTTGCAGTTATAGTTAATTGTGGATTATTTAAAGCATGATTTTTAATTGTGATTAATTTGCGATTGCAGTTAATTAATTTTGAGATGTTAAAATTATTATTCGTAGTGTTCAATTTGGTCGTCCGAATGCAAAACATAATTGTTCCTATGATTGGTAAAAGTTTAAGTCTGATTTCTAGTGCGAATTCATAATTTAATTATAATCATGGAGTCTTGATTTAATTGAATTATGAGACATTAAATATGTTATTATATTTTTAAAAGATAATGATAAATAATAATTGAAGTGAGATGTTAAATCAATTATGTTTTTAGTTAATTAATTTTATTTACATATTTTAATTTCACAAAAAACCCCCCAATTCTCTAACTTAGCTTTTCTTTATTTTTCTTGAAGAATAAATTGAATTAAATTTTATAAGTCCTTCGGTTAGTGAACGACCTATGTTAGCCCTATGCTATACTTAGTTTAAATTTTATTTGAAGTGCGTGTGCGACAAACGTCCTTTTCAATAGTCTTCACTTGAATACTTACACCAGCTATCAGTCATTAGCTTCCGCGAAAAGAGTCTATTCAACCCCCCCCCCCCTCTCGAGACACACTTTGGGACCTACAAAGTGGTTGTTGCTTGGGTGGTATTTTAGTGTCTCTTGCAAGATCAAGCGAACAGCAAGGGTGTATGGGAAATAAAAGACAAAGACACAATCTACATGGTTCGATCAATATGATCTATTCCATGGTGGTGAGGATATACTTATACCGAGTCCAATCCACTATATGCTTTTAATATAATAGGATTTTGCCCTTGTTACAATGAGATTAACTGTCTTCTGTTTTAAATGCAAATACAGAAACAATATTACTTCAGTCCAATCTACTCCTTTGTGTTCAGCTGTTTGTACCTCTTGACCTTCAACCACTCCTTTACCAAACTCACAATCTGTCTATTGAATGTATGAGAAATGAAGTCAGTTGAACTTATTGTTATCTTGCTCTCAGTCTTCTTCTCTCTGTATATGCAGTACGAACTACTCTACGTCTCTTGTATCTCTCAAGATACTTTGCTTGTATTTTGAAAATATTCTGATGACACTTGTTTAAAGTATGGCATCTGCTTTTCTTTTATAGGATGGTTATTTCATGAGAACCTCCTACTAAGGTTAGACATGTTCCACCTTCTGATCCCTATCATTGAAATATATTATTCTAGTCTCAAATTAACGTCCATGTGTTTATTCTGATATTTAACATGCTCAGATACGTTGCCCGAATAACTTACTTAAATGGCGACTTTAACTGTGTTTTGGTCCTTCAATTAGCCATAACCTAGAAGATGTCTGCTTTGTAGCCTCACAGATGCTTCATATAGTACTCATGTTACGATTTTCGAGTTTACACCTTCGAGTCAAAACCTTTAGACCTTTGAGGTAGATCAACTCCAGTTTAGAGCAAGCGACACTCAGATCTTTAGGTCAAGCCTTCGAGTCTCTGGGTCTCTAGTTTCAACCCAGCAATAACTGCCTTTTGACTTGGCTAATCATCGGTTCACACTGACTGCACTTTGGGTGTTCGAATCTTCGACCCTATGGATCTTCGAGTCTGCGGCCCGGTGAATCTTCAAGTTTGTAACCCTGTGGACCTTTGAGTTTGAGGTGCTTTGAGACTGAGGATCTCCGACCTTACAAATCTTCGAGTGTACAGATCTTCGACCTTGTGGGTCTTCAGCCCTAAACAGATTAAAGTAGTACATAATTAGACTTCTTTTACGAGCTCACTCTAAGAGATCACTCTACGAAGTTATCCAACCAAGTACAACATGATACTGCCCGCTTCTTAATACAACTGTTGACCACAATGACAACCCAAAAGGACTGTGGGAATAATACCAAGCCCACAACCCAATCATGTCTAGGATTTTACATGCTCGAAGTGTTTATGTACCAAGTGTAGTGTCCCAAACCATCGAACTTATAGATATCAAATACAATAGTTTAAAAATTCATAATATAGCTTGCAGTTATAATCAAATAGAAATCCAACTATCATGGCTCTTGGCACACAGGGGGCCAAAATCCGATAATGGACTGCAACAACCAGTCTCGACTAGTGTCGCCTATAGGCACTATTTGCCATCGAATGCTGTAACATCCAAAACCAACAGCCATGGCCTATAACACCCAAAGCCTCTATCCAAAACATGACATCTAGCCTTAGCTAATGTTTTTAGAGGTACCAGATGCCCATACAAATCAACAAACCACAAAATACATCAAGCATAAGCAAACAAGATTTATAGTTAATCAATAGCAATTCAAACAAGATTAATAACACAATTCAAACCAAGTCAACATATATCATCAAAAGTGGCTCAAACCCCACTAAATCAATCTTGGGAAACCTCTCAACCAATAAGCAACAAAAGCTCAAGTAGAAACCAGAACAAGCAAACCGCACATTAGAAGACTAAATCTACCTAGCTGGCCACGGCGGGCTCCGAATTGGCCACAACCGATAATCTTAGAAATCTAAAACCACTCTTTATCGGTCGTGGCAGACCGAATACCGGCCATGAACAACCTCCATTCCTCAACCAATTCCCCTCACGTCAGTCATGGCGGATGGGATCCCGGCCGCGACCGGTCAGCAAATACTTCTGATCTTCATGTTTATAGCTTGCTCCTTGATTTGCAATGCAACCCTACAACTTTTGGCTCTCAAGATTCAACCTTTATGTTCTAAAACAACATCTTTAGGCCTTAAACAAACATATTCACATATATTTCAAGGTGGAACAACCAAACATTGGACATAACACAGTTTCTTGGTTCCAGTCTTTGTTTTCTTGATTCTTATCTCAGTTCCATGCAACGAATGTTCAAATTCTAATTCTAATCAATCCCTAGTATAGATAGAACAAGGAGTAGATAAGAAGAGATAGATCCATCTACTTTTTGCCTTCAGAAACATTTAACCTTGCAAGAACAATCAAGAATTAACAAAGAATGATGAAGAATGTAAAGAACACCAAGAACACACACACCTCTAATGGCTATGACGGCTTGTGCTCTCGAAAAAGAGTTATGAGACATTAATAAACTATCTAAAACCTTATTTCTAATTAAATTTTGTGGCCCCCTTCTCAAGTTGCTAAAAACCATTATTTTATTCTATTTTTCATTAATTAGTCCTTAATTTAATTGTTAAAAATTACTATATAGCCCCCGAAGGCTTCTGGACTCCAATTTAAGCCCAAATATAAAGAGGATTTGATACCAATGGAGGGCAGAAATCGATGTCTTGTATGGGCGGCAAACTACACTTTTAGTAAAGGTTTGTCAGAAAAAAATGAATCAAACATGACACTTATGATGTCATCAAATCCTACAATATTTGAGGAAGTTGTCAAGAGTTCAAAATGGAGGTTAGCTATAGATGCAGGAATTTAGTCCATTGAAAAAAAATCAGGCCTAGCACTTAGTAAAACTGCCTACTAGAGCTAAGAAGATAGGAGTGAAGTGAATTTACAAAATCAAACTAAATGCGCTTGGTGAAGTCAATAAATACAAAAGATTGGTATAGATGAAGATGACGTCAAGGTGGATACAGGTTAGTTTAAGCAAATGGTGGGGAGTCTAATATATCTCACTGCAACTTGTTTTGACCTCATGTTCATTGTAAATCTTATTAACTGTTTCATGCCAAGTCCTACACTACTATATTGTGCAACAACAAAGAGGCTTTTGAGGCATTTAAAAGGAATTGTGAACTATGGTGTATTTTACAAAAAAGGAGGTGCCAATGATTTGGTGGCTTTTACTGATAGTGGTTATGCTAGAGATATAGAGGGTAACAAGAGCACTTCAGGCTATGTGTCCGTGATATGTAGAGGAGTTGTAGCATGGTCTTTAAAAAAGTACCTATAGTTACTTTATCAATTACAGAGGCTGAATTTGTCATAACTGCTGCATGTCCCTGCCAGGCTATTTGGATGAGAATGATACTAAAAAAGCTCAATTATTTGCAAACAGAAAGTACAGTGTCAATGTGTGATAACATTTCAATTATAAAGTTGTCCAAAAATCTTATTTTACATGGCCATTCCAAGCATATAAGAATAAGATATCATTTTCTTAAGGATCTGACTAAAGATGGAATTATTGAATTATTATTTTGTGGCACTTGAGACTAGCTTGCAGACCTAATGACTAAGCCTCTCAAGTTGGAAGTTTTTCAAAGATTTTGTGCAGCAATGGGCATGGTGGTTGTTCCAAATTTGAACTAATTGCTTGTTAAAGGTAATAAGTTTGAGGGAGGGATTGTTGGAAGAGGTTGCTTAATTTAGGGTTATTAGAATAAAACCTATTCTTTAGGGTTTGGTTTACTGAAGTTATTTTAAAATTTTTAAATACATATTAAGTGAAGAATGTGCGATGTGGACTATATTTTCTCTTTGTCATTAGATGTAAGGCTTTATGTTGGTCCCTGACAGCCTAGAGGGGGAGGGGGGTGAATAGGCTCTTTGAAAAATTCTTCTCTTCTACTTGGCATGACACTAGTACTGATTGAGAGATGAAATCAATGTGCAACACAATCAGATATAGTGAAAGTATTTTGTTTTCTTATCAAATGATAATTACAACAAAATAGAAAGCAGATAAAGCTGTTTGCACTAGCTTTTTATCACTGAAAAGATCTCATTTTGTTTACAGTAGCACTGAGACTTTTCTTTCTATACGCTTAACTCATAGTGTAGCAAGGATAATACAAAAACTAAGCACACAAAATCTAAGCACACCAAAATATAAACACACTAATGCTAACCTTTCTTTATAAGTATCCGTTACTGTATATTTATATACATTCCTTGAGTAGACTTCTTGGAACTTAAACTTGCTTTCCGGGTGTTGAGTTGCATTGATGATCTTCTCCTTGGAAAGTATCTCTCCTTTAAATGCTATGGATGTGAGATTCGAGATATTGGAAGCATGAGCGTATTAAATTTGCTTTGCATAGTTCCAATTTCATTAAAGGTTTTGTCTATGCATCCGAGTGATTCACATGTAAGATGATATAAATGTCTTCAACAAATTTTATCTTATATTAGGACACAACGAGTTGTTGAGTTTTAATGCGCTGATCTGACTTAGTGAGTAATTGGAACAATATCTTCTTATTTTGAAGTATGAAGACTTATTCTGAGCTAATGGAAGACTCGGATGTTTATTTCGCATTAAGGTTCCTTACTCTGTGTCTTTAGTTGCTTACTTCGTGTCAATTAAGTACTCGGATCCCTTATTCCATATCAAAAAGTATAGGGCAAATTGGTTAAGGAGGTTGATGTAAAGGCAGAGAAAGCTCAGAAGGTGAAAAATGTTAAAAAAGCTTCAATTACCAAAATGGAGTACAGGCCAAAGGAAAAGGCAAATGTAGCAGATATTACTTTCAAAGCAGACAAAAGTGATACAACATGGATACTAGATAGTGGTTATACATCACATATCATCGGGAACCAAAAGCTTCTAAATTTATCTACTAAAAACAGCAATGGCACAGTAAAATTTGGTGATAATGGGTTACTACAAATCAGAGGAAAAGGAAAAGCAAAAATCAGAGGCAGTTAGCTACAGTTAGAAAATGTGTATCTAGTTGAAGGGTTGAGACATAGTTTATTGAGTGTTAGTCAACAATGTGATGATGGACATGATGTTGTTTTTACCAACAAATGTTGTCTTATCAAGAAGAAAGGATCTTCAAATGTGATTGTTATAGGCAAGAGAACTAATGGCAATTTGTATCATATATAGGGCACAAGTGAAGAAACTTGCTGTTTTAGCAAAACTGATGAGAATGAACTATGGCATAAGAGATTAGGTCACTTAAATCAAAAGAACATGAGAGCCCTAGTAACAAATCATGTTGTAACAGATTTTCTAGTTCTACAAAGAGACAAAGATACGATGTATAAACCCAAGGAGCATTATAGTTTCGATTTGCTGCATCTAATACACACCGACTTATGTGGACTTATGAAGACCAGATGTACTAATGGAGAAAGGTGTTTCATGTTGTTAATTGACAATTTCAGTAGACTGACACTTATCATACATCTTAAGCACAAAAGTGATGCACTTAAATGCTTCAAAAGCTACAAGAAAAGAGTAGAGAATCAGCTTGGGGTAACTATTAAAGCTTTAAGGTTAGATCACGGTAGTAAAAGGTAGT
Source organism: Taxillus chinensis (assembly GCA_023512835.1). Lineage (NCBI taxonomy): Eukaryota > Viridiplantae > Streptophyta > Magnoliopsida > Santalales > Loranthaceae > Taxillus > Taxillus chinensis. Next base: position 54,299,981 of record CM042087.1, on the reverse strand, counting down.
GAAATCACTTCTGGAGAATTTGAGGCTTATTTGGGGAAGCATGGCATTCATTATCAGAAATCCAATGTGAGGACACCACAACAAAATAGAGTTGTAGAGAAGAAAAATAGAGCAGTCGTAAAAATGGCACGAACTATGATAATAGACAATGATGTTCCATAGAGGTCTAGAAAAGAGGCCACACAAGTAGCAGTCTACATGCAAAATAGAACTTTTTTAAGGCCAAATTCAAGTAAAACTCTATAGGAGCTATGGTTTGGGCATAAATCTACAGTGACACTACAAGAAATCGGACCTTTAGTAAGACATAAAATGTATTATCATAGGATACCGTAACACTTTTTGGGGTGTTAGGTCTGCTTGGCTTATGAAAAGTCTCCCACCTTTCAATAATACTTTTTTGTGTTATAATTTTATGTTATGGTAGATCATACAGTAACACATGTCATTGTCTTATGAAATATTTTCATAAGCTTTTTTTCAGCTTACCATAGCACTCTCTACATAAGACTTTTTATTGTGTTATAATTATGTATTGTCAAAAATCATACAATATGACCTTTTTTATGTTACGGAAAGTGGCCGACATATCATAAGCCAAGCAGACCTAACACACCAAAAAAGCTTATGATAGATGACACAGAAATATGACAAGCCATCTCAAATGCTTATAAGTATTGGTTACAATTTCATAAATACAATTACAGTTCAAAAACTACTACTATTTAAAGAAACAAACCATCAAAAATATTATTAATATATTTCCACACTAAGAAATAATATTTTGAAGTGTTGCATTCCAAAATAACCAACCGTGTTCAAAATATCTTAGAACATTACTCTCTTACAAACCATAATATAAAATACAAAATATCCCAAAACAAAACCCCTAATGTCATCTTTATTCCATGCCAGAATAATTATCACAACTCCATCATTCTGAAAAAAAAAACCATAATAAGTCTACAAGAATTATTATATATCTATATCATTTATTATATATTTATATCATAAAGGGTACCATACCTTCCATCATTCCATTAAGTGACTTTAATGCTAAATATGTTTTCCCATATCGGAAATTTGAACATCTCTGGTCAATCTGCAATGCTAATTTTTTCCAATCTTCCTTTCGGCTGTTACTGCTCAATGTTTGTCCATTAATATGACTGGTTTGTTGCATCTCTTCCACAAAATAGTGTGGGTTAATATTTCTATAAAACAATAAGAGTAAAAAAGTAAGACTAAATCATGATTGTCGCATGGTATTCAATAATAATCATGAAAACAAAACAAAAAAAATCACATTGGATCACTGGCATGGATCCACCTGCAACCCCTAGACACATCTTTTCTTTAAAAAATAAATAAATCTAGTTCAGAAAGGAGTACCAGATAGATCCTTTTCACCCATCCAACAGTATGATTTGGAAGTTTTTGGTTTGGTAGTATGAATCATCAGATCTATGCTTTTCATACGTTGCAGTCTCACCTGGGAATGTGTAAACTTCTCGGCTGCAATTGGTTGCAGATATATAAAAACAATAAACACTAACCCAAAATCCTAAACACTGAACTCTAACAAAAGAATACAAAAGGGTCATGTTATCCAAAATTCTAAATAACAAAAACAACTAACCAGTAGTCTTATCAACTAACCCAATAAAAGCTAGATATTTACATGGCTATTATTGCTAGATCACTTTTCTCCCCTATTCATATATATTTTTGGTGTTCCTTGTTAATTTCCATTGAAATCTGATTTCTGCGACCTTTTTAAAACACAGAAAATTTGTGATTGACTTGAGGATGTCAACGTGATTTTTGCATCCATGGAAACAAAATGTTGGAACTTTTATATCAACAGTCAGGCCTTTAAGAAGAAACTAGCCTAACATTATGAGCTATTATTTGGGTCACGGGAAAGCACTAATGGTGCTGAATATTCAGAGCTCTTAAATGTAAAAACAAAAGTATTCAGTTAGTGAATATATTGCTATTTATGTTTGTTAGTAATATGGCTATATAATGGTTGCTGCCAGCATATACTTTGTTTCTTTCAGTTTCATATGTTCATAACTTGAAAATAAGAATTTATTTCTAGATACCGAATTCTCAAACTATATACATTGATGGAAAATGACTAGAATCATTATGTATGTCTGCATTTATTTAGCATTTTTTTTATTTTTAACTGATTTATTTGCAGTGCTTGCTGGATGTAAAAAATTATGTGCAGGAGATTGTGACTTTGTATTGTTACATCCTAAATCTGTTAGACTGGCACCAGTCTAGGTGTGCAAACAAAAATCATGGAAGCTTAATATTATAAAGACAACCATGGATAGCCAGAAATCACCTGAGGTTTGACTTTCCTTATCTAAATAATCTGTAATTTCTGGTTCATCAGCCTAATATTCTAGAATTAGAAGTGCATATTCACAACACCTACAAAAAAGAAGACAAAAGTCAAAATAAATAACGAATTATATTAACCTTAGGACAAAGAAATAACCACATCTTGCACAGAGAATAGCACTACAATCATTCTTTGCATAATCAGCTATTTGAGGAAGCACACGGACAACTTTACAGTTACACAACATCTGGAAAAGCAAGAAGGATGCAATAACAGTTGTGTAAACTCTATTTCAGAATACAAACAATAAAAACACAAGCATTACCATTTTTACAAATCCTTAGTTCTTATTGGCTACTGGGAGTTCTGAAGGAAGGTCAGTTAGGTTTGGTATTATTTCTCGATGAGTTGGATCTAGTTTTTCCCTTGTATGATGACTGTTTTATGACAGTATAAGATGCAGATATATGATTTAATGCACTTTCTGGATCATCTACAAGTATGTTATGCTCTTTTTTTTTTTTTATGATTTTGTGTTTAGCCATGGTACTTTTCATTTTCATCTTTGTTTTGGGTTTGATACGCTAGTGGCTTGTATGCTAATTTGTTTTTCTTCCAAAATTGGATATCTAGAAACATGAAACAGAGAAAGAGGGAAAATGAAAAAGCTTCGAAGGTCATGCAAAATAGGGGAAAAAACAAAAACAAAGAGATTGTCCTTACCATTCTTAAATGTTAAGAAGTCAAACACCAAATGAAGCAATGAGACCACCATTGTAATCCCCAAGAGGTAAGGACTTCCTTCTACAAATACCCTTTGAAAGATTATATTACAAATCAGGAACTAGAAGGATAATACATAATGGTAATAAATTTTCAAGACTGGCCACGTAACAAAATAAATAACAATATATATTTTTTAAGCCCTAAAGCTTTACATAGTGGCCAGTGGGACAATTTAGCTGCTTAACTTTTAACCAAATTAACTAAGCCCCTGAACCATCAAAACCATTTAAATTAAGCTCCAATTAAACAGCCTAACTTGACAGTTCAACTAGGTGGCAACTGACTTGGTTAGGTAACATATTTTGTTAATTTTTATGAAACTGCTATAGCCAGAGCCATAATCTTGAAACACTGCAAAATCAAAGGGTGTTTATTAAATCTGTATGAAATTTTCAACTATATAGTGCTCAAAACTTGTTTCTTAGTCACAAAAAGGTTCCATGGCTACTTCAGTTTTGAGCCCTAATTGTACGATGATGTGAAGATTGATAAACATATTGGCTTTTTCTCCTCTTCCTTGACATACGTTGCTTGGATCGAAAAAACTAATTTATAATATGAATACTAAAAAGAACATTGACCATAGAGTTTGGACTTCGAAATATGCATTGCCTGGCGGTGCTGACAGGCTTTTCCGCGAAAGGGGAGACACTCTATTCCGCGCCGCCATGGCGGACGAACCACCGAGGCCGGAAAGGAACGTCGTTGCCCGTATCCCATTGACGCAAGGGAGGCGAGGTTCGTCGAGGAGGAGCCAGATCCATAGGGCCCGTAGAATTCACCCCTAACAGACTAAAGATCTGGCCGCTTGAAGGTGAGGACGGGTAGTCGCCAGGGCGCCACTAAGGGGGGAAGGCCACCGCTGTCCCAAGGTCGTCCACCGCAGGAAGCGACCAACAAAACCCTAGCACAGATTAAGCATTCTCTTCGAGCTGCAGGAGACAGGAGATAACCCTAAAGCCCAAAAAGTCCCTGCGCGAGAGAGAAAAGACAAGAATAAGGATGGTTGCGCTCGCCCAAGAAACTTAAAGTCGGAATCGTCTAAACTGAAGACGCACTCTTCTCCTCCAAAGAGAGAGAGAGAGAGAGAGAGAGAGAGAGAGAGAGAGAGAGAGAGAGTCCATGGATGCAAGATGGCGACCTTGCAGTGAAGGAGAGATTTCCAAGGGGTCATCGATGAGTGAGAGAGAGTATGCGTTTTTTTGGGGCGTCTAAATATTAGAGAGATTTCTTTGGGTCATTGTGCCGGTAACACTTAACATTTCATAAAAAAAAAATTCCCACAAGCAAAAAGTATCCCGCGTAATTCAATCCAAGTTGCCGCTCCGATTTTTGTTTAATACGGTAACACTTTTTCAATAATGTTATTATTTGATGTTACCGTAGGCCAGATTTCTTGTAGTGTGAAGCTGGCCCATATAACTTGTCCGTGATGAGAGTCGTCACTAGCACGATACAGGTAAACATTAAACACAACATAGCCAGTTGAATTTTTGTCCAAATACTTTCTGACTATTTATTGGGCTCCGGTTGGGCTTCCTTCACCATGTTTTAAGTGGTACTTAAGCCCATCTCAATGGAAAGGGTAATCTTATAAACACCTAAAGGAACAACCTCCGAGATTCAAGGGAGAGGGAGATCCAGTGATAGCTGAGCACTAGTTGAGGCAAGTTGAGCATGTGTTTTCCTTTCTCCTACCCCGGGAGGAGGATAAGGTGAGGCTAGCCATTCGGCAGTTAGAGGGGAATGCCTTGGAGTGGTGGCAGAGGGTCACGAGAAGCCGTGAAGTGCAGTTCATGTAAGTGGCAAGTGATATACTTAAAGGGAATGTTAGCGAACGAAAATGGGGGAAGTTAATCGGGTGAGTTACTGAGATACCATTTGGAACGGCAGGAATCTCTTGCGACTAGTTCGAACACTAGTATGTTTTATGCTTTTTTTTTCATTAATTGGAGGTTGAGTCGGGAGTAGTTTCCTCTTTCTAAGGGAACATTGTAGCCTTGTAATGTTATGACAATGAGTATGGATTGAATTTGATATTGTTTAAGAATTATTTCATTTACCTTTTTCTTGAACTATTATTTGATTGAATGTATGAATCAAACTATTATAGTCCTAGTCTGGGATGGAAAAGGGGTAAATGAGGTTAATAAATCATAGAGTGGAGCAAACTTATGATGATGTTAATTAACAACATATCACTTCTTTACTATTCTCAATTCACATGGACCAAGTGGTTTTTGAGACTTGCTTTAATCCTTCTCGCATGGACCAAATGGGGTTGGATAAGTGATAATCAACAAGGTTAAATTAGACATAAGATTCGACTGAAACACAACAAAACATAAAATAGGGTTAGTGAAATTGTTTCTCCTTAAAGCTTTAATATTTGTTAATTTAAATCATAATTTTATCATTTTATTGCATCACATCAATGTAGGACCCTATTTTGTCCGGGTTGGACATACTAACCCCATTTGATATACCTTTCTGCCCATGCCATATGCCTTGTTGAACAGGTCCACAATGATCCCATACTTCCAAGGAATGGTCTACCCCAATCTGCACGGGATGGATACAATTGACACGGATAGGGGAGTTCAAAATTAATGATTTTTTCTACAAGTCCTTGAAGCGTCCCAAGACCAACACCAGGTGATGGAGGAGGAAAATTGGAGACCAACGCACTTGACCGAGCTCAAATCGGACTTAAAATGAAGAAGTTATGGCCAAAACAACTTTCGTTGGAAAAAGTCAAACTTGCCAAAAGACGGTCAATGCCCCTGGTCAAACTGCCCGCAAAAGTGATCATGCGAAACTCTTCAAAATGCCTATGTGGGCGAATACGGATCTCCCCAAACAATTCCTGGAAGGTTATCCATTTTTGCATTTTTGTTGGGGGTAAAAAGGTAATTAAAAGTTAAAAAAAAAAACTTCGGGGTTGACCGTTGACCTTGCCGACATCGCAACCCGTTGACCTTCGAAGCCCCGAAGCTCGAAGCCTCGAAGCCTCGAAGCCCCGAAGCTCGAAGCCTCGAAGCCCTAAAGCCTCGAAGCATCGAAGCCTCGAAGCCTCGAAGCCTCGCTGCCGACACTCCGACCTTCGACCCACGGTACCCGTACGCCTTCCACCTTCGACCCTCGAAGCCTCGCTGCCGACGCTTCGACCCGCGACTTACGACGCCGACTTACGACGCTTTCGACCTGCCGACACTCCGACCTTCGAACCTTGACCTGCAATACTAGTAAGTTTTTGGCCCGTTGACCGTTGACCTTCGACCTGCCGACACTTTGACCCATTGACCGTTGACTTTTGCCCCACTGAAATTCGACCCACCGAAGCTTCGACCCTGCCGACACTTCGACCCTGCCGACGCTCCGACCTGCCGACACTTCGAACCTCCGACCCTGTTTTTTTTTTGCCTTAGCTGATTTTTCTCGCTGACCTCCTCGCTGGCTTATTTTTCTCGCTGGTCATTCACGGGGTTCGTCTTCTGCGCTGGCCACCTAACAAAGAATCATTTCTCAACGACCTGTCGGTCACATGTGCTGCTAAAATACAAACTTGAAAAAGGCAATCACGAGCTGCCTTGTTTCCCGCACACGCTGTCCTCCCGACAAGGCATTAAAACCTGCAAATTAAAATACTGCATCAAATAATGCAGCAATTATGACAGTCCAGCCAAAAAACTCTTCTGCAGCACTTTAAAAAGAGCCCTCATCGTCCCAGCGCAAGAGAGAGATTCTGGGGAGAGAAAAAAAATTCGTTAGAAAAAAGGAGGGTTCAAACCAAAAAAAAGAAAAGAAGAGAAAGACACAGAGAGACCCTTCATTATTGAAACCTGCTGCCATTCCTCTTCCCAGCGCAAAAACCAAAGAAACAAAAAACAGAGAGTTGAGTCCCAAAATAAAAAAAAACCAGATCCCGTCAGCTTCTTCCCTGCAAAAAAAAAAAAAAGAGGGAGAGTAGAGTCCCAAATTCCTCCCCGCGTGAAAAGAGAGAAAACAAAGAGGATAAACAGGAATCACACCCAACAAAATTGCCCAATCTTGCTGCTATCCTGCAATCACACGTTGCCCCTTTATCCCATTTCTCTCTTATCTCGTTCTGGTTTGTTTTTTTTTTTAGCAAAAGAAAAACACAAAAAAACAACTCCAATTTCAGCCCTCTCTTTCTACGTTTTCAGCAAAAGAAACAGGAAAGCCAGTTCCCAATTCTTTCTCCTGCCCCTGCCTCCCACGCCCACTTTGATTATTGCCAGATACCAGGAAATCTTAGCTTCAAAAAATCACTCTAGCCTCCAAATACCAGGAAAGCCTCTCCACAAATCCCGCTGCCAGATCGGTTGGTTCCAATTTGAGCAAGTAACTATCAGTGCCGACAGAAGCTCAAACAGAAGGTTGGTGTTGCAAGTCCCAAAGTCGGTTTAGCTCTTCTTACTTTTCAGCTTATTTACATTGATTTTGATGTAATTCTTAATACTTCTTTGCATTTCTTTTCCCTTTTTTATTTTATTTGTTGCGTCATGTTTCCTTTGTATTTCACTTTCCTTTGTATATATGTATATTGTAAGATGTAAAGTATAGCAAATAAAAAAAAACAACAAAGAAAGAAAAGAGAGAGAGCAAAAGGAGAAGATGAAAAAAAAAAGAAAAAAAAAGAGTGATTTGCTTTTTCTTTTGTGGATGCCATAACCACACACTTCACGCTTTTATTTTCATGCATATATTCCTACATTTGCTTTAAGATTTTGGGTTCACAAAAACAAAAAAAAAAAAACAACAAAACAAAACGAAAAAAGGATAAAACAAAAACAAACAAAAAATGTTTTTTCATGTTTTAAAGCAAAAAAAAAACGTTTCATTGTTTTGAACCGGAAAAAAAAAACCAAAATTAGTATTTCAATTCCCAAACAAAACAAAAACCAAAAAAAAAACAGAAAAATGAAGCAAAACAAAACAAAACGTTTTTTACAAAAAAACAAAAAAAAAAAAAAAAACAAAAAAACAAAACAAAAAAAACAAATAATGTATGTTTTCTAAAAAAAAAACCAAAGGAAAAAGAAACAAAAAACATTTGTCTAGGACTTCAATTTCCAAAAGCAAAACCAAAAACCAAAACCAATCCCTAGGATCTCATTCTCCACTTCAAACAAAAACCAAAAATTTTTAGGATTCCTTTTTAGAAATTTAGGATAAATCCATTTTAACCATGACTTTAATAAATAACTTAGCTAAATAAAAATCATAGACTTTTTAGGAAACTTAACCTGACTACGAAAGTATAAATAAAATAAAACCTCCTCCTCCTAAATTAGATACCGAAAGGGACTCGTAGGGGTGCTAATCCTTCCCTACACGTAACCAACTCCCGAACCCATCTCTGATAACGCAGACCACACACTTAAGACTACTCAAAGTAGAGGGTATCCAACTGTACCCCAAAAACAGTTGGTGGCGACTCTAGAATTTCTCACCATTGGTTCAGTTTGAGCTCACCCCAAACGGGCCCGGACGAAAACCAGTGATGACAGCTGGCGACTCTGCTGGGGACGTAAGAATGAACACTTTAGAGAGTTAGGTCTAGAACCAGGACTTAGGTGGTTATATTTAATTATGCTGTTGTATATATTTAACTGTCATGCTAAGTTATTTTTAGATATAATTATGACTTATTTATTTTTTGATACAGTTGTCGTTTAAACAATGATTTATTTATATGCTTTAACTACCATGATAGTTGTGATTTACTGCTTTCCATACTTGTCGCATTCATGCATAACCCTATACACGGGTTTAGCACAATTTAGGTTAGCGAGGTTCAGTACGGTCCCCAGCGCGTCGATCATTATCCGCAATGGGGCCTCGGACTCCTCACTCAAGCTTGAGGTTCTTTTAAGGCACGTCCTTTTAAGATCCCCCTCCGGTAAATCCCATGGTGTACGGAGCCCTCTATTGAGGAAGTTTGGGAACCAACGAATAAGATAGGGGTAGCAATAAAAGCCCATCAGGGGTATTGACCCACATTTTGTTTGCTCATTCCATGCTAACCTTTGTTTTGTAGGGTAGTCCTTAAGTCATCCCCTGCACATTTAACTGTTCTTACCATTGGTTTATTCTTTATCCTGACTTGTCATCCTAACCTATCATCATGCATAACATGACATTCATCATTCATATAGGCATGGCAACTTTCAGTCATCTCCTAAAAGGCCTTCAGGACAAGGAGACTGTCACAGTAGTGGCCCAAGCATCAGGAGACATTCAACTTCGCCTTGGAGATTTCCCGCCAGGAGAGGCCTACAAGGCAGAACATGTTATTATAGAAGATCAGCTGGACTACACTAAGGAGGTACAGACAATATGGAAACAGTGGTCAGACGAAAGGAAAAGCATATACATACAACAGTTTGGGGATTTGCTCCATGTAACTGAGCTACAGGCCGATACGGATATCTTCCGGGGGCAGCCATTTATTTTCGGGAACCTCGACGACGGTGCTTCAACTTCAATGGCCTAGATCTTGTTCCCACAATAGAAGAATACGAAGATTCCTGGATATCCCCGTGGAAAACAAAATGAAAATCTATCTCGCGAGCCCAGAAGGTCATGCCGAAGGGCCTTTGCCGAGATTATGGGAAAGCCAGGTATGGGACTCACCGGCGGTCACAACTTACGGTGGGCGCGAATATCTCCCATGGGCAACAATCAAAGAAATAATACAAACTGCAACGGAAGTGGAGGCACACAAATTGCTTACACTAGCTATATATGGGCTAGTCATTTTCCCGAGGATACCAGCCCACATTGAAGGGGCAATTGTAGATTTGGTCCAGCAGGTGCTCAAAGGATGTGACCCTACTCCTGCTATCTTGGCTGAAACCATCCGATCTCTTACTTACCTGAGGAGTAAAGGCTCGGGACAGTTCATGGGGTGCTTACCTCTCCTATGTACTTGGTTGCAAGGTCATTTCCCCTGTAGTGTTCATCGTTTCCCTGCGTTGTTTATCAAGTACCAGCCACAATACTACTAGATATTCCGCTCAGCAAGTGGAGCCTACCAAAGGACTTTGAGAGCTGGAAAAAGAAGTTGGAAAATCTCACGAAGTCGACATTACCTGGATTGCTCCTTGGATGCCGGTGGTCTCCATGACATATAGCCGTGGGGATTACAATTGGGTTCCACTTTTATGTCCCTGGGGAGGAACCGCATATGCACCATGCAGGTGGGAAGACAAGTGGGGCGTCATCGATTATTCCCGTGCTCTTTGGCATGGAAGAGTGTGACTTCACTTACAAGAGAGCCATGCTCATAGAAGAAGGCAAGAAGATGTATCAAGCATGGTCCACACCACACAAGATCCAACCCAACAGTTCAAAACCTGGTATTTTCCCAGGATACATATCTTGGAGGGCACAACACAAGCCACGACTAACTTCGGACATGAAGGCTATCCTCCAGGAGAATCGGACTTTAAGGCAACGAGATCCAAGAGGCTAGAAGCATCTCTAGAAGGAACTCTTCAAAGGCTGCCTAGCGAGGGAAAAACAGATCGCGACCATCATGATGCGGCGGGAGGATGCGGGTGAACGACCACCCCGAGAGAAAGAGGCGCCGTGCTCCTTAGGAGATGACCGGAAGAATGCCTTAAGATCATGTAGTGATAGCTTTCATTTTACATGGCATTTCAGCATTGTATGTTTGTATTGAGTGTTTATATTGTATGTTTTGTTTGCAATAAAGTTGTTTGTTTCTTTAACCCTCTGCATAGACATTCATGCATACATGCATATCAAAAAAAAATCAAATAAAAGTTCCCTTGTACCCAGGTGGGTAGCAGCCTCCCTCCAGGATTGCGCACTCTTACAATCTCGGATCCCGGCGCAATCAAATACCTCAACCGTAGCCAATGGCGAAGAAGAAAGAGAACAGACTCATGGGGTTGGAACAGTCACAACAAACCCTACAGGGGCAAATGTCCGCAATAATGGAAATGCTCACGAAATTGACTGAAGAAAGAGGAAGAATTCTGACCGGGGGAACTATCAATCACCATCAAGAGCAGGGATAGGAGGCTGTTCAGTCACCTTACCTGGCTCCAAGCCAGGCACCCACATACCATCCTGCTATGGCACAACCTCCTACCCCAAATCAAACTCATTTCACTATGCCCGCATCAGGAAATGTAATGGAAGCGGTGGGTTCCCCGGCTCCTCAGGAAAATATTGAGTCGCTCGCTCTACGCCGACTCGAGGAAAGATTGAAGGCGTAGAAGGCATTGACGGCTATGGTATGACCAGCCCACAAGACTTATGCTTAGTCCCTGGAGTGGTGCTACCGCCAAAATTCAAAATGCCAGATTTTGAAAAGTTCAACGGGACACGATGTCTGAGGACACATCTGGCCATGTATTGTCAAAAAATGGCCGCTTACGCTGGTGAAGACAAGCTCCTCATGCATTGTTTCCAGGAAAGCCTAACCGGGGCATCCCTTCGCTGGTATTTTCAACTGAATGGAAACCGTATTAGGACATGGAAGGAATTAGCTACTTCCTTCTTGGCACAAGACAAACATGTCACCGAGTCAGACTGGATCGACCGACCCTGCGATCCATGGAGAAGGGATCCGAAGAGAATTTCAAAGATTATGCACGAAGATGAAGAGAGGCACGTGGAGGTCCAACCTCCCCTTACCGAAAGAGAACTCACTACTCTTTTTATCAACACACTAAAAGGTGTCTACTATGAGAAGTTGATCGGTAACGTCTCCAACGACTTTGCAGACTTGGTCGCATCCGGTGAATGAGTAGAAAGTGGAATTAAAGGTGGAAAGCTAAAGGGTGATGCGGCCGAGGCATCAAAACGGTTTCAACCACCAGCAAAGAAGAAGGAAAATGAGAGCAACCTGGTATACCAAGCGCACCAGTCAATACAACCAACATTCTACCAACCTCCAGGGGGCTATAGAGGGGCACCGGTAGGCTGCTTATGCCGCACCCGCACCACCTCCCCAATTCATGCCATACCTGCCGCAAGGAGGGGTTCCATTTCCATATCCAATGACACCTAATCCGTTTCAACCAAGAGCGCCATACCCAGAGCAACCAAGGCCAGCAAGTCAAGAAGGACCGGGAGCCTCATTCCAAGGGCAGGGGCAACCAAGCGCCCGGACCAAGCAAGCGAGAACGAATCAGGCTTCTCGCCGACCACGACAGGAGTTCGACCCGATCCCAATGACATATGCCGAATTATATCCCAAGCTTTTAGAAGCAAGGATGGTAACTCCTATACCCTTGGGAGAAATAAAGACTCCTCCCCTGGCCTGGCATAAGCCGGATGCTAGATGTGAGTATCATGCAGGTGGAGCTAGACATGATATCGAGAATTGTATAACATTCAAAAGGAAGGTTCAGGCATTAAAGGATGCAAAATGGATGGATTTCTCCACACTGTCTGGGACGCCAAATGTGAACAGCAATCCTCTCCCAGAACACTCCAACAATGTTGCTAGTATCGAGAAGGAAGGGCGGCCGGAAAGGTTCTCTCAAGTACAAATGGAGAAAACGTATTTGTTTACCTGTTACAGGAGCATGGATATATCCGGCTAAAGACGCGCCAAAGGCAGGGAAAGGAACAGGATGGGGAAAAGCAATGCCCTTATCACAAGATGTCACGGGGACATGACATCACGGAATGTACCGAGTTTTCGAGGTGGTGCAAAAACTCATGGACCAAAGGATGATCGAATTCTCCACGAAGAGATAGGCGATCAAAGCCACATGATTCAAAAAGACGTGTCATACACACCGTCATGGGTGCCAACCCCCCTTGTCTTGAATGTCAAGACTCCGGAAATCCCGCCATCGCCTCATGGAATCACATCTCTCACTATACGGGTGCCTGCCCCTTTCTCCTACAAGACGGATAATGCAGTCCCGTGGAACTATAATCTGTGAGGTAGTTCAGGGGGCCACCGCTATAGCGAGAAAAGAAGACCAGGAGCGGTCGGGCTTACGCCCCTGAGATAGTTGACAAAGCAAGGAAAGAAAAAACGGTAGAACAAGACATTGAGCCTACACTGGAAGCAACAAAGAAGGGAACACCGATCACTAAAGAAGAAACCACAGAATTTCTGAAGCTCATGAAGCAGAGCGAGTATAATATTGTGGATCAATTAAGTCGGAAACCGGCTCGCATCTCCTTGCTCTCATTAATGATGGATTCCCAACCTCACCGGGAAGCACTCATCGAAGGTTCTAAGCCAAGCCTACGTTCCTCCAACCATCTCGGCCGCGAATGTGGATGGACTCACCAGGAACCTCATCCTGAATAATGTAATTAGCTTTGGAGATGATGAGCTACCCCAGGAAGGGAAAGGACATATAAAAGCTTTGCACATCACGGTCAAGTGCAAAGAGCACACCATAGCCCGCGTACTCATTGACAACGGCTCGGCCTTGAACATTATGCCCTTGCATATACTGCAGCAACTTTCAATTGACGCGTCCTATATGCGTCCCTGTACGATGAAGGTACGGGCATTCGATGGAGGAAAGCGTGACATGGTGGGAACTCTAGATATTCCACTCATGATTGGGCCAACTACTTTTATGGTGGAATTTCGGGTAATGGACATCACGCCAGACATACCTGTTTGTTGGGAAGACCCTGGATTCACATGGCAGAGCGGTGCCATCAAGTCTCCACCAGGAAGGTGAAGTTTGCAATGGGGGACCAGCTCATTTGCATCTCCTGGCGAGACAAGTTTCTTCGTCACCAAACCGGCATCGTTCCTTATATTGAAAGCAACGAAGATGTGCCGGGAATGCTCCTATCGGGCCTTTGAGATGGTGAATGTCGCTTCTGCCCCTGGACCATCATCTCTCGAAGGCGGCAAAAATGGTGGCAGCCACTATGATCAAACAAGGGTACAAACCGGGGCAAGGATTAGGCCTGACGGCTCGGGGGATTTAGAAACCCCTGACTATCCGAGAAAATACCGAAAAGTTTGGGCTAGGCTACGTCCCTACAAAAGCCGACGGACGGAGAGAAGCTATCAAGAAGAGGGAAGTCGAATGGCAAGATTGTAGAAAAGGCCAGTACAAGAAGAAAGGAGAAGCTTTCCCCCTTTGAATGTTACATTCCGAAGTGGAGGGTTTATCCACAAGAGCCAACCTAAGCCCAAGACGGGGACCGTAGCCGTCCTGGACATAAATGAGCATGCACCAAGCGAGATGGTTCAGCTAGTGCGAGAGGATCCCAACCAGCCTTTGAACAATTGGACCAGCCTGGACCTCCCCATAATGTAATGCTTACGGGTTACCTGGGATTTAATGTATTCTATTCTAATGTACTTTGAAGTCGTGAACATTTGTCTTTCCTTAAACCTTCCAATAAAACGTGTTTTTTAAATCTTTCATGGTGCATTCCATTCATCACATATGCATATCATATTTGGTTACCGACTTGTCATTCTCTTATAAACAGGTATCACAATGTCAATGAAAACATAGTATGCGAAAGCGAAGCGAGATGCCAAAGGTTTGACCAAAGTCCAAACCGGGAGCAGCCCGTGTTTGAAGCCGATGAGAATGAGATAGAAGAGACACCTGAGCTACCAGGGGAGATTATACGCCTATTGGAAAGGGAAGACCGTTTATCCGTTCCAAGTGAAGACCCCATAGAAACAGTGAATTTGGGGACGACAATTGAACCAAAAGAATTGAGGGTGGGGTCTTTGATAGCTACCGACATCGGGAGGAAGTTAATCGAGCCGTTAAGAAGCTACATCGACATTTTTGCATGGTCATACCAAGATATGCCCGGGTTAGACACGGATATAGTGCAACATCGCATACCCGTGAAGCCAGAGTGCGAGCCGGTAGACGGCGAAATTGCGAAGAATGAGGCCAGGAGATGATACTAAAAATTAAAGAAGAAGTCAAAAAGCAATGGGATGCAGGTTTCCTAAGTGTCTCCCACTATCCAGAATGGGTCGCTAATGTTGTACCAGTACCAAAGAAAGGGGGCAAAGTACGCATGTGTGTCGACTATAGAGATCCGAATTGGGCCAGTCCGAAAGACAACTTCCCGCTTCCTCATATTGACACCTTAGTGGATAATACAACAAAACATGCCCTATTCTCCTTCATGGATGGTTTCTCGGGCTATAATCAAATTCGTATGGCCCCCGAACACAAAGAGAGGACCACATTCACGACACTTTGGGGCACCTTTTGCTATAACGTGATGCCTTTTGGCCTCGAGGAATGCGGGGGCAACCTATCGGCGAGCCATGGTGACCCTATTCCATGACATGATGCACAAAGAAGTCGAGGTATATGTGGACGACATGATAGCCAAATCTCGAAGCACCGAAGATCATATTGAAGTACTCCGCAAGCTCTTCAACAGGCTACGGAAATATCAATCGAAATTGAACCCCGAAAAGTGCACTTTCGGAGCCATGTCGGGAAAAGCTGTTGGGTTTCATTGTGAGCCAAAAAGGAGTGGAAATCGATCCAGGATAAAGTTCGAGCTATCCAAGAGATGCCGCCGCCACGGACCATCAAGGAGGTTAGAGGATTCCTAGGGCGACCGAATTATATTGCCCGATTTATTTCCCAGTGATGACCACATGTGAACCCATTTTCAAGACTTTACGAAAGAACAACCCGAGAAATTTGGAATGACAAGTGTCAAGAAGCTTTTGACAAGATCAAGCAATATCTGTCCGATCCACCTATTTTGGTCCCACCAAGACCTGGATAGACCTCGATCTTGTACTTGACCGTTCAGGAGTCAGCAATGGGTTGCGTCTTGGGGCAACACGACTCTACAGGTAAGAAGGAGCAGGCCATTTATTACCTCAGCAAGAAGTTCACCATTAATGAAGAAAACTACACACCCTTGGAGAAGACATGTTGTGCTCTTGTCTGGATAACGAGAAGATTGAGGCTATACACTCTTTATCATACTACTTGGCTGATTTCAAGGCATGATCCGCTCAAATATCTCTTGGAAAAGCCATCCATCTCTGATTTCAAGTGGCAGTTGATCCTCTCAGAGTACGATATCATCTACATACCTCAAAAGGCCATAAAAGGAAGTGCAATAGCTGACTATTTGGCAGATAGAGCGTTGGAAGACTTTGAGCCCATGACTATTGGCTTCCCGGATGAGCACATCAACATCATTTCAGCCGAGGTATCAGACATATGGACGATGTGGTTCGATGGAGCCTCCAGTCTTTTAGGTCACGGTGTTGGGGCCATCTTGATATCCCCAAGAGGCGAACATTTCCCCATGGCGGCAAAGCTAACCTTCCCTTGTACAAACAATGTGGCAGAGTATGAGGCTTGTGTGATGGGACTTCAAGAAGCCATTCACAAAGGAATAAAAAAATTACGAGTGTTCGGCGATTCGGCACTCATCATTTTTCAAGTAAGGGGTGAATGGGAGACTCGAAACCACAAATTAATCCCATATCGGAAATATGTTACAGAGTTAGCCGAGCAATTCGAAAACATCACATTTGAACATATGCCCAGAAAATGCAACCAGCTCCCTGACGCGCTGGCAACTCTAGCCTCCCTCCTTCGACTAGACACAAAGTTGAAAGTTCAGTCTTTCGATATCCATATACAAGATGCTCCTGCACATTGCATGGCCATTGAAGGACATGCTGAAGAAAAACCTTGGTTTGAGGACGTCAAACAATATTTGCTTAAGCAAGAATACTCAGCAGAGGCCACCGAACTGATAAGAGAAATATCCGAAGGTCAGCATCCAACTATTATATTGATGGCTCAATTCCGTATAAGAGAAACCACGACATGGTGCTATTGCGGTGTGTGGCAAAAGAAGAATCAACACAAATCATGAAAGAAGTGCACGAAGGGGAATGTGGTTCGTATGCAAACGGACACGCATTAATAAGACAAATCATGGGAATGGGCTACTATTGGGTCACTATGGAAAAAGATTGCATTGAATATGTGCGCAAATGCCTCAAGTGTCAAATTTATGGCGATAAGATCCAAGTACCACCATCTAAACTGCATGTGATGGTCTCCCCGTGGCCGTTCTCACTTTGGGGCATTGACGTTATCGGACCAATATCTCCAAAAGCTTCTAATGGTCATTGTTTCATTTTGGTAACCATTGATTATTTCACCAAGTGGGTGGAAGCAGCATCATACTTTAATGTCACACAAGTTGTGGTACTTTGATTTATACGGAACAACATCATATGCCGATATGGTCTTCCCGAGCAGATCATAACGGACAATGCCGCCAATTTGAACAGCCGGATGATAGGGAGGTTGTGCGAAACATACAAAATTCAACACCGCAACTCAACCCCCTATCGCCCAAAGATGAATGGAGCAGTCGAGGCAGCCAACAAGAACATCAAAAATATTATCAGAAAGATGACTGAAACATACAGAGATTGGCACGAGAAGCTACCTTACGCTTTGCATGCTTACCGTACCTCAGTGCGTACATCGACCGGGGCAACTCCGTTTTCTTTGGTCTACGGCATGGAAGTAGTTCTACCTGGTCGAAGGGGAGATACCTTCCCTCCGAATACTTAAGGATACTCGGCTCGAAGAAGCGGAATGGGTCCAAAGTCGTTATGAGCGGTTGAATTTAATTGAAGGCAAGCGCTTGGCGACGTTTGCAGAGGACAATTGTATCAACGAGAGAATGATGAACAATTACAATAAAAGGGTGAAGCCCGAAGTTTTCAAGAGGGTGATCTTGTCCTTAAGAAGATCTTACCAATTCAACATGACCATAGAGGCAAGTGGAATCCCAATTATGAAGGCCCATATGTTGTGAAAAAAGCATTCTCGGGAGGCGCAATGATCCTTGCCAAAATGGACGGAGACGAGCTTCCTAATCCAGGTGAATAGCGATGCCGTCAAAAAGTTTTATGCTTAACTCTCATGCCTCCCAACCAGATTCTCTTTCTTGCAATGAGCGGACTTGGTGAAAACCCGAAAGGGCACCAAGGGTAAAATACAAAGCTCCAACAAAAGACAAAAAAAGAAAATAAAGGCGGACTTGGTGAAAACCCGAAAGGGCACCAAGGGTAAAATACAAAGCCAACAATAAATCTTGAAGGGTGAAATCAGTCAGAAACTGAAAGGATTAGGACCACAACAAATAGGGTCCGTTGCAAGCAGTAGAGACAACATCATCCAAAAAACAGCGACTGCAAACAGTGGAAGACTTGGTCAAACCTGCGGCACACTCGAATCAAATTTGTACATTATGCTTTTGAAGACTTGTGATTCTATTTATCAGATTATGACAATAGGACACTTTTTATGATATAAATATGTTTTGTGGAATTAGACCAGCAAAAATCTTTTTATCTCTTTAATCATGTTACATCTTCTTCATTTCACATTTAAGTAGAACATCTTAAATCCCCAGTAAACTCTTCTAGCATTGCCTTATGAGTAGGGCCAAGCTCCAAATCCCCAAACAACTTAAAGCCCCCAACTCGGAGTACTCATATCTCTACGAGATATCATTATCCCCAGAGAAGGCGTCAAACCAAGCTCCTCAATATGGCGAAACGAAATTTAACAGACCCTTCATGCACAACAGGGAGTTCCCCAGCAAAGACAGGACGGACTTTCCATCCAAAGAGAACATTGTTCCCCAACAAGTTGAATGTTAGCCAACCTCTCCAACAACAGCCAAACCCTCAGTGGTACATCGCATGGCATCACATTGCATCATATTTCACCACAAGTTGAGGTTTATGCACCCCCCGCATACAGCACATTGCAGTCCATGCATCATTGGCATACATTCAACATGCTCTGTAATTGCAGGAATTTTGCTGCCCCTGGAGATCCTAGGAGCTCATATTCAGCAAACTTCCCTTCAAGCTATCCTAGCTTTCTTCGTTTAACTGTGCAACTCTTTCTTTGCAATTTCCCCAAGCTCTAAGCATATCCCTTTTGGCAATTGACAAACTTTTCCCATTTTGGGTCACCTCGTAGAGCGATCTCCTTGAGTGAACTCGTAGAGGGAGCTTAAATTGGGTTACTTCCCAAACTCACCAATTCCTTCAAGCATTCCTCCAAATACCATTTGATGTCTCCAACAAGTCTTTCCAGTTTAAGCCTATCGTTGCTGTAGGGCTTTCCATTTTTTAATTTAAGCCTATCGTTGCTGTGGGCTTTTCCGTTTTCACTTTAAGCCTATCATTGCTGTGGGCTTATCCCATTTTTCACTTTGAGCCTATCGTTGCTGTTGGCCTTTCATTTTTCACTTTAAGCCTATCGTTGCTGTGGGCTTTCCCGTTTTTCAATTCAAGCCTATCGTTGCTGTGGGCTATCCATTTTCAATTCAAGCCTATCGTTGCTGTGGGCTTTCCCGTTTTCACTTTAAGCCTATCGTTGCTGTGGGCTATCTATTTTCAATTCAAGCCTATCGTTGCTGTGGGCTGTCCATTTTCAATTCAAGCCTATCGTTGCTGTGGGCTATCCGTTTTCAATTCAAGCCCATCATTGTTGTGGGCCTTTTTCCATTTTTAATTTGAGCCTATCGTTGCTGTGGGCCTTTCAGTTTTAATTCAAGCCCATCATTGTTGTGGGCCTTTTTTTTTCCATCTTTCAATTCGAGCCTATCGTTGCTGTGGGCCTTTCAACTTTAGTTCACGCCCATCATTGTTGTGGGCCTTTTCTCTTTTTCAGTTCAAGCCTGTCATTGTTGTAGGCTTTCAATCTCCGGTATCAAGCGGCCTTAGATGCCTCATCAAGGTATTATCCAAGCACACCGGCCTGTGAAGCCCCTTTTCCCTCTCGGGGACCAACCCCAACCGTCTCACTTCTTCCTCTAGGTAAGTCAGGTAAGTGCTCCAACCCGTCCAAAATGACTCCCTTTTATCTTTGTACACTGTTTGTATACAAACAGTGCACAAAGAGGGGCAGCTGTAGGACCCTATTTTGTCCGGGTTGGACATACTAACCCCATTTGATATACCTTTCTGCCCATGCCATATGCCTTGTTGAACAGGTCCACAATGATCCCATACTTCCAAGGAATGGTCTACCCCAATCTGCACGGGATGGATACAATTGACACGGATAGGGGAGTTCAAAATTAATGATTTTTGCTACAAGTCCTTGAAGCGTCCCAAGACCAACACCAGGTGATGGAGGAGGAAAATTGGAGACCAACGCACTTGACCGAGCTCAAATCGGACTTAAAATGAAGAAGTTATGGCCAAAACAACTTTCGTTGGAAAAAGTCAAACTTGCCAAAAGACGGTCAATGCCCCTGGTCAAACTGCCCGCAAAAGTGATCATGCGAAACTCTTCAAAATGCCTATGTGGGCGAATACGGATCTCCCCAAACAATTCCTGGAAGGTTATCCATTTTTGCATTTTTGTTGGGGGTAAAAAGGTAATTAAAAGTTAAAAAAAAAAACTTCGGGGTTGACCGTTGACCATTGACCATTGACCTGCCGACACTGCGACCCGTTGACCTTCGAAGCCTCGAAGCCCCGAAGCTCGAAGCCTCGAAGCCCTAAAGCCTCGAAGCATCGAAGCCTCGGAGCCTCGAAGCCTCGAAGCCTCGCTGCCGACACTCCGACCTTCGACCCACGGTACCCGTACGCCTTCCACCTTCGACCCTCGAAGCCTCGCTGCCGACGCTTCGACCCGCGACTTACGACGCTCGCGACTTACGACGCCGACTTACGACGCTTTCGACCTGCCGACACTCCGACCTTCGAACCTTGACCTGCAATACCAGTAAGTTTTTGGCCCATTGACCATTGACCTTCGACCCTGCCGACACTTCGACCCATTGACCGTTGACTTTTGCCCCACCGAAATTCGACCCACCAGGCCGACCTGCCGACCCCGACCGCCGACGCTCCGACCTGCCGACACTTCGAACCTCCGACCCTGTTTTTTTTTTGCCTTAGCTGATTTTTCCCGCTGACCTCCTCACTGGCTTATTTTTCTCGCTGGTCGTTCACGGGGTTCATCTTCTGCGCTGGCCACCTAACAAAGAATCATTTCTTAACGACCTGTCGGTCACATGTCTTGCTAAAATACAAACTTGAAAAAAGGCAATCACGAGCTGCCCTGTTTCCCGCACACGCCGTCCTCCCGACAAGGCATTAAAACCTACAAATTAAAATACTACATCAAATAATGCAGCAATTATGACAATCCGCCAAAAAACTCTTCTGCAGCACTTTAAAAAGAGCCCTCATCGTCCCAGCGCAAGAGAGAGATTCTGGGGAGAGAAAAAAAATTCGTTAGAAAAAAGGAGGGTTCAAACCAAAAAAAAAAGAAGAGAAAGACACAGAGAGACCCTTCATTATTGAAACCTGCTGCTATTCCTCATCCCAGCGCAAAAACCAAAGAAACAAAAAACAGAGAGTTGGGTCCCAAAATAAAAAAAACCAGATCCCGTCAGCTTCTTCCCTGCAAAAAAAAAAGAAAAAAAGAGGGAGAGTAGAATCCCAAATTCCTCCCCGCGTGAAAAGAGAGAAAACAAAGAGGATAAATAGGAATCACACCCAACAAAATTGCCCAATCTTGTTGCTATCCTGCAATCACACGTTTCCCCTTTATCCCATTTCTCTCTTATCTCGTTCTGGTTTGTTTTTTTTTAGCAAAAGTAAAACACAAAAAAACAACTCCAATTTCAGCCCTCTCTTTCTGCGTTTTCAGCAAAAGAAACAGGAAAACCAGTTCCCAATTCTTTCTCCTACCCCTGCCTCCCACGCCCACTTTGATTATTGCCAGATACCAGGAAATCTTAGCTTCAAAAAATCACTTTAGCCTCCAAATACTAGGAAAGCCTCTCCACAAATCCCGCTGCCAGATCGGTTGGTTCCAATTTGAGCAAGTAACTATCAGTGTCGACAGAAGCTCAAACAGAAGGTTGGTGTTGCAAGCCCCAAAGTCGGTTTAGCTCTTATTACTTTTCAGCTTATTTACATTGATTTTGATGTAATTCTTAATACTTCTTTGCATTTCTTTTCCTTTTTTTTATTTTATTTGTTGCGTCATGTTTCCTTTGTATTTCACTTTCCTTTGTATATATGTATATTGTAAGATGTAAAGTATAGCAAATAAAAAAAACAACAAAGAAAGAAAAGAGAGAGCAAAAGGAGAAGATGAAAAAAAAAAAGAGTGATTTGCTTTTTCTTTTGTGGATGCCATAACCACACACTTCACGCTTTTATTTTCATGCATATATTCCTACATTTGCTTTAAGATTTTGGGTTCACAAAAACAAAAAAACAAAACAAAAAAAGGATAAAACAAAAACAAACAAAAAATGCTTTTTCATGTTTTAAAGCAAAAAAGACGTTTCATTGTTTTGAACCGAAAAAAAAACCCAAAATTAGTATTTCAATTCCCAAACAAAACAAAAGAAAAACAAAAACAAAAAAAACAGAAAAATGAAGCAAAACAAAACAAAACGTTTTTTACAAAAAAACAAAAAACAAAAAAAACAAAAAAACAAAACAAAAACAAAAAAACAAAAAAAAACAAAAAATGTATGTTTTCTAAAAAAAAAAAACCAAAGGAAAAAGAAACAAAAATCATTTGTCTAGGACTTCAATTTCCAAAAGCAAAACCAAAAACCAAAACCAATCCCTAGGATCTCATTCTCCACTTCAAACAAAAACCAAAAATTTTTAGGATTCCTTTTTAGAAATTTAGGATAAATCCATTTTAACCATGACTTTAATAAATAACTTAGCTAAATAAAAATCATAGACTTTTTAGGAAACTTAACCCAGCTATGGCAGTATAAATAAAATAAAACCTCCTCCTCCTAAATTAGATACCGAAAGGGTAGTCGTAGGGGTGCTAATCCTTCCCTACACGTAACCAACTCCCGAACCCATCTCGGATAACGCAGACCACACACTTAAGACTACTCAAAGTAGAGGGTATCCAACTGTACCCCAAAAACAGTTGGTGGCGACTCTAGAATTTCTCACCATTGGTTCAGTTTGAGCTCACCCCAAACGGGCCCGGACGAAAACCAGTGATGACAATCAATAAGTTTACATTTCATTTCATCTCTTTATTCATCCATTTATCTTTTCATTTAACAAACGGAATTACATTTATCATTATGTTTACACTGCTTGAATCAAATTCAGTTTTCAGTAACCATTAAGATTGAATATTAAATCATTGCTTGACCATCCTAGTGCACAATTGTCCCGTGGATTTGATAACTTAGGTTGTGAATTTACCACCATATTCAACTTGATCTGTATACTTGTAGCACTTGTTGTAAAGGCTCAAGATGACCCTTTTTGGATCAAAGGTATGGATGAGGACCTTGACCAAATAGAGAAGAACAATACATGGGAGTTGGTGGATAGACTAAAGAACAAAAATGTGATTGACTGCAAGTGGGTATATGGAAAGAAGATGAATGAGGATGGCAACATAATTCGAAACAAGGCATAATTAGTTTATAAAGGTTATTTATAGGTGGAAGGTATAGATTTTGATGAAACATTTGCCCCTGTTGCCAGATTGGAGAGTGTTCGGATGTTTTAACAGTTCCTGCACATCAGAGGTATAAGAATTTTCAAATGGATGTGAAGTTAGCTTTCTTAAATGGATATTTTGGGAGGAAGTTTATATGGAATAATCTAATGATTTCATACTTGGGGATGATGAGATCAATGTGTACCGGTTGAAGAAAGCTCTGTATGGCTTAAAGCAGGCACCATGAGCATGGTATTCTAAGTTGAATAAGTATTTGAGAAGACTTCAGTTCAAGAAAGGTACAGTAGACAACAACTTGTACATCAGGAAGAGTGATAGAGGCCAGCTAATAGTCATTGTGTATGTGGATGATTGTTAGGAGTCAAATGACCCCTAATTAGTGGCTATTTTGGGGTGTGTTTTACTATGCTTATATATATTTTCATCCCATTTATGCTTAAATACTCATTTTTATGCTTTCACAGTCGTTTGTAGTGTTTTTGGATATTTTACACTATTTTGCAACATTTTATAGCAATTTCCCGAGATACTGCAAAGTATTGGAGAAGATGGACAGTTCTGGAGCATTGCTCGATACACGAGCATCGAACACAGAAGGGAGCTTTGAGCAAGCCTCGAGCTAGAGACTTAAACAGAACTCCAATGCAGAGAACAAGAAGTCGCTCGAGGCTCTACTCAACATATTGAGGCTTGAGCAGCATATTGAGTGAGCCTTGAGCAGTGGAGGCTCAAGCATACTTCCAGTCAGCCATCCAGGTTTCTACTCGACATTAAGGCTCGAGCAGCACATCAA
Organism: Taxillus chinensis; assembly: GCA_023512835.1. Taxonomy (NCBI): domain Eukaryota; kingdom Viridiplantae; phylum Streptophyta; class Magnoliopsida; order Santalales; family Loranthaceae; genus Taxillus; species Taxillus chinensis. The sequence continues at coordinate 54,275,518 of CM042087.1, read as the reverse complement.
GGCTAGAGTAGCCTCAAGCAGTACTCCAGCGTGCATCCAATCTTCAACCCTTCGATCCATTTTTGCCCCAAAACTTGTTTTTAATGTAAATATATATTATGGAAGTGCAAAGGAGGAATCAACACTAGATAATCAAGGGTATTGTAATTAATTGGGTATTTTTGGCCCAATTAATTATTTTTGACCCTGGTAATCAAGGGCAAAGAAGGAAGAAGAGTGACAGCCCTATATAAGAGCTGCTAGGGCTCTAATGGATGGATCTTCATGCTCCCACACACACAGTCATATCCTATGGAGGAGAAGATCATGATGGTGCAAGAGATAAGATGCAAGGGCAATCTATGGTTTGCGCGTCCAAGCTTGGGACTCTAGGAGCAAGGAGGAGACCACAACACTAGAGAGGAAGACACAGCTCTAGGAGTGATGCCCTATGGTTTGTGTTAGATTTGGTTTTCTTCTCTTTCTCTTTGTTACTTTAACCCAAAGCTTGCTCTTGCAATTGGTTTGTATGATATTTATTTATATAAATTGGTGTTTGGACTTATTGTGTCGATCATTTATTTATTTATTTCTTTATATGAATTCTTATGGGTTAATTAGAAGTGTGGTTGCTTAGTGCTTGAAGTAGGGTGGATCGCCTAGTCCATGACTTTAGGATTAATTACAAAGGACCGAGAGGTAAAGTAATTTACCGAAAATACTACATAACCTAATTAGGGTAGACTTAAGTTGTGAGAGCCTAAGTCGCGCCTAGGATACTGAGCTAGAGCTAGTGAGGAACTAGTTTGAGGCTCAACGACTCCCAAACCTAAAGGGTCACCCATCCCTTATGCTAGGGTGGCTCACAGCAATATCACTCGAGAGAAGGAGGTCAATGCATTGGAAAGTTGGGTTTTTAATCATAACAAGGTGCATAATTCATATAAGGTATATTCAATGAAAGAGCCATCACCATCATCGAAACCTCATACATGAGGTGCAAAGCCATTACAATACCTCTCACTATTAGCTCTATCACCATAGTTAGTTTAGTAATTAGGATAAATTAAATAATTATTATTTAATTATTTTATCTTTCTTTTTTATATGTCAAGTATTAGTATATACCCGTGACCCGAGAAGTAGCATTGTCTATGTGAGATCCTCCCTGCTTGCCCTTTCTATATAAGTTAAGTTAGGTAATTATAAATGTTTTTGTGAGCGTACGCGACAAACACTTAATAAAATGGCGACGTTGCTGGGGATAACGATTGCATAAGGATTAGGAGTTATATGTTAGTTAGGGCTTTAGTATGTAGTATTTGTATATATGTTTTTGTAATTAGTTTTGTATATACTTTTTGTATATAGCTGATTGTTTGCTTTTGTTTATCTTATTTTATTTTGTTTGTGCTTGTTGTTTTTATTTTATTTATTATTTCTCTACAACAGCCGGTAATGCATTCTTTTTCTACTTAAAATACCAGTTGTTATTTGTTTATTTTCTGGTGGGAAGCATGTGCCTAAAAGATGCCTGCATGTAACTATTGAATAGCTCTGCCACTTGTATATAAGTGTTTTTACTTCTAATTCAATTTTTTATGGTGTAATACATAATTGTGTTGATTCCATCTCCTCGTTGTTTTGTAATGCTTATGGAGCTTGTCGAGGTGATGGCCATTTAGATGATGTGTTATTTGAATATATATGATCATTCCATCTCATTAAAGGTGTCAAGCCCTCAATTCCAGAAGATCCATGACAGACAGATTTTTAGCCTCTCTTAAAGAGCTAGCTAATGTCGTTAAATCTCTCTTCAAGATAATAAATTCCCTAAGTTTGCACTAAAAGAATAGCAGCAAGCAAGGGGTCGAACCCACAGGGATTAGCCTAGTTTTCTAGTTCTCAAATCAAAGCACCCAATTACTCTTGTTCTATAAAATGTCTTGGCAAAAAGTTTTCTTTTTTTAAACTAAAGATCTAATTTTTATTTGGTTTTCTGAATAAACAAAGAAAGTAAACTGAATTTAAGATTAAGATTCAAGGATTAAAAGCATCTAGGGTCACAATTTCACCTCCCAATGTTATCTCTACTGGTTCATGGTATTAGGGTTGTCTGATTGAAAACATGCTAAACATAAGCCAAGAACAACAAATGGTCATTGAGGTCCTTTTAAGAGTTGTATGCCAGAATGGTCATCTAAACACACAAACATGCAAAGCCAATAAATCATACTTGCAAAAGGATAATGATCACACCAATTACAAATAAGTTATGAATCTCAATCCGCCCCAGACTAGGGCTAAGAATACCAAGGTGTACATCCAAAGATAGAAATTAAGAACAGATTCATAAAACATGCAAAACTTCAATCATCCAAACCCAATATTCATAAACACAGCAAAGCAACAAGGGGGCTACATTGCTCCCCTAGATTATAAGAACTACTCACGCATGATTACAAGCAAACACAAAGCAGAAAAGCTAAACATCTTCTTCTTGATCACGCGCACAGCAAAGCTTCAAATCCAGGCTCCAAAATCTGCGACGGCTGCGATGGCTGCTCTCCTAGGTCAAGGAGCACCTCCAAGTCGTGGAGCCTCTCTCTCTCTCTCTAAAACGTGTAGGGGGTTAGGCATGCATAGCAGAGGCATGGAGGCTTGTATTTATAGAGTTTGGATGGGCTTTGAGGTGTGTACCCTAGCCCATCTATCAAAACGACGTAGTTTTGATAAGTAACACTCGAAACTTTAAAATCTCTATCTTCCATCCACAATTTGGACATGGGCCTTCAGAAACAAATGATCAGCATGGAAAAATGATAGTATCGGTCCAAAAATATCTCTGCACGTCAATTTGCACGTGATATGGTGAATTCACGTGCACCTCCAAATCAGCTCAAACTTCTCCCCAAGCTTCCTTGCATCCTGTAGAGGCCTGAGAGGCAAAAATAGGCTTGCACGTGAATTGGGTGAATTCACGTGCAGCTCCAAATGCTCTGAGATTTCTGTGGTAGGTAGAGGACATCATTCTAAGAAACTTTTGTTCTTGCACGCCAATTGTTTGAGGCCATCTACTATGTCAAAAGTGAGGTCCAAAATCTGCCAAAATAGCTTAAAAACGCATGTATTTGCAACTAGCATCTTCCTAGGGGTTAGAGCAAATATATATGATATATGAAGCAATAAGGCTCTAATCATGCTCTTAAACATCCTAAATAAACACTAGAATAACGGCATAAAATGCACGTTATCAAATACACCACACTTGAACCATTGCTTGTCCTCAAGCAAAAACATACAAGCATGCAAGAATAAAATAAACACGCAGTCAAACGGAAGAAAAATAAAATAACAATCAAGGAGAATCATGGTTTCCTAAGCATGCAACTTTATTATGATGAAATGGGAATTTAAGCATCAAAATGAGTCGTAACTTAGTTCATTCATGTCCATATCCCTAGTCCAACAATCATGCAATATCTCCACTTAAATTTCAGATATGAGCAAGCAATCCATGATAAAATAGCACCTAGTTTCCCTTTAAGTTCTTACCAAGGATAAGCAGCCTCACTCAAATATAATAATTCTCAAGCCCAATACCTATCAATGAACAATGGATGGAAAACTCTATCTCTACACTCGCCATCGCCTATTGATTAAGTACTTGCCAAGCAATCATGAGAGTTCCCTATTGTGCTCATCAAAGAAAACACACTCTCTATTCTAATAACCGATAAAACGAAACCATGAGCTAAAGAATTGAGCTCAACACTCTCAAAACAAAACACAATTCAGCCAATGTGGCTTCACAAATAAATAATCACACATAAACATCAGGCCATTGTGGCTTTTATTCTGAATCATTCTCTTTTTTTTTTTCTTTTTTTTTTAGTAATAACCTTACAAGGTTGCATTTTATGCTCTCCCTTGATGGATTATTCACTCTTTTTTTTACTCACATAACACATAAATAAGACTGATTTTTCTAATGCAAACTCCTTGCCATTTTGCTACATAAGGAGAGACAAAAATTCATTGATGTCTCACATCCCATTTCCCAATTAAGTGATGGCTTTTTCACATTCTATATCACAGCCTTTTCCAATAATATCACACAATAAAGAAAAGAATGCAAAGACAGTCACAATGACTTAGAGGTCTTGCATCCTAACTAAACACCAAACATTGAGCACTAATAAGTAATCACATGCTTACTTGACTCCTACCATTAAATAACCAATGTTGAATGCAAGAAGAGTATCAAATCAGACTATTACCCATACCCTAAAATGGCACTTAAGGGCTAAAAAGAAGCTGTTCTCATTTTTTATTTCTTTTTCACTCAACTTTAAGGGTTACTTAGGTCTATCATAGCATTTCATGCTCAGCTAATATTCAAAACTCAGCTCCAAAAACATGGTGATATCATTCAAAAGATAAAGACATGATTAAACCAATTCAGAGCACATTTTAACTACTTTAACACCCTTATCACAACATGATACTAATGTGGCATAAAAAATTAAATTTTAAGCCAAAATTGCATACTTAATATCCATGCCTCCACAAGCAAATCATTCAAGCAAACAACTCAAACAATCATGCAACTAAAAACATTTTTTTTAGAATTAAATAAAACATGCAATCACAACATAAAAGACAAGCAGGTGGCTCAAGTCACTCTCCATACACCACACTTAAAATATGCTATGTCCTCATGGCATAAAATAGGGAGTAGGAAAATACTTACCTCTCAGTTGGCAAGCTGTAATAGTAGATGACATTGGCCACCATTCGTCGCACCTGAGCCAAAAGTCAACCGACGTCTCGCTGCGCACTTCCCAAGTTTCCTTCCCTTGCGAATAGCCATCATGTAGTAGCAAACAAAGATCCCACAAGTTGAATTGACCCAATAATTTGCTCATCCTACAAATGGTTAGTTAAGAAAGAAGCAAAGTCTCCTGCACAATGGTTAGCTGGCAAACAAATTTATTGAATAAAATAAATAAAAGAAAATAACATAAAATAAAACATAGCAATAAACATTGGGTTGCCTCCCAACAAGCGCTTTATTTAAGGTCTGTAGCTAGACTTTGTCATACTAAGCTCAACCAATGTATGAAAGGCTTTCATCCTGGCATTGTAAACCTCAGCGTCTCATAGACCATAGCAATCGGATGAATGAACTTGTGGGAGCCACTTGAACTCCCGATTCAATTGTTGATAGGGAGACACCTCCACAAACTTATGGTTCTCCTTCCTCTCATTCCATCGAGGTGGTAACATAAATTCAACATACTCCACAATTGGAGTAGTCATGATGCACGCATGGTTACCTCCCTTGTCAAGCACTTCCTTCTCTTGTATAAGGGAAGATGATTCCAAAGCAAACATAGTAGTAGTGGGCTCATGTAGCTTGTCTTCATAAAGAGTACCTTGGTTTGATGTGCCTTCAGATATGAGAATTATAGCATCATCATCCAAGATTTGTTGCCGCATCCTTGGGTTGTCATTTATTGGTTTCTCATGTTCTTCTAACACCCCAAAACAATTCAAGTCTTCCTCTTCTTCTTAGATGGAAAAATTGTCCTTATAAGCTCCAACCATGGGAAGAGTTGAAGTGGATACATCACATGGGCTATTAAATTGTGGTGGAGGGACAACCTCATCATAATGAACCATTGCCCTTGTATCCACTTCTTGGTCTATAGCATCATTAATGGTTTGACCAGCTAGAATGCGAGCTTCATCTTCAGAATCATTATTAGCAGAAAACTCCCATTCTTGTGAGGCAGATGTCAAAGATTGATACATGGAAGTTGGAGTGATGGCTTTGCAATTCTCTTTAGTCTCTATCTCTGTGTCACCAGCAAAGGAGTTAGATGAGACTCCGTAATCTGCATTTTGAACCATACTCATCAATAATTGCTCCATATTTTTTATGGTAGTCTCTATACTTCCTAGCCTTTCATTCAAATCCTCTCCCTTTCTTCTGGTTTCTTCATCTTCAACTTGGGGCTGCCACTCTTATTGTTGATATGGACAATAATTGCCATAGAGTGGGGCTTCATGAGTAAGCTTTATCTTGATATTGCCCAACCCATATGTTCTCAGAATATCCATTGAAGAAACCATTAAACTCCTCAGGTGGTGGCTCTTGTGGATAATAGTCACCCTCAGGTTGGGTGTAAGTTGGCCATACTTCTCTACCATCTCCATTAATACTCCCACCATAACAAGGAGGCTCCTGGTATGAATAACTGCTTGTGGGAGGATCATAGACAGTGCAATCCCAAGCACTATATGAAAATTGATCCGTTGCATGGCCTGGAACATAAACATGTTGGTCTGCCATCATTGAATTCTCCTCATCTCTCCCTTGGTTTTCCCACAAATATTTGTTGCCTTGGATCATCCTTTCCAAACATTGTTCCATGGTTAGCTCCTCCTCATCTCCAAACTTTTTGTCCATTGGAGTGCTGTTTAGGTTCTGGATTAAAGGACACAAGTTCCCCTCATCGCATACACAACTAGCAATACCTCAAACACTTGGTGTATGTTCCTGTAAAACAACAAGAACACACCCAGCAGCTCCGAGCAATGCAAAACAAACAAATAAAGAACACAAAATAACATAAAGTAAAAGACAAAATAAACACCAAGATCAGAATTCAAACAATTTCACTCAATGTTGATTTTAAAAACTAGTTAACCGTTGAATCCCCAAGCAACGGCGCCAATTTGATCGACAGATTTTTAGCCTCTCTAAAAGAGCTAGCTAATGTCGTTAAATCTCTCTTCAAGATAATAAATTCCCTAAGTTTGCACTAAAAGAATAGCAAGCAAGCAAGGGGTCGAACCCACAGGGATTAGCCTAGTTTTCTAGTTCTCAAATCAAAGCACCCAATTACTCTTGTTCTATAAAATGTCTTGGCAAAAAGTTTTCTTTTTTTAAACTAAAGATCTAATTTTTATTTGGTTTTCTGAATAAACAAAGAAAGTAAACTGAATTTAAGATTAAGATTCAAGGATTAAAAGCATCTAGGGTCACAATTTCACCTCCCAATGTTATCTCTACTGGTTCATGGTATTAGGGTTGTCCGATTGAAAACATGCTAAACATAAGCCAAGGACAACAAATGGTCATTGAGGTCCTTTTAAGAGTTGTATGCCAGAATGGTCATCTAAACACACAAACATGCAAAGCCAATAAATCATACTTGCAAAAGGATAATGATCACACCAATTACAAATAAGTTATGAATCTCAATCCGCCCCGAGACTAGGGCTAAGAATACCAAGGTGTACATCCAAAGATAGAAATTAAGAACAAATTTATAAAACATGCAAAACTTCAATCATCCAAACCCAATATTCATAAACACAAAGAAAGCAACAAGGGGGCTACATTGCTCCCCTAGATTATAAGAACTACTCACGCATGATTACAAGCAAACACAAAGCGAGAAAAGCTAAACATCTTCTTCTTGATTACGCGCACAGCAAAGCTTCAAATCCAGGCTCCAAAATCTGCGACGGCTGCGACGGCTGCTCTCCTAGGTCAAGGAGCACCTCCAAGTCGTGGAGCCTCTCTCTCTCTCTCTCTAAAACGTGTAGGGGGGTTAGGCATGCATAGCAGAGGCGTGGAGGCTTGTCTTTATAGAGTTTGGATGGGCTTTGAGGTGTGTACCCTAGCCCATCTATCAAAACGACGTAGTTTTGATAAGTAACACTCGAAACTTTAAAATCTCTATCTTCCATCCACAATTTGGACATGGGCCTTCAGAAACAAATGATCAGCATGGAAAAACGATAGTATCGGTCCAAAAATATCTCGCACGTCGATTTGCACGTGATATGGTGAATTCACGTGCACCTCCAAATCAGCTCAAACTTCTCCCCAAGCTTCCTTGCATCCTGTAGAGGCCTGAGAGGCAAAAATAGGCTTGCACGTGAATTGGGTGAATTCACGTGCAGCTCCAAATGCTCTGAGATTTCTGTGGTAGGTAGAGGACATCATTCTAAGAAACTTTTGTTCTTGCATGCCAATTGTTTGAGGCCATCTACTATGTCAAAAGTAAGGTCCAAAATCTGCCAAAACAGCTTAAAAACGCATGTATTTGCAACTAGCATCTTCCTAGGGGTTAGAGCAAATATATATGATATATGAAGCAATAAGGCTCTAATCATGCTCTTAAACATCCTAAATAAACACTAGAATAACGGCATAAAATGCACGTAATCTACCCAGAACTGGGAACGCGACTACCTCAAGCCTGTACCCGAGGGCAATAGGTTAGTGACTAGCACTAAAAGGGTCCCCCACAACAGGTGTTACCCTACATGTACATGTACAATCATAAAACACAGGTATTCCTATCCATTCTCAATGATATGCAACTAAAGAATAATGTCTATCACATAAAACACAAATATCATGTCAATCAACTCATACTGAAAACCAAAGGAAAAGTACCTAATAATACAACGGCCACAAACCCATGTCCAGGAAGAAAGAAGCTAACAATACAAAGCAATAAGTCAACTATAGGATAAACAATAAAAGTCCCCTACACAATGGGATCTAGTCTGCTCATTTGGGGATCCGATGGCTAGCTCCTACCGGAACCTAAAAAATCATGACAACAATGTAGAGTGAGCACAAATGCCTAATAGGTAACCTACAACTCCACACCACCCTACCAAGACTAACATCTAGGACTACATGTTCAATGTATGCATGTGGTAGTTTATTGTCTTATGGAATACAAAATGAAATTACAACAGTTCACAACAATCATATAATACATCAACCACTGCTACGTCAAATCAAGCCAACACACAATAAAGCTCTCATAGACGTCTAGCCATATGTGGGAATGCGGCGCTAAGCATGTCACATATGGGACCTCGGCCTCTAGCCAACCCTATATAGGACCTTGGTTAACCCGCCAATCAAACCAACAAAACACCAATATCCAAGCCCATAAACGTCATGAGGTTCTGAACCTATAATCATATTCATACTAATTAACATTTCATGCCAAGTAAACAACAACATTTCATACCAAGAAAAAGGTATAAGGATTTATTTTATACATGAAACATAGGTTTCTAATAACACTGCCTAACTGCTCAAGCCTCTACTCGATGCTTGATGTTCAACGCTCGAAACTGCTCAATGCTCTGCTTGACACTCACTAGGCTTTGAGTGACTTACAACCCATTGCTCGAAGCACCCTGCTTGAAGCTCCAGCTTCGAGCTTGCTCGATGCTCTACCTAACTTGACACTCCGGCTCAAAACACAGCTCGACTCTCATATTCAATGCCTTGCTCGAAGCTAGCTCGACACTAGAGCCTTGAGCAGGCATCGAGCTGCTTGCCTGAAGTAGCCCTTCTACTGCGTTCGTCTTGGTTTTGCCCGTAGCGCAAGTATACCAGTTCAATCTCATTTTCAAGCATGCATATTCCCATCAAATGATCTTTTAAGTACTTAAAAGATTTAACAACAAGATTCAACACTTAGACAACATATGATTTCCTTAATTCCCAATTAACCCCAAATCTTACCACCTAAGGTTCATACTTGTTACTACATCTTCTACCCTAAAGCTATAGGAAGATAAGAACATTAGAAACATACAAATATTAGAATCACCTACCTGGAATGAATTCATTAGTCGAATCAACCAAAAAACCAAGCTCCAAGCTCCAATTCAAGCCACAAGCTTCAAGCTCTCCCCTACGCCCTCTCTTTCTTTCTAACCAAATCGTAAATAACGACACGCTAGGAGCCTCTGTCTCTTTCTCTCCCCAATATTTTTTACACATTTCTTTAATTACTTAATAAGCACCCAAATTACATAATTAATCTCCAGGGGTCCTAAACTCCAAATTGGACCTAATTACTGTCAAAACGCTTGTATCGCTAAGCACATTACTATTCAAATAATGTCATCTACTAATACGGACTATCTTATGGACCAATATATACACAAGTCTCTACAAGAGGATATTAGCGTATTAGATTCCACTATAAATGAATTAACACATGAGGTGGATGTCTTAAAGAGCTCCACCATTTGTGAGTCCAATTTTAAAGATCTAGTTAAGGTTGTCCATGGGGATGTCTTTGTTCATTTCCATAAATTAAATCTTCGTGGGAGTAGGTTTCCTACCTTGCTAGAGCCTTTAGACGAAACCAAGACCTCAGTTGAGGGCTTATATGTATTTCTTGATCTTTATACCCCATCGTGTTGTCCCTCTAGCTTGGACCTTGCTACACCGTTTAAGCTTAATGTAATAATTGAATTATAAGGGTGGAAGTCTATGAAGGGTTGTGAGGGGATGGTATGCACGATCCTATTATTCTTCTACTTTATATTTTGCATAAATATTCCCCTCCCCCTATTTTTACCTATCAACTAACATGGATGTCAAGCATCTTCCCTTCACTGGAAAGATATTTTTTCACTTGAAGGTACTTCTACTTGGGTGGTTCATGTACAACCCACTAGGAGAGAGATCCGAGCATCCCAAAGATCTATGATCTCTCCTTTTGACCACAACCACCTGATCGCGTGGACACTAGTCAAGCTATGTGACCTAAAACAAGCGCTTCTGGGAGGCAACCCAATGGTTTGTTTTATTTATTTTGTTATTTTTATTATTTTTTCTGTTTTTGTGTGTTTTGTTTGGTTTCTGTTTTGTAGGAATAAAAATCTTGCTCTCTCTTTCTCTCTACCATTTGCGGTCAAGGTAAAAAGGGACTGTTTTGACATATAGAAATAATCTTTTTCAATTCCCTTTCTTTTTTCTAATACTTGTCTCCCACCCACACATATTTTTATTTTCATGTGATTGATGCCAAAGTGTTAGAGGGTTTCCCCCTAATCCAATGCACTTAACTTGTTTGTCCCATTTTCTTTCTTATTTTTATTTATATGGATTGTGTGAGTGCATGTGTTTGCCTTTTGCATGATTGTGTGTTTTTCATTTTTGTTTTTGAGTGAATGTATGATTGCTTGTTTGCTTTGGAAATGCATATAGTTATTTTCTTATGCATATGAGTATTTATCATATTTGAGATGTGATGTATGGTTGGTTTGAGTAACAATGCCTTAGGCCTATGCATTGTTTTCTTTATGCTTCGAATGAGATCATGACATATTTGAGCTAGTTGATGTTTTTATTTTTGTTACTCAGTGTATTCCTTAATGTGTGTATCAAAGAAAAAAAGAGAGAGAAAAATCAAAAGAAAAGAAAAAGAAGAGAAAGAATATGTTTTTTATTGTATACCATTGTAGGTGAATTGGCCATTCATCTATATTTGGCCTTTTTGTAATTTTTCTCTTCGTGTGGCAATGGATGTAAATGGGGCAATATTTTATAACTCTTGTGGCTACCATATAAATCCCAAGAGATAGTCATAAATGTAAACCCCGTATTTATGCTATAATATATATTATGCCACTTTCATTAGAAAAGAAGAGTTGCATGTAGTTGAAATTTTGCAAGAAAGAAAAAGAATAAGCCTTGTTCTTTAGGATGGAGCATCACTTGGGTAGCTTGCCTCTCAAGGTAGCTAGTGGCAAAAGCATTTGGATGGTAGTTTTATTGCAATGTTGACTTACAGTACTTGCCTAAGATTTGAAAATCTTGGGGGTGTTGAGTTTGAGTGATATGAGACCACCCACTTGAGTGAGGCAACCTTTCTTCCATTGAGAGGACTCTAAGGAAATTTTTGAGTATTGCCTTAGAAGTGGTTAACTTGGTTGTTCCTTAGTCTTTAACTATGATTACATGTCATTGTTGAACTAAGTATTTAGACAACCATGTATAGTTCTTAGAGTTGCTTTGCTTTTTCCTTTATTATATTTTATTCTTTTTATATGGTATTTGTATATATATTTTACCATTATCTTATTGTGTTTTTGATTTTCTTATTTTGCACCCCTTTTGAGTGTGTATTTTGACAGCCATGTATAGTGCTTAAGGTTGCCTTGCCTTTTCCTTTCTTGCATTTTATTCTTTTTGTATGGTATTTGTATATGTATTTGACCATTATCTCATTTGTTTTTTTGGTTTTCTTATTTTGCACCCCTTTTGAGTGTGTATTTTGTTTTTATTTTTTGCTCAGGGCGAGCAAAGTTTGAGTGTAGGGGTATTTAGGGGTACTTTGGAACCTACACTGCACTTCTGTTATATTTTGTTGAGAATTCAATTGGTGTATTTTAGCTACGCATGCAAAAAAAATAATTAGAAATCTTGAGTAGTTTTGGCTATTTTGTCTAGTATGGATACTCCTTGGGCACATTTAAATTTTTTTTATTTTAGTTCATACACTCACATTCATGTTATAACTTAGCTACCTTTGTATACTCATGATGTTCTCAATGTACATTTTCATATGCATGGTTAATTTTATCCCGATTGGATTCCTTTTGTTGCTCAAAACAAGCAAGGTTTAAGTGTGGCAATGTTGTTAGGGGTCAAAATGACCCCTAATTAGTGGTTGCATTTTACTATGCTTATATATGTTTTCACCCTATTTATGCTTAAATTCTGATTTTTATGCCTTAACAGCCATTTGTAGTGTTTTTGGAGACTTTGCATTGTCTTGCAACATTTTATAGTAATTTCCCGAGATACTGCAAAGTATTGGAGAAGATAGGCAATTTTGGAGCATTGCTCAACACATGAGCATTGAGCACAAAAGGGAGCCTCAAGCTAGACTCTCGAGTTGCACTCCAACGTAGAGAAGAAGAAGCCACTCCAGGCTCTGCTCAACACATTGAGGCTCGAGAAACACATCGAGCGAGCCTCGAGCTGTAGAGGCTCGTTCATACTTCTAGTATGTCACACCCCCAAATCCTGAAAACAACAGAACTAGGAACGCGACCTTCCCACACCCACACCACAGGGGTCAGGGGAATTAGTGTCCAACCCAATCATGTACAACTCCACAACAGGGATAAAATTGCACTTGCCAATGAATTCAATTTGAGATTTATTAAAATGATACAACATTACATTCAATTCCCATAATATCCAACACAAAAAAAACTCACATATAAGTTCCACCAACAAGGTTTATACAACTGCCACAGACCCAAGTCTGGGAAATAAAATGATAGAATAAAATAAAAACAAACAGTCTATAAAATAAATCCTACACCAAGGATGTCCCGTCCTGCTTCACTATGGCTCCACCAGCTACTCCCTACAACCTGTAGGAAATAGAAATAAAGTAGGGTGAGCACGAATGCCCAGTAGGTGATCCCCATCTCCAGTACCTTATTACATAAATTCCTAAGTCTGTATGTCCGGTGTATGCTTGTGCTAGTGTAGAGTCACATTTTATCACAATTAAATTTCATTAATATACAAACAAGACATCACATCACATTTCCGTCATTAAAGGTTCACACCGACCATTCATCCATCCACGAGATTCTCGCTACCAACCCTAGGAGTTCAAATCACTACTAGACAGCCATATGTGGGACTTGTGGTGTCTCTAACGACAACCTACCACATATGGGACCTGGGTAACCAGCTTCATAGGGGACCTGCGGCCTCTTGCCAGCCCTATGTGGGACCCGCGTTTAACCCAACCAGCTCCTCCATCAAATCCGCATATACGATCAGTAAATAGACATTTCTGAATATTCATTATTTAGTACAACAGCTTAACCAACATTCTAATCACCCAACTAGTAATAACGTACCACAACGATATATATACATATTATCAGATTGGTAATGTCAAGCCATAAATAATATCTAAAATGACAATTTATTAATATCATGTCCAACAGCATTTATATCAAACCCTAATCTCAAATCCAATGATATTTATTTAATTAAATTAACCAAATCAGCCCAGATAATATTTATAATACACATAATTGATAAACACCAATTAATCGCATGTAAATGATAAACAAAATACTCCAATAGCTAGTATTTAATACATTAGCCATACAAAACATTCAAGTTAACAAGCCAGTTATAATGTATCACAAACGACAACTCTAAAACGTAACGGTAATAGCGAGTCTAAACCCATATTAATATAATCAATTAAGAACATCAAACCCAAACAATAGTTATAATTAAACCCTAACAGTTTATATTAATAGGCGAATATACCGAAACTAAAACAATATTAACATATATATATATATATGCACTCACGCACATTCTTATATGTAGTAAACATATCCTATTTGTATTTATTATTTTATTTCACATACACACACACACATATATATATACAGATAAATCTTGTCCGTCAAAGTTTTATAATTTAAATAACAAATAAAACCAGTTACAATCCAATTAATTTCTATTCTTAACCCATTACTACTATTTTTATTATCATCTCATTAATAACGCAAAAGAAAGGGTTTGCCAAATCCTTAGCATTTATCATCATTTATCTATCTAAATCGTGGTGTACTGTGCAGGCTCCTCCTTCCACGCAGCCTCATCACGCGCACCCGATCCATATGACGGCACGCACTTCAGATCCACAGCAGCGGCACGGTGCCGCCGCCCCCCTCTCCCTCGACTCACCAGCACGGCGGAAAAACGCTGGCGCACGGCGCGCGACACGCGGTCGCGCTGGGCACACGGGGTGCGCGGCGCGCTGGGTCTGCGGGCGTGCGGAACCGCCCCCATGGGCGGTGGTTGCAGCCTCCTCCCCTTCTACCAACTCCTTCACGTAGGGTGCCAATCATCGTCGCCCCCCTCACTGCCATCTCTCCTGTGCGGCAACAACCGGGTCGTAGCCTCACTGCTATCACCACGACAAAAAGAGATTCCACGATATATATACCCAGGGCGACGACGCACAGATAATTATATATATACATAGACATGTACAGAACTTCAATCAAATTCTAAAAAAAAACTAGGTTCACACAATAGGTTAACCAAGAACCAAGAATCATCTACTTGATTATAGTCTCGAAGAATCGATTGAACACAACGATGGCTTCAAACCAACAGCTCTTCCCCACCAAACTCTGTGCACAACGAACGGAACGTAGGGTTTCTACCCTAAGTTCCACCTTTTATACTAACCTTTAATTATTAGATTTAATAATAATAATAATAATATAATTAGTCATAATATTAATAATAATAACAACAATTCATTATAATAATAAATAATAATGATAATAAAGTTCCAATACTCTTATTTAAATACTCGAACTAATAATAATCACAATCTAATAATAACAATAATAATATATTTCATTATAAGACTTAATCCCAAATAATTACATTAATAATTATAATATTTAATAATAAACTCAACATATTAAAACACCATATTAAATAATAACAATAATGATAACCCAATGCTCACGTTGAGGTCACGCTGCCGACTCGACATTCAAACTCCAACCGGACCTAACTTCCAACATCACCTAAGTACGGGTCTTTACATAGTAAGCTATCCAAGCTTCTGCTTGACATTGAGGCTCGAGCAGCCTCAAGCAGTACTCCAGCGTGCATCCAGTCTTCAACCCTTCAATCTAGTTTTGCCTCAAAACCTATTTTTAGTGTAAAAATATATTGTGGAAGGGAAATTGGGTATTTCTAGCCCTGGTAATCAAGGGTAAAGGAGGAAGAAGAGTGGAAGCTTTATATAAGGGCAGCTAAGACTCTAATAGACAGATCTTCAGCCTCCTACATGCACATCCATATCCTACGGAGGAGGAGATCGTGGTGGAACAAGAGAGAAGACACAAGGGCTATCTATGGTCTGTGCGTCCAAGCTTGGGACCCTAGCAATAAGAAGAAGACCACGACACTAGAAAGTAAGGCAGGACTCTTAGAATAACGCCTTAGGGTATGTGTTAGATTTGGTTTTGTTCTCTTTGTCTTTGTAACCTGATGTCTTAATTTTTTTAGACTATTTAATCTCATAAATAAGTGGAGTAACTTAAGACTCCAGTGTGTCGAACCTCAGGAAATTTCTATTAATTGGTATCAAATAGACAAGTACCAAGTAGGAAAGTGTTGATTATGCCTAGAAAAATGGTTTAAGTCTAGCAATTGGTAAATAATGAGCACTGATTTTTTTTATTTTCTATTTTCAGTTTTTATATTTTCAAGAGAATTCAATAATGGAGAGTCTTAGGGTAACAATTTCACCTCTCATGCATTGTACTCTGATTTTGACATTTGGTTTCAAACTTTAACTTCTTAATTCTTGATAATGTTGATTAACACACATTTCCTTACATTTGATCCATGATAAGAAAATTAAAGATTCTCAAAACCACTTGGTCTATGAGAATTGGGATTATCAGAGGTATCAATCCTTCAATTGGTTAAACATTTTGTCCATGTTTTAGCCAATTGAATCAAATTATTTTATTTTCCACCCCAGATTAGGGCTAAGATAATCTGATCATGCATGAATCAAATAGAATTGCATTCTGAAAGTTATTTAAACATCAAAGAATTATTTCTATCATATAACCATGCCAAAACCATCATTCAACACATGGGGGCAACATTGCTCCCGTAAGAAAAAGATTTACCCTAGAATCATGTTTAAATCCATTATCTGAAAATGTAAAAGCATCCTTGAAGAAATACAAAATTCAGATCGAGAAGTCTTCAAAAGCCCTCCTGGAATTAGGATCAAGAAATCTTCAATCTCCATTACTTCTCATCTCCTCAGGATCTTCTCTCCCTTCAACCATCATCCCCCCTTAGCCAAAAAACCCTACTTTCTTTCCTTTGTGTTTTCCCCTCCAAATTGACAAAGCTGCCCTTCTAGACTTGGCTGGACTTGGCTAGCTTGCTCCACATGCCCAACAAAACATAGCTCTTAGAGAAAGCCCAAGGTAATAGGGAACTAGGCTACCCATACCTCTTCTCCATGGCCCAGCTAAATAAAATTTGCAAAGAGACTTCAAAAACAACCAAAAACACACTTTACCCAAAAATAAAATAAACTACCAAAGTAAATAAAGACAATCAACATGAGTCATAAAAAGGTATCAAATATGTCTAAAATAGGGGAAAAGTATACCATAAATGTCTATATAAAATTCACTCATCATAACCCTAACCCTAAATTTGCTATTGTAATAATTTTGTACGATATTTATTTATATAAATTGGTGTTTAGATTTATTTTGTTGATTATTTATTTGTTTATTACTTTATATGAATTCTTGTAGGTTAATTAGAACTGTGGTTGCTTAGTTCTTAAAGTAAGATTGATCGCCTAGTTTATGACCTTAGGATTAATTATAAAGGACTAAGAGGTGAAGAAGTTAAGCGAAAATACTGCACAACTTAACTGTGATAGCCTTAAGTTGCAATAGCTAGAGTCGCCCCAAGGAAATCGAGCTAGAGCTAGTGAGGAGCTAGTTTGAGGCTCAATGACTCCCAAACTTAAAGGGTTACTTGTCATTTAACCTAGGATGGCACGCAGCTATATCACTCGAGAGAGGGTCATCAATGCATTAGAGAGTTGGGTTTTTAATCATAACAAAGTGCATAATTCATATAAAGCATATTCAATGAAAGACCCATCACTATCATCCAAGCCCCATACCTAAGGTGCAAAGCCATTGTAATACCTCTCACCATTAGCTCTATCACCATAGTTAGTTTAGCAATTAGGAAAGATTAGATGATTGTTATTTAATTATTTTATCTTTCTTGTTATATATCAAGCCTTAGTATATACTAATGACTCGAGAAACAACATTGTCTCTATGGGATCAACCTTGTTTGCCTTATCAATATAGGTTAAGTTAAGTAATTATAAATGTTTTTGTGAGCTCTCACGACAAACACTTAGCAATGATATAATGTTTTTCAGTGACAATGAAGATTTATACAAGAAGTTTGTAGAGTTGATGCAGGCAGAATTCAAAATGTCTATGCTAGGAAAGCTATCATACTTTTTGGTCTACAAGTTGAATAGAAAAAGAATGGTATATTCATATCACAGGTAAAGTACGTTAGAGATATGTTAAAGAAGTTTGGAATGACCCAGAGCAAGCTCGTTTCTACTCCTACGGAGGTAGGTTGTCAGAAAAAGTGTGGAACAAAAGATCTATAGGAGCATGATTGGTAGTTTATTATATTTAAAAACCATACGACTAGACATCATGCAGGTAGTTTATCTTATGGCACAATATCAAGTGTCACATATGACTACAGTGAAAAGAATTCTGAGATATGTGAAGGGAACTAGTGATTATGGGCTCTGGTATTCAGAAAATGCAAATTTAAATTTGGTTGCTTACAGTGATGCTGATTGGGCAGGTTGCAGAGATGATAGAAAGTTCGCATTAGGTGATACATTTTTTTGGGCAACAAATGTGTTTCTTGGCTCAGTAAGACACATGAGAGTGTGTCCTTGAGTACTAGAAAGGTAGAATATACAACAACAACTTCAGCATGCACTTAGGCGGTTTGGAAGAAGAGACAGCTCAAAGACTTGACTAGAGGAGTTGCAGACACAACCGTGATAAAATGTGACAATCAAAGTGCCATAAATCTGAGTAAGAATAGTGTTCATCATTCCAGGTATAAGCGCATAAATATTTGATATCATTTTTTGAGAGAGAAAGTAGAGAGGAAGACTATTGATTTGGAGTTTATCTCCAGCAAACTACAGATAACAGACATATTTACTAAGCCTCTTCCGCATGAGTTATTTGAGTAGCACCAAGCTAGTCATAGTCTACGCCCATCTCATTGAGGGAGTACTTGTAAGACCCGCAAAATTTTTAGCTATTTAAGTTCTTACTTAAAGAGTAATAATAATAAAATAATAATAATGTTATTGTTAACAATAGTTAGAAAGGATATTTTAGATATTATCACGATAAAAATAAGCACCCAATATAGTCATTCAAATAGCATGTGACTAGTAAGTAGCCGTTATGAATAGTATCCATCCGTTATGAATAGTATCCGTTTGGACTTCCATAAATAGGTATGAGCATGAGATTTTATTTATAAGAGAGTATAGAAGTAAGAAGAAGAATAATAAGAGTTATGGCATCAAGTTCTCAAGTACTGCCATCCGAGAATAGTGTACGCGATGAAGATCGGCGAGCAATACGACTTGAAGTTACAAAGCTATGCTTTGCTATAGATGGGCTAAATGCTCATGTCCAATGGCTGCAATATAATGCAACGAGACACAGGGAGAAGTTTGAGGTTATTCGTGCGACAACCACGACAATGTTAGCTGAAGGGTTGTGCGGCTCTCCGTAGAAGCACAACACGTCCTACGCACATACGCTAATATAATTCAAGAAATTTTACGAAGGCCATAGAATATGATATAAATGTTTATGTTTAGGATTATAATATTTTATGCTATAATGTTATCTTACTTTATTGTTTATTGATTATGCAATTATATTATTTTATCCGCGTAAATATTAAATACGTTATAAAAAAATAAAATAATTTTTTATGTCATAAAAAGTTTAGATGCTATATATTATGTCATTTAGTTTCTTAATCCAAATTACTATGGGTAAGTAAGTATTACAAGCCTTAACTTTACCAAAAGTATAAAACATAGGTAAGGCCCAAAAATTTGAATGAGGCAGATTCTGGAGGTCCCATTCAAAAATCCATAACTTGAATTATACAGATCCAATTGACATGAAACCAAATCTCATTTGTTCATTTATGACTTAGCTAAAACGTGTAGAAATTTTAGAATTTAATATGAAGGCAATCAATTCCAGAATTTAAAATACTACACATAGGTTCAGTATGAACGGGTAAACATTTTAGTATGACTTTAAAATTCAATAACTTTTGTTATACATATTTAAAAATTATAAAATTGATACCCATTTGTAGATATTTGAGTTAGTAATGCAATACAATTGGCCATTTGTCAAAAACTACAAAATTAAAAACGTTATAATTGAATTAGTAGGGAGTACACCAATGTGGACTTTTGATGCCAAAGGAACCTTCTAGGCTTAAAAGTCTTAAAACATTTTTAAAATGGTAGGAGGAGATAACCATGTTTTTAATAAGAGATAATATAAAGAAAATAAAGTATTATATATATTTTAAATAATTTAATTTAATACCAAAGTCAAATTCGTACACTATTTTTCACACTATTACACCTACCATCCTTGCCTATATAAGGAGTGTCTTGCCTCTCCTCTTAAGAACAAATCCCTCAAGCCACACCACGAAATTCCCTCTAAAAACACTCCCTTGAGCCCTCTTAACACCCCAAATACTCTACTCAAATCCTCTTTTGCTTTTGGTACTTACCAAGCGTCGAAGTTCTACGAAAGGTAATACTTAAGATTTTGAAATTTTGAAGTCGCTTCTTATTTATTATGTAGATCTATATGGTTGGTTTTACCACCTCATATATACTATATTCATAGTTGCTTTTACCACCTTGCATATATTATTTATATGATTGGTTGTACCACCTCGTATATACATACATGGTTGGCCTTGCCACCTCATATACATACCTGTGTAATTATTTTAAATTATAGTATTTTATCATAGCGTTGTCATTCTATAATTCAAGTGAAAAGATGAAAATATTAACTTATGTTTTTATTTTTATTTTTAAGGCTCTAGATAGCGGAAGATCGTAAGGAACGACTTCCAAAATGAATTCCCCGGCAATCGCCCTTCTTCTTCGCAACCCCAATTGTTAATGCTTCAACCTCACAGCTATCCCCATCCTTATCTCCTCCTGATCTTCCCTTTAGACCCGTGTCTAATATCCCTTCATGGTTAAGGTGGAAGACACGTAGGAAAAATAAGCTTATCGAACGTCTTTTCCGTTCACCCAATACAAAGAGTAAATCTTATTCAAAAACTCTCAAAGCATATAACCTAGTTAATGCACAACTCAAGGCTTATGATGCATGGGATCGAAATAGGAGATGGAACAACAATAGAAGTGGGAACCCAAATTAATATTCAACCCCACAAGCACGGTATGCCTATTAAAAGATATAAGTTAAAGTATGATATATATATATATATATATATATATATATATATATATAGATAAAAGGAGATATGTGTGATATTGAACTTTTCAAGCATTAATGCTAAATTAGTGTTTTGATATTTTTAAGGTTTAGAACGCGGAGAACGACAAGCAGATTGTAAGGGTTTTTCTCATCCCCTTTTTCTTTTTCATTATAGTTTATATTTTGTAAGGGTTTTTCTCATCCCCTTTTTCTTTTTCATTATAGTTTATATTTTGTAAGGGTTTTTCTCATCCCCTTTTTCTTTTTCATTATAGTCTATATTTTGTAAGGGTTTTTCTCATCCCCCTTTTCTTTTTCATTATAATCTATATTTCATTATTATTGTAAGGGACCTTTCTCTTCCTCTTTATCTTGTTTGGAATTATTATTGTAAGAGTTTTATGTTTCTTATTCTTCTAATTCCATTTTATTGTTGAGAAGATTAGATTAGTCTCTTTTTAACCTCTCTCTTGGTAATCTATGCTATTGATTGGGGTAGATAACCATTTTGA
The DNA here is from genome assembly GCA_023512835.1 of Taxillus chinensis. Taxonomy (NCBI): domain Eukaryota; kingdom Viridiplantae; phylum Streptophyta; class Magnoliopsida; order Santalales; family Loranthaceae; genus Taxillus; species Taxillus chinensis. Next base: position 54,253,991 of record CM042087.1, on the reverse strand, counting down.
TATTCGTGGTTATCCTTGTTAACTTTGAATGTTTTATTGAAATTCTATGTGATGCCTCATGTTATGTATGTTAAAGTTGTTATAACCTCTTATGTTTGGACAAAGTAAGTTTATGATGGATGGTTCCAGAAAGACCTCCAATTCATTGGGTAAAGAACATCACCTGGAGAGTGTCAATCCAATTGATAATATGTTATGTTATGATACGGTATCCTGGTTGCTTAACCTTGGTCATGATGTTATGATATGATGTCTAAACATAATCTTCCATGTTATGATTTCCTTGTGAAATGTTGATCATGTATGCAAATGTTATATGGTATTTCCTATGTTCGATATCTTCATGATTTTCCTTACCCGCTTATTTTACCCTTACCTGGGCTATTTGAGCTCACCCTTTTTTTTATGATTTCTTTTCCAACCCCAGGTAATTAAGGGATGGAAAAACTAGGATAAGGAGTCGAGAAGTGCTTGGAAATAAAGTTGTGTGAAAACTTAAAGATTTATTAAGTTGTTTGCTCGTATGTTTTGTTATGTAATAATGGGTTATGGACACTTAGTCTCTAAACCCCTAAACCTTAAAGATCTTGGATTGAAATTTGTAATAATGAATGGTTTGTTTGATTAAATAAGTAATAGTTTGAAATTGATATAAAATTTGTATATTTATTTTCCGCTAACACACCCGATTTGGAAGTCCCAAAGTTAGGGGCGTTACAGTACTATTAACCCCGGATACCCTCCAGGTTCCTATGAGAACCCCTAATTCTTTTTAATGCTATCTACTTTGCATAGGATGTGTTGTGATGAAGTCCTATTGCAATTCTTTGGGATTGCTGTTAAAGTGGGAGAGTTAACCTTTACGAGGGGAAGTTGTTTCTAGGGGGAGAACTATCCTTCGACAGGGAAAGGTCTATAGTAAAGTGAGTGAAAGATTAATAGGAGATGTCATATATAAAGGGAGTGTATGTATGACTACACATAGGAATTGTTTATGTAAAAGGTGTAATGTGAGATTAAAGGGGATTTTCTAATTGCAATATATGTTCTGTAGTTCAACAGGCTCAACAGAATTGAACTCATTATGTGTTTTTCAGGGGTTGGTTTTTCAATGGCTCAAAAATAGTTCATTTGCAAGTGTCAATTTGCAATGGTAAAATGAATGACAAAGTGGCAAGATATCAAAGTGAAGAGAAAAGTGGTTAGCAACAATTCCAAAGGGGGAGATTGTTATTCTCAATGTGAGTTATTAAAAGTTGATATAGTTGATTGTGTTGTCATTATTATCAACTACAGTCTTTGTTGTCAACCTTATATGGTGATTGTTAAGAGTTGTTTTCTTCTCCAAGTGACACCAAATGAAGGAAGAGATAGCCATCTATTCATGACCAAATTATAACATCTGAAAGAGGTGGTTCAGAGAAGCAAATTAAAGTGAATGGAAAATGAATCGTGTAACTTCTTGTTGACACATGCAAGGATTTTTTTAACTCTAAATTGCACCATCTGAAAAAGGAAGTCAATAAGGAAGCAGATTGAGGTAAATGGTTCCTGAACCGTGTAATTTGTTGTTGATACATGTATAAGTTTTTTAGCTTTGAATTGCACCAAATTTTACTCATGGATAGAGGACTATAAAATCTATATGTTTGCTTTTGACCTAGAGTCATTTTAAGCTCTGTAGAGAAAGTTATGGGCAAAATACTCACACCAGTTGTGCAAATGTAATGATGTATACATGTAGGGTGTTGTTTGCTCGAAATTACACCAAATTTCACCGGTAGATAGAAGACTTTAATACCTAAAACTTTGGTTTTGATCTCAAGTAAATTCGAGAACTGTAGAAAAAGTTATGGTCAAAATACTAACATCGGCACATACAGATCACAGTTCACCAAATGAATGGTTGAGATCTATTTGTCTTTAAAAAAGTGATCTAATGAGTGAGATTATATTGAATCAATGGTGGAGAATTAGATGTTGTATTAGGTTAATAAAGAGGCTTTAACCTAGATCCAAGGGTTAAGATTAAATTAAAGAAAGAGATCAATGCCTAGGAGTTAGTTGTTGGTTATATGAGAGAAGTTTAGGGTTATATATGGATATATATATATATATATATATATATATATATATATATATATATATACGTAAATGTCATTCTAACCTATTATGGGAGATAAAGAGAGCTCCAGAGCTTTTTAGTTAATAATCTTTAAATAAAAGTGAACTATAGTGATTGTGAATTAACCAAAGATCAAAATCCAAATATAAGGAGTGTGCTATGCTCATTCAAGAGGTTAGAAAGAGGAACCTTAGAGGAGACGGGTTAGTCTACAATAACAAGAGCTTCAATTTGATTTCTCTCAGGTTGATAGTTTTATCAGCTTGTGGTTAGGTTGTTACGACAGTGAGCCAAGTTGTGTTTCAGATTTGAGAAATCATCTTTATACTCTTTGTAAATCTAGAACTAGTAAGGTTTAGCTATCTTTGTGTTGATTGTAATAGAGTAGTGAACCCAAGGGCAGAGACCCTAAAACGTGTATTTGAGGTAGTGTGCCTTAGATAGTAGTGTGTTATCCTAAACCTCACATTGGAGATCTTGTGGTTAGCAAATTGCTAATCACACCGTGGACATAGCTCTACATATTGTATGATAAACCATGTAATTGTTGTGTGTTGTGGTTGTTTGTTTAATTCATATTGCATCAAAACTGATAACCTAAGTTGGCTAGGTAAGATCATCAAGGGTGATTGGAATTAAAATGAAACTAATGTACTGATCCCTCCTCTCACAGTGCATTTGGGACTTTTAATATATACACACATATATTTTACTACAAATTATGATTCAACATAGCACCTCAATAATAATGCTCATAGACCTTTCTTTCTTAAGTACAAACATAGCTCAATAGAACACCTCAATAACACTGAAAATAAGCTCACGTCCTCAATATAAGATATAATTTAGCGACACATATCATTACCAATACTTATGACCTCCTTCGTCTATAGTACAATGTTTAACCAAGTCCTTATATGGACTTTATAGGGTTTTCCCTCAAAACACTATGGAAACGATAGAGTAAAAGAACACAAGGTGGGACAAACTATAGCAAACCCCATGACCTTCAACCTGTAAGAACTAATTTTTATCCCATGTTAACACTATAATACACCTCTAAACTCCTTCAAACATACTCAAACTGTGAATAAGAACAATACACATATGACACGCTATCTCAAGCCTATATTCATATATGCGATCACACATATGAATTTATATATAATTACCTATATATACATATTCCAACCTTGAATCCTCGCTTTAGAACATGGTATAACCACACAAACTACAACCAACAGGCAAGTTTAAGAGATGGATGCAAAATCTCAACGTCAATTTTAGTTGAACTTAAGGTTTAAAATTGCAGATAATCATTCCTCTTAAGGTTAAGGGCCTCTCTCTCTCTCTATTATAACTTGACTTCAAAAACAAAATAAAAATAAAAACAATAACAATACTATGTATATCAAAAATAGGTATTCGTGCAGGGTCAACATCGACCAAAAGATAAGCACATTGACCACCACTTATCGCATCGACCAAACACCTCACATCAACCAAGGGAGGTCGATCTCACTCATGTATGGTCGATGTGAAGTTGTATCAACCACATCAACCACACATCATAATTCATGCTAGGTCAACCAAAGTCTTTGGAGTCTCCTCTAGTCAACATCAACCATAATTGAGCTAGGTCAACCACGTTAACTACAAAGCCTTCTATCAACCACATGTCACGTCGACCAAACCTCAATCGACCATCCAGTTCAGCCTCTCCAAAATAATTTGGTTTTTAGGGTGCTGCCCTTGACCTCACAAGGGGCACTACCTGTTTAACTCCCGCTCGCTAACCGGGTAGCGAGACTCCCATCGAGGCTCTCCCAGTAAGTAAAGCGGTCAAGAGTCCTCTCCTAAACATGAAATATTGTCTCTATAACACTTATCTCATTCTAAGGCTAACTTCCCAATGGCTTAAACATAGGTCATTACAATAAATATGCTAAAAAGTATGCCATAAAAAGTGATTGTTAAAGTAATAAAAAAAAAGTACTTTTGTTTATTTTAGAAAGTCAAATTTAAGAAAAATAATGTGAATACTCTAAGAGCACTACTAGTGGACTAGCTAAATTTTCAACACATCTATATAAATATAGTAATATTAGCCACAAATTATACTTGAGGTCTGTATTTTGGTTATAAATTTTATTAAAATTTCAAACTTCAAAGTACCGTCTAACCAAATTTAATTAAATTAAATCAAATTTATCTAGCTAATGTCTCAAAATTTATAATTTAAACAAAATTTATTGTCAAAATATAGATTTTGAGTACAATTTGTGACTAATATTACTGTATGTAAATAAATTTATTAAAAATTTTAGCTAGTCTACTACTATTCTTTAGGTTATTAAATACTATATTTAAAAAAAAACTACGAGACTTATAAAAGCCTAACTAAATAGGGGTTTGGGGTTCCCCGTACGGTCCTTTGTGAAAATCCCACTAGGCTAACATATCATAGTAATTTAATGAGTTTGAGTAATTATATATACATATATTAAAATACATATATAAAAACATAAAAAATAAAAAAAACTAGTTGTTTTAAAAAAACGGTTAAATAGTACACATTTTGGGTAAAACAAATACAAATAGTTTTGGATGTAAATTATTATATTGTCATGCATTTTTATTTTGGCTAAAATATAAATATAAAAAATTTGCAGTATAAATTATTATAGAGTCAATATTTTTATTATTAATTGTTTTACAGAGTCAACTATTTTTATAGTGATTTGAAATTTTTAGATGTTTTCTATATATTTTTTTTTTTTGAATTTATAGTAGATTAATGTTATATATATAAACAAATAAAGTGAAATTGTTGTTAGTCCTGTATGCAAAGAGCTCAAATGGGTTGAGTTTTCGATTCTACTCATGCTATTTTCTTAAATTTATTACTCAAACACATTCATTAAAAATGTTAATAATTTCATAAAAAATCCCACATTAACTAAATTTTAAAAAAATGGCACAACCACTAAAAATGTTTTGAGAATTACCTTAATAAATTAATGCCTAGAAGAAAATTAAACTGGAACACCGGCCGTCAGTCCGGCATACCGAACAATTATTTTGGGATTCAGAAGTCCGAACCGATTTGATACCATAAACACATATATAAAGCAGAGTCCAATTACTGTTAGCAGGCCTCTAGAAAGCCGGGTCCAATCAGATCCTTGCTGTCTTGTGATGCTATTTTAGTGCTTAGATTTTTCTACCATTTAAATTACAACAGCAAATCCATAATATAAAATTTGCTCATTATAGAATGCTAAATCTTTGAAGATTCCCTCGCAATAGTCAGCTATTAAGAAAAGAAATGCGTTGCAGTTCTCATGGCACTAAAAAGCGTCTCATAATTTATTTGAGGCAAAATGAAACTGCAAAAGAAAACCGTACATAAAGATGAGATGAACCAATGATAGCTGCATGCAAAAGGCTCCCCAAGTGTAAAATCATGTCTAATACCTATTGATGTCCATAAACAATCTGCTTAATGGTGTGTTTTGGCTGGGCAGACACCCAAACCCAAGAACCCATCACTGCTGCTACTACTGACGAATAGTTATCCAAACGTTGAAACATATTATAATTAGTTTTAGGCGTCGACATTGGCTGAGGCGACGGACAGGCGGTAGAGAAAGGAGTTGGTGTACTGGAAGTGGATAGAGTTGCCGCTGGCGAGAGGAGCGCCGTTGTTCACCAGGCAGTCGTCGAAGCCAAGGCGCTTGAAAACAGAGGGATTGATGAGGCGAGTGGAGGCGAACCATCCACAGTGGACGTGGATCCCCGAAATGGAGTTGCCAGTGACGCAGGTGTTACTGATGGTGACGGAGTAGCATGGGATACCGCTAGGGAGCGTACCAGTTGGACCTTGGCTGATCACTAGACTGTCAGCCGTGCACGTATTATCACCCCAGTAGCGGAGAAGCTTGCGACTGGTTGAGTTGGAGGTCTCCAATCCTGCAATTATCAGGGGATCGAGTTCGATATAATAATAATTATATTAGCTAGGAACATAAAATATGCCCACATACACGTGTGTGTGTGTATATATATATATAGAGAGAGAGAGAGAGAGGCACATGTTAGTACGTAATACAGCAATGACAAAACACAAACCATTAGAATATGGGATCAGAAGCAGCAGCAGGAAAACTGAAACCACGGACTGTATTATTTGTGAAAACATGTCTCGGACGTAGTAGAGAGAGATAAGAAAATTAAGGGGAAAAACCCAAGGATGTTTTGGTTTAAAAAGGGTCAAATTCGACAGCTGTGTGATGGGAAGTCATTAACACAGAATTTATGGATTCACTATTCACGGAGTTGGGAAAAAAACTGCTATTTATATGTTCCTCAGCAGTGTTGTTGGCCAATATGGGTAATTTCCAAAAAATATTTATATCGGGAAAAAACAAACATTTTCGGAAACCGAAGCGAGGGAATATTGCATTAAAGATTTTCTCCGCTTAGTTTTTTTATAATATGCGGATAAAATTTAGAAAATCTTTTTGAAACATACTAAATTAAGGAATAAATAGTATTTTTAAGCGAATTACTATTCATTTACTAAAAATATTTTTTTATATTTTTATATCTTTTTTAAATTTTTGAATGACGGTAAGAAAAAACAATTAAAGTACTAAAGAGAGTATATAAAAATATTATTTCAATTGATTATAGAAATTATAAAAAAATAGATGTAATTTTTTTAAAATCAATAAATTTAAGATAAAATTTTAAAAAGTATGATTTTTATTAAAAAAAAAATGAAAAATATTTAGGAATGCTCTAGGAACATTAATATTATAACTTCATCAAAAGCCAATACAAATATAAAATTTAATAAAGATTAGAAATAAATTATCATTCAAATGTTTAAAATATTAAATATGTAACTTTTAACTACAATAAATATATCATTTTCATCAGATTCGACAAAGTATTATAGATTAATCATTATTAAAAAATAAGTAATGCACAGTATTAAATGGATTTTCTCCTTCAAACTGACAATCAAAAATATTCACTTCATCTTATTCACATAATGTTTAAATTTTTTTATTAAAATAATAATATTATATTAATATTTTTATAAATATGATGACTAATTTAATTTAAATTTATGAAGAAATAGATTTTAAAATTTATGTAAAAATATTTTTTCTCATTTGACATTGATTTTGATAAAACCAATGCTGTTATAGGTGGGTCTTGTTATTTGGAGAATGATGAAGCGGATATGTTTCCTCCTTCTTAATCTAAAAATTACATTACGTGGAGAAGGATAAGTCGAAGAAAAAGAGGAAATTACACTGCCATTATCCTTTTAAGCATTCACATTATAAATTTAAATTCCAGCTAAGAAAAAAGTGTAAACCTGTCGGGCGCTCTATTGCTGTTAATTTGGCTAATGTCCCAGTTGCCAAATATAATCGCTAATGGTTAGTTTGGCATTGGACTGGTTTTGTTTATTTTATAAGTAAAAATAATAATAAAATTTATTTGTTCAATTTATAGTTTTTTAAAGTTATTTTTTAGTAAGTAATTTTAAAATTTATAAAATATTAATATTAATTTTATTTAAAATTAAAAATAAAAGGGTACAAGTAGGAGTGGGCAATGGATACCCGCCCCCGCTATCCTTCCCGCTATCCGTTCCGCTCCCGCTATGCGGGGCAAGTTATCCCGCCCAAGCAAGAGCGGGGTGCGGTTTTTAAATTTGACACTCCGCTCTAAGCGGGGACGAAGAGCGGTAATAGGTAGCGGGATACCGCGCCCCGCTTAATTTTAATAATGTTTATTTATAATTTTAGAGTATTTTAAATATTATTATTTAACTATTATTTTTGATTTTTGATATTTTTAAATTATATTTATTATTGTAAAATTAAATTATTTTTAATAATTTTTTGGTTAAAATTGATGTAGAAATTTAATTTAAGCTAAAATTATTGATATGAACAGATCCAATAAAAAGCGATAACAAGATGTGGGCAAATCGAACCTCATTCGCAAACACATTAAATAACGGTATATCCTATCACACCTATATATGGAACGAGATACAATATTAAAATTTAATCTACTGTCTAAAAGGCAAAATTGTTTTAAGAGAGAAATCAATAAAAGTTGGTAGCGGGGTACGGGCGGATAAAGCCTCCGGCCGCTTACCCCGCCCCGCCTACACATGAGGCGGGGTACGATTTTAAAAAAATTTTACCCGCCTAGGCGGGGGCGGGGTACGGTAATAGGTAAACCCCGCCCCCGCTATGGTGGGTAGCACCCCTAGGTACAGGTTTAAGATTTAAAAATTAAAGATAATTTTGTCTTTCTAAATCTTTACAATATTTTTTATTTCAATTTACCAAACTATAACACTTTCAAAATCATTATTAACTAAACGCTCACCTATATATTTCCATAGTAATTTTTTTCCGGCAAAATTAGCATAATTTCTTTTAAAATCACATCATTAACTAAGCCAATATGAAATGGATAAAGTATTATTTTATTACTTAATTTTATTTTATGCATAATTTCGAGACTCATTACTGGCCTCTTTGTTTCCTATTTGTTTTTCTTCAACAATTGTGGGATCAACCTGACATGTTTTGTGTGGGCGACATGGCATTATGAGGAGTATTTTTAACCTTTCAAATTAAATTTAGTTAACCAAAGTTATATTTAACTTGCTATAGTATTGTTTTGCTAATGATGTTTTAATTATATGTTATCTATATTTTTGTTTTAATCCCTAATTCCTAATTCGTTCTCTTTTTTCTTATACAACTCTTTTGGGGGGGGGGGGGGGGAAGAAAGGTGCTGCAATGGGAGAGCTTTGTTGGGAACTCTCTATTTCTGTTTGCGGGTTGTAGTGGTGGCCATGGGAGGAATGGCTATGGCAGCAGGAGGTGATACTAGTGAGAATGTAGCCATTTATACGATCGTTTTGATAATATTTGGGCCTAATTTGAGGTCCAGAAGCCTCTAGGGATTATTTAATAAATTTTGGGAGTTAAATTGAGAGTTAATAAGGGAAAATTTGAATTTTGAAGGGCTTTTTGGAAATTATTAAGGAATAGGACGAATTTTAATTAAAAATAGGGTTTTGGGGTTTTATTATTTATTATAACTTTGTTTTGAGAAACCCTAGCCGTCGGAGGAGAGTTCTTAGTGTTCTTCGCGTTCTTCATCGTTCTTCGCCGATTCTAGACCGTTCTTGCGAGTTTAATCCCTTCGGAAGGCAAGAGGTAGGTGATTCTTGATTCCTCGTTATTCTATTGTACGAACACAAACTGTTAGAATATATATATATATATATAAACGTTTGGATATGTATGTATTTATATAAATATATTCATTTACGTGTATATACATATGGTTGGACGATTGTTGTAGTGCGGCGTGATTCAACCAGTTTCGAATCCTTGGCCGAGCTATTGCACTTGTTATCCCTTTTATCATATTCTAATTAGTTATTATTAATTTCTACCCGTACCAGGCCAGTTGGCCTGGTTTCTTCCGCGCGGCAACAGCAGCACACCAGGCTGTTGAATGACAGCCTGGTTAGCGTTTCCATGACGGGGGGCGGCGGCCTACACGTTCCTGCCTCCACAATCCGTTCAATCCAATGCAGCACAAGGGTTTTGTTTTATTTTATTTTATTTTATTTTTTCTTAATCAAAAAAAGGGGGCATCTTTACATGCGTGGTTTCGTGGCAGTCAAAGAAAAGGAGCATCTTTTTTTAGTGTCAGATTTTTTTAAAAAGGGGGGCTTAATTGATTATGAGAATTAAGTTGTACGTGTCAATAGTTTGTATATGTGGGTAATAAATTCATGCATTAAATCCGTGCATTATTATGAAGTCGTGCATGGTATTATATATGTGTATTTTGATAATTATCAAGATATATAAATAAATTTAATTTGATTTGATTTAGTAGTAAAAATAACATATTCATTGATATCATTCCAATAGCAAGGTCAAACAAGAATTATGATATTGTTAGTTTAATAATGAAAATAGTGCTTGGGTTTGATATTATAGTTTAATAATATGAAGTATTACTTGAAGCTTGATATTATTAATTTATCATCTAAAATATTGTTGGAGGCTTGACATTAATAGTTTGATATTAGAAACATTATTTGTGGCTTGATATTTATAGTCTGACACTAGAAATATTGTTTGTAGTTCAATGTTAGAAATTTGGCATTTAAATGTTACTTGTACGTAGCTTAATATTACTTAATTGATATTTAAGGTATTGGATATTTGATGAATATTTATATATTATTTGTGGTTAGTGCCGGATTGATGAATTAAATATTTTGTAAGGCTGTTGTATTGAATTTTGACTGTTGAAATATTCTATTTATTGATTATATGTGAAATTGGTGGTGGAGTTGGTTGGGTTAACCACAGGTCCCACATAGAGCTGGCAAGAGGCCGCAGGTCCCCTATGTGGCTGGTTAACTGAGGTCCCATATGTGGCAGGTTGTCGTTAGGGACACCACAGGTCCCACATATGGCTATTTGGTAATGACTGGAATCCTTGAAGTTGGATGTGAGAATCTCCTGGATGGTTGGATTGTTTGGTGTGTACCCTTAATGAATGAAATGTAATGTGTGTGATATTATATTTTGTGATTGAATGGAAGCTTATTGTGATAAAGTAGAACACTACTCTGGCACAAGCATACACCGATCATGTAGACTTAGGAATTCATGTTATAGGATGGTGAGGAGATGGAGATCACCTACTGGGCATTTGTGCTCACCCCTACTTTGTTGACATGTTTCAGGTATCGACTCATTCGCTAGAGGCTGGTCCAAAGCTAATTTTTTGTTTGTTTTAAATTTTGTAATAACTTGGTTTATGGATTTTGTAAAATATGATTGATTTTATTATTTGAATATCTGGACGAGGGTCCGTGGAAGTTGTATTGGAATTATAGCATGACTCTGTTATTAATAAATTATTTTCCTTAACTTCATAGCATGTGGGAATGTACAGGAATACCCCTAATGTATGAATGTACAGGTTTATCTTGGGCAGCACCCGATGTGTAGTCCATATCGGTGCTAGTCACCAACCCCTTGACCCTTCGGGTGCGGGCATGGGGAAGTCACACTCTTAGTTTCGGTCCTTCTGGGATTTGGGGACGTGACAATGGTCTTTAGGGAAGGTACTGCAGTAGGGGAGCTCTTGGGGGTTTGGGCACCAGCGCTTGCAACAACAAGGAAGATGAGGGCTAGGGTGATGATCAAGCAGTATCACCCAGAAACATTGACGAAGGTGAGATGATAAAGGATACATATGGTATTGGAATTATTGACTGATGTGGCATGATCAGTGAAAGCTAAAGTTATATCTATATTGACCTTTTATTATTACTTTTACTATCGATTTACCTAGATCATTGGAGAGAATTTTTAGTTAATTTAACTTTAGCTATGACTTTACCTAATGCATTGAAGATGATCTAAAAATATGGAGAGCATTTACGTTAGATTTTCTATATTTTCTTTTAAATTTTAACTAAAAAAAGACTTTTTTAACTTTTATTAAAACTTTTATTTATTTTCAAAAAATTGTATATTTCATTCTCTGTCATTTTTCTATTCTATTAACATAATATTATTTTATTCTTTCTTTGTTATTATTATTAGTTTCTCTTCTATTTATTATAACCATTTAAAAATTGACATGGTTAAAAAAATTATGAAAAATATTTTTGAAAAATAAATAAAACTCCTCGGATATAGAAATTTACTATTTATTTCTTATTTCTAAATCTTATTTTAGAAAAGTTAATGAAAGACTATTTTTTACTAAAATTCTAAAAAAAATTCTCTAAATTATACAAAAAATATGTAAATGGCAGGAAAAAAACTAACGTGAATAGTATAATGCATCCACCTACATTAACATGTTCCCTCTAAATATTCTAAAGCATGTACTGCTAGAATTTGCCTTTGATGTAAGGGTTGAAACTAACTAAGCCTTGGCTTGCCCACATGATGTTAAATTTGTGACAGATTTGAAAAAGTTTCTTGATTTGATTTTTGTATTGTGGATACTTTCTATCGTGGAAAGCTGGTTTAATTTTTGTGTTCTACATAATGTGTGTTTTGTTGCACACTAGGTGATGTAATCTGGATTGTCTAAGAATAATTACATTAGATTCTTTATAATGATTTTTTTTATTTCAAAGATAGTTTCAAAGTTTTGGTAAAAAAGAGTCTACATCAGAATCTTTAAAATAAAATTTTAGAATAGAAACCAAAATGAAAATTTTTATATTTAGAGGATTACTACTCATCATTTAAATAATTTTTTAATATATTTCTTAACATATATATACTTTTGATTGATTGTAATAAATGAAGGAGATAAAAATAATAAATAAAAAATAAAAAATAATTTAAAAGAATAAAAATAGGAATGGAGAATATGATGTTAAAGCATAAATAAAATATATACCATATATACTATTCGAATTAGGTAAAACATATATAAAGAAGAGAAATATTGGGCGCATATTTGGGCACCTATTCAGCCGTCATTATTACGGTCGTAGACCTGTATATTTTCCTTTTCTAAGGAGATTATGTATCTTCTTATTTTAGTACGTCAATTATCATTAGGCTGTACAATTGTGTATTTATGGTGCATCCATATTTAGACGTATGTCCTTGTACCATATAAGCTGGTTTACGGCACAGCAATAAAACATAACTTGTCTTCAATTTGACATGGTATCAGAGCCATAATCCTCATGGCTAAATCCGAACGTGAGATGAGAGAGGGGCGTGGTGAGAAGAAACCCACCTCTACTGTGTCCCCCTATTTGTTGCATCCCAATGATAATCCTGGGAATGTTATCACCCAAGTCCAATTTGCAGGGTGATTTATGAAAAATGGACGCGCGCAATGCGTACTTCGTTGCACACGAAGAAGAAATACGGGTTTGTCGCAGGAACCATTCCTCAGCCTGCTATGGACTCGGTTGACCTTGAAGATTGGTGGACTATGAATTCAATGTTGGTTTCATGGATTTTCAACCCCATTGAACCAACCTTGTGGTCCACCATTATCCATATGGAGGCAGCAAAAGATCTCTGGGACGATATCAAGGAGAGATTTGCAGTTGCTAATGGACCACGTATACGGCAACTGCACGCTGAATTGGCAAATTGTCGTCAGAAAGATCTTTCCATTGTGGCTTACTATGGGAAGTTGAAACAACTTTGGGAAGAATTGGCTAACTATGATCAGCAACCCACATGTCAATGTGGTGCGTGCACTTGCAAACTAAATATAGCGTTTGAGAAAAAACGGGAGGAAGGAAAGGTGCATCAATTTCTGCTGGGCTTAGGCGATGATGTTTATGGGACAGTGCGGTCTAATATTCTTAGTACAGAGCCTCTTCCTACGCTCAACAGGGCATACGCCATGGTGATACAAGAGGAATGTGTGAAGCATATTGTGCGTACCAAGGAAGTGGGGAGGGATGCTATGGCCTTTGCTGTCCAAGGTACCAGTGGTGGGCGCCGCACTTTGAATGACGAGAAGCAGATTTTAATTTATTCTCTATGCCAGCGTCGCGGACATGATGCTAAACACTGTTTCCAAGCTATTGGGTACCCTGATTGGTGGGGTGATCGACCCCGGTCGGACGGTCGAGGTGACAAATGTGCCGGTCGCGGCAATTCTCTCAGAGGACGTGGGCGTGGTAGCAATCCATGAGCCAACGTTGCATAGGGATTGCTTACGTCCTCCATGTCCGACGTGACTGCCGACAATTCTGGGAAGAGCGGCTTTAGCGATGAACAGTGGAAAACACTCTTACATCTGATGCAGTCATCCAAAAACGGTACCGTGGAACATTTGACTGGTAAGCCCACTGCACGCCATCATTTGTCTTGGATAATTGATACCGGTGCTACGCAGCACATGACTTGTGATCTTGGCTCTTTACGTGAGCGGAAAAATCTCACCGGGTGTGCTGTTGGTTTACCTGATGGGCGAACAGTTCAGGCTCTTCAAATAGGGACTGTTTTGTTGAATGACAACATCCAATTGCATGACGTGCTCTTCATTCCGCAATTGGACTGTAATTTGATATCAATCGCCCAATTACTGGCTAATAAGGCCTATCATATTCAATTTACAGCTACCTCTTGTGTTATCCAGGACCGCACTTCGAGGACGGTGATTGGAGCGGGTGAGCAACGGAATGGGCTATACTACCTTGAGAGCTTCCATCCAGTCCCTGCACATGCGTTGACTACAACAGTATCATTTGATTTATGGCATCAACGACTGGGTCATCCATCTTCTCAAGTAGTAAGTAGCTTGTCTGGTGTTGTTGGCCATCCTATTGTGGCCGTGTCCGAAAATAAAGTATGTGACGTTTGTGTTCGAGCAAAACAAACTCGAGAATTATTTTGTTTAAGTGAGAATAATGCTACAGAAAAATTTGCCTTGATTCATTGCGATTTATGGGGCCCTTATAAAACTGTTACTTTCTCTGGGGCTTCCTACTTTCTCACTATTGTGGATGATTATTCTCGCTCGGTGTGGATATATTTATTGCACGCAAAATCCGAGGTTGGTTGTGTCTTGCACAATTTTCTTGCGATGGTGGAGCGGCAATTTCAAACAAGGGTGCGTATTATTCGCACTGATAATGGCACAAAATTCACGTGCATGACATCTTATTTCCTTGAACAAGGAATTGTGCACCAGACTTCTTGCCGTGCCACACCTCAACAAAATGGGCGGGTGGAGCGCAAACATCGTCATATTTTAAATGTCGCCCGTGCATTGCGTTTCCAGGCCAATCTTCCTATTGCTTTTTGGGGGGAATGCATTCTGACTGCTGGTTACTTGATCAACCGCACTCCCTCACGTCTATTCGGTTACAAATCCCCATATGAAATATTGTTCGGTGCACCACCCTCTTATGGACACTTGCGTGTGTTTGGCTGTTTATGTTATGGCAAAAATATAAACCGCGACAAGGACAAATTTGCCAGTCGATCCCACCGGTGTGTTTTTGTCGGCTATCCATATGCTACACGAGGATGGCTGCTTTATGATCTCACAACCCAAGATTTCTTTATTACCCGTGATGTGATTTTTTCAGAGACAAAGTTCCCTTTGCACGACCCAGCTCCCGTTGGCGCCAGCTCCACGCATCCAGTCCCTTCGTGCGACACTGACCTCGGGGCACCGGACGCATCCACCTCTCCTCTTGCGTCTTCGCCTGACGAAACCAGACATGGACCCCCACCGTCTCCAGGGGGGTTGCGGCAGATCCGACGGCGACAACTGGGGCTCCCATGGATCCCACGGAGGTGACTAGGGCGCCTACCTCTAACGTTCCCCTGTCCTTGACTCCCGAGGAGGCGAGGGTGGCTCCAACGGCGGCGGACGGGACAACCCTTCCTAGTGATACAGCGGCAGAGCATGGGGTTCCCTCGACAGATCCCTCCACAGAGACAGAACGGCTCGAACGTGGGCACCAGACTAAAATACCCTCCAGCATGTTGCGTGATTTCGTGTCGCAGACACGTCCTCCCCCTCTGGTGACACGGGTACGAATTATCCTTTGGCTCATTACGGTCGTAGATCTTTATATTTTCCTTTTCTAAGGAGATTGTGTATCTTCTTATTTTAGTACGTCAATTATCATTAGGATGTACAATTGTGTATTTATGGTACGTCCATATTTAGACGTACGTCCTTGTACCATATAAGCTGGGTTTACGGCACAGCAATAAAATGTAACTTGTCTTCAATTTGACAAGAAAAAATGAAAAAAAAAAAGCACAATATATATAATTAAAAAAACTCAGTGTAATTTGCAAGTGGGTAACATTTTTGGACCTTTTTCTTCTTTTTTTGTTTGTTACAACATATATATTTTCACCCCCAGATTCCAATTTCATACTCGAGTGTTTAAGCACCCATATTAATCAATGGGTATCCACTATCCACCATACACCAAAGCTAAACATGTCAAAAGGGGATTATTGATGCATTTGACCGGAAACGCCAACTTTCGGTGTAATTGAATCGAAAATCTTATTTAACCCATATTTTTTCTACTAAGCTAGCTAGTTTGTGTATTATTCGTGAGTTAGTGTAGCTCGTGGGATATCCAACCGCATTACCGCAATTTTTTTCTAAATACTTGGACCACTAATCAGGCCCAAACATGCATTTTTTTTCATTAATTTATATTAAGAAAAAAGAAGAAGAAGATAGAGATCAATTGTTAAGCTGGTGGAAACATTAAGCATGCAGCGTAATATTTTCAACATGCGACCAACGTGTTGATTTTCATGAGTGCTCTTTTCGTTGCATGGGCCTATCTTCAACCTTTCATAAACACCGCCTTTGATTTTGTTTTCCAATATATATTAATGTACGAAACACAGATTAATCAAAGTAAACGTGTTTTATATATATATATATATGCTTTATTTGTTTGTTATTGACGCAATATAATCATGTTACGAATACAGACGAAATAGAAGTTCTTCTCTTTTCTTAATGATGAGACACAATTTTTACAATCATGATTTGTTATAAGTTAGCTGGTTTGATAGCCTAACGTATCGCCTTATTTTGCATATCAATTATCGCTGGATAAAATTATAATACATGAGCATCGGATTATTATCGATAGGATCAAAACTCATAGGATCAAAACTCTCTTTATTTATTTTTTGAGTCCAAAATAACGTAAAATCCTAAGCTTAAAAATTGACTCGGAATGGTAATTTGATTTGATTGCTCGATTTTAAATTTATATTTTATATATTCTGTATTTATTATTTAAAATTTAGTCATTCAAAATAATTAAATTATTTCTTATTGTTATTTTAACTATTTACCTTTTTGGATTACATTTTTAACTTTTATATTTTAAAAATTCAGTTTTAGATTAAAATATTATTTTTATTTTAAATATTTATTTATTTTTTGTTTCAGAAAAGAAAAAATTGAAAAAAGAAAAAAATTTGATTAAAAGTAGAAAATTAATAATAATTAAATATTAAATTTAAAAAACTATTATTTAAAATTTTATTAAAATAAAAAGTCTGAAAAGTGAAAATTTTAATTATTTTTTAAAATTAACTCTTCAAACTAATAAAATAAAAAAAATTTATAAAAACTGCCGTGATTAATGTTTTGATTTTTGATCATTAGAAATTCGAGAATTAAATTTTAATTAACTATTTATAATAGATAATTTTATTATTTAGTTTCATTTATTATTTTTAAATTGTTAATTCTGGATTTTAATTTTTAATAGTTCAATTGTTATATAAAAAAAGCAGAATAAGTTATTTATTCAGTTTGATTTAATAACACCTGTGACAACCTATCCAATTCTACTTTTTTCAACTCCTCCAATTTATTTAGTGCAATTGGTTTTTGGGAATTAACACAGATAATTCCACGTATTTATGGAAATATTACAATTAATATGTGCATGACCAACTTACTACAAACCTTTACTAGTTACTACAATGTTTTTTCTTGCTTGCAACGAAATATCTGGTATATTTTCAACCGAAGTAGACTAGTTCTAAATATATACGTTTACAGTTTAATCCATATTCAATATATACGCCTTCAAAATTTCAAACATTAACTTATGAAAAATTCTAAATGTACTAACTTAGAGCATCCACTATAGTCTCTTCAAATTTGGCTCTTCAAAATAACCAAAAGTATATCTTTTCTATTTTAACAACCCAAGCACACTTTTTAGTCTCTCTATTTTAACCATTTTATCAATTAAAATATTACTTTTTAAATATTTATTTATTCTTTTAAATGAAAAGTAAATGTGAAAAGAGAAAAAAGAAACAGAAAAGTAAATATGGTGAGAGAAAATATAATATTTTAATAAATAGAGAGTGAATAGTATTTGGTTAAATTTAAAGAGTTACTATTCATTTTGTTAAAATTTTTTTTTAGAATAGAGAGTTTGAAAAGTGCAGTTTTATGGTATTTTTTGTTAAACTAGCTCTTCAAACTGACAAAAAAATACATATAGAGAGTCTATAGTGGATGCTCTTATGTGGCCGTTGATTTGTTTTTTCTTTTTCTTAATAAATTAACGGTTCGGATGCATGTGCGCGTACCAATTCTATATAGCAAAGCCATTCATGTAATAATAATAATAAATAAATCAATAATCTCATATGCATGGTAGTGATGGTACGCACACGGGTACTGCATATTACAAAATCATTTATGCATTCATCTACATTCATTCAGACTAAACAATTCGTGCCCGTGTTATATGAATTTGAGGGGATAATGAGTATTGAATTCAATATTAAAAAAATCAGGGCCGGGCCAAAAGAAATTGATGCCCTGGACAGGCTTTTAAGCAGGTGCCCTATTTTTGTTTAATTATTAAATCTTAAAATTTTTTATAATTAATTTATAGTAATCATAAACTAAAATTTATAACTACAATTCTAAATACTAATTAATAGTCAGTCAATACTCAATTTGTTGATGCACAACTCAATTGGTCAATATCTAATTTCTCAAATCTAACAATCAGAATTGTAATTTCAAAAAACAAAAACCAGAATACAGGAAAAGAAAGGGGAAAGAGAAGTGTCCTTCCAATAACCACAGTGTCCTTCCAATAACAATCAGAATTTTAAACAATTCACATGACTTCAGTGAGTCGGGGGAGTACAAAGTCCGTAAAAGTTTAAGATTAATCACAATGCATCTGATTTAGTGCTTTTGCAAGAGGTCCATTGTAATCAGGCAAACCTCAGTTTCAAAATTTCTACAATGATTATCCTAAAATCTGAGTTCGATGGAAATACAAATGTAAAAGGATATAGCATTAACTCTATATTTGGCTCAAATGTCCCCAAGGACCATATCATCAATTAACTTTAAAATGGATGGACGTAGAAAAAATAAAGGAAATCGTATCAGTAAAGTATAATAATTTTTCTCATTCCTTCCTGTTGGATCAAACCCAGAATTTGGATGATGCTGACAAAATCCTATGTAATTTGGTTAAAGATCTTTCAATGTAATTTCTAACATGTTGCAAAAGACAAGTGTTAATCTTAATCTTCACTCGTAAGTACAAAGTTAAGGAAGGGATACATAATCCTGATTAAGACCAACGTGAGTGTCGTCAATCAACTTGATAAATAACCAAGTTATTACAAGATACAGAGTAAGTATTATTAACGCGGACTAAGCACTTAAAGATATGGACTAAGGAATCCGAGTCTATCTCTTAGATGGACTAAGAATCCTAGTCTATGACTCGCACAGAGTAAGAAAGAAATTGCAGAATAAGGAGCTAAGTCTTTCACTCACGCGGACTAAGGACAAAAAGACACGGAGTAAGGAATCCGAGTATTTTATTCACACGGAGTAAGAAAGGACTTGTGTGGAATAAGGATCCGAATCCTTTGTTCTCACGGAGTAAGGAAAGAGATGCGTAGTAAGGAAGCGCCCGACACGAAGTAAGGAATCCAAACCTTTACTAATGCGAAATAAGGAAGCGCTTACACGGAGTAAGCCTTCCGAATCTTTCATTCACACGGAGTAAGGAAGCGCTGACATAGAATAAGGATCTGAGCTTCACTAACACAGAGTAAGGAACCTTACAACGGACTAAGTCAACATTGCTCCTACTAATCAGCTCCGCATTCAAGGTTATCAGCTCACTGTGTCCCGATGTAAGAAATATCTGTTGAACATTTATCATCTTACACATGGATCACTCGGATGCGTGGACAAAGCTTTTAATGCATTGGAATCATGCAAAACAATTCAATCTGTTTATCCTTCCAACATTTTGAGCTCCATATCCTCAACAGTTATAGTATATGTATTTTTCGAGAAGCCTTTAATGCTACACACTATTCGAAAAATCCCGTTCCAAGAATATTTCCTAGGGATGTCTATATATACTAAGTCTTGTATATTTTCATAGATGTGTGTATATGTGAAAGAGCTTAGAGGATTTCATTTTGGCTAGTGTGTGCATGATTGATAAACAAAGTGTTACTGTAAACAAAAGAGAGATATACTTGCAGAAGATCCAAAAGCTTGTACTTTGCTTTAATCTGCTACTATTTTGTTGTAATTATCTTTTGATAATAAATAGAATACTTTCACCATCTGGTTGTCTTCCGCATTGAGTTTATTCATTAACCAGATTAAGTGTTGCGCCAAAGAGTTAGAAAGAGTTTTCAAGAAGAGTTTATTAAACCCCCTCTAGGCTCCCCGGGACCAACAAGTGGTATCGTAGAAAGTTCTACATATTCAAAGTAGAGATCTCACTCTCTCTCTAAAATGGCCGAAGAAAGCAACATGTTGTTCAATACTCGCCTTAACTCTGGAGGTGCGCAAGAGCCCATCCCCAACCGCAGTAGCAACGGAAACGTTGATTCGGGCACAAGTGTTCAACCCACTGCTCCTGCTGCTCCTTAACAATGGAGTTCTGGATTCACTCTGACCAAACCGTCAAAATTCACGCCAGAGCTATTCTCACAGTGGAAAGCTCACATGAGGATGTTCATGATATGTCATGATCATTTGATGTGGCCATGTCTTCATCAGGAGCTACCTATTCTGATGACCATCAGAGAAAATAGAGTTAGAATGCCAAAGACTGACGCCGAACTCACTAATAAGGTAAGAGCCGAAGACGCTAATGAAAAGGCTCGCTTACGTTACGTCATCTTTGGATTCCAAGTTTTCACGGACATCTAGGACTACACGATAACAAAATGCGTTTGGGATAAATCGACAATCCTCTATGATGGAAGTTAGTCACAAATGCCGAATGTCATCTGTGCTCTCTGACAAAACTTTGAGAGTTTTTCTCACAAACCTAGTGAATCTTTTGAGAGCATATATCGGAGATTCGGCAAGCTCTATCAGAGCATCTATTGAATGTCAACTGATGTTGAAGAAAAGATAGCCTTTTTAGTTAAATCCTTCGAATGATTTCTAAGGAAAAAGCAAAAGGACTGAAAAGAGGCTCCTCCTCATCCTCTAAGAAAGGAGCGATCGGAGTCTTTTTCCCAAGATTGTTATAAGCTGTGGGAAACCAGGTCACTGGGCCAAGGATTGCAAAGTGTTAGCAATTCCGCAAGCGTATGGATCGTTACAAGTAATAAAGTGGACTCAAAGTCCGGATGTTGAACCCACAGGGAAGGTGATCAAGTATAAAGTTCATTTTGTAACTCCATGATGTAATTTGAAGATTAGTTTTGTAATAATTAGCAATTTGAAGTTGTAAATTAAATAACAAGCAAATATAAATGATCTTATGGGAGAAATAGGGAATCCATGGAGGTTTAAGCTACTATAGTAATAAACAAAACAATTGTTCTTGCCATAAAATCTCAAATGATTCCTCTCTCTCTCTCTCTCTCTCCCAATTCAACGATACCCCAAATTACATCAATTTCCCCCTTTTAGAACCCATTCCCGCGTGTGAGATCCACCCAACCGTCAATAACCATTCCCTCCATTAATTTGAAGTTGTTTCCCTCTCAAAATGGTTGATGGAGAGTCGTCAGATCCTTTAATGAAGAGATTTAAGCTGTACAGGTGGCATCTGGAAAGAATTACGTGGATCTGAGAATACGTCGTGCGAAGCGCTCGTGGTCGAGTCATTTGGTCAACTCAATTTGAAATGACCATTTCACATGACCAAGCTCTCGGGAGCTTTTGGTCAAGTCAATTGGCTTCGTTATTTCTTTTTGGTCATTTCAAATTTCAGTTAACCGCAGTGCAGATTGTTTTCCATGCCTTTCTTCTTTCTTTGATCATTGTACTTGGCCTATTATTCATTTAAAAACATCCAAAAACCATACAAAGGATCTATAATTGCTATGTTAGGGGGTTAGTGCATTTACAAATCAAATACATCAAAATGAAGTTAAAAATGTGATCTTTTCTCATAAAATCCCCTTCATTTGACACTAAAATAGGTATGAAAAACCCCCCTAACACAAAACAAAACCGAAGGCGGCTAACAAAAGTGACAAGGTCAAACCCCGACGCTCTACCTCGAATAATAGCAAGAACAAGAGGAAGGCGTTCATCTCGAAGTACATAAGTGGCTCGGAAGAAGAAGAGGAATCCTCTGACGATGAGCCAACTAAGAAGCCAAATGTCTGCCTTATGGCAAACACTAAGGTACCTTCTATCTCTAAGCTCATGAGTAGATTAGAATCTCTTACAATTGAATGTGATCATGAGAAGAATGAGAGATTAATAATTACTCAAATGTATCAAGATATGAGTAGTCAGGCTAAGCGTCTTAAAGAAGCCTGGTATCATGATTTGAGAGCCGAAAATCATTTGCTAAATACCAACTTAAATGGCCTAACAGTTAATCTGAAAAGACTTGAACAAGAGCTTGAAAAGAAAAAGGAAATAAATCATAAATGGCTAAAATCGGGGGAAATAACCTCTACATTTAGGACCAATCCGGACAATATTCGGGCCTAGACTCTGAACCATCAACCTCCACATAAGCTACTAAGTGCCCCTTAGACTTCCCTCCCAAACTAACTGTTGGACCCCATTTTGTCCAGGTTAGACATACTAACCCCATTTTTTATATATAACATTTTGCCCATGTCATATATACCTTGTTGAATAGGTTCATAAATTTGCACAAGATGGCTACACTTACACGAACGAGGAAGCCCAAAACGGATAACCTTTGCTACAAGCCCTTGAAGTACCCCCAAGACTAGTACCAGGGGATAGAGGATGAAATTTGGAAAATAACGCACTTGACTGAGCTCAATTTCAATGAAAAACAAAGAAGTTATGGCCAAAATAATTTTCGTTGGAAAAGTCAAACTTGCCAAAAGACGATCAATGCCCCTAGTCAAACTGCCCGGAAAAGTGACTATGCAAAATTCTCCAAAATATGGGTCTTCCCAAACAATCTTCAAAAGGTTGTCTGTTTTGGCATTTTAGGTGGGGGTAAAAGGGTAATTAAAAAAAACTAGACTCGAAGACTCGTAGACTCGAAGCCCCGAAACCTGTCTTCGACCAAAGAAGTCTTTGAGTCTTCGAGGATTGACCTTCGACCCTTTGCCCCTTGACCTTTGACCCTTGATCTTCGAGGGTTGACTTTCGACCCGGAGATTAACCTTCAACCCTTCGCCCCTTAACCTTCGAGGGTAGACCTTCGACACTAAGATTAACCTTCGACCCTTCGCCAGTTGACCTTCGACTCATTGATCGTTGACCTCCGACCCATTGACCATTGACCTTCGACTTTCAACCCACCAACCTTCGACCCTGCAGACACTTCGACCCCTTTGACCTTAGACTTTTGCTATTTGGCCTTATTTTCTACAGGCTCTTTCCCGTGCAGTCACGGGACGCATTTTTATTAGCCGGCAACCGATAGAGGTGTTTTTCAATGCTCGCTATTTTGCTATCTGCCTAGTCTTCATACCCGGCTCCCGATCCCCAAAAAGAGAACGCCCGATTACGCCCATACGAATTTTTGCCATTCTCCCAATATTTCACCCCAATCTCTCCACACTCCCATGTTTTCTCCGAAAAACCCGGAAAAAATTGTTTTTCATCTTTTCTCAACTCCACATATCACTGCAATCTCCAAATCAAAGTCCCAATTGATTTTTGCCATTTGCACTATTGGAACTTGGTGATTTGGTAATTCGAGCAGGCGACTGTCATTGCAGACAAGGATTCAAACGAAAGTCCGGTGTTGAAGCCCTAAAGTCGGTTCTGTATTATTACTTTTTTTTAGCTTATGTATATTCATATTTGATGTAATACTTAATGTTTTCCTGTATTGTTTTTTATGTTGCTAAGTATATGTTGTATTTTCTTGTATTTTTTTTCTTTTTTATGTTATTAGTATGTGTTATATTTTCCTTGCATTTTGTATATGTTGTATGTTATAATATGTAAAGTAGAGTAAAAACAAAAAAACAAAAAAAAAAAACAAAACAAAAACAAAAAAGCAAGGAGAGGCATGAAAAGGAAAAGAGGAAAAAAAGAAGAGAGAAAAAGAGGGTAGCTTTATTTTTATATTATTTGTGGATGTCACACTCACACACTCCACATTTATTCTGATATGTGTGTGCATTTAGTTATAGTCAAAAACAAAAAAAACACAAATATGCATTTTTAAGTTTAACTTGTGATTAAGGTTCAATTCTTCCAAAACAACAAAAAAAGAGTTTTCACAAACCAAAAAAACAACAAAAAAATAATAGAACATTTTTAACACAAAAAAAGGTTTTCAAACCAAAAACAAAAACAAAAACAATGTGAAAAAAACATATTTTAATTTTTAGGATTCCAATTTCCAAAAACAAAAAAGTAATAATAAAACCTTAGAATTTCATTTTCCACTTCAAACAAAAAAAGCAAAACAAAACTTTTAGGTTTCCCTTTAGAAATTTAGGATAAATTAATTTTAACTATAACTTTGACAAACAACTTAGCCAAATAAAAAACTTAGACTTTCTAGGAAAACCATAGTGCCTCGACCCAGTCAAAGCATTGAAAAACAAATAGAAACCTCCTCCTCCTATAGGTACCGAAAAGGTACTATAGGGGTGCTAATCCTTCCCTACACGTAACCAACACCTGAACCCTTATCTATGGTAACGTAGACTACCCACATTTTAGGTGACCAACTGCACCCCCAAAAACAGTTGGTGGTGACTCTGTATAATCTCATCATTTGTGTTGGGTCTCTAACGTCCCATAGATCAATCCCACATCGGTTAGGGCGAACATTGAGGTCGTCCTAATGAGGAGGCTCATGTGCACCTTGTCACAACGCGTTTTAACGGGTCGCGGCCCGTTAGAAAGAAATCCGTGCGGGCTGCGGCCCATGGGTGGGTGCGCGAGTGCCAAAGCGGACAATATTGTGATAGTGAGTGCCCTGGCCGAGGTCCAACAAGTGGTATCAGAGCCGGGTCCTCTAGACCAGAGTGGGGTTGGGTCTCTAACGTCCCATAGATCAATCCCACATCGGTTAGGGCGAACATTGAGGTCGTCCTAATGAGGAGGCTCATGTGCACTTTGTCACAACGCGTTTTAACGGGTCGCGGCCTGTTAGAAAGAAATCCGTGCGGGCTGCGGCCCATGGGTGGGCGCGCGAGTGCCAAAGCGGACAATATTGTGATAGTGAGTGCCCTGGCCGAGGTCCAACAATTTGGTTGCGGCCCGGACAAAAACCAATGATGACACTAACCAACTTGTATATTGTTAGTACTACTAAACCGTTGGATGACTTTATTTTAGGTGGCACCATAGTTTATGATTGTGGAGCTGAGGCCTTACTGCTAATCCCGAAGTAGTAGCACCCGTATCTAAATATGAAGGGAAGGCTGCTACAATTAAAGATGAAACTGTAACACCCAGAAAGAAAGGAAAGGCAAAGGCTGATGCGTCTAGGGCCAAGAGCGTGTCACCCAATCGTAAAGGATTTGGTCATAGGGAACAGAGTAGAAAAACTGTTAAACCAAAGAAACCTGTACTCTCTGCATCTACTCCGTATCATAGTGTCTATTCTATTTGTAGTGAAATAGGCCATTATCATTATAAATGTTGGAGTCTGTATGATGACTGGATTTGTAATCAAGTTTACATTAATAAAGATCAATTCATCAAAA
Source organism: Taxillus chinensis (assembly GCA_023512835.1). Taxonomy (NCBI): domain Eukaryota; kingdom Viridiplantae; phylum Streptophyta; class Magnoliopsida; order Santalales; family Loranthaceae; genus Taxillus; species Taxillus chinensis. The sequence continues at coordinate 54,228,137 of CM042087.1, read as the reverse complement.
AGGAATCTTCTAACAAAGTAAAGTCTAAATCTCAAAAGAGTAACTCTCCAAAGAAAACTCAAATAAAAGAAGCAACCAAAACTAACAAAGAAAAGTCAACATGGAAAGCTAAAGTATCTAACAAATTAAAATTTGGAACCCGTTGACTGTTGTTGCTTCTCCTAACCATCGAAACAAGTTTGGTACCGAAAGTATAATTTATTATCTTGCAAAGAGCATCTCTGGAATTCACTCCGGGACCACTTGAAGAAAGTTGGTTGTGGCACAAGCGTTGCGCGCACTTAAATTTTAAGACTGTCTAAATTAGCATCGCTTGATTTGGTTACTAGCTTACCCAAACACAAGTTCACCAAAGTCTCTCTCTGTCGAGAATGTCAACTTGGCAAGTAGATCAAACATACCTTTAACAGCAAATCTATTAATTCTATATCTGCGCCTTTACAACTTCTTCATATGGATCTCTGTGATCCCATTTCTATTGCTTCTCTTGCTGGTGCGAGATACACCCTTGTAGTTATTGATGACTTCACGAGGTATACATGAGTGCTATTCCTGAAATCAATGGATCAAACTTTTGAATATCTAGTAGATCTTTTCAACTGGATAAACAATTCATAAGGACTGAGCATCAAATGCATCAGGAGTGATCATGGTACAGAATTTGATTTTTCAGATATGAGGTCATACTGTTCTGAACAGGGCATTCAGCACGACTTCTCTGCACCTAGAACTCCACAACAAAATGGGATTGCTAAGCATAAGAATCATACGTTGGTCGAGGCTGGTAGATCAATGTTAGCAGGGGCAAAGCTTCCTCTCAGTCTATGGGCTGAAGCGGTGTCCACTGCATGCTACGTTCAGAACAAAACTCTAATAAATAAGTTTACAATGAAAACACCCTATGAGATGTGGAGAGGTAGAAAGTCATCAATCTCCCATCTCAGAGCCTTTGGGTGTGCTTGCTATGTACTTAAAAATGGTAAAGTACCCCAGAGTAAATTTGAGCCAAAATCCGATGATAGGGTCTTTGTTGGATATTCATTGACTAGCAAGGCTTATTGTATTTTCAATCAAAATTTTTTAAAAGTTGAAGAATCTATCCATGTTACTTTTGATGAAGCTAATCTGGATTGGTCAAGAATAGGATCTTCAAGTTCTAATGTGCGTGGGCAGATAGGTACAACCGACTATTCACAGTTCATGAATGTTCTTGTCACTCCTACTGACCAATCTCCTAGCACCAGTAGAGCAAGAAGAAATGCAACCGATGATGCTTCTGATGATACGGACTCGGAACTTCCGTTTCACTCCGGACCGGTTAACATGGACATTCCAAACTCCGGAGAACCTTCTAGTCCTACCAGACTAGTCAATACAGAAAGTGTCAGTGTCGAAGAACCTCAAGGTACTCCCCGAACCTGAAAATACGGAGATGTCTGGATCCTGGAGAAGCTCAACCTGCAGCAGTTCCTGAACTACCAAATCTGGTAGAGCTTCAAATTATAGCTTACTAACCATCACATGCATAGAACTTCAGGTGGACTCGAAGCCACCCATTTAACCAAGTGATTGGTGATCCAACAATCGGAGTAAGAACAAGGGCAGCCACCTCAAATATCTGCTTGTATTTATGCTTTTTATCACAAGTAGAGCCCAAGATGGTGGATGAAGTCCTTCAAGATTCAAATTGGATAGACTCTATGCAAGAAGAGCTAAATCAATTCAAGAGGAACAATGTGTGGACACTCACATCATGGCCAAAGTCGAAACAAGTCATAAGGCGTCAAATGGGTGTTCGGAACAAACTTGATACGGATGCAATAGTAATATGGAACAAAGCAAGATTGATAGCTAAAGGTTATCATCAAGAAGAAGGCATTAACTACAATGAGACTTTTGCTCTAGTTCCTAGACTTGAGGCAATTAGAATGTTCCTAGCGTATGCATCATATGAGAACTTCAAAGTTTATCAAATGGACGTCAAAAGTGCTTTTCTAAATGGAGATCTTCAATGGGAGGTTTATGTTGAACAACCTCCCAAATTTATTGAACACAAGGCTGAACACATGGTATGGATTGAAGCAAGCTCCAAGAGCTTGGTACGACATACTATCAAAATTCTTGCTTGAACACAACTCCAGGAAAGGAAAGATTGACACCACATTATTCCTACGGAAAGAGAAGAGACATTCCCTTATCGTGCATATTTATATGGATGATATCATATTTGGATCATTAAATCCGAAGCTATGTAAATAGTTTACAAAGTTGATGACTGACAAATTTGAAATAAGCATGATGGGAGAACTATCCTACTTCCTTGGAATTGAAGTCAAACAAATGAAGGAAAGAATTTTCATTAACCAAGCCAAGTACACAAGGGACTTACTCCAAACGTTTGGTATGCAAAATTCATCTCCCACGAACACTCCTATGACAGTCAGTGCAAAGTTAGATTTTGATCCTAGCGAAAATCCAGCAAATGTGACTGAATACAGGGGTATGATAGGATCATTTCTGTACCTTACAGCAAGTCGACCATATATCATGTTCGCAACCTACATATGTGTAAGATATCAAGCAAATCCTAAAGAGTCACACATGTTTCATGTAAAATGGATTTTGCGATATCTTAAAGGAATAGTGAACTTGGGACTTTGGTATCCCAAGGATTCAAATTTCTCTTTATTCAGATATTCTGATGCTAACATTGCCGGGTGTCTCATAGATAGAAAGAGCACCAGTGGTACGTGTCAGTTTCACGAAAACAAGACTTATCTCCTGGTTGATGAAGAAGAATTCTATATCAAACTCTACTGCTGAGGTGGAATATATAGTTGTTGGGAGTTGCTGCGCGCAACTCTTATGGATGCAAAGTTAACTTAGTGATTATGGTTTCAACATGACATCTGTCCCACTTTACTGTGACAATATCAGTGCATTGCAATCAACAACAATCCAGTCATGCATCCGAAGACAAAGCACATCGAGGTCAGGTATTACTTCATCCGAGACTATGTTCTCAAAAAGCACATATCTCTAGAACATGTTGCTATGGATGATCAACTTGCAGACACACTCACAAATCCCTTTCCCGTCACAAGATTCTCTGAATTGCTCCTGAAGTTAGGTATGTTTGACCTTTCTACATAGTCTCTAACTTAATTATCTAGCTGTTTATATCTCAGAACATGCATCATGCTTCATGAATAGTGATAGACACTGACTCTACTTCATGATTGATCATTTTTATTTTTGAAGATATGCACTATGTTTCTGATAATTTTCTCATAATTCATAGTGGGAGGATACTTGCTAATCCGAACTGAAATAGGCAAAACCAACATAATTAACGGTATATGGATCAAATCTTCTTTCGATGTCATGATTCCATTTCCATTTCCATTTCTCACCACATGTCTTATGATTTATATGATTGAATGAAATGTCCACCATGCATTATTGAAGAAGTGAAATGGGTTGGCTCAGAATGGGTGGTAGATAGAATCACGGTTAATCGCTTAGCACCATGAGTGGAGTGTCATCTCGGATGGACAACACTTTCTCACGTTCTAAAAGCTTTTCACGGAAAAGTCTATTGAGAGGATCGCATGATCCAAGCGGGAGAAAATGCTTCATTTATTAACTAAGTAATACCCCCATGATATATTTCATGACCTCTTTCTTGGTTGTCTATCTAAGGGGAGTTCCTCTCAAGAGGATCGCATGATCCAAGTGGGAGAAAATGCTTCATTTATTAACTAAGTAATACCCCCCCCTAATATGACTCGGATACACCTCCCTCTACACTCTCACTCTTAAGTTCGATCGGACTGTATTGTTGACTCGGAATTATGGACTATGTGGAAAGATTTACTGCTTCAATCTTGTATCTTAGGCATAACAATCAATTGGTTAATCATACTTTATGTGCTTTCTTATTCACTCTCCTCATAACTCTTAAGATAAAAAAAATTCATATAGAGTAAATTCATATTTGCTATCTATTTTAGTATGAAAGATTCACTATTTTGACCTATTGAACTTATGTGTTTATTATCGGTCATATGCATTGTCCATCACCATCATGTCTTATGTATAAGTTTTTTCCTTTAGTTCAGATGATACTGAGTTTACTCATATTATTTATCTCATATTCGTACTAATCTCGACCTGTTAAGTCTTCTGCTTTCTTTAGACTATCTTTATGAAGCTACGGGTTCAGATTCACTTTCGCACTTCCACGAAATATCTTGTATGACGTCTCGGATCCGAGGTGTTGTGGTACCTTCTATCTTATCGACTTCAGGCAGCAAAGGAATCTTCTTCTCTCTTCAGCACCAATTATTACAAAACAAGTCTGTCACTCATCCGGTTCATTCTTCCTACGGATTATCTTTACTCTGGATGACAGTCGGTTTCCTTCCTCCTGACTCTTGGTATTCTCAAATTGCAATAATTCATGTATTCTCTTACATCGTGTATTTTTGAGGAGGAATAATGATGATTCATTAAATGCACGTATCGAGCCGGGTAATTATTTTCAAATTTTCGGAAGTAGGCATACATCTGTCATAAATGCTTGGTTCTTACATGCTCCACATCATCTCATTATCTAGCGTCGTTCGCATATCAAGTCTAATGACATCAGTTGTCAGGCGACTCACTGTTCATTTCGCTTAAACCCTAGACCCACTAGCATCCATGCCCTGCCATATGCGCATTCAAGCATAGACTGACATTACAATTTCAAATCCTCAAATACTTCATCGCTCTCATCTTCTCCAAACCCTAGCTTTTCTCCACCCACTTCAACTTCCATGGCACCCAAAGCTGCTTTTTACGGCGTAAATTCGGGCCACCTGGTCGATTGGAATGCAATTTATGATCCTCCGGTGTGGTTTCTGGCGCTGCGCCCCATCCTCGACGCCAGCCACCTTCTCAATCTTGTATCTAATCTGGTCGTACTTCTCCTTGAAGATATCATAGAGTTCTACCGACATTTCCGCTGCACCCCCAACTCCATCACCTCCACAGTTCAAGGTGAATCCATCGTTATCAACCCTGATGTTCTCCGTGCCGCTCTCTACCTCCCTCAAGGAACTCATATGCAACTCAAGCCCGAGAAAACGGCAGCCTCGATGGGTTGCACTCATAAAGGGAAGGAGTACAAGCTGAAATCCTTCTAGGGCCGACATCGCTGTATGGCCACGATCTTAAGCCGGTACTTACTGGCCAGGACTTCTGCTCTTGACTCTGTTCTGTATGATCTGCTCCTCGTTATGTATGGAGTCTTTATGCATCTACCAATGGACTGGGGGGCTTTTCTCTTCCGGATGATAAGCAACAACCCATGGAACCACTCCTTTGGACGAATCCTCTCCATCGTGTTCCGGCATCTTCGACCGGCTCACTTTGATAGCCGTCTGGTGGTCACCTTCCTCAGGCGTATTATCTTCACCATTCACCTGATGGAACCTTGACTATTTATCAGGCTGCTGCTCCAAGCCACACCCTTATCACCCTAGAACAGCAAGGGAGTTCTATTGGTGACCCCGCCGACTCCTCTGCCCACTAAGTCAGTTCCGCCCACTGCTCCTCTCGGATCCGGTCCGTTGCTAGTTCTTCCATCTCCCAAGGCTCGCAGCACAGCGTCCGCGTGGATCCTCCTGAAGTTGCAGGGCCCTCTCATCCAGCTTCTCTTCCGACAGATCTCTCGGTCCCTACTGCTGCTGATGCCCCTGCTCTTGCTATTCCTGATGCTGCTGCTGCTGCCTCTCCTCCGGATGTTACTCCGGATCTGCCCCTTCAGCCTCAAGACTACTTGAATTGTCTCACTGACACTGTTCTTACGGACCTATGGCTCCGTTTTAGTCTTGCATGCACTGCCACCGTCCCGAATAATGATCTCCGGGTGTATTATGCTGAACATACACAAAACCCAGAGGATATGATTACCTAGAACTTGGAACACGGCTTTCTATCGCTGGCTTCCCTCCACACTGCTCCTCTTGCTGCTGCTTCCTCCGGACCAGCCCACGACGCATGGGTCTCCTTCCCTGCCGAGGCCAGACCCTCCTCTCCGGCGGTTGTCCCCGCTATTGAACTTTCTGGTCATAACGGGTCTATTGCCCTGGGTGCTTTTGATGCTCTGGATGATGCTGCTACTACTGATCTTTTGGTCCTTACTCCTGCCGACTCCTCTGCTCAGCACACTCCTGCACCATTTCAAGCGGGGGAGTCTTCCAAAGCTTCGGAGTTTGCCCTTGGGCGAGCCTCTTATGGCACAGTCCACTCCGACGTTGTGCTTTCTACTCTGCTGGACCGCCATGCTTAGGCTCAGAGTGCCCAAATTGCTGCTATCACCGTTAAGGCTGATGCTCTTGGCGCTCAACTCCTCTCCGCTCTCACCGACTCCTCCACCTCCATTAAGCAAAAGATGGATTTGGTGGCCTCCTCCGTCCATTCGCTATCTTTCTCCAAAAAAAAAACAACAAAAAAGAAAGAAAAAAAGTAAAGAAAAAGAAAGAGTTATTTTATTTTATTTTTTTGATGCCACCTGTTACACACTCCTACTTTTATTTGTGGTTTTAAAAAAAGAATTGATTTGTTATTCTTTTTCTATGCTTTCCTAGAAAAAAAAACTTCCTTTTCTTTAACATTTCATTCCTTTTAAAAAAGGTTTTTTTTTCAAAAGGCTTTAATAAAAAAAATCAAAATCAAAGTTTATAAATATTTTTTATCCTTTTAGAATTCTTTATTAATTTCCTTAGATATTTTAAAGTTCCTTTTACGATCTTTTAAACAAATCTTAAGGTTTATTTAGGATTGTTCTTTAATTTTTAAAAACTTTAAACTTGTAAGATTTTTTTCAACCTTTTTTAGGATAATTGGACTTAACTCAACTTTAACAAATAATTTAGAAAAAAGTAGGACTCTTAAGTCTTTAGGATAAATCCATGTTTGGACAAGTGAAACAAAAAAAAAATTAGAAACCCCCTTCTTCTAATATAGGTACTAAAAGGGCACTGTAGTGATATTAATCCTTCTCCATATGTAATCAACTCCTAAACTCAACTCTAACGACATAGATCATTTTTAAAGTGACCAACTGCATCCCAAAAATAATTGGTAGCGACTTTGTGTTTTTTATCACCATTCGGGTGAAAAGTGGGGGAACAACATCCTCGAAAGTGGGTTTCCTCTCGGATGGGATCCGGTGATAATACCTTATATATCTCTATTAGTGTTCTATAATATCTAGGGTTAGTACAGAGTGGGGAAAGAAATTAGAATGAACAAGTTTTCATGTAACTGAGATAAGATCAACACAATTTGATTGATATAGTGTTTGAGGATTAAAGACCTTACTTTTGGGCAAACGGAATCAATTTGAGTTGGGAAAATCATGACTTAGTGGTTTGAGCATCAAGAAAGAGTAGCGGGAAGAATTTCAGGTCCAAATCGGGGCCCATAATGGTGCCTGTGTTGTTCCTAATATGGCCAACGATACAGGCAGTCAATACAAGCAATGATATGGGAAGTCAATATGGGCAAGCTAATACGAGCATTGATACGAGAAATCGATACGAGCACAATATAGTCACTTGATACGAGCAGTGCAGGAATATGCAATTTTGTTTCCTTTGCTAGGTAAGGTCAATTAGTGATCCTTATGAGGACTACGAGACTTTAGGATGAGCTTATTAGGATACAAAATGATAATATTAGAGGATATCTTATGATATTATTGAATGTGGATTGAGTGTAGTTAAGGTTTAGGTTAATCTGATGCAAATGATTGTGTTATTTACATATTTGTAAATATGTTATAATGTTTGTGAATGATGATGTTGTGCTAGATATTGTGTTTGTAAACCTATGCACATGATGTATGGATGCTAATGTGGCATGATCGCCTAGGTTGGCGATGGCTATGAACCTGAATTAGGGGTATGCATGGTGATAATATTTTGCCTAGGGTGGCAATTGCCTTTAAGCTCAGATGAGGGAAGCCTTATTTGTGATTTTAAATGATGTTGTGATTCAATACTTCGTGTTGTAAACTACCAACGTAAATTTATGTTGTGTTGTTGTATTGTTACTGTCATTACCCATTTTGACCAGGCTCATTACTTGGCTTTGTGAAAGGACTTCATGTCGGTTTATTCAGTTGATCATAGAGTCATCCCTGCACTAGGCTCATACAAACCATGAAAGAAAAGAAACACAGAGTCGCCACCAAACAATTTAGATATGTGATTGGGCACCTAAAAAGGATAAGGTCTACGATTCCAGAGAATTAAGTTCAGGAGTCGGTTACGTGTGGGGAAGGAAGAAAAAACTCTTGCACCCCACAACACTCATAATTAGTACCTAGTCTTGATCTGTGGATGTTTGCTTGCATTATTCAAAAAGAAGTTACTATTTTTTATATTTTTAATTTTTAGGAAAAGGGAGTTATTAAGATCTAGACTTTAAAACAACAAAAGAAATTTTAAAGCAAATAAAAGGGTACATTCTAATTTTAGAAAAAGAATATGGGATCTAGGCCATGTGACAGTATTGTATTTTTAGGAAAACAAAAGTAATTTTCTTTTTTAAAAAAGAAAAAAACAAATTGAATTCGAATATAGAAATACTGCCACAATTAATATTGGCCCAGGTAAACTAGGTTATGAGCATCTAAGGCTCAACCTTCATGACCGCCTAGACCTTGTTTTAATTTTTCTAGAAGAGATTTGAGTTGTATTATTACATTGTGTTATTTTGAAATAACAAATGAAAAAAAGATATGCAAAATATTTGTTTTTTTTTTTGTATTTTCATTTTTAGGATTTTAGAGAAATAATAAAAAGGATAAAGAAGATAGTGTTTTTGGGTCTTTATATTAGAAAACGACACAAAAAAAGGAAGAAAGAAACAGTTAAAATAAACAGAAGTAAAGAACCTAGAGTAATGAAAATGACGCAAATTTGATCCTTTTCCTGAAAGCACAAAGGTTAGAAAAAAGAAGTCTTTCCAATCTCAGCTCCTCCCCATGAAGACAAACTGTGATTCTTAGCGCTTTTCCCCTTTAGAAAATGAGTATTTCTCCCTTTAAAAATTCCCAAGATACTCTCTCTCTCTCTCTGATTTTTGATCTCCCAACAATCCATTCAGCAAGTCTTATCCTCCCCCCCCCCCTGAGGTTTATGGACATCTTATTTATAGGCATTTTAGGGAGTATCCCTTGGCAAGTCATTAATTACATTCTTATATTTCCAATAAGTCAAATGGATGTCCCGAGACCTCATTATGGCTTCATGTTCCCGCATTTGAAAAATAAATAAAATTGCTTGGGATTAATTTAATATTCCACTGTATCTGGATGCTTCGGCAAGTAAGGGCTAAATGCATTTCCGGGTGTATTGGCACCATTTGGAAATTAATGGTTATGCAGTCCCCAAGGTCAACTATGATGTCTTAAGGATTATTTATTTAATTATGAGGCTCCCTATCCCTATGCTAAAAAAATGAAGTCCCAAGACACTATTCGTAATTAATGCACTAGAAAAAAGGATTTTCAAAGTCATGATGTATTAGAGTTGCTTCCAGACCGGTAAAGGTGTTGCTTTTAGAGTTTTTTCGGATTATTGGAGCTTATTCCGGACCATGGGGATGATGTTCGAGCTTGGGCTTATTCCGAATCGTTGGGAGATGACCTGGGATGATTGAAGCTTATTCCAGACTAAAGCTTTTTATTCCGTAGCAAGGATAGCTCGAATCCTTTATTCCAGATCAATGGAAGGCTTGGATCTTTACTCCTTGCTAAGGCTCCTTATTCCATATTAAGGATAGCTCGGATCCGAGCTCTGTGCTAAGGCTTCTTATTCCAGATCAGTGAATGGCTGAGATCCTTACTCCGTGCTAAGGCTCCTTATTCTGTATTAAGAATAGCTCGAATCCCTTATTCCGGACCAATGGAAGACTCGGATCCTTACTCCATGCTAAGGCTCCTTATTCCATATTAAGGATAGCTCGGATCTGAGCTCCGTGCTAAGGCTTCTTATTCCGAATCGGTGGATGGCTCAGAACCTTACTTCGTGCTAAGGCCCCTTTATTAAGGATCAGTGGACAACTATTACTCCGTGCTAAGGCTCCTTATTTGTCACGCCCCGAATTTCCAACCCGAGGGAACCGGTACGTGACTCCCCTTTTACCCACACGGAGGGCAAAGGGGTTAGGATACAAACCAAGAATATTACATTTAAAATATCCACAACACATTCAAGAAAGCAATGTTCATAAAAATAATCCAAACCAGTTTATTACAACGAAATCCTTTCCAATCCCATCCCCACTGGGGTTACATCAATTCCAATAAAAATAACATAAACAGTAAAGTAAATAAGGTCTTCCACCTTGGGGTCCCACCTAACGCCCGTAGGTTCCGTAAAAGAAAACAACATGGTAGGAGGGGTGAGCAACCACAGCTCAAGAGGGATCATGTCTCCCCAACCCATCCCATGCACCTAATATCTACATGCCTTGTGTAACAGTCTTTGTGTCGTGATACAATTATTCCACCAGATATAGTTACAAGTTCATAACAAGCAAACACAATCATATATGGGCTGGTACATAAACACTCCCGGGCTTCCATGACCACCGGGTTTCCAAGGACAGTCCCCGGGCTTCTACTGCCACCGGGTTTCAAGAACGGTCCGGGCTTCCCACACCCACCGGGTTCCACAAAACTATCCCAGGCTTCCACGGCCACCGGGTGTACAAGCAAACACGCAACACACATGGCCATACAGGCATAACATCAAACACTTAGTATGCTTAGTCACACAGAATAACATCGAACACTTAGCATGCATATATTCACAAGCTCATAAACCCGACCACACAGATATAATCTCACCCATAATATGCATGACCTCACAGGCATAATTCAAGCACTTGACGTGCATGGCCTCACAGCATAATTTCAAACACATAATATGACATTCATGAGACATAATTTCAAACACTTGGCAGGCATATATACATATATCCAAACAACACGCCATTGAAGGCCAACATCCATATAGGAGATCACACCTATATGAATTTACATATAAATAATATAATAACAAGAACGATATCCAACGGTTTATTCACCACAGGGGCCTAATCCCCCGGATTAGGTACAAGAAGACAGAACCCCTACCTTGAAAACGTCCTCCTGCTCTTGCTCCGCGCTGACGCCGTCCTCCCCACGCAAGACGCTCCGTAGAACTCCGGTAGCTCTCCTTCCCTCTCTCCCTCTCTCTGCGACGGTGGTGGAGCAACAAACCCTAAACCTAAAACAAGGAGTCTCCTCATCCTTATATAGACCTCCCATTATCAAAACGACGTAGTTTTGATTAGGTGAATCCGGCATCAAAACGACGTAGTTTTGATCTCACAAGTTAGCACCTTTCCGCACCCATATAGGCCAAAATACTTAGAATTTCAACATGGTCCTTTGGAGAAAGTTCATTAGAATGACAAAACCAAGGGAACCATGCAAAAATATGCCTGCACGCCAATTTGCACGTGAATTCCCCAATTCACGTGCAACTCCAAATGCACTCCAAATGCTCTCAAACTTCACCCCTAGCCTCCTTGCATCATTTAGAAGACAACCACACTTGCACGTGAAATGGACCCAATTCACGTGCACCTCACATACACGTCCATTTGGCCTGAAACTTCTGTGGTAGATAGAGGACATCATTCTAATCATCTTTCCTTTTGCATGTGAATTCATTGGAGTCCATTTACTGGGTCAAAATCGAGAAAAACTCCACTCAGAAGGTAAAACTGACTAACTCAAGGTACGGGTCCTTACATCCTCTCCCCCTTAAGACTTTTCGTCCTCGAAAAGAAATGACATACGAGGAAAACAAACACAAGCTACCCATTTGCCACACGACGAGCCACAACACCCAAATGGGTCATACACCGCACATTGTACACAATAGCATATAACATAGTGCCACCACTCCATAACCACATGCATCACAATCTATGGAAACACAGCCACATGTCACAAATACCCATCACAAGCACATTTCATTAACACATTCAATATAAATAAAAGTCAAAAGTCGAAAGGAAATACAAATACACCAGCCAACAGCCACCCCTCCACCCTTAAGATTGTTCGTCCTCGAACAACTCTGGGGGTAGCTCACGCATCATGGATTCACGTTTCCATATTTCCTCCATAGGACGTGTCGTCCTCGAAAAGACAATACACTTTCCATAATGCACATGCTGATACACATCGTCCACAACCATGCACACACCCGCGAATGAAGATAGCACACAATAACACACATGAAGGCACGTACCCACAAACCCAATACAACACAGCATGATAGGGAAACACATATTCTAAACTCACAAACAATCCTTGTTCTCCGCACCTAACACATGTCACAAGTATTCACATGTCACGACGGTGTACGACATATACGCCCAACCCTAACACGTACGTTTAACAAATCACATAGGTCACAGACCAACTCACATCATAAACACCACTACAAGGAACAAGGCACAAATAAAACACTACTACACGTTTAACGTTCCACTGCCCACTCGCTGACACCATACAAACTCATCCGCAGGGAGTTTCCTCACAACCTTCCCACCTCTGGACCGTTCGTCCCCGAAAAGAGAAATCAAGTGGCAAACATCACGGGAAGATTAAAGCAACACATAACACCCATGAGCATAACAAGAACTAGAGCTTGGCCAATTAGCGTGCCCGACAATAACTCACGTGAGCAAGTCGACAACGGTGAGGTCGAGAAGCCTCCACGGATGCATGAAGACCCTGACAACCGAACAAGGCCAACACCAGAAGCCTATGCACGAAGCATCCATTCGCTAGAATTCATATGATTGAACGAGAAGTCACTACATCGACATAGCAGGGTACTCGGCGTTAGACGCCTACTCATGTCACAATAGGACCAACACTCCACAATGTAAAATACCCAACAATGACACCATCAAAATTGGATGTCAACGGACCCCAACAATGTACAACGCAGCCACACTCCATATGTAGACCTTACCCTAACGGCAAACACTAAGAGGTCACAAGGAAACACAAACAAACAAGAGAAAAGCATTAGACAAACCATAATCGTGTTTCTACACATGGAGATCACCCCAAGCGCACCATCATCCTTGCTCAAACCGCCTCACTCTATAGTGATACACGCAACAACAAAACCCAACCAATGCCAAAGGGAACTCAAGATGACTTACAATCCAGGACACAACTACATCGGGATGAAGTGTGCCCTCCACCAATTCGGTCACAGTCAACAAGACGCCCAACGGAGTCCAAGGAGTAACTCAAAACAACAAATTCAGTACCATACCCAATCACGGCAAGACCAAAAGTTACTATCGGGCTAACACTAGTCACCAACGTTGAGAATCTACTAAAGAATCCCTTAAACCAGAACGTCACATAAATAACACCTCCCTAACTACGGTCAAATAGGGATCCACCAAGGGCCCACACAGCCTTCACTAACTGAGGCTTATGTTACAACCTAAGTGATAACACCTTACTCAGTCGGCAGACATTCCATAGCGAAGGAATTCTTTGACGCCGGGTAGTTGCCAACAACGTAGTCCTCTCCACCCTGGAAAAGTCTCCTACCGGCAACATGACAATAACGGAATCCTTGGTGTCACCACTCACAGGTCACAAAGGAATCCTTTGCCTCCAGGACATACTCCACCTCATGGCCCACTAACCCTGCTATACCAACAATCACGTCCTATCTCAACACACCAACAAAACACTCAAACTAACCAAGAAATGCTCAGGCTCTAACCGCAGCTTAATATGGTCATTGCAATTCCTCCGAGTAGGCACAAGAAACGAGACATACAAACTCCTTATTCGGGATATTCACGTAGCTCCCAAACACACCAACACTTTGATGGCGTGGACCATCTCACTTACCGCATCAAAACGCACACGAAAGACTTTCAAGAAGAACATATGTAGCATGAGGACCCCATGATAGCCGCAGGACACAAACCTCCCCCAAAGGGGTAGCACTAATACCCCTTACAAGCAAAACTCACATCTGACTCCATTCAATGAATCATAACTCATCAATACTTTCACACTTTAACTTAGCATGCCATCACACGTGACAAGGAATAGCATCAACATTACACATAACACCCCTCTTCATCCCATACCGCACATAATATGCGCATGCATCACCTCCTACTCCTCTGCATATGTCTACCACGAGACCCACACATAAGAACTTTGTTATACCCCTTTAACACATGCAACACACACAACAAAACAAAACAACCACAACACACGAAATAAACTACGTGCGAACACATGTAAGAGAGGACATACTAGCCCCCACATCCTCGCCTCTTTTAAGCCTATTACCCACACGACATGGATTAACGGAATGGTCCTACCACCAGGAGTACATCCTCAACCCCTCGGAAGGTGTCTCCCAATTATGAGGAAAAACCCAAACAAGGCCTGCCCAATCTTACTCGCTTGCCTTGCACTGATTGGGTTCGCCGGGCACGATCCTATAAACTCACTCGTAACCTAGTTCCAGGACTCATCACATTTTTATACATACGCAAACCCATTTCACCACATATCCCATGAACATTACCCAAGGTCTTTCACACACCACCAGCATGACACGTGGTCAATGTTTGGCCACCCAAGAATTTGCAGCCATCTCCACGGGACACCCATAAGAATCTTAAAACCACATACCACTCTCCCTGATCCATTTAGATTTCAATGACTCAAGGGGTGGGTTATACTAGTGGCAATTTCCTCCCTCAACCTTGACACTTGGAAAGGTTACCTAAGAACATCCTTCTTAAGTAGCACATCTACGAAACCTCTACTCACATGAAAACACATTTCTATTACTCAAGGTTGCCACAGCGGGGTCACACACTACCCACAAGCCACTAACTCATGCCTCCAGCTTCCTAGGCTAGCTAGGCCAGAGGTAATCTCACCTACGCTAGAGTATTAGGGGTAACACAGTAACATTTATTACTTTCCTCACACACGGGCGCCCAAAATTGACTACCACACAAAGATACAATTAACACTTTCGACCATATTAAAACCACCAACTCTTTCCAAACAACCTGTTTATAACCATTAGTAATTTATTAGTCTTTTGGTATCATATATATATTTTTATTTATTTTACTCATTTATTCTCTAGTAGGTCCCCAACTACGTCCATCCAAAATGGTAACCCAAACGACCTTCTAAGCCTCACCTAACACAAAACAGTGGCTCAAGAGCCCACCCAGCAAAAATACCCCTCTATCACAAGTGTCTTAATTAAATTGCTAGAAACGCAACAATCAAAGGTTCACCCAACCCTCACCTAATCCCGCACGAGACTCAACCGATCACTATCATTAAAGGAATATGATACCACCACTAAAAGAAATCTTCACACGCGAGAATCAAAATCGTACCCTTGACTAAGGAAAGTTCTGCCATGCTCTCCTCCTAGCCTCACTTGAATTTTGCTTTATCCCTAGCTCGTTGAGCCAGTCTTCTAGCACCATGACTTGCTTTACCAAAACAGTTGTCTGGAGATGTCCTACTTTCCAATGTGCCGGTTGCCCACCTGCAAGAACAACCCCTTTGGGAAACCGGTCTCTACCTCTTGAGCCCCTTTCTGGCGATCAGGACAACTATAGCTTCAATTAATCTTCACCCAAGATCCCCCCGATGATGTGGGTTGATAGCTCTCGACGTACCTCGCTCTTAATCGGTTGTCGAATCTCATCCTTCAACTCTTGAATTACTAGGCTTAAGATGCCAACCTCATTACTTACATCCTGCAGCTCTCCCACTTGCCCGGCACGGGGGGGGCGGGCTTCTTTCTTACCTCAATAGTCGTACCGGTCACAATTTTTGGAGACATTGGCTCCACGAAAGGCAGCGCTCTAGGTTATCACTCAATAATCTCAACAATCGCGAGATCACTACCGACTAAGCAGCTTAAGGTATAACACGCATTATTACCACACAAGTCCATAGGTTCACATTTAACGAGACTATACCAATTTTACATTCCATTGCATTGCTCATAACCACGCTTGTTTCACACAGTACCAAGCAAATCACATGCTCAACCATTCACAGAACACCAAACAAATCACATTTAATTTTTTTTTTTGTTAACAGGTCACAAGCCTCAAGTTTCCAAGCACACAGTTTCACTTCCACAATTTCTTTTCCATGTTTTCATGCTCGAAACATCACAAATTCTTTTCCATGTTATCACGTTCAAACCATTTATCCATGCAATTACACACACTGTACACATTTCAGTTCTCATTAAACCACATTGCACAAACAGCAATTCCACAAGCATACAGCTCAAGTTGTCATAAAATCAGAGTTAATCGAGTTGCCTGATTAAAACATGTTCTTCATATTTTCTCTCACATGCTTTATCTCGGTCAATCACACAAAGACAACCAATGCAACTAGTGCCCTAATGCCAATGCATGCAAATCCTACCTCAGGTCTGGACTACCCCAAGTACACCTTAGAGGCTCAAAGAGGACCGTGTTGATCAGGCACGTCCCTCCAGGTTCCTCCAAAGGACTCAAGATAACCAGATCCGCCCACTACCCTAGGCCAACCAGACCATGCTCTGATACCATATTGTCACGCCCCGGATTTCTAACCCGAGGGAACCGGTACGTGACTCCCCTTTTACCCACACGGAGGGCAAAGGGGTTAGGATACAAACCAAGAATATTACATTTAAAATATCCACAACACATTCAAGAAAGCAATCATAAAAATAATCCAAACCAGTTTATTACAACGAAATCCTTTCCAATCCCATCCCCACTGGGGTTACATCAATTTCAATAAAAATAACATAAACAGTAAAGTAAATAAGGTCTTCCACCTTGGGGTCCCACCTAACGCCTGTAGGTTCCTGTAAAGAAAACAACATGGTAGGAGGGGTGAGCAACCACAGCTCAGTAGGGATCATGTCTCCCCAACCCATCCCATGCACCTAATATCTACATGCCTTGTGTACCAGTCTTTGTGTCGTGATACAATTATTCCACCAGGATATAGTTACAGGCTATAACAGCCAAACACAATCATATATGGGCTGATACATAAACACTCCCGGGCTTCCACAGCCACCGGGTTTCCAAGGACAGTCCCGGGCTTCCACGGCCACCGGGTTTCAAACGATCCCGGGCTTCCACGGCCACCGGGTTCCACAAAACGATCCCGGGCTTCCCACGGCCACCGGGTTCCACAAAACAGCCCGGGCTTCCCGGCCACCGGGTGTACAAGCAAACACGCAGCACACATGGCCATACAGGCATAACATCAAACACTTAGTATCTTAGTCACACAAGAATAACATCGAACACTTAGCATGCATATATTCACAAGCTTATAAACCCAGCCCACGGATATAATCTCACCTATAATATGCACGACCCTCACAGGCATAATTCAAGCACTTGACGTGCATGGCCTCACAGGCATAATTTCAAACACATAATATGCATGGCCTCCAGGCATAATTTCAAACACTTGGCAGGCATATATACATATATCCAAACAACACGCCATTGAAGGCCAACATCCATATAGGAGATCACACCTATATGAATTTACATATAAATAATATAATAACAAGAACGATATCCAACGGTTTATTCACCACGGGGCCTAATCCCCGGATTAGGTACAAGAAGACGAACCCTACCTTGAAAACGTCCTCCTGCTCTTGCTCCCGCGCTAGACGCCATCCTCCCCACGCAAGACGCTCCGGCAGAACTCCAGTAGCTCTCCTTCCCTCTCTCCGTCTGTGAGGATATGCATGCTAAGTGTTTGATGTTATACCAGGGTGGACATGCATGTTAAATGTTTGTTGTTATGCCTGAATAACTAAGATATATGTTAATTGTTTGTTGTTATGTTTGTGGAGCCTAAGAAGCTCGAGAGGCTGAGGCAATGCTTGTGTACTGTGGAGCCCGAGAGGTGAGTTGATGTCGGTGAGACCGACCGTGGAGCCCTGAGAGGCCGAGTTAATGTCGGTGAGGACCTCGTGGAGCCCGAGAGGTGAGTTAATGTCGGTGAGACTACCGTGGGAAACTATGCCCGAGAGGCGGTTAAATCATTGGCCCTGAAGAGGCGGTTAAATCACTTGTGGTTTGTGTGGTGGAGAATTGTAACTACGATGTGGTTTGTTATTGTCTGTTGAAATTATTGTAACACGACACTACACTTGTACACATGGCATGTAGATGCTAGGAGCATGGGATGGGATGGGGAGACATGATCCCCCTTGAGTTGTGGATGCTCACCCCTCCTACTATGGTGTGTTTTCTTGCAGGAACCTACAGGCGTTAGGTGGGAACACCAGGGTGGAAGAGTTGTTTTGTGGCTTTGTTTTATGTTATTTGCATTATGTAGTTTTGTTGAGGCATTGTAACCCCGGCGGGAGATATTGTAATGAAGTTTAAAACATAATAAAGGCATGTGGTTTGAATTTAATAATTATGTGATTTTGGTTTCTGAAAATAAAATGTGAAGTGTATGTTGTATTCTACCCATTTATCCAAACCCAGATAAAGGGAGGTCACGTTCCGGTCTCCTCGGGTTGGAAAACCGGGGCATGAAAATATGGTATCAGAGCATGGTCTAGTTGGCCTAGGGTAGTGGGCGGATCTGGTTATCTTGAGTCCTTTGGAGGAACCTGGAGGGACGTGCCTGATCAACACGGTCCTCTTGGAGCCTCTAAGATGTACTTGGGGTAGTCCAGACCTGAGGTAGGATTTGCATGCATTGGCATTAGGGCACTAGTTGCATTGGTTGTTGTATGTGAAGGTGTGGATACTGTTAACATTGTAATTGTGATAAAAGAAAAATGTGAACAATGTGATAAGGTGTGAACTGTGCAACTCTGCTTTTACTTGAAGTACCTTGAGCATGACTACAAGGAAAGGTCCTTGTTTGTTTGAACTGTGTGCGATGTTGATTGGTGCAATGTGTAAAATGTGTGTGATGCCATGTACTACTTGACTTGATAGTGGGGTAGAGGTAGTGAAACCCGATAATTGTCGAACGCGTTCTGACGTTTGTGCTTCTTACTTCATGTAGTAAGAATGCCACCGAGGAGAGTGACACGTGCGTCGGGGCAATGGGCGATGAGTCATCTGCCCATGAGGGCCCGGGTGTGGGGCGATCCGTTGGAGGACATGCTCTTATTCTTTGGTGCACTGCGAGAAGGCATCCCGGCTGGAAGTCCTAGAGGCGAGGGAGGGTATCCGGCAAGAGGTACGGGAGGAGGTGCGCCGTGAGATGGCGGCCCGACAAGTGGTGCCACCACCACCACCACCACCACCAGTGGGGGAGCTACCCCAGGAGCATGAGGGTTCGGCGAGTGGTATACCGATTCGTGCAGAGGATGACGTGGTGACACGGTTCCGAAAGGAACAGCCTCCGCGATTCAAAGGGGAGGAGGACCCAGTGTTAGCTGAGCACTGGTTGAGGCAGATCGAAAATGTGTTTTCCTTTCTCCTACCCCGGGAGGAGGATAAGGTGAGGCTGGCCATTCGGCAGCTAGAGGGGAATGCTCTGGAGTGGTGGCAGAGTGTTGCGGGGAGCCGTGCGGTGCAGTTTATGTTGTGGGAGGAGTTCTTGCAACTCTTCCACGATGAGTTTTTCCCTGAGTCCTTGAGATGGCAGAAGAGAGAAAAATTTGGTAGCCTGAAGCAAGGATCAAAGACGGTGCCCGAGTATGAGCGGGAGTTCCGGAGCCTGAGTAGGTTTGCCCCCAAGGCGTGGCAAAGGAGGACGAAAGCCCACAAGTTCACCTTGGGTCTCAGGCCGGCTCTTAGGCAGAGGGTGGCGATTCTGCGTTTGAGGACCTATGCTGAGGTTGTTGAGACAGCACGCATAGCTGAGAGGAAACTGGATGATGGGAGGCAGGTCCACCAGGGTCGCCAGTTACAAGGTGGGTCTGAACGTGATTCTGGGTCCAAGAGGCCCAAGACTGAGGAGAGAGATAGTGGTTCTTTCCGCGCGGCGGGGTCTACCATCCGTGAACCCGGGGAGGTTCACCCTTGGCGGTAGTGGGCCAGGAGGTTCAGCGGCGGAGGTCTCCCCAGCAGTTGTCTTTGTTGTGGGAGGCAAGGTCACTTCAAGAGGGAATGTCCCAAGAAGGACTGGCGGTGCAACAGCTGTGGGCGAGAGGGCCACTTGAGCCGGGTGTGCAGGAGTGGCAACAGGGGAGCAGGAGGCGTGGCATCCAACATGAGGAGTGATGCTAGTTTCCGCGCTCTAGCGGAGAGGCCAGCCCATCAGTGGCAGGCTAGCCAGGCAGGATCTAGCCAGACCTGACCTTAGGGGAGGCAAGAGCGTCAGCAGACTGAAGCTGGAGGCAGCCATGGTGGGAAGCGCCCAGTGAGTGAGCCGAGCAGTGGCACAGGTCAAGGGAGGGTGTTTGCGCTGGAGGCAACGTACCAAGAGGAGGCTGAGCTACCACCCCCATCGGCTGAGGGTGGAGCAGGACCATCAGTGGTTAGAGGTACCCTTTTGATCTCCCGTACATTAGCTTCTGTTCTTTTCGATACGGGTGCATCGTGTTCTTTTGTTGCTGAGCATGTGATAGATAGCTTGGGGTTAGCTTGTGTGGAGGCAGCGAAGCCCCTAGTTGTTGAGTCTCCAGTGGGGGGTATGATTGAGGTGCGGCGTGTTTGCCGTGACTGTGTGTTAACCATAGGAAGTGTGGAGCTGAGCTTCAACCTGTATGTATTGTCCTTGCGTGCTTTTGACCTGATCTTGGGTATGGATTGGCTTATGGCTTTCCAGGCCAAGATACACTGTTATCGGCACCGTGTATCCTTTGTTACACCTGTAGGGACCTCTTGCACCCTGCAAGGGGAGTGGGACTGTGAGGCTAGTCGGGCTGGGCCAGTGTTAGACCAGTGGGGTGCCATTACCCACAGGTTGGCAGCCCTGACCTTTGCTGAGGAGGGGAAAGTGGAAAAGAGAGTGTGGCTAGCAGTTGTTGACCAATTCCAGGATGTCTTTCCTGACCAATTGAGGAGTTTACCTCCCAAGAGGAGTGTAGAGTTCACCATTAAGTTGGTACCGGGGACTGGCCCAATCTCCCAAGTAGCGTATCGTATAGGACCAGCTGAGTTGAGGGAGCTCCAGAGGCAGATAGAGGAGTTGGTGGACCAAGGGTATATCAGACCGAGTACCTCACCCTGGGGTGCTCCGGTGCTCTTTGCAAAGAAGGCAGGCAGCACGCTTCGCCTCTGAATAGATTACAGGAAGCTGAATTTGGTGACTGTGAAGAACAAGTATCCGTTGCCTCGGATAGATGACCTGTTCGACCAGTTGAGTGGAGCCCAGTGGTTTTCCAAGATAGATCTGCGATCGGGGTATCACCAGCTAAGGGTTAGGGAGGAGGACATCCCTAAGACTGCTTTGGTGCCGGTATGGGCACTATGAGTGGGTAGTGATGCCTTTCGGGCTCACTAATGCACTAGCAGTGTTTATGCATTTGATGAACCAAGTCTTCGCCCCATATCTGGATTCCTTTGTGGTGGTGTTTATTGATGATATCTTGGTGTATTCCAAGACGGAGAGGGAGCATGTGGAGTATTTGGCAATGGTGTTGCAAACCTTGCGGGACCAGCAGTTGTTTGCTAAGTTTAGCAAATGTGAGTTTTGGATGCAGTAGGTTCACTTTCTTGGCCACGTAATATCAGCTGAGGGAGTTAGGGTGGACCCAGCCAAGATTGAGGCTGTGGCATCGTGGGCGCGGCCAACCAACGTTTTTGAGATCCATAGCTTTCTTGGCTTGGTGGGGTACTATCGTCGTTTTGTAGAGGGGTTCTCCCGTTTGGCAGCTCCTATGACGGCGTTGACTCGGAAGGGAGTGAAGTTTGAGTGGACTGATAAGTGTCAGCAGGTGTTTGAGACTCTCAAGAGCCGTTTGACCACTGCACCGGTGTTGAGGTTACCTCGGGAGGATATCCCATATGAGGTGTACTGTGATGCGTCCAGGGTTGGTTTGGGGTGTGTGCTTATGCAGGAGCACAGTGTGGTAGCTTATGGGTCGAGGCAGCTGAAGCCTCATGAGCAGAATTATCCTACTCATGATCTTGAGTTGACGGCTGTCATCTTTGCCTTGAAGAGTTGGCAACATTACCTTTTGGGGGAGAAGTTCGTGATGTTCTCAGATCACAAGAGCCTTTAGTACATCTTTACTCAGGAGGACTTGAATTTGAGGCAGAGGAGATGGGTGGAGTATTTGCAGACATTTGACTTTACTCTTGCCTATACCCCGGGCAAGGGTAATGTTGTGGCTGACGCGTTGAGCAAAAACGGGAAAGCTGAGGTGGCCGTGAGAGAGTAGAAGCTGATGGAGCAGTTGGCGATGTTGCGGTGGCCCGTTGTTTGTGATGGTGGGACAGTCCTGAGTCCTTTGGTGGTTGTGCCTGAGTTGTACCACGCGCGTCCGGGAGGGGACAGTTGGGTGACATTGAGTATGAGGTTCTCCGTGCCCGTATTGAGGCTGGTGAGCTATCTGAGGACTGGACAGAGGGTCCTGAGCATGAGTTGTCTTTTCAGGGGCGGTTAGTAGTGGCTTCTTCTCTCAGGGATGAGGTGATGAGGGAGTTTCACCAGTCTAGAGTTGTTGTGCATCTAGGGGGTACGAAGATGTACCATGCGCTTCGGGGACATTTTTGGTGGCCTAGGATGAAACGCGATGTGGCTACCTTTGTTTCGCGGTGCCTCACGTGTCGACAGTGAAGGCCGAGCATCGGCGGCCGGTGGGCATGTTCAGACCATTGCCCATAGCGGAGTGGAAGTGGGACCACATAGCGATGGATTTTGTGACGGGTCTTCCCCCCACTATAGGGAGGAAAGATATGATTTGGGTGATTGTGGATCGACTCACAAAGTCGGCCCATTTCCTTGCTATTCGTGAGCGGGACTCCATTAGGACCTTGAGTCAGCTATACATGAACGAGATTGTGAGACTGCATGGCGTACCATCATCGGTTGTCTCTGACCAGGATTCGAGGTTCACTTCCCGTTTTTGGGCAGGTTTGCAGGCGGCTATGGGGACCAAACTTCACTTGAGTACAGCCTTTCACCCTGAGACTGACGACCAGATAGAGAGGACGAATCAGACTTTGGAGGACATGTTACGGGCCTATGTGTTAGATTTTGGGGGTTCATGGGCAACTCACCTTCCTTTGGTGGAGTTTGCCTACAATAACAGTTATCAGGCATCCATTGGGATGGCTCCTTTTGAGGCGTTGTATGGGTGGCCGTGTCGATCACCTTTGTGTTGGACCGAA
This sequence comes from Taxillus chinensis, assembly GCA_023512835.1. Taxonomy (NCBI): domain Eukaryota; kingdom Viridiplantae; phylum Streptophyta; class Magnoliopsida; order Santalales; family Loranthaceae; genus Taxillus; species Taxillus chinensis. Next base: position 54,204,698 of record CM042087.1, on the reverse strand, counting down.
GCGGGGGAGATAGCTCTCTTGGGACCACAGATGGTTCACGAGGCTATTGAGAAGGTTCGGTTAATCCGTCAGCGCTTGTTATCAGCTCAGAGTCGGCAAAAATCTTATGCGGATCAGCGGCGGCGACCTTTGGAGTTTTCTGTGGGCGATCATGTGTTTCTCCGTGTCTCTCCACGACGTGGACATCGGCGCTTTGGGAGAGGTTCCAAACTCTCTCCCCGGTTCATTGGTCCATTTGAGGTTATAGCTCGTGTGGGGCCTGTAGCTTACCAGTTAGCATTGCCACCGCGATTGAGTCGGGTGCACAATGTGTTCCACGTGTCCCAGTTGAGGAAGTATCATCCTGACCCCACTCATGTGATCGATTGGGGGACATTGGACATTGAGGATGACATGTCCGTTGTTGAGGCCCCTATCCGTATCCTAGATCGGCGGGAGAAGCTTTTGCGTGGTCGTGCTATTCCTTTGCTTCGCGTGCTGTGACAGCACCGTGGCATTGAGGAGGAGACATGGGAACGTGAGTCCGTGATGCGTGAGCAGCACCCAAAGTTGTTCGAGGACGAACAATCTTAAGGGGGGAGGTGGCTGTAGTGATGTGTTTTCTTGTGGTTCATGCTTTGGTGTATTTATATTCCTACTTGTTTGTAAACTGGTATTTTTATTGAGATGTGTTTTGAGATTGCAAAATGTGTTTGAGATGTCCTGTTATGTTGTGTAATCCATCTGGGCGTTGTGGCTCGCTGTCTTGCAAATGGGCCGCATGTGTTTATTTTCCTTGCATGTTGTTTCTTTTCAAGGACGAAAAGTCTTAAGGGGGAGAGGATGTAATGACCCGTGTTTTGCGGCATGTAAAAAGTTAACCGCAGATGCCTTGTGAGTGGAAATTGTTGGGTTTTAGGGAGTTTCCTAACATGCTTTTATGCCCTAGGAAGATGCTATTTGCATATACAGACGTTTTTAGGCTGTTTTGTCCGCTTTTGGAGGTTGATTTTGACCAAGTAGATGACCTCAAATCAATTGGCGTGCAGAACAAAAGTTTCTCAGAATGATGTCCTCTACCTCTCACAGAAGTTTCAGAGCCAAAGGCCTTGAAAGCCAATTGGACCAATTGGCGTGCAAGCATTTTTCTGCATATTAGCCTTCTACATGATGCAAGGAAGCTTAGGATAGAATTTCACAGCTTTTGGAGCTGCAAGTCAATTGGGGATATGGCGTGCAATATGGCGTGCAGCCATATTTTTGTACAGTCACCTTGGTTTTGTTATTCTAATCATCTTTTCCCAAAGGACCATGTTGGAATTATGGATATTTTGGTGTGTATGGATGTGGGAAGGTCATAGCTTGTTCCATCAAAACTACGTCGTTTTGATCTTTGGGATTCACTTAATCAAAACTACGTCATTTTGATGTTGTGTTGTCTATATAAGGAGGAGAAGCCCTCTGTTTTAGGTTTTAGGGTTTGTTGTTCCACCGGCCCGTCGCAAAGAGAGAGGGGAGGGGAGAGCCGTTGGCTTCTTGCCGGAGCGTCTTGCGTGGGGAGGGACGGCGTCTAGCAGCGGGAGCAAGAGCAGGAGGACGTTTCCAAGGTAGGGGTTCTGTTCTTCCTTGTACCTATCCCAGGGTTTTGGCCTTGTGGTAATCGATTTCGTAATCTGGATATATATATATATTATATGTAAATCCACATAGGTGTGATCTCCTATATGGATGTTGGCCTTCAGTGGCATGTATAGGGATGAGATTAGGCCTGTGTGGCACTACACACTAGGTGTTTGATATTATGCCTGTGAGGCCATGCATGTTATGGGATTGATGTTATGCCAGTGTGGTTATGCCTGAAAAGTGTTTGATGTAATGTCTGTGAGGATATGCAAGCTAAGTGTTTGATGTTATACCAGGGTGGACATGCATGTTAAATGTTTGTTGTTATGCCTAAATAACTGAGATATATGTTAATTGTTTGTTGTTATGTTTGTGGAGCCTAAGAAGCCTGAGAGGCTGAGGCAATGCTTGTGTACCCGTGGAGCCTGAGAGGCTGAGTTGATGTCAGTGAGACTGACTGTGGAGCCTGAGAGGCTGAGTTAATGTCAGTAAGACTGACTGTGGAGCCTGAGAGGCTGAGTTAATGTCAATGAGACTGACTGTGGAAACTATGCCTGAGAAGCGGTTAAATCATTGGCCTGAAGAGGTGGTTAAATCACTTGTGGTTTGTGTGGTGGAGAATTGTAACTACTGATGTTGTTTGTTATTGTCTGTTGAAATTATTGTAACACGACACTACACTTGTACACATGGCATGTAGATGCTAGGAGCATGGGATGGGTTGGGGAGACATGATCCCTACTGAGCTGTGGATGCTCACCCCTCCTACTATGGTGTGTTTTCTTGCAGGAACCTACAGGTGTTAGGTGGGAACACCAGGGTGGAAGAGTTCTGTTTTGTGGCTTTGTTTTATATTATTTGCGTTATGTAGTTTTGTTAAGGCATTGTAACCCCAGCGGGGAGATATTATAATGAATTTTAAAGCATAATAAAAGCATGTGGTTTGAATTTAATAATTATGTGATTTTGGTTTCTGAAAATAAAATGTGAAGTGTATGTTGTATTCTACCCCTTTATCCAAACCCGGATAAAGGGAGGGTCACGTTCCGGTCTCCTCGTGTTGGAAAACCGGGGCGTGACAGTATGCATAATGAGTTACATACAAGTTGTTTGTCTTTTATAGTTGCATAGTTTATATGTTGTTTTTTTTAGGACAAAAAATTTTTAAGCGGAAGAGGATGTAATAACCCATATTTAAGAGTTGAGCAGTTAATATTATAGTAAGGTGAGTATTTTGGGGAACCAATATCAATACAATATTGTAGGCATTAAATGGAGAATTTAGATTGTTAGTGGACCTGATTTGGAGTCAGGGCCCCAAACAGGCTATTTTTTATGGATAAAAATGTATTTATTTTAGTTTTGGAGACTTGTTTAAAATGCATTAGGAATTGCCTAATTATTTGTAATAAGGACACGTCTTGAGCACAGACATGCACTATTTTATATAAAGGTCATGAACATGGGATGGACTAGAGATACATAATCCTTATTGAGCTATGTTTGCTCACTCCTCCTACTATATACTTGTTTTTCTTTCACTATCGAAGTTAATTAGGTGGAATAGTCAAGGTGAAAAGCCAATTTAGAGGCTTCCTTTCTTTCTTACAGTTTTTATTTATTTACTATTTATGTGTGTGAGGTGTAGTGAACCTGAATTGATGTAACCACTTACAGGGGAATTTTATATGAGGTTTTGAATTAAATGAGATATTGTGTGTGGACTTGTCACGTCCTGGATTTCCCAACACCGGGAAACTGGTTTGTGATGTCTCATGCCTCGCACCCAGGAGGACAAGGGTTGGTGAATTGTCACCTATTAGGGCTCCCACTAGGGTGCTGCCCCAAACCTGCCACAACCTCACACATGCCATGCACAAACCACACAAGAAAACTAATCCATAACGTATAACTATATTACATATTAAAGTGGGTCACCAGCCCAAAAGCACAGTGTCTCAAATAGATACATCAATGTCAAGTAAATACATGAGTTCAAGCCTTAATAGTTACAATGTCTCAAATAAAACAATAAATCTACACACACATGCTTCCACTGCGGTGTAGTCCTCCTAACGTCTACTAGGTCTCACAGAGGAAGACATCAAAGGTCGGTGAGCAAACCATAGCTCAGTAGGGGTTATGCCTCCCTTGACCAACCCAACATCTCCTCCATAAAATGCTCAATGCAGATATGTGCAGTGTAGTGAAAAAGAAATAATAATAGATAACACACAAGGATTCACAGGTGGTTCTCTCAATGGAACCTAAACATCTCATGTCTACCCCAGGACTACCCCCTCACTGGGACCTCAATATCTCATGTCCATCCCATGGACTGTCCCCTCATTAGAACCTCAATATCTCCTGTCCATCCGATAGACTGTCCCCTCATTGGGACCTCAATATCTCCTAACCAAGCACAAAAGAAAAACATACAAATATCTCGTGGAACATCTCTATTAAGGAACAACAATTTTCATGCATACACCCAAGTTCACAACACACCATAATATAGCTCCACAACATCTTTATTTCATATTTCTCAACACAGAACATATATTCATATATACATATATACACATGCATATCTCAAAACCACACATCACAATACAATCTCTCAACAACCATCATATTAAATAGTTACAACCATTGAAATGGATTCCAAAAGATAGAACCACCTATCTCAAATCCAAATGCATTAGGGTTCTAATTTGAAGGATCTTCCGTGCTCCTTGCTCCACTCCGATAGGTGCCTCCTTTTTCCAAGAACGCAGCGGAACCGAATGCACCAACTATGGTCTCTCTCTCTCTCTCTCTCTCTCTCTCTCTCTCTCTCGGCGGTGTCAGAAAAACCCAACCCTAAAATCGCAAAACAGAAAATAATATCAAAAATACACTACCGTAGAGGCAATGTCGACCAAAAACAGGTGGGATCGACCACATCGACCGCCCTTTTCTCGCGTCAACCAGACCCCACATCGATCAAACTTCACATCGCACAAGGTCAATCTACAGCTGGGTCGACCACGTCGACCACCCGTCAACCCCAAGTCGACCATTTCTCGCGTCGACCAACACACATGGAACAGCTCTTAGGAAATTGCTTTTGGTCGACCTCGACCACATCGACCACGCGTCGACCCACATCGAAAATCATCTCACATCGACTAAGCTCTCTAGAAACTCCTTTTGTTCGGCATCGACCACTCGCCACGCCAGGTCGACCACGTCGACCATTATCCCACACCAACCAAGGCTCATCGATCAAGGCGTTGCACCCTCGGACTCCCGCTAACCATCTGATCAAGAGTCCTTGCCCAGACACACGAATGACTAACTCCTCCAATCCCCAAACATGGTTCGTTACAATAAAACACCTTACAACCACAATTTCTCAAGACTAGGACACGAGTCCTCACAGGACTTGAAATTTTTAATTGCGTGAGCCTGTTTATATATTGTACTTGGGTTTTGAAATAAGTTGGAACAATACACGTGATGTGCTACAACCCCTTTGTTATTAAATGTTTTAATCGACCCCTTATCCCATGTGGTATGGGTAGGAGGAGTCACAAATTGATTTTCTCGGATTAGAAATACTGGGTGTGATAGGCTTTCCCCTAATGACCAATTATTTTCATCTGATGTTAAGTTACCTTGTTTTACTGATATCGTTTGTTGGATCAAGCCCAGAATTTGGATCATGTTGATAAAGCCCTATGTAATTTGTGTTGGACCTCGGCCAGGGCACTCACTATCACAATATTGTCCGCTTTGGCACTCACGCACCCACCCATGGGCCGTAGCCTGCACGGATTTGTTTCTAACGGGCCGCGACCCGTTAAAACGCGTTGTGACAAGGTGCACATGAGCCTCCTCATTAGGACGACCTCAATGTTCGCCCTAACCGATGTGGGATTGATCTATGGGACGTTAGAGACCCAACAGTCTCCCCCCCAATCCCACCATCGGTCTAGAGGACCCGGCTCTGATACCACTTGTTGGACCTCGGCCAGGGCACTCACTATCACAATATTGTTCGCTTTGGCACTCACGCACCCACCCATGGGCCGCAGCCCGCACGGATTTGTTTCTAACGGGCCGCGACCCGTTAAAACGCGTTGTGACAAGGTGCACATGAGCCTCCTCATTAGGACGACCTCAATGTTCGCCCTAACCGATGTGGGATTGATCTATGGGACGTTAGAGACCCAACAATTTGATTTGAGATCTTTTGTGTTTCTTTGATCATTGCAGAAGATATGTTATTAATCCGGAAATACACTCATAAGAGCAAAGCTAAGGACAAGATACATAATCCTGATCCGGACAAGAATGAGTGTCGTCAAACACTTGGTAAATAACCAAGTCACCAATACATACGGAATAAGGAACATTCGTGCGGACTAAGAACTTAAAAGCTACGGATTATGGAATCTGCTCTTAATATCTCAAACGGACTAAGTCAAACTGATGCGGAGTAAGAATCTTGGTCTACAAGGTCGTACGAAGTGAAAGAGTCGACACAGAGCTAAAAAGTTGAGTCTTCCACTCAAGTGAACTAAAGTAAAGAAGACACGGAGTAAGGCATCCGAGTCTTCCATACATACGGAGTAAGGAAGTACTGATGCGGAATAAGGACCCGAGTCTTTATTCGCACGGAGTAAGGAAGCCAGGTGCGGAGTAAGGAATCCGGACCACTCACTCATGCGGAGTAAGGATGTGCTAGTACGGAGTAAGCCATCCGATCCTTTAGACTCGCACGGAATAAGGAACTTTCATACGGAGTAAGGAACTTACATACGGAGTAAGGAACTTACATGCGGAGTAAGGAACTGCTGATACGGAATAAGCACTCTGACCTTCTCATTCACACGGAGTAAGGAAGCGCTGACACGGACTAAGGATTCCAGTATCAAACAGATACGAAGTAAGCAACCACTAACACGGAGTAAGGTTCCGAGCTTCATTAGCTACGGAGTAAGGAAAATTACACCGGACCAAGAAGATGCTGCTTCAACTTAATCGCATTTAAGGTTATCAGCTCGTGGTGTCCCGATGTAAGGCAAACTTATTGAGAACCTGAAGAATCTTACACGTGGATCACCCGGATATGTGGACACAACTTCAATTATACTTGGGAACTCACAAAGGCACTTATATTCTTCAAACCCAAGATCTTGAGCTCCACAAACTGCAGCAGTCAAGGTAGAGAGATTACCGAGGAATAGTTAGTGCTGAACGCATTCCGGAACTACAAGTTCCAAGGTTGTCTTTTAGGAATGTTTTTGTATAAATATTCACACTTGTATATTTGAAAGAGGGAGTGTGAGCGAGCCTGAGTCAATCCTGTGTATGCACAAGAGTTCAAAGACATAATATAGGCTAGTGTGTGAATCCTTTTATAAACAGAGTGTAAGAGAGTCTTGCTTTTATTTTGTTGTATTTATCTTTTGATAATAAAACAAAATACTTCCACTATCTGGTTATCTTCCGTAGTGATTCTATCACTTAACTAGATAAGTGTTTGTGTCATAAGAGAATAGAAAGAGTTTCGATAAGAGCCTATTCACCCCCCCCCCCCCTCTAGGCTCCAAGGGACCATCAAGTGGTATCAAAGCAAGTTCTATTTGTTCTAAGTAGAGATCCCACTCTTTCACTCAAAGAATGGCCGAAGAAAGCGATATCTTTGTTCGACACTCGCCTTAACTCCGGAGGTGCACAAGAGCCCATCCCGAATCGAAGCAACAGTGAAAACGTCAACCCACCTCAACTGTTCTTGCCTCCACCGCTCAACCACGGAGTTCTGGTTTTACTCGACAAAACCGCCAAATTCACACCTGAGCTTTTCTCCCAGTGGAAAGCTCGCATGAAGATGTTCATGGTATGCCATGACCATCTCATGTGGCCCTGTCTTCATCAGGAGATTCCAATTCCGATGACTATCGGAGAACATGGAGTTAGAAGGCCAAAGACGGATGCCGAACTTACCAACGATGAAAGAGCCTGGCAGTGCGCTAGCGAAAAGGCTCTGGCTTACGTTACATTGTCTTTGGATTCCGAGGCTTTCACGGACGTCCAGGGCTGCATGTCAGCAAAAGCTGTCTGGGATAAACTGACAATCCTCTATGAGGGAAGTCAGTCCCAGATGCAAAACGTGATATGTGCTCTCAGACAGAACTTTGAGAGTTTCAATCACAAACTTGACGAATCCCTTGAGAGTATCTATCGGAGATTCGGCAAGCTCATTCTAGAGCTAAAAACTGTCAATGAACACTACACTCAGTCTCAAATCAATGACAAGTTCTTTCGATCCTTGCCGGATCACTACTACTCCAAGCAGCTCCAGATGCAAGCTGACAAAAACTGGCCGTTTACTGCCCTTGAAGAAATATATGGAGAGCTTCGGACTCATAAGGTCAGATTCAGATACACTGACCGTGATGAGAAAATAGCTCGGAAAGAAAAAGGGGTAGCCCTCAAAGCTACAAAATGCTCCAGTAATCATCAAGAGGATGATACGGATGAGTCAGAGAATTCTGACTCAGACGCAGAAGACGAAATAGCTCTTCTTGTTAAATCCTTTGAACGATTCCTTCGGAAAAGTAGAAAAGGATTCAGAAGAGGCTCCTCATCATCCAGAAGGAAGGAACGATCGAAGTCGAGCTCCCAAGAATATTTTAATTGTGGGAAACCCGGTCACTGGGCCAAGGAATGCAGATCCAAATCTAAGACGGTAGAGAAAAGTGACAAGGTTACTCCTCGACGTACCACCTCAGACAACAGCAAGAACAAGAGGAAAGCGCTCGTGACAAAGTACATCAGTGGCTCGGAAGAAGAGGAGGAATCCTCGGATGATGAGCCAACTCCTAAGCCAAACGTCTGCCTCATGGCAAATACTGAGATACCTTCTATCTCTGAGCTCATGAGTAAAATAGAATCTCTTATTACTGAACGTGATCATGAAAAGAATGAGAGACTAATAATTACTCAAATGTACAAAGATATGGAAAGTCAGAATAAACGTCTTGAATTTACTATTACTAGACTTGAAAAGGACATAGCTGACTTCAGAGGAAAAGAAGCTTGGTATCACAATCTAAGGGCTGAAAATCATCTGCTAAATACCAATCTCTCAGGCCTAAAAGTTATTGTAAAAAGACTCGAGAATGAACTTAAACAAGAAAAGGAAATAAATCGTAAGTGGCTTAAATCCGGGGAAATAACCTCTTCATTTAGGACTGATCCGGATAATGTTCGAGTCAAACCTGGCCTAGGCTCAGAATCATCAACCTCCAATGCTCAAGCTACTGAGTGTCCTCCGGATTTCACTCCAAAACTAACCAACTTATATCTTATTAGTATGTCTAAACCGTTGGATGGTTTCATTTCAGGTGGCACCATAGTTTATGAATGTGGAGTCGAGGCTGTTACTGCACTTCCCGAAGCAGTAGCACCCATAACTAATGATGAAGGGAAGGCTGCTGCAGTTAAAGCCAAAACTGTAGCACTCAAAAAGAAAGGAAAGACAAAGGCTGACGCATCTAGGGCCAAGAGCGTGTCACCCAAACGCAATGGATTAGGCCACAGGGAACAGAGTAGAAAGTTTGTAAAATCTAAGAGACCTGTATCCCCTGTTTGTACTCCGCATTATAGTGTCTGTTTTATCTGTAAAGAAATAGGTCATTATCACTATGAATGTTGGAGTTTATCTGATAACTGGCTTTGTAATCAAATTCGTACCAATAAAGATCAGTTCAATAAAAAGGGTTCTTCGAGCAAAACAAAATCTAAATCTCAAAGGAGTATATCTCTCCCAAGATAACCCAAATAAAAGAAGCAGCTGAAACTAACAAATTAAAGTCAACTTGGAGAGCTAAAAGTCCTAGCAAAGTCAAATCCGGAACTGTTGACATTACTGTTGTTCTTTCTAACCGCCCAAAACAAGTTTGGGCACCAAAAGTGTAAATTGTTGTTTTTCAGGAGCATCTCTAGAATGTAATGCCGGATCACTTGAAGTTAAAGATCAATCAAAGCAAGTGGATCCTCGATAGTGGATGCTCCGAACATATGACGGGTGATCAGACTCTGCTTGTAGAAGTTAATGAAAAACGAGGTCTATCCGTTTCATATGGCGACAACAGCAAAGGAAAGACTGTCGGGTATGGCACTTTAACCAACAACTGTGTATCAATCACTAGAGTTGCACTAGTCGAAGGTTTGAAGCATAATTTGCTAAGTGTCAGTAATTTATGTGACAAAGGATTTACTGTTTCCTTTGTGCCCAACACTTGTACAGTAAGGGAAAACTTATCCAGAGATGTTAAGTTATCCGGATCAAGAGATGGGGACATATACTTAGTGGTCTTAAGAAATAATTCTTCTGACCCTATATGCTTCCTCACTAAAGCTTCAGATGAAGATAGTTGGTTATGGCACAAGCGATGCGCACATTTAAACTTTAAGACATTGTCTAAGTTAGCATCACTTGATCTTGTCACTGGTCTACCTAAACTCAAATACTCCAGAGACACTCTCTGTCGAGAATGCCAACTTGGCAAACAGACCAAACACAGCTTTAAGAGAAAATCAATTAATTTAATAACTGCTCCTCTACAACTTCTTCATATGGACCTCTGCGGTCCTATTTCTGTTCCTTCGCTGGCTGGTGCGAGATACACCCTTGTGGTTATCGATGATTTCACCAGATACACATGGGTAATGTTCCTGAAATCAAAGGATCAAACTTTTGAGCATCTTGTAGATCTTTTCAACTGGATAAGCAACTCACAAGGACTGAGCATAAAGTGCATCAGGAGTGATCATAGTACAAAATGAGATCATATTGTTCTAAACAGGGCATTCAGCACGACTTCTCTGTGCCCAGAACTCCACAACAAAATGGGGTAGCTGAGCGCAAGAATCGTACTTTAGTCGAGGCTGGCAGATCTATGTTAGCAGGGGCAACGCTTCCTCTCAGTTTATGGGCTGAAGCTGTGTCCACTGCCTGCTATGTTCAGAACAGAACTCTAATAAATAAATCTACCATGAAAATACCCTATGAGATATGGAGATGACGAAAGCCTTCAATTTCACATTTCAGAGCTTTTGGGTTTACTTGCTATATATTGATAAATGGCAAAGAAACCCGGAATAAATTTGAACCAAAATCTAATGATGGGATTTTTGTCGGGTACTCATTACATAGCAAGGCTTATCGGGTCTTTAATAGAAAACTTTTTAAAGTTGAAGAATCTATCCATGTGACCTTTGATGAAACTAATCTTGATTGGTCAAAAGTTGCTTCTTCAAGTTCTAATATACAAGTCCCGGACAGCAACATCGACTATTCGAAGTTTATAAATGTTCCTGTTACACATTCTGACCAACCACGTGGCATCAGAAAGGCACAAAGAAGTTATATGGATGATGCTACGGATGATTCGGACTCAAGACTACCATTAAGCTCCGGACATACTCCTTCGGATACCCAAAATTCCGCAGCACCTTCATGCCCGTCAGGACCAGTTAACACTGAAAGAAATAGTATTGAAGAACCACCTAGTTTTACCATACCTTCTAATACGGAAATATCTGGTCCGGAAGAAGCTCAACCAGCAGATATACCTGAACCACCTAATCTAGCAGAGCTTCAAATTATTCAAGATCAACCATCACATGCACAGAATTACAGATGGACCCGAAACCATCCCTCAGATCAAGTGATTGGTGATCCTACTGCTGGTGTAAGAACAAGAGCAGCCACCTTCAACATGTGTCTTTACTCGTGTTTTCTATCTCTAATAGAACCAAAGGTGGTAGATGAAGCTCTTTAGGATTCTAATTGGATAGAAGCCATGCAAGAAGAGCTGAATCAATTTAAGAGAAATAATGTGTGGACTCTAGTACCAAGGCCTAAGTCTCAGCAAGTCATAGGAGTTAAATGGGTGTTCCGGAACAAGCTTGATACGGATGGAATAGTAATCCGGAACAAAGCCAGACTGGTAGCCAAAGGATATCGTCAAGAAAAAGGAATAGACTATGATGAGACCTTTGCTCCGGTAGCAAGACTTGAGGCAATCCGAATGTTTTTGGCGTATGCTTCATATTAAAACTCATAGTTTATCAAATGGACGTCAAGAGCGCATTCCTAAATGGAGATCTTCAAGAGGAGGTGTACGTTGAACAACCTCCCGGTTTCGTTGAACCTAAGGCAGGACATCTAGTCTACAAGCTTCAGAAAGCTTTATATGGTTTGAAGCAAGCTCCAAGAGCCTGGTACGACACACTGTCAGAATTCCTACTTGCTCACAACTTCCAAAAAGGGAAGATAGACACCACCTTATTTCTACGAAAAGAGAAAGGACACACTCTAATCGTACAGATATATGTGGATAATATCATTTTTGGATCAATAAATCCGAAGCTTTGTGAAGAGTTTGCAAAGTTGATGACAGGCAAGTTTGAGATGAGCATGATGGGAGAACTGTCCTACTTCCTTGGAATAGAAGTTAAACAATTGAAGGAAGGAATCTTCCTTAATCAAGCTAAGTACACTCGCGATCTTATTAAGAAGTTTGGTATGGAAGGTTCAACTCCCGTCAAAACTCCCATGCTTGTCAGTGCCAAGTTAGATCCTGATGTGGACGGCATATCAGTAAATGTGACTGACTACAGAGGGATGATAGGATCCTTGCTGTATCTTACAACAAGTCGCCCAGACATTATGTTTGCAACTTGCATCTGTGCACGATATTAGGAGAATCCCAAGGAGTCACATATGCTTCATGTTAAACGGATATTAAGGTATCTCAAGGGAACGATGAATTTGGGACTCTGGTACCCAAAGGAGTCTAACTTCACCTTATCCGGATACTCGATCTTGACTCATTTGGGTGTCGATCGACAGGGAAAAGCACAAGTGGTACGTGTCGGTTTCTTGGAAATAGATTAATTTCATGGTTCGGTAAGAAGCGAATTCCGTATCAACCTCTCTGCTAAGGCGGAATATATAGGCTCTGGGAGTTCGTTGCGCATGCCTACTCTAGATGCAAAGTCAACTTATCGACTACGGTTTCAACATGTCATCTATTTCACTCTACTACGACAACACTAGCCAGCATTGCTATCAGCAACAATCCTGTCATGCACCCTAAGACGAAGCATATTGAGGTCAGGTATCACTTCATACGCGACCATGTTCTCAAAAGTCACATCTCACCTGGAACATGTTGCTACCGAAGATCAACTGTGGACATATTTACAAAGCCCCTACCTGATGCAAGATTCTCTGAACTACTCTTCCGATTAGGTATGCTCGACTTCTGCATAGTTTCATATTTAAATTACCCAACAGTATACTTCCTGTCGAACATGTATTGTGCTTTTATTGATAGTAGTAGATACATACTGATCTTAATGATGATCATACTCTACGTCTAATGTGCTTCATGCTTTGATATTGATAGCAACTTCATAAATGGGAGGATGCTTGCATTTCCGACTGAAGTCGTTTAAGCAAACATGATTAAAGTTTATATGATTAACCTCATTCTGGTTTCATGATCTTAATTTTCACTTATCACCACATGACAAATGCCTGTTCATTTAAATTACTCTATTAACATGTATAGTTGAAGAAATGAAATGGGTTAGCTCAGAATGCCTAGTGGATGAATACACAATCGCAATCGATCACCAAGTATAGTTTCCTATAAAGATAGACAGTGCTGAATTTCTTTAAGCCGGGAAAGGTCTACCGAGAGGATTGCACAATCTACGGGGGAGAAAATGCTTTATAAATTATTCGAGTAATACCCCCCGTATATGTCTCATGACCTCTTTCCTGGTCGTCCATTCGAGGGGGAGCCTTTCATTGAGAGGATCGAATGATCTACGGGGGAGCCTAAGCTTCATCTATTACCTCAGTAATAACCCCCTAATATGTCTCAGATACTCCCTCCTCTAAACCTTTACTTCCGGATCTGACTGGACATGCGTTGTTGAAACAGAATTGCGGCATGCTTGGATGTATTTTTTTCTTCAACCATGCATTTTAATCGGATAATCAACTGCTTGCTTTTGACATGTGTCCACTTCCTCATTTTTCACTCATGAATCCTAGTTTGGTCAAATCATATGATTTTTAATTAATTTTAGCTATGTCGTTCAGCAGGACGGTTTCACTATGTTGACCTATATGAACTTGTGTATTTATTATCTGACATATGCCCTGATTCAGTCACATTGATCATTCTCTAGTATGTATATGTCTATTTCATTCTTTGTAATGCATAAGTTCTACTACTCATTAGTTCGGATTATATAGCTCTTCACTGACTATTTTCTCCTATCCGTACTAATCCTTGCCTGTTAAACTTTTGTACTTTTAGCTTATTTTTGTGAAGCTACATGTTCAGATTTTCTTTGCACCATTATCGATAAATCCAGTCCATAGTCTTGGATTTGAAGTGTTGTGGTACTTCTCTTCTCTTCGACTTATTGACAAGCAAAGGAATCTACTTTTCTCTCACCGCACTCTGTTACTACGGACACGGTCTACTTTTCATCCGGATACTCGTTACTCGACTATCGCTGATTCCGGATGATTGTCGGTTCATTCCTCCGGACTCTTGACACTGTCAAATTGCGATAATCCATGTCTTATTTTATATCGCGTGCTTTTGAGGAGGAATAATGATGATTCATTAAATGCATGTCTCGGGATGCACACACTTCCCCTGGAAGGCAAACAGCTGTTATCCTTACTTGGTCATGCCGTCTCCACGTCATCTTTTAATTCGGAGGCGCACCAATATCAAGACTAATGACATCAGCCTGTCAAGCGGTCTACTGTTTCACTCACCAAATTCCTAGACCCGATGACATTCACGGACTCGGTCTTATATATTCTGGTCATTCCTGCGAAGCACGAGTGTTACCCTTTTCAAATCCCTAACACTCTCGTTGCTTCTTCAATCCCTAAGACCTCGCCTTCCCTCTCGCCCTTCAACTTTCATCTACAATGGCACCCAGAACCTCTCTTTCCGGCGTCAATCCCGGCCATCTGGTCGATTGGAGCGCTGTCTCTAACCCTCCGGACTGGTTTTTCCATATTCGCCCTCTTCTAGAAGCCTCTCACATACTCGACTTGATCTCCAATCCTGTCGATCTTCTTATAGATGACATTCTTGAGTACTACCAATGGATCCGTTGTACCACCGACTCCATCATCTCCTATGTTCGCGGTGAATTCATCCTCATTACCCCCGACGTTCTCCGCGCTGCTCTCAGTCTTCCCCCCGGTGAATCACAGCGCCCCGATGCCGATCCCATGGCGGCTTCTATGGGTTACACCTATAAAGGCAAGGAATACAAGGTGAAGTCCTTCCAAGGTCGCTATCGCTGTATGGCGATCATATTGAGTCGATGTTTACTGGCTCGCACTTCCACTCTGGACTCTGTTCCGTACGATCTTCTTCTGGCCATGTACAGCGTTTTCGAAGGTCTTCCGATGGACTGGGGGACGTTTTTGTTCCGACTGCTATAGACTGGACCCAAGAACCATTCCTTCGGGCGCATCCTAAGCATTGTCTTCCGGCATCTTCATCCGAACCATTTCACCCGCTCTGACGTTGTTCCCTTTCCTCCGGCTTATTATCTTCGCTATATTACGCCTGATGGGAACATGACGGCCCACCATCCCTCTGCCGCTCTCCGCCTTCTCCCTGCCTCGGAACAACAAGGCAATTCTGTTGGTGACCCCTTCGGTAGCCATGCCCCTGCCGTCAGCTCAGCTCACCGATCCTCCCGGATTCGGTCCGTTGCTGCACCCTCCATTTCTCGGGCCTCCCAGCACAGCGTCCATGCTGAACCCTCCGAGGTTGCGGGGCCATCTCAGCGCAGTGTCCCTAGAGCTGTTTCCTCGGCCCCTTCTGCTGCGAATGTCCCCACTCCCTCCACATCCGCCATTGCTGCCGCGGTTGATACCACCGTTGCTGCCGCAATTACTGATGTCCCAGAATCTATTCCGGAAGCCCCTTTGCCTCCCCTACCTCAACCCCGTGATTACCTTGACCATCTCTCTGCCGACACCTTAACGGACCTTTGGCTCTGTTTCAGCCTTGCCCACACCGCCTCCATTCCTGACACCGATCTTCGGGTGTTTTACACTCGCCATACTCAATCCCCGGAGACCATGATCATCTGGAATTTGGACCAAGGCTTTCTTACGCCGGCCTCCATTCCAGATGTGCCATTCCCTAACCCCTCCAGCCCGGTCCATGCCACACAGAGTCCTTCCCCTGCTAAGGCTGGACCTTCTTCTCCTGCTGTTGACATTCCCATTGTTGACCTATCTGGTCAAAGCGGGTCCGCTGCTCCGGATGCCTCTACTGCTCCGGATGCCCCTTTCTGCGTCTGCTGGCTGATACTCCTGCGGACTCCTCTGCCCAGTGCACTCCTGCTCCTATTCATGCGGGGGAGTCCTCCAAAGCTCCAGAGTTGGCCCTTGGGCGTGCTTCTTTTGGCACGGTCCACTCCGATGCTGTGCTCTCCGCCCAGCTGGACCACCACGCCCAAGCTCAAAGCGCCCAAATATCCGCCATCGCCGCCAAGGTTGATGCTCTTGGTGCCCAACTCCTCTCCGCCCTCACCAACTCCTCCACCTCTATGGAACAGAAGATGGACCTAGTCGCCTCGTCCGTCCACTCCTTGTCTACCTCCTTCGCGGACCTAGCACACACGATGGCTCGCCCTCTCGTTGCTCCCCGGCAATCTGCCAAACCGGGGGAGAGAGTGTCATCTGATCCTTCTGCTCCTCCTGTATCACATACCTCCACTCGTGCTGAGAAGCGGCCTGCCTCTTCATTGATTCAGGGAGTTCAAATCCCCAAACGTAGCTGCTTCTCTCAGCCAAGCTCCTCGAGTGCAGCTCTTCCTCCATCCTCTCCATCCGCAGCTGACACCTTCCTCCCATCATACGCGGCGTGTGACCCTCTTGATGCGGACGGAAGCATGCGTAAGGTAATGATTTCCTATGCTGCGTCTACTGCCGAGAGAAGATGTCTCTATAACCTATACCCCTTCTCCCCAGACGACATTCAGACCCTTTGCTCGGAGAAAGGCCTCTTTACAATAGACGACATTGACAACTTCTCTAAGGCTACTAAAATGGAGATGAGGTTGTTTCCATCTCTGTACAAGGACGGCCACTTGTTTGAAGTTGCCGTCGCTGGAATGAGGGCTATCTTCCCAGTGTAGATATCATTCAGTCCTTTATCGACGGAACTGCTGAGGATAGCAAGCCATGGAGTACTCTCTAAATTATCCTCATTCCGTACCAGATCATGTCGCCACATTTCATGATGGCTGTCTTCATGATTCAGTCCAAACAGATGATTCTGATTGATTCTCATCAAGTTGTAGAGCAGTTTGTAAGAAAGAATCAATGGGAACCACTGTGTCTCAGGTTGACTGAAGCTGTGAAGAAAGCCAGATTATATGAAAAGTTGGGCATCACTCCTTTAAGACCAACTGAGAAGTTGAAGGCGACATTCCGGGGCAAGAAGCAAGTGCCACAATACAGATAGAGATAGCCTGGAGCCTTTGTCCCATTACTTCATCAAGTCATTCTTCAGGTGTGGACAAATCTTGGAGCCAACACACCACTTATTCGATAAAGCGAGACAATGGAGCTTAGAGAGAAAGCAGCAACAATGATCTTCAAGTATAGTAAGCCTTATGTACCTTAATGAAAATCTTGTATAAAGGCTGAATTGTATTCTATTGCTGATAAATGAAAATGGTTGTGATTTGTATTCTGTATGTTATCTTTTTGCGCTGCTTACCAGATCAGATTACAAAGGGTTTGGGCATATCCATAATTGGGGGAGATTGTTGGATCAAGCCCAGAATTTGGATCATGCTGATAAAGCCCTATGTAATTTGATTTGAGATCTTTTGTGTTTCTTTGATCATTGCAGAAGATATGTTATTAATCCGGAGATACACTTGTGAGAGCAAAGCTAAGGACAAGATACATAATCCTGATCCGGACAAGAGTGAGTGTCGTCAAACACTTGGTAAATAACCAAGTCACCAATACATACGGAATAAGGAACATTCGTGCGGACTAAGAACTTAAAAGCTACGGATTACGGAATCTGCTCTTAATATCTCAAACGGACTAAGTCAAACTGATGCAGAGTAAGAATCTTGGTCTACAAGGTCGCACGAAGTAAAAGAGTCGACACGGAGCTAAAAAGTTGAGTTTTCCACTCAAGTGAACTAAAGTAAAGAAGACACGGAGTAAGGCATCCGAGTCTTCCATACATACGGAGTAAGGAAGTACTGATGCGGAATAAGGACCCGAGTCTTTATTCGCACGGAGTAAGGAAGCCAGGTGCGGAGTAAGGAATCCGGACCACTCACTCATGCGGAGTAAGGATGTGCTAGTACGGAGTAAGCCATCCGATCCTTTAGACTCGCACGGAATAAGGAACTTTCATACGGAGTAAGGAACTTATATACGGAGTAAGGAACTTACATACGGAGTAAGGAACTTACATGCGGAGTAAGGAAGTGCTGATACGGAATAAGCACTCTGACTTTCTCATTCACACGGAGTAAGGAAGCGCTGACACGGACTAAGGTTCCGAGCTTCATTAGCTATGGAGTAAGGAAAATTACACCGGACCAAGAAGATACTGCTTCAACTTAATCGCATTTAAGGTTATCAGCTCGTGGTGTCCCGATGTAAGGCAAACTTGTTGAGAACCTGAAGAATCTTACATGTGGACCACTCACTCATGCGGAGTAAGGATGTGCTAGTATGGAGTAAGCCATCCGATCCTTTAGACTCGCACGGAATAAGGAACTTACATACAGAGTAAGGAACTTACATGCGGAGTAAGGAAGTGCTGATACGGAATAAGCACTCCGACCTTCTCATTCACACGGAGTAAGGAAGCGCTGACATGGACTAAGGATTCCAGTATCAAACAGATACGGAGTAAGCAACCACTGACACGGAGTAAGGTTCCGAGCTTCATTAGCTACGGAGTAAGGAAAATTACACCAAACCAAGAAGATGCTGCTTCAACTTAACCGCATTTAAGGTTATCAGCTCGTGGTGTCCCGATATAAGACAAACTTGTTGAGAACCTGAAGAATCTTACACGTTGATCACCCGGATATGTGGACACAACTTTAATTATACTTGGGAACTCACAAAGGCACTTATACTCTTCAAACCCAAGATCTTGAGCTCCAAAAACCGCAGCAGTCAAGACAGAGAGATTACCGAGGAATAGTTAGTACTGAACGCATTCCGGAACTACAAGTTCCAAGGTTGTCTTTTAGGAATATTTTTGTATAAATATTCATACTTGTATATTTGAAAGAGGGAGTGCGAGCGAGCCTGAATCAATCCTGTGTATGCACATGTAATGACCCGTGTGTAACCCGTGTATAAGAAGTTAACCACAAACACCTTGGATGTTGGTGCATGTAAGGACCCGTACCTCGAGTTAGTCACAGTTTTGCCTTCTGAGTAGTTTTTCTAGATTTTGACCTAGTGAATGGGCTCAAATGAATTCACGTGCTAAAGGAAAGATGCTTAGAATGATGTCCTCTATCTACCACAGAAGTTTCAGGCCAAACGGACGTGTATGTGAGGTGCACGTGAATTGGGTCTATTTCACGTGCAAGTGTGGTTGTCTTCTAAATGATGCAAGGAGGCTAGGGGTGAAGTTTGAGCGTATTTGGAGTGCATTTGGAGTTGCACGTGAATTGGGGAATTCACGTGCAAATTGGCGTGCAGGCATATTTTTGCATGGTTCCCTTGGTTTTGACATTCTAATGATCTTTCTCCAAAGGACCATGTTGAAATTCTGAGTATTTTGGCCTATATGGGTGCGGAAAGGTGCTAACTTGTGTGATCAAAACTACGTCGTTTTGATCCTGGGATTCACTTAATCAAAACTACATCGTTTTGATGTTGTGTTGTCTATATAAGGAGGAGAAGCCCCTCTGTTTTAGGTTTAGGGTTTGTTGCTCCACCAGCCGTCGTAGAGAGAGAGAGAGAGAGGGAAGGAGAGCTCCTGGTTGCTGCCAGGCGCCTTGCGTGGGTGGTCAGAGTCTCGTGGGTGGACGGCGTTCAACTTGGGATCAGACTGTTGCCGCGTTGTTGCGTCTTACCTGAGGTAGGGGTTCTGTTCTTCCTAAATCCTCCTCTGTCCTAGGGTTCTAGGGCAGATTGTAGAGTTATACCTGCTTATATATACATATGTAATCCATATAGGTGTGATCTCCTATATGGATGTTGGCCTTCGATGGCGTTTTGGTGTGATTTCTGAGGTTGGGTGGTTAGTGCATGTTAAGTGTTTGATAAAATGCCGGTGTGGATATGCCTGTATGAATATGCCTGTGTGTATGCTCAGAACGTGTTTGAAATAATGCCTGTGAGGCTATGCATATTATGTGTCTGAAATAATATCTGTGTGGCTGGGTTTAAGAGCCTGTGAATATATACATGCTAAGTGTTCGACGTTATTCCCGTGTGACTAAGCATATTAAGTGTTTGATGTTATGCCTGTATGGCCTTATGTGCTGTGTGTTTGCTTGTACACCCGGTGGCTGTGGAAGCCCGGGACCGTTTTGTGTTAGCTTGTGAGGTCATGGAAACTATGCCGAGAGGCGGTTAAACCAGGGGCCCGAAGAGGCGGTTAAATCACTTGTTGTTAAAGTGTTAGCTACGTGTGGCGGTGGAAGATTGTAATTGTTGATGTGGTTGTTATTATGTCCGTTGAAATTATTGTAACACGACACCGCACTTGTACACATGGCATGTAGATGCTAGGAGCATGGGATGGGTTGGGAGACATGATCCCTACTGGCGTGGATGCTCACCCCTCCTACTATGGTGTGTTTTCTTACAGGAACCTACAGGCGTTAGGTGGGAACACCAAGGTGGAAGAGTTCCGTTCGTGGCTTTGTTTTGTGTTATTTGCATTATGTAATTTTGTTGAGGCATTGTAACCCCCAGGGGGAGATATTGTAATGAAGTTTGAAACATAATAAAGGCATGTGTTTTCAATTAAATAATTATGTGATTTTGGTTTCTGGAAAAAAAAATGTGAAGTGTATATTGTATTCTACCCCTTTGTCCAAACCCGGATAAAGGGAGGGTCACGTTCCGGTCTCCTCGGGTTGGAAATCTGGGGCGTGACAGCACAAGAGTTCAAAGATATAATATAGGCTAGTGTGTGAATCCTTTTGTAAACAGAGTGTAAGAGAGTCTTGTTTCTATTTTGTTGTATTTATCTTTTGATAATAAAACAAAATACTTCCACTATCTGGTTATCTTCCGCAGTGATTCTATCACTTAACTAGATAAGTGTTTGTGTCATAAGAGAATAGAAAGAGTTTCGATAAGAGCCTATTCACTCCCCCCCCCCTTCTAGGGTCCAAGGGACCATCATCGTTAACTACCTTGCATGTCAAATAGCTCCTTCTTTGTTACCTTATCACTAGAAGAAGAAATTTCTAGGTGATGTGTAATCATATCTCTAGGAAAGGCCCTGATCAAATCATACAAAGATGTATTCCAGATGAATAAGTTCATAGCATTCTACGACACTGCCATTCTTTACCATATAAGGGACATTTTTGGAGTATAGCAGACAGTAACAAAGGTCCTATAAAGTGGTATCTTTTAGCTTAACATTTTTCATGAAAACTACGAGTTTATCAAAAAGATTACAAAGGTTTCTAAGGTGAAAATGAGAGTTGAATCTAGATCGTGGGAGACTATATTGGTAGCTACTTGAAAATCAAAGGCGAAGGGACAATTGAAGGTCATAAATTTTCTTCCGTTTATGTCAATCTTTGAGTATGTGGATCCATTTACATTTTGTTGTTGTTTATATATTCATGGCCTAATTATTGAATGTCTGAATTAACTATCTAAATCCTTGTCTAGGGTGGAAAGGAAAATCTAGGTTAATTAATTGTAAACTGGGCCAAGCCTACAATAAGTTAATTGGTAAAGATCATTTCTTAATTATTTACAAGCTAAGTGTTAACATAAACTCTATAATCCTTTTATTATGAGCTAAGTAGATTTGTTGTTTTATTTCATTTTAGGTCAAAACCTCGTTGTCATTCATCCAAACATTACAGAGATTTACCAATCTCGGTGCTTACCTACCTAAGTAAGTTACTTCTATGAGGGGTTGATACTAGGCAGTATAGAACACCCTATATTACATTACACGACTTGTATGCTTGCAATTTATGCTTACGTTTAACGCGTGTTAGTGGATAGAGGCTTATGAAGAGGCATTTAATCAATTAAAGGCACAGTTGACTTTAACAGCTAATTTTTCTCCCTCAACAAGATGCTTTTTATGAAGTCCATTGTGACGCATTTAGAGTTAAGTTAGGATGTGTTTTGATGCAGAGTGGTAAGATAGTTTCTTATGGATCCCGATAATTGATGCCCTATGAATAGAACCATTCTACCCATGACTTGGACTTGACAACAGTGATCTTTGCACTAAAGTCATGAAAGTATTATCTTTTAGGTGAAAATTTTATGGTATATATGGAGCATAAATGCTTATAGTATATATTCTCAGAGAAGAACTTAAATCTTCGATAACAAAAATGGGTAGAATTCATGTAGTAGTTTGCATTTGACTTGGCATATACACCCGAAAAAAGCAATGTGATAGTTAAAGCCTTGAGTCAGAAGAGTGTAGCCGTAGTAGCCTATTGTGTTCTCAAAGAGAGGGATAGATTATGGGGCAGTTGGCAACCATGGGGTTACGCTAGTTAAAGATGAGATATGTTATAAATGCGGATATTGCAGGTTATAAATGCAAGAAGATTCAGGAAAAGGTTCACCGTCAATGTGAGAAGATACCAATATGACCTATTGTGCTTCTATCGTAGCTTGAAACTTAAAAAATTGGTCAACTTAGCTAATCTACTTTGTTGGGTCACCCCTAAGGAAATGCAAGTTTGACTATTTTAGAAGGCATAGTCAAATGGGATCCTTCATTGTTCTCCCCATGAGAACATAAATATGCCTTGCTCGTGGGTGTTATGGTTGTGCTTTCCTTGTTAGAAATAAGCACGTCAAACATATGGATGAATTTGGCCTCCGGCTAACTGAATTTGCCTATCATTCCCAACTCCAGTCGATGCATGCTATCTTATAGTCCCTTGAGTCTAGTTATCATATTTTCAATGCATTCTTTGTTGGTGGGCATGATGATAGCTCGGCTCTAATAATAATGATAGGTCCAATCAAAATCATTTAAGTAATTATTAAGATATGTGTTCTCTTTATGCGAGCACATAAAGAGAACCAACCATATATATATATATACATATATATATATATATATGTTTTAAATGAACAATCATTATCCCTTGTATTTCTCATCTAATCTTTAAATAAGTTAACTTGACAAATTACCCAAAAATAAGAAAACTAACAGGAAACAAATAACAACGCAAAACATAAAACAAATGTTAAGATAATAATTTATTTGAAAAAAAAAATAGAAAAAGCTAAAGGCTCAATCTCTTGTGATCCACATCCCCCTAGGCTGATCTATGCATGAAACCCTTCTGTTGCTCGTCAATCTTCGCCATGGTTAGCCACATTATCACAGTGGCTTATCACTTATCTAATTATAATAGTCATTTGTTAAATTCATTTACTTTTAATATAGGACCAGGGGCGGTTCCAGGAATTATTTTTAGGGTGTTCAATATTTATTATATAATTTAAATATAATATCACAAAAAAATAAATAAAATTTTATAAAATCCTTATACAAGTGTTTGAATATAAAAATCAAATTTACTATTTCGAAAAAAGACTGAATATTTTATAGTTATTCTTTATATATTTCGTTATTAAAAAAGTAAAATTTCTTATCAGTTACAGCTAACAATTGGTTGGAATACGACTTTAAGAGAAAACAAAGGCAAACAAGCATTTTCTCTAAAATTTATACCATTGATGGATCATGAATCCTTAACCCAATAAGAAATTAGAACTTAGAGTTCATAAACAAATCTACATACCATGCTTTTAAAGCTTGGTCACGCAATATGCTTCAACTGCTCAATTAGAAAAACTAGTAATGTTTTTAAAGTCACGTAGAAAATATGATCAAAGAGTTAACATCATCTTTTGTGAGCGAAAATAACTCTAACAAAAAAATATAAAGTTTCACAAAAATGATAATAGTTAAATAGGATTTATCTGCCCCTATTTAATAAAATGAAAAATCTTTTCAAGAGGCATTAGCTTGGATTCTTATACATGCAACATTTTAGTGACAAGAAAAATTGATCCAACCAGTATGTACCTATATTTTTTTTGTATTTTGAAGTCAATTTCACCAAAAGAGTGTAATTATTGAAAATTAAAATTTTAATGCATAAAAATAATGAATGCAAATACAAAGTCATTACCTATTTAATTTTTCAGTCCAAATTGACTAAAATAGTTTGTCCTCACTCATCACCACACCTCAATCTGCCTTAATTTCTTCCCGTTGCACATTTTAGAATGGCTCCTCATTACCAGATCTAAATAGAACTTCAAAATCGGACAAGTTGACAAGTGATAGGTGAATCAATAATTGATGAATGGCCATGATTGGTCACCGAATGGTTTGAACACCCTTCATCTCTGGCATTTGCTACATCCCCAAGCGGCAGTGGTTGCAAAATTCTATCTAATATATACCGGATATGGTAACTTGCACAGTTGCATTTCGTGGTGGTGGTGTGACCAAGCGGTGGCCAGACGACAGAACCGTAGGCCTCTATCAAAACTAGGGTTGCATGACTGCATGAGCCAACGGCGATGGACAATGGCATCAGGCTTGGCAGGGGTCATGTGTCACGGGATCAGCTTTCTTGCGCCTCTCAACCCATTGCGGCACTTACCTTCTCTATCCACGGTCCGCTAAGTTTAGCCTTTGAGGGTTAAAGCGCACGTAGACTGGTTTCACCCTGCCACTGGGCTCATCAGGAGAACGGCTCCAGTTCCCGACCAGTTTGTGTAAGGATGGCCAAATCCCTTCTTCAACATCAAGTCCTCGACTAGCGGCGTGCTCCCCGCATTCAACCAGGTCGGCACATCTGAACTCCGAAGGGGTTCTATCCGTTCTCCTCCACGAACTGTCTGGAACCTTCTACTGCGCACCATCTACGCTTTCAACCAACCCCTCTCCTTTACGTAGCACAAATACATTCCTGAATCGTGCCAGAGAAATGTCCCGCCAGCACCACGCTACTCGGGTCGTGACACATGGATGCTTCCCAGTGCGCCGCGCATGTTTGGATAGCTTCAGTAGCGAGAGACGAAGCCGACGATGCCAAAGAATAAAGGATGGGAGAAGTAAAGGTAAGGATGTTTGAGCGACTAGGGTCAAGCGGGCCGATAATGCAAAAATGCGAGATGAGTCACGAGGTTATAGAAATTGTGCCCACTCGAAATTTTTTTTCAATACTTAATTAAAATATATAATAAAAAATATTTTTAACACAAGTCAGTGTGCAAAAACACATGTAACACCGCTCCAGACACTAAATTAGAAATAACAAAATTGACCTTATAACACATGGCTAAAGAACACCACATTGCCTATTTCTTATGAACCAAAATAGTATAAGTTATCATATATGTAAGAAAAATAAGAAATATTTCTCATATGCACGATACAAAAAGAAAAGAAAAGAAAAGAATAGGCTTGAGAAATATGTAACATTACTTCTAATTAATTCACAAAAATGACTCAAAAGTTTGTTTATCCGTCCGTTGGGGTGCTCCACGCCCAAATATATAATCTTCTTTACACTTTCTATGCTTTTCTATGGTAAATTTTAATTTGTAAAGACCATCTATAATTTTTGAAATATTAACATTATTTAATAGTATGCAACTTGAAAATTATAATTATGATATCTTGATAATTATAATTTTAAGTACTTTTTTTTGTTGTATGAAACTTTTAAATTATAATTGTAATTTTGAGTGCTCCAATTGTAATTTGAAAAGCCAAAGTCAATTTTAGAATTTTTTTTAAAATACATTTAACTGCAATTTGAGATTTAGTTTATTAAGTATTTAAAAATTATAAAAGTCTTTAAAATTTAAAATTTCTGCTAGGCAAACATAAAAAATTAGAAGGAAAAAAGGTATATATTAATCCAAAATGCACTCGTGAACTGGCATGACACGGGACTATCAAATTCTAATCTCCGTGAACAATTTTTTATTTTTATTTTGTTTGATTATCCTTATTGTTTTCACAATAATTATTTTTAAAAGAATACTAGTGCTCCTCACATTTCGGTCCTTCTTAGTTGGGGCCCGAGCCAGACAACCATCAATGAACGCTGTCACCATCCCTAAGGACGCAATCCACTGCGCGCTTATATATACACACACACATGCATAGCCATTGACTCCGGCCTAGAGGACCAAAATTATCAATCTATCAACAACGGCACAAACTCTGCGGCATAGACGATCCACGAGACCATCAGTTAACAACTACACAAGCTCTTTTCACCCCTCTCCTGCCGACGTTATCGTACGTGTTCTTCAAATCTCCCCTATTGCGACATCCTCGTTTTCCAGCTAGCATTTCGATTCTTCTTCTTCTTCATCATCATCCATTCTCATTCATCTTCACGACAATATGGAATTCGAGCCTTGCGCAACAGTACTTCATAATCCATATAGCCAGCAGTAGTCAAATCCTTATCTCCGCAAGTACAACTAGTCTCACTAGAGGGAACCAAAAATGGATACAGTGACAAAAATATTGAAGCGGAACATCTTGTCGAAGGTGCTGGATCGATGCAGATCGTCGGTCGGTGACGGAAGCAGCCAGCGACCGGAGAGGAAGTCTCAGTTGGCGCCGGAGGGCTGCTTTTCAGTTTACGTGGGCGCAGAGAGGCAGCGGTTTTTCGTGAGGACGGAGTTGGCCAGCCATCCGTCATTCAGGATGCTTTTGGAAGACGCAGAATCGATGTACGGCCACAACAGCCAGGGCCCCCTCGTGCTACCCTGCGACGTCGGTCTGTTCTGCAGCGTGCTCGCCGTGATGGACGGAGACGGCGATGATTTTATTACCAACGGCAGTTGCGGCGTCGCCGAAGTCATCGCGTGCAGTCCGTTCCGAGGGAGATCTCGCGGCGGCGGTGGTGGCTTTGGCTCGTTTGTGCCCATCAGGAAATCTCCAATGCTTGAGATGAACCAGTTTTGATTGCATGCTAATTGTATGTAACAAGAAATAGCACGAATCCAAGAGGAACGTTAATAGCGTTTCAGTACGCAACGTATCCATGTCACATCATATCCCTCTAAATTCTAAAAATTATTCAACGTACTCATTTCAAACAAAACCAAACAAACAAAAACAGAATATATATTTAATTGTATATGTTGAAATTAGTAGTTTATAGGCAAATTTCTGCGTTTTCATATCATATTCTATTATTCTTTTGTGGACTCTAAATTAATGACTATATTCAATTATTGCAATTGTCCACGGTTTTTTTATTTTTAAATAAATTGCATTGATGGGGTGAATGATGGAAACTATTATATATTCTTATAATGCGCGGACGCGGAGCAACAAGGTCGTGTACTATACTGTTATACTCAATGAGGCTGTTACACTCAAGACGTGGGCTTCGACGAACCTTAAATATGGGCGTGTCTTCTAAATGAGTGTGAAAGCTGAGTGGAACTGTTGGCAATTGATTGTGTTTTGAATTAGCGTGTAATTGTGAGAGCCACTGTGCATATGATTTGGCCAATCCCAAAGCAAATTCGCACTCCCTATTCGAAAACATTTGGGTGCAACTGGGGATGATCAATTGAATGACGAGAAGGGCAATCTGCATTCTAGTCGTTGTGGTCCTTCCTTTGACAGAAGGGCGATATCATATTATATATATATATATTATATATATATATATATATATATATATATATATATAATATTAATGAGGACCACGGGCGGCCATTTTAGTTCCGCCTATTGGAGTGACTGAAATCTTACAAACAATATAGTTGAGTATCAGTGAGTTTGATGAAGCTGACAGACTATTAAAACGGCATGAACGGATTGGATTGGACGGTTTAAATTTAGGTTCAATTAAAGCATGCGTCTCTAATAGCATTAGTATTTTCTATTTATTTCCTCAAATAAAAAAATTATTAAATTATAAAATTATTTTCACGACGAAAATATTATATTTAATTTTCTCTATAAAATTTATATAGTATTACTATTAATTTTATATAATTATTAAATTATATATAAAAAAATTTTCCATCTCTTTTCTTTATGATTTTCATAATATTTAATTTTATTTTATATTAAATTATAAAAATATTATTAGTAAATAAAAAAATTATTGTAATATATATTTATATAGTGAAACAAAAAAATAATTTAATTTTGTAAGGTTTAAAAAAATGATTGAGAAGTATTTGTTAGTGTTCTAAGTTGGCTTGGCCTGTATTTTTTATTACTAATTCTGTTTTAACGCCCGATTGCCCCTTAAGTGTCTTCTGCGTTCTCACTCATATCTTAAATCCCTAATCACTAATAGTAATCGTGCTTTCCATCTCTGAAACTCTGAGTCTCCTCCCCGTGGCCCCCCCCCCCCCCCCCCCCACACACACACACACACACACAAACCCTAGTCTGAGGCAATCTCGCCCTCAATCGGTCAGTCCTCTCTCTGAGTTCTCTCCGTTGCTACCAACCGTCCATCACTCGTCTCATCAATTCAGTCTGTCTATGTCACCCACGTACAGTCCACAACAAATAGATCGTCTCGTTGATTTTGTCCATTCGTCCGTCTCCCCAATCCCACTCTGTACCCCCTCACTACAGCCGCCTCACCACCTCACCTTCCTGGTCCGTACCCCCTCACCACCTCACCCTGGTCCGTACCCAATCTTGTACCAGAGGAAAGACGTCATTTGTACCATAGTCTTCGGGTATTCCATCAAATGATTCAAACCCCTTCGTTTGTACTAGAGGAAAGAGATTGTGTCATGCACACGTAGTTAGCTTCGTGGCTTCACTCCTATCGGTAATCTTTTTGAAGTAAAGAAGTTTTTTTCTTAATTATAAATAGTCTATTGAAATTTTATTCAACTGATATTCATAATTTATAATTTTGTAAGCTTAGAAGATAATAAAAATGATGATAGAAATAAATTAGTAAAATATTCAAATAATATTAATATGGAAGAAGAAAATGAACATCTAGGGACGAATCCAGAAAACTCGATTAGCAGGGGCCGAAATATAAATCATATAATTTATATTTAAAAAATATATATTTTAAATTATGATTAATACTGTCTAAGTTACAAGTAATGACATAAAAGCATAAAAAACTTCTCAAAGCATTTTATAACTAAGTTAGACAACTTTTTAAAATTTTATAATTTATTTATTACTATTGCAGTTAGTAACATATTTATCGCAAATACTTTAAAATAATAAATCATATATATTACTAATTAATTTTTATTGTAAATATATATTATTAGAATTTGAGACAATAAACCTTATTAGCCGCCGATATATTAACAATAATTATAATTTATCCACATATAGCGGTTTATTATTATGCCTTATTCAATTAATAACCATATTAATTATATATATTATAAATATCAACATAATTATATATAGTTCGAATTACATGATCAATGATTATTTGTAATTGTGTGATATTAATAAATAGTCTAGGTTATTAATTACGTCTAATTATATTGTATTTATATTTAATATTTGGACTTACCCTAATTTGTCACGCCCCCAAATTCCAGGGAACCAGGAACATGACTTCCCTTTGCCCGCACCCGAAAGGTCAAGGGGTTGGTGACTAGCACCAAAAGAGACTACACCGCGGGTGCTGTCTCAATCATGCAACTCTATACAGTCATACATCAAGGGTAATCCTGTACTTTCCCATAAATCATCATGCATACAATAAATCAAAGTCATACAGACATCACACCACAAACAGTATGCAAATACAACTGTTCACGAACCCATGTTCGGGATACAATACAAAATAATACAGAATACAGTATTGTATCATACATCAGAGTAGTGGGCACGTCCTCCTGGAAGAAAGTCCTCCACTAGTCTCGAGTCACACCTAAAAAAGATAAACAACAAGTAGCAGTGAGCGATAAGCTCAGTAGGTGACCCTAAAACTCCACATCATGCAAACGTACAAGTCTATACTACATGCTCAGTGTACTCGTGCACCGTGTAGTGTACACAATCATCAGGACACACTCGCAAACAAACATCAAGACCCAGCTTGCCCACACAAGACAGCTTATCCACGATCCTCCACGGGATCCCAGCTCAGGGCACTCAGTCCTAGCTCCACGAGCTTGACGACTTAACACGATCCTCAACAAGATCCCAGCTCAGGGCACTCAGCCCTACCACAACGCTATATGCCCGGACACAGTGCCACACAGGCCTGCCATTGGCGCATATGCCTACCACAGCCACAGCGCAATATGCCCGGCCACAGTGCCACGCAGACCTGCCATCGGCGCATATGCCTGTCCCGTCAACCACATAGCATCATCTATGCTTTACGGTGAGAACCCAACAAGTCATAGAGCCTAAGCCCCAATTCCTCAAACCAACATACCAACACCAATATGGCATTAAGGTTTACCATACTCCCTTTATAAATGAAGTCAGTCTTCACAAACCGATCATCATTCCTTGACCAAGGAAGGAGATACTCATAGGAGTTGTTTTCTTGAAATAAAAAGTCTCGGCATTAGGTCTCCATATCATAACTATGATAATCTGATTTTTGGGGATTTTTCTGAGATGTCTAACCTCACTTTCCAAAAATTCACCTCTACGAAAAACTGGATTTTTCTGAGATTTTGCACTAAATCCCAATTTTCACATTTTGAAGGAGTGTGAATTTATTTTTCTAGTATTTTTCTTTGAATCCAAATAGGGGGGTATTTCGTTATTTACATTGTAACTTGCTCGAGACTGCTCGAAACACCTACTCAATGCTACATTCCGCTTGACGCTCCTTGCTCAAAGCCTCTGCTCGAGACTGCTCAAGACACTTGCTCGAGGCTACATTCTGCTCGACGCTCCCTGCTTGAGCCCTACGCTCGAAATCGCTCGAGACTCGCTTCGAAACTAGCCTCGAGCGGTTCCCGGTCGCGAACGCGATCGACGTGTTTTTCCCGATTTCATCCCAAAACCCAATTATACTCATTAAATCTTCATTTTAAGCAATAATTCATCCCTATTAAGGGTTTCTAACATCATCTAGCCATATTAGGCTACCAAACAACCTAAATTATCTAGGTTTCATGCTCAATTTCCATTTTCCCAAATTCCTAGGGTTCATCACGAATTTTTATGATTTCATCTAATTCTTACATGTTAATCCAATGAAACATCAAAAAAAGGGTGAAGAATCAATGGAACACCTACCTTGAATGATTCTTGATGATCGAGCAAGCTTAAAACGCCCCAAATCGACTGCTCCAAGCTTCTCTCTCTCTCTCTCTCTATCTATCTATCTATTTATCTATCTATCTATCTAACGCACGAACACAGAAATGTAAAGTGGAAGCTCTTACTCTAATCCTATTTATATTTATGTATTTTCTTTTATTTATAAATCTCAAAAATATTAATTGACCTCTCGAGGTCACGAACTCCAAATTGAGCCCAAGTACAGTCAAAACGCTCAAAAATGATGAGCACATCACTATCCAGATATTTTCCAACCCAATTGACCGCTCAAACGCAAGGTCAACCAATAAACCCTGAAAAGTCAACAATCGGGCCACTCAGGACCCCGACCCGGAATTGCGCCCAATTACAGTCAAAATGCTCATATTGACGAACACAATATTGTCCAGATGTTTTTAGCAACAGAGAAAGACTATCTCTCAACCCTACCCAAATACGGGTCTTTACATAATTATATATATATAATGTTATAATTAAATTTTATTAGTTTAATATATATTTTTAAAAAAACTTAAAATTTGGGGTGGGGGGAGAATCAAGTTAACAGAATCAAGTTATTGCCCTAATATCAAATATGGGTATGTCTTTGATTAGATTCTTCATTTATTCCTAAGAGCGTGATTTTTCATTAATTCTTTAATCTGGAGGGATACTTTTTTGTTGTTGTCTGGTAGATCTTTCAATGGATAGTATATGCATAAAATTGCAGAGAACCTCCTGCATTATAATTTTTTCTTCTTTAGTGTTTTACATTTATTCAAAATATCTTACACTAATTCTGTAATAAGATCGGTATGACATTATAATCTTTTCTTCTTTAGTTCTACTTTATGTCATTGGCACTGCCAAATTAATCCTCTTGTGTTTGTTAGTTGTGTAATAAGTATGTAACAGGTCTTAGTAGACATGACTTCATCCATTTGATCTTGTTAATTAGGGAATTATATTGATGCAACAAAATCCTGGCCTGGCTTTTCCTTATCTTTTGTGCAGATCAGAACCCTATCCTAATAGGATCATGTGTCGAATAGAAGTACTCTTTAAACATATTGCTAGAAATTGAGCTAAGGAAGTATTTTGTAGTCCTGTTAGTACTGTTTGAACATTAGTTTTCCTCATGAACTTAATGTTTGTACTCTTAAATCTTAATATGTAGAATTTCGATGCATCTCTCTTTCTCTCTCTCTTTCCCTCTCTATTATTTCAACTTATTGTGGTGCTAGCATGCTAAATTGGAACATTCGTGGCATTAAAATACAGCTGGGTGTATTTTTATTTACAATGTACAGGATTTTGGTTGCTGACAACCTGCTCATGCTAGGTTGTTCATCTACAAGAAAAGGAAAAAACATTTTGATTTAATCATAATTATTTTGAAAAATATTTAGACAATTGTCGTTGAACTATATAGAATTTTTTACATGCAAATGAATCTTTTATCCACAAAAATTAGGGCTCATTTCGCAATGGACTTAATTACTACTAACTATTAAATTATTTTAATTACTTAGTAGTTAGTATCATTTCGTCCTTTAGTCTTTGTGTGAAAGAAGATATTAATCTTCAAATAAATTATAAATATGAATGTAGAAAAATAAATTATATTATATATTTAAAAAAACTTTTACATGTGTTATAATATTATTTGTTATATTTTTTATGAAAGAAAAAGTTAGTAGAGAAAACTAATAAATATTTTTAAAAACTATACAAAATAAAAAAGATTTTAAATATATAATATATGTATTATAGCTAAGTATTTAAGTACTTGTCATTTTCGAGTTAATATTATCACATTCCTAAATATATGTGCCATTATTTTTATGCTTATCCTTATAAAAAAATAAAGAGAATTAAAGATATGATGTTCAAGACCGATCAAAAACATAATGAGATTATAAAAAAAACTGAAAAGAAAAAGAAGAAAAGATGAATTGGAAAAAAAATTAGAATTGGGATTCACATCTTCTTCGGTCAATCAATACAAAATATAATCAAATCTTAAAATTAATCCAAACAAACTTGACAAAAGATAGAATTTTTGCTTCTCCAAAACATATAATCAAATAAAAAATTAAAAAGGATTAATGAACAAGCAAAATACTTTCTCCAATAGTATTGCCAAGGGAGTGTAGAGGAGGTTGATTGAAGCCAATAATGTGTGAATACAGATCAGGAAAATGCAGAGAGGTTAAAGACCTGTTTGCAAAGGAATTTATCTAATATGAAATATTATATTACAATAAGATACGGTTACTTTAGAGTATCAGTCTATCAAAGTACGTGGACTAATTAAAGTTAAAATATAATTAAAAATTAGCTAAAAATACAAAAAGTGTACACAATGGATTAGCTATTAAGACAATTGGTTTAGCAAAAATTTACTAATTGAATATTATTTTATTATTTATTTCTCTTTCATTTGCTCTTTCCTTCCTCATCTCCCACATGTCGATTCTCTCCATCGCCACAACTTTCCGTCACACATTGTAGACCTTCTCGCCACAATCCTCTCCACCACCACAACTCCTCAAATCTCCACCACAACCTAACTAGGGGAGTAGTGTTGTTGTCGAATCATCAGATGTACAAACTAATCATGGTATAAGCACAAACAACACAAAGCAAAACCTCACAATGGTTTCATAACACGACCTAACTAGGCTCTCACCGTGCCAACCGATACCCCTTGAGCCTTAATCCTAGAACAAAACTAGACCTCTATAGTTTCATTCAACTAGCTCCCCTAGAGACCCCTACAACAATCTCAAACTTGGGTTTTACAGGCTCAAAGTCAAATAGAGAAAAAATAACCAAAAAAAAACACAAAAAGGCTACTAGTCGACTGAAAAGGAAGCATTTCAATTGATCATCTCTTAATCGAACATATTGGTTGATCAAAGCTAGAAATATAACTGAAAATCGAGTTGGTCAATTAAACTAGACCTATCTCACTCGACCACACCAAGACGACCACAACTAGTCCCTCAATCGATCACTCCTTCACTCGACCACCCTTTGGTCAATTAAACCTCTAACGTTGTCTGGAGCATAACTAATCAATCAGACAACTCCATGTCACTTAATCAATCCTCACTCAAACATATTTAGTCAATCAAACCTCAATAACATGTTGGACTTCACCTAGTCGATTAAACTGGTCGACCATACCATAAGTTTTGGTTGACTACACCCCAATTTTGTGTGAAAAAAATTTAATAAATAAACCTATCTCGTCCAATTGACTTTGTCAATTGCTATTTGATGAAATCCAGTCCAATGACCTAAATTTGCAATTCTAAACATCAATCCACCCCTGGAATGGGTTCTTAACTCCTCCTAGCTATCTCAGGCTAAGAATAAACCTAAACAATCATGGTTTCATACGTTTTCTCTAAATTGTAGGGTTCATCTCAAATTTTATGAATTTACCTAATTCATGCATGTTAACTCCACTATGATTCAAGTAAAGTGTAGAGAAGCAAATGAATACCTATCTAAAAGATATTATACAAATCAGATTATGCCAAATCATTCCAAATCAAAGGCTCCAAACTCCTTCTCAACCAAGCCTCTCACACACTTTTAAGCTCTCCAAACATAAGAACAAAAAAGTGTAACATGGAAGTTCTCTCTTTTCCTTCTATTTATATTTCTACTTTTTCTTTAACTACTAAGCTCCCCAAAATCATAATTGACCCCTTAGAGTCACAAGCTCCAAATTGAGCTTAATTACTATCAAAATGCTCGAAATGATGAGCACATCACCGTCCAAATGTTTTCAAACTCAAATAACAGCTCAAATAAAAGGTCAAATAAAAGACCCCCAAAAATCCACAACACTATCATCATCACTATCCAAGCACTATCAAAACACTCATATCGACGGCCACACTATTATCTAGATAGTTGTATCCTCATAGAATGACTATCTCTCAGCACTACCCAAAACACTAGTCCTTACAGGCTACAACCTGCCTTAGTCGGTCATGCCAAATAGGGAAGTTCCACGTCAACTAACAAAAGTTGGTTGTGGCTAGCTTCCGTCTGCCGCAGCTAACAGGGAGAAGCCAACAAGCAAACCACAAATAGTTCGTGGTCAACCTTTATTTGCCACAACCAACAAAGAGTAAAACCCAAAAAGCCAATGCAAAATTCTACCATTCGCAACTGGCCTATTGCCTGCCACGGCTAGCAACCTATTCTTCCCCAATTTCTGAGATTTTGTAGAAATTCACACAAATACCCAAATTTTGAGTCCCAAACACCAAATTTCTCTCACATACAACATCATATAAACCAGATGAAGCATAAACAAGTTTTATCATAAATTAAAACTTATTCCACATCAAATTATATCAAATTCTAGATCTATTTTGCCAAGAACGCACCCAAACTCAAGTCTCTCAATTACAACCTTTTCTAAGTTGTTATTTAGCGTGGAATCGACACTGACAAGCTATAAATCAAAGTCTCCACACTATATAACTAGCAATTTAACTAACTAAACTCGATTTCATGTTTTCCTCAAATCCTAGGATTTTTCTCAATTTCTACCCAAATCATGCGTATACAAGTCAATTATACAATGTAGAGAAATATGAACACTTACTTGAAAGTTTTTTCATGGATTAAACAATCCCAAATTATCAAAAATTGAATATACAATGTCCACTCCTCTTCCTTTACACACGATGCTAAGAGTAGGAGAATGAGCTCCCTCTCTCTTCATGCCCAATTACATCATTTTTTGCATATTATTCAATTAATAAATCCAAAAAATCAATAATTAGTTTTCTGGGGTCCTAAACTCTAAATCGAATCTAAATACAATCAAGATGAGCTCGTATCGATATGCACGTTACCATCTAGATATACTCATTCTCCAATAAGAGCTAATGTACAAAGTTCCCACGAAAAACTTCAAAAATCCAATAAATCCATAAAAATAGCTTTTTAGGTCTCCAACTCCAAATTGAGCTTAAGTACTTTTAAAACACTCGTATTAGCGGTCACATCACCATTCATATATTTTTATCCTCAAAGAATGGCTAACTTAAAAGTTCACCCAGAATATGTCCTTACACATGACATCATAATTTAGTAGCACGATATTATTTACCCATTTTTTCTTTTGCTAAGTGTCTTTGATATCTTCTAGCACTATAAAACGTCATCATTTTTTAAATACTAACTTCAAGATGTAGCTTCTTATCATGAACTGTCTTAAACTAAACTGAACAAGCTTGGCCTCTTTAATTTGAAGATACTTTGAGATCTCAAACTCCTTATCTCAAAGTGACTTTGTCTCAAATTGAACACTTCATACTTTATCAAAGCAAAATACCTTTATAGTTGTTCAAGATATAAACTCTTGACTCAAATTGAAGTAATCTAGGACATTGTACTTCAAACATAATGAAGTGAAATCAATCGGAACATTCAACACTTGGGCAACTCACTTCAAATACTGGAAACCTAAGTGTTAAAACATAATTCATTGTACTACACACTCATGGCTTCCATATTTTACTGCATCGCTTGCTACAATAAACTAACATTGTTGATAACAATTATAACATACTGTTGGTCCCTGTGAGCCTAGAGGGGGGTGAATAGGCTCTAATCGAAAACTCTTTCTTCATCTCTGGTATAACACTTATCTGGTTAAACAATAAAAATAATGCGGAAGATAACCAGATAGTGAAAATATTTTGTTTTATTATCAAAAGATAAATACAACAAAACAGTAACAGATTAAAGCTAATAAAGCTTTTCGATCTACTATGAACTCTCTTACACTCTATTTACAATGACTCACACACTAGCCAATATAATCTCTAAGAGCTCTTGTACATGTATGCGCATATATGAAAATATATAAGTGTTAATATATATAGGCATCCATTAGAAACATTCTTGGAACTTGTTCTTCCGAGCAATGTACAGCATTGACTGTTCCTCGGAAATCTCTCTGCCTCAATTGCTGCGGATGTGGAGCTCAAGATCTTGGGTCTTTAAACTTTGAATTACTTTGCATGATTCCAAGTGCAATTAGAGTTATGTCTATATATCCGTGTGATCCACTTGTAAGATGATTTAGGTTTTCAACGAGTTTGTCTTACATCAGGACACAACGAGTTGTTGACTTTGAATGCGAAGCTGATAAGTTGAAGTAGCGTCTTCTTAATTCGTAGTAAAGTTCCTTACTCCGTGTCAGTGCTTCCTTACTCCATATGAATGAGAAGTTCGGAGAGCTTACTCGTATCAGCTTAATACTGGAATCTTTATTCCGTGTCAGCGCTTTCTTACTCCGTATGAATGAGAAGTCCAGAGAGCTTACTTCCGTATCAACGCTTCCTTACTCCACACGAGTTCCTTACTCCGCATGAGTTTCTTACTCTGCATGAGTTAAAAGGTCTAGATAGCTTACTCCGCTAGAGTAAAAGGTTCGGATTCCTTACTCCGCATCTTTTTTCCTTACTCCGTTCGAATAAAGAGCTTGGGTTCTTATTCCGCACAAGTCGTTCCTTACTCCGCATGTATGAAAGACTCGAATTCATTACTCCGTGTCTTCTTGTCCTTAGTTCGCTTGAGTGGAAGACTTAGCTCTTTATTCCGTGATAACTTTCTCTTACTCCGTGCGAGATATAGATTGAAATTTTTATTCCACATCTATCTAACTTAGTCCATTTTAAAGTGTAAGATGCGAAATCCTTAATCCATAGCTTTAAGCATTTGGTCCGCATGAGTGATCCTTATTTCATATGAAGACTTGGTTATTTACCAAGTGTTTGACAACACTCACGATGATCCAGATTAGGATTATGTATCATATCCTTAGCTTTTCTCTCATAAGTGAAGATTCGGATTAAAATCATATCTTCTGCAACAACTTAAGAATAAACATGCAAGGTCTCAAATCAAATTACACGGGGTTTTATCTGTATCATCCAAATTCTGGGCTTGATCCAATGCATACTACTGCACTTTGTACAATAATAACTTTTTGTTTGCCTTAAGGAATGATGTTAAGGCAAATCCTAATTTGTATCTTGCTAACTTAAACTATAAAGCCCTTCTAACTACTATTCACTACAAAAAATAGGCCTATAGTAACACTAAATGTTAATAGTATTTAAAAAATGTTACGGTAAAAAAACCAAAAAAATATGTGGCGGTAAGGCTTAGGCTATTTGTGAAAATGAAAGTGTTACAATTTGAGTGCTTTTATCTAAGGTACCACATAATTTAACTTTAATGCATTTGAGAAGTCATGTTTATTCTACTTCTACTAAATATCCCTAAGGTAACTCAATAGATTTTGCTAAGAATTGATCCAGCATAAAGAACAAAGAGTTTATCAATTCAAAAATTTACTATCTGCATTGCTAGAAGCTCTTGTTTAGAGAATTCTATAATCATACTAAGAGATAACAATTTGACAAAGAAAAGCTCTTAAATTCATTCAATACACCAAGTCTAAAGTTGAACTTACTTCACAGCGACCTAACAATAGTGCATTTGTTTGCCTTTTTATGAAGCACGTGTTTTTAAAAAAGAGCCTTGACGTCTGGACTCTTACATGAGACCCAAAGAACAAGAATACAAGAATGAATGTCATTCAAATAAGGCATGGTGTTGCACTACTCATATACAAACGCAACAAGGAAGCAATGGAGATTATTAGAAGCCACTTAGCTAAGTATTGTCAAAGTATCATCACTAACGTTCCTTTTTGTACTATTAACTCTTGCAATTTTTTCCTATATTACTAAGATGGGATTTTGAGCTATATAAATTACTTGTGCATGTATATATGTTCAGAGTTTTGGAATTATAAAATTGAGAGAGATTGTTGAACAAACACTAAGGATAAAATGATCTTTTAAATAAAATTCATTAATACCAAAGCTCATTTAGACTATTATTATATCCTTAAATAGAGTTGCTTGAGAATTATATGTAATATGAAT
The DNA here is from genome assembly GCA_023512835.1 of Taxillus chinensis. Lineage (NCBI taxonomy): Eukaryota > Viridiplantae > Streptophyta > Magnoliopsida > Santalales > Loranthaceae > Taxillus > Taxillus chinensis. The sequence continues at coordinate 54,165,508 of CM042087.1, read as the reverse complement.
GCTCAAGTGTTTTGAAAATCTATGTTGTTCAAAGACCATATCAAACCAAAACTTCACATTATCAAGTCATTCTAGTGATCAAGTCTAAAGGATAAAATAGTTGCTCAAGACTAAGGACCAATTTTGGAGGAAATACCAAGTGTTTATAATTATAGGCCTAGTCGGAAGATCATGTTAGAGATCATAGTTAATAGATTGTTATTAAAACCATAAGTCTCTAATAAATTGATTACTAAAGTACTTGCTCAGTTAAGATGTCAAACATAGGCTCCACAATAGTATAAGTTTGAGAGCAATGTCAAAACTCAAAGTATATATAGACTCGTATTTAGATTGATCCATGAGATAGTCCGTATTCTCGAATGACATTATTTAAATTGTAATGTGCTCAATGATACGGGCGTTTTGACGGTAATTAGGTCTAATTTGGAGTTTAGGACCCCAAGAGGTTAAATATGTAATTTGGGTACTTATTAATTAATTAAAATATAAATAAGGGAGAGGGAGGCTCCCAGCATGTTATCATTTGTGATTTAGTGAGAAAGAGAGAAAGCATAGAGGAGAGCTTAGAGCATGGCTGGAATTAGAGCTTGGTTTTTGGGTTGATTCGATCTATAGATTCATTCTAGGTAGGTGATTCTAATCGTTTCATCTTCCTAATATTCTTATCTTCCTCTAGCTTTAGGGTGGAAGATGTAACAACTAGCATGAACGCTAGGTTGTGTGATTTGGGGTTAAATGAGAAATTGATGAAATTATATATTACTTGAGGGTTCAACTTTGTTGTTAACTCTTCTAAGTATCTAAGAGATCATTTTATGGGTATATACATGCTTGAAAACAAAATTGAACTGTTACAACTGGTCTATGGGGTGAAACCAGGTCAAACGCAGTCAAAGAGCCGCTTTGGGCAAGCAACTCAATGCTTGCTCAAGGCTCTAGTGTCGAGCCAGCCTTGAACAAGGCATCGAGCATGAGAGTCGAGCAGTGTTTTGAGCATGAATGTCGACTTAGGTAGAGCATCGAGTAGACTCGAAGTTAGAGCTTTGAGTAGGGTGCTTCGAGTAATAGGTTGTGGGTTGCTCGAAGCCTAAGAGTGTCGAGCCAACCTCCAGTAGTGTCGAGTAATGAGCGTCGAACGTCGAGTAGATGCTCAATCAATTATGCCTTTTTCTTAGTATGTAATATTATTGTTTACTTGGCATAAAATGTTAATTGGTATGAATATGATTGTGGGTTTAGAACCTCATGACATTCATGGGCTTTGATGTTGGTGTTTTGTTTGTTTTATTGGCGGGTTAATGGAGGTCCCATATAGGGCTGGCTAGAGAACGAGGTCCCTTACATGGCTAGTTAACTCTGTGAGGTCCCATATGTCGCAGGCATGGCGCTATGCTCCCATATATGGCTGGCAAGCCATGAGAGCCTTGCGGTGTGTTGGCTTGATTTGACGCAGCAGTGGCTGATGTATTATATAATTGTTGTGAACTATTGTGATTTCATTTGTATTCCATAGAACACTACACTGGCACATGCATACATTAAATCATGTAGTCCTAAATGTTAGTCTTGATAGGGTAGTGTAGAGTTGTAGGTCACCTACTGTGCATTTGTGCTTACCCTACATTATTGTCATGTCTTTTCATATTCTAGCAGGGGGTGACCATTGGATTTGCCATCGAGCTGACTATACCCCATTGATATAGGGGACTTTCCTTGTTTATTCTCCTCTTAACTTATCAATTTGCATTATTATTTCCTTTTTCTAGGACATGGGTCTGAGGCCATTGTATTTTTTGAGTACCTTTTCCTTGTTTTCGGTATAAGTTAACTAACATGATTCTTATATGTTATGTGATGGATATTGTTCTTTTAATTGCATGTCATTGGTAATATATAAGAATACCCATGTAGTATTATTGTACCGGTGTATTTGAGGTAGTACCCGCTTTGTGAGCCCCTTTTGGTGCTAGTCACCAATCCCTTGCCTTCAGGTGCGAGCTTGGGGTAGTCGTGTTCCAGGTTCTGGGTCTCTTGGAGTTAGGGGTGTGATAATTTATGTTAACTTTTAACAAACCTATCCCTATATGATAAAATACAATGTTTTACTCATAGATTTGGAATATCATTATGATGAACAATAAATTTGTGATATAGCATCATTTAAGACATTTGTTAAGATTTGTTTACATGAGTTTAAGGACAAGAGATTCGATTAAAGATTTCAAGCTATTTTAAGGAAGAATTCAACCTAAAATATTTTCAAGATCAAAACTTTAATGCATATTATATTAAAGCTCTATTATCATGTTTATATTAGGGTTTTGACAGTACAAAGGGGAGTTTTAATCACACTTGGAAGGCTACTAAATTACCATATAATACCTTTGCAAACACCTACACACAAGCTTTGAAGAATTGCAAGATTCAAGCTTTCTAAGAGTTTCTTTAAGAGATCGTGTGTTCTTACTTTGTTCTTATTATTAGTTGCTATCTCAAAAGAGTAAAGTTGTATAAGAATTCATGCAATAAACTAATTGAAAAGAATAGGCTCCTGCAAGCATCCACGGGTGAGCATGGGCATGGATTAACTTAGACATTTAAATTTGGATAATTTTTTCATGCCCCTATATTACCCACTACAAATTGTCATGTGTGCCCATAAACATCTATTTATAAGGTCTATATCAAGTTAATCCAAGACATAATCATTGAGTTTTTTAAAAAAAGTATTAAGGTACTCATATAGAGTAAAAGGTTATATCCTAACATATACACATTCAAATTTTGAAACTTGTTGAACATAGATTCAAATTATGTGGGTTGTCTAGATGAAAGTTGTGCCTTAATTATGGAGGTATAGTTTTCATAGAAGGGTAAAAAATGAAAATCTTTAACTTCTTTCATCAAACAAGAAGAGTTTATTTCTTCCTTTAAAGAATTAGAAAGTTGTTTGATTGTGTATTTAAATTTGTGACTTAATTGTCTTTAATTTTTGTGGATAAACGAATTTAGACGCATTGTGATATTTAAGCTATAATAATGTTTTTCAACAACCTTAAGATTTGAATAGCTAGGCATATAAGGCTCGGCCCAAAAAATTGAACTAAGAGATGTTTTGGTAAATAATATAAGTACAATTGACATGATATTAAACCTACTCACTAAAGATTTATATCTATATATTTTTGGAAGAGACGTGCCTTGAATATAGGCTTATTCACTTCATGGGTTGCACTTTTGTTTAGTGAGAGCAAATTCTAGTTATCATTTTTCTATTTAGATATTTAAATTACCATAAGATGTTAATTTATTTTATCATGGTGCTTGCCAATTAGGCTTTTCCTCATCACTAATTCATTATATGCTTACATGTCTAAAAGTCTAGATATTATGAAAAACTATGCATTTCATTTTTGCCAGCTTTATTGGAATTTTATATTTATTATTTACAATGTATGTATTTCATTTTTACAGGTCTTTACAATAGTAATAGCTCATTAATTTGAATACATGAATAGATCTATTCATTTTTGCATTTTGGAGACTAACTTGAAATGTAAAAATGGCTTTGTTTTTTAAAGCTAGTTTATTGTTATAATTTTTAATATTATTTTTTATACATATATATATTTACAACGTCGATATGAACATTAAAAATTTTGAACGTACATTTTTTTTATTGAATGATATGTATTTTTGGTAATTATTAAATTTATTTTTTATTTTTTTATATGATTATATATATCTAAATAAAATTTGAAAAGTAAATTATTTAAATATTTTTTATTTCTTATTTTAAAATTAATGATACTTAAAAAGTATCATTAAAAGTCTAAACGATGATACTTAAAAAGTATCGTTAAAAATCCAAACGACAATACTTTCTAAATGTTTATTATTCATGCTTTCAACGACTCTTAAAAATGTCATTATTTGTATTTTTTATGATTCTTTTAAAATTTTTTTAATGATTCCAATATTATTAATGACAGATCAATAGATGACACTTATAAAAGTGTCATCTTTTACTTTTAACAACACTTTAAAGCAAATTTTTGTTGTTGTGACACTATAAAAATTGATTCTATATTATCTTTGAATGCATTCAAAGCAATATTTCTTGCAATGTTTTAGCTTTCATTATGGGGATGAGAAAATTAGTTAGATGTTATTCTTTTACCACATTGCAATTACATAAATGAAAATATTTTTGTATTTATAATTAGTCTCTTCATTGTTAGAGCGTTTACTACGGTCTCTTTAAAATTCATTTCTCAAAAAAATCAAAAGTACTTTTTTATTTTAGTAATCTATTTTCTTAAAATACTTTTTGTTTTCTATTTTAACTATTTATCAATTAAAATATTATTTTTTAAATATTTATTTATTTATTAAAATAAAAAATTAATGTATAGAGGTAAAGGAAAATAAAAAAAATACAATGAGAGAAAATATAATATTTTAATAAATAGAGACTAAATAATATTAAATTAAATTTAAATATTTAATATTTATTTATTAAAAAAATTATAATAGAGCCAAACTAATAAAAAATACAAATATAAATTCACGGTAAATGATCTTGTAGATATTCAACTATAATTTGGGATACAAAGGTTTAATGGGATCGGACAAACTAATTAAAACAATCATGCTGAATTTCTATACCCAACCATTTCTAAAAGACGTAGTGCAACTACTGGTCTAGAATGTATTATGTTGCATTTTACTAATTATGTATAAACATAAATCCTATACAAGAAACCAAAGGTATGGTTTATTCCCCAAAAATTTATTAGAGGATGAAAGATTTTGAGCGATAGAATTAATTTAGTTCTAACATTATGAAAATAAATAAATATATGCTCAGTTTTATTTCTTTATGTTTTATTTCTTTATTCATTGAAAAGAAAAGGCAATAGCATTACATTATTATATAATATAAGATATAACGCACCACAATCGTACCAATCCCCACCAAAAGTTAAATCCAGTAAGCCATGTATCTTAAACATAACATAAATACCCAAATTAAACAGAGTCCCGGCTTCCAAATTCCATATGCACCTAAAAAAAACTATAATTCGGGAAACAAACAGTAGTCCTGCCTATAGCTTCATCAATTCCTGAAATGTCTTCATTGCAGATCCGGGCAACCCCAAAAGCACAGTGATACTTTTCCTGTCCTTCCCTTGAGGCAGGAACAAAATCACCTCCTTCTCCGGCAGTGTAACCGGCCCAGACAGCACCGGTTCACCCCATCCGAAGTCCGTCGTGTGGAAGGCCAGCCGCGACCAAGTCGTGATCAGCAGCGTTGCCGCCAACGAAGGCCTGGCACGCGTCGCCTCAAAGTAGTCGATAGCAGACTGTATGTAGCTGCCCGTCACCATCTCCACGGCCTTATGGACCAGCCCCGTTGTGAACGACAGCGGGTTGGCCAACAACTCTCCCGCGCTGCAGAGAGCGTTGGCTAAAACAATGGCGTTCCCGAAGTAGCCCTCCGGAATGGGCGGGCTCAACCGGGTTCGCACGTCCACCGCGAAGAGGAGCTTGGTCTGCTGGCTAGGCTTCAGCCTCAGGGCCTGGCACCGGGCTCGCCACACGTGGGCGGACAGGACCTCGAAGGTGGTGCACTTGGATAGAAGGCCATCCTCGGTGGCCTTGGCTTTCAGCCTCTGGAGCTGTTCCGGATGGAAGCAGAAAGAGCGGTAGAGCATTTCTTCCTGTGCGTGGTGGTGGTCTGTGGGGCCTGAGATGTCTTTTATCTCTGCGAACTCGTTGTGGGTGAACTCGATTTTGGGAGGGCTGCGAGCCTTGAGGATGGATCTGTCCAGGAAAGGAGGAGACACCAGGGGCAGGCCTTTGGTGGTTCGGGCCCATGAGTGCACGAACTCCATGGCGCCCAACCCATCAAACATGCAGTGGTTCGTGGCTAGCCCAACCACAAAACCACCGCACTTGAACTTCGTTACCTGCCATATATATCACCATTCACCACCAAAGAAAAAAACATCGGTTCGTGTTTTACTGACGTTTATAAAAAATGACGCTACAAAATAGATTTTGGTCACCGTCTAAAACAGTCGATATAAATAATTATTTTTATAGGTTGATGTTCCCCTGGGAGTTGGGAGGCAGGGTACAGTCTTAAGATTTTGTTTCGAGTGTTGTCGCAGTCCCGTCCCATAAATCTCTCTAACCAAAATAATTACCATTATACATATATTCAAACAACAGTAATGATTTTTTTTCTCCTTATATATATATATATATATATATATGTTCTCATACGATGAGCCAAGAGATTCTAGTGTAGGTAGCTAAAGTAATTCAAAAACATCTGTTAATTCAAACGAAGATGAATTATTTTATTTGGTCCTCAAAACTTCAACATGCATGCATGTGGAAACAGAGTTCTCACCTGAGCAGTCAAAAGTGGACTCTCCAGCAAGTTATTGGCACCGGGAACGTCATAAACAAGCTTCCGAAGATTGACTGGATCGGGGTTGGTAATGTCCCTGAGCTCCGCCATTTCACAGTCCGCCTCCGCCTCCACGAACACTGCACCCTCCGCCGTGCAGTCCACGATCAGCTTCCCCTCTCCGCTGGTGGTCAACCTCCCCGCCAGAGGGTAGTAGTGAACCAGAACCTCTGCCAACGCGTCGCGAATCGTCTCCGCCGCCGCCTCGTTGCCTCTCTCCGGCGACTTGTAGCAGTAAATGGTGCGTACGAGCACGGCGATGTTCTGGTCAAGGTTGGACAGGAAGTAGAGTCCGTTTGCGGTCTCCTGTGCCGGCGGCACACGAGTGGGCTCTCCTTTCTTCACACCGAGCTCGAAGCTTCTCTCCAAAACCTGAACATCAACACATATATAAGCCATAAATTTAAAGACTATACATCATGCATGTCGAATTTAATTGCAGGGTATGCCGTTGTAGTTTCATTTTATTTTATTTATTCATTGAAAAATAATAATTTACCATGGTTGCAGGTGGGCTGATCTTGGGAGCTGATGAAATTCTGAGCAATTACGCTGCGGAAAAGACCTGGAGTGATTTGTACTGTAAAAGTGAGGCAATGTTTTTGGGGTACTGGGGATGGTCACGTCGCTAATATATTGAAATTGGTTGAGGAATATGGGTTGTGTGTGAAGAGAAAATGAGATTATACATCGACAAAGAGATGAGTGGTTGCAGGTCGGGTCAGTATGCACAGGGCCGCTGTCGACAGTTGTGAAATTAATGAAGGTCTAAATGCAACAATATTGGAGAGTGAGAGGACGATGAAAAGACACGATAGGGCACGATATGGATAGAGATGAGAAAGTCTCTCAGGGCCATGAGGAAGGTGTCAACGTGTGTTAGGCCACTGCCTGCCGCCTGGGAATCAAAATTTTACCCGTGACTGCAGGGTTGTGCTGGTGAGGTTGGCGTCCCAAACTCAAAACCCATTTCTAATTATGAAGATTACGCAGTTATATGGTTAATATATAAACCAATCGTCATGATGTGTGCTTATGTTTTAAACTAGTGTTATACGTGGGACAAAAATGTGAAACTGCTTAAAGATTAACTTATTTCATTCAATACATCTATTAATTATACCGTTGTATATAGTATTCCTCCTCCCACCTAGATATATTCGGTACCATACATGCCCACTCGCAATTCACAATTGTTCTTTCTTTTAAGTCGGCCCACTGTTTTCCGGTGTTTCTCTCAATCGAATCGGATTTGAATTCTCTACCGACGCCTATAACCAGGTTGTCAAAATTAAAGCGATTTAAATCATGGGATCGTACGATTTTACGATTTTATTTATGTATTTCGAGTATGAACATTACCGAATCTACTGATTTCGGTTATTAAAATTATAAAATTCTAGTGAAATTATTGTAAAATTTAAGGCTAGTCCCGAAAAATTGGATGAGCATCTCCAATCCTTTAAAAGGATTGGTTCGTGGAGCTGCACTGACCCCGGTTCGTGGAAGGCTTTGATTGGATTGGGAGAGGATAGTTTGGAAAAAAAGAAATTTTAAGCAAAAATATAAATAATATAATATTGAAGTAAGATTAGCTAAAGTAATACTGTAACAAGCTAAATATAGCTTTAGCTATCCACTTTAACTAATAAAGATTGGAGATGCTCTTAGCAACTTTAAAGTGTCTTATTTGTTTTGGTTTTTTTAAGTTTTAATTATTAAACCTTAATTGCCAAATGTTTGAAGAAAAATCAATGTTATGAAACCATAATTGTTATTTCACTCACTCGGTTCGATCATCAATGTTTGAAGAAAATAAAGGCTCACATTTTTTATTATTATTTTCATTTTGATTATTGATTCTCATTGATCATGTCTTAATTAGAATGATGTTCTTCATTCAAGTTTCTTCTTCATTTACCATGCATTCATTAAAAGGTTGTTCTTCATTTACCAAACCTTCCCCAAGAAGAAACGAATTAGATGGAGAAGACCTCTAAGGATGTAAAGAAAATGATTCTTGTATTAGTGAGTTTTTTTCAATGCTTAAATCTGAAGTCCTTGATTATTTACTAGAAATTAGAAACTTCTGAAAAGATTTGAATTGAATTTGAATATAATTTTTTTTTCTTTTTGCATATCCGAAAAGTTGTTTTTTAAGTCATAGTTAAATGATGAGTTTTAAAATGACAAAATAAAATTATTATACAAAAATTAACACACTCAAAAATTACAACATCTAAACTAATCTTAGGTGCTTATTGATTTAATCTCAATAGCGTAGATTACATATTCATTTTATGGTATTTTGTTGGTGTCAAGTTACTCAATTGCATCACAAACCAAAACCTTAATAGATATTTTAATTTGACTAGTACTAACACCAAATTACTCAAGCATAATGCATAAATATTAATACCAAATTTATCAGAGCATAATTTATAAAATGAAATTTCTCGATTGGAAACACCAAACACCGAACCAGAATACTGAATAAAGGAAAAGAAAATAAGAAATTATACTTAGTGACTAGTCCCATGTCTATCAAGGCATCAACAGTCGTGCCATCGTGAGTCCACTATGTCCATAGCGCTATCTAGAGACTAGGTTGTTCGTCACTGTCAGAATCAAACTAGATCTGAGTTCTGAGAGTGAGACTGTGAGAGAGAGGTGACTGTCGAACAGAGATTGGCGTTGGCTAGTGTTGAGTGGTTGAGGTTGAGTCATTGAGACGTGGCATCGATGTCGAGCGGTCAAGCCTGTCGAGGTTAGGGACTTGGTGGGGAGAAGCGACAATTGGCAACAAAAAGGACGAGTGGAGACCGGCAAGGTGACAAACGACAATCTAGACTCTAGAGAATGGAGATCATGTGTAATGCATATAGCGTGGAGGTGGACTAAAGGAGCGGTCATGTGTAACTAAGCGATAGTGGATACTGGAGGCTGGTGCAGTGAGTGCCCTAGAGATCATATGGGTCAGGACAAAAATATGCCCTCGTATAGTGCATTCTAGTGGGTGCCCTAGAAGGTTGCCTCTTAGGCCTCCCCTCAAGGCCAGCCCTAGTAAAATCTTGATAAATTCTTAAAACATGTAAAAAGAGAGAGGAAAGAGGTTGAATAATATTTTTATATATATTTCATAATGTCAAAGGGCCCATACATATAGTATTACAAAATACCAAATATGGTAACACAATATATGGTATATGTCTTAATTGGTTTTCTCAATACTTCCCTTCAAGTTGGAGCATATATGTCAAATAACTCCAACTTGTTACAAAGTTAATGTACACGGGTACCCCCTAAAGACTTAGTAAAGAGATCAGCAAGCTGATGATCAATTCGGATGTGCTTGAGCTCAATTTCATTATTTCGTACCTTCTCACGTACAAAATGACAATCAACTTCAATACGTTTCGTCCGTTCATGGAATACCAAATTGGAAGGGATGTAAATAGCAGACTAACTATCATAATGCAACGCTGAGGCATGTAAAGAGCGTGAGCCAATTTCTGTTAATATTGTCAACCATGGTATTTCACTTGCTATGTATGCCATTGCTCTGTATTAATCCTCAGCACTAGATCTTGACACCACATGTTTCTTACTTTTCCATGTAACAAGATTTCCACCAAGAAATACACAGTAACTAGTAATCTTCTATCAATCGGACATCCCAGTCAACATCAGAATAGCCATAAATATTGAAATTACCCTGCTTGGTAAACAAAAGACCTCGTCCTAGTTCTCCCTTCAAGTATTTGATAATTCGTAATGTTGTAATCCAATGGGTAGTTCGAGGAGCACTCATAAATTGGCTTATAGTGCTTACGAAAAAGGAAATATCGGGTCTAGTAACTGTCAAATAGATTAACTTACCAACTAATCTTCGATATTGAGCAGGGATTGGCGACCTAAACGTAAATTCAGAGTTCCTGATCTATCTAACTTCCTCTACAGCCACAGCTGAACTTTTCCTGGCCACGGCCACCCGATCTGTTTTTCCCCAAATCTGTAAAAGGAGGTGCAGCCTCCCCATTTCTCTTCACCCGACCAAAGGAGCTCCACGACGTAGTTTTGATTAAATGAATTCCAGCATCAAAACGACATAGTTTTGAGTTTTACAGAGTCTCTTTGGAGTTCAGAAGTTTCAATCCAATTAAGTGTGAGGAGTACGTTGAAGGTAAGCAAGAACTGATCTAAATTGAACTAGAAGGAACCCATTTTTGGTGAACTACCTACGCCTCCCAAGCTCCTTATTGAAATTAAAAACTCTTCCATGAGCTCCTAAGCATATATCAGGTCGAAGATCTTTCAAAGTAGTGGAAGCTGTCAAAAGCAACGAAAAAACCAGAGACTCAAAGGTCGAAAAGTCGAAGGCTTATCACCAATCATTAAGAATAATTGAACTTCAGAGTACCAATATCTCCACAGAATATCAATATTCTCAGCCACCACCTCCAAGTCCCGCAGCCTCGTCCGAGAGGCCATCTTCGTCTAGTTTATGAGGCAAATCCACTCATCATGTTCTGAGTCCAACCGGACATTGGGATCTATAGGAGAAGCAACAGGTTTGACTCCTAAGTACCCAACCTCTAGGCTTGGCAATTTTGCCCCACCCTGCCCCAACCCGATTTGCCCCGCCCCGATACATCATCGGGTCGGGCTCGGGTCTTGCACGACCTGCCCTGACCCAGTATTTTTAAACAAATTTAAGTTAAAAAATGCCGACCTGCCCCGACTCGACCTGAAGTACCGAAATAGTTGGGTCTGGGCGGGCTGAGAAAAATTCAAGTCGAGTTCGGGTCCGGTAGTACCCGGTGTCACGACCCGAGTAGCGTGGTGCTGGCGGGACGTTTCTCAGTGGCACGATTCAGGAACGTATTCGTGCTACATAAAAGAGAGGGGTTGGTTGAAAGCGTAGATGGTGCGCAGCGAAAGGTTCCAGGCAGTTCGTGGAGGAAAACGGATGGAACCCCTTTGGAGTTCAAACGTGCCGACCCGGTTGAATGCGGGGAGCACGCTGCTAGTCGAGGACTTGACGTTGAAGAAGGGATTTGGCAATCCTTACACAAACTGGTCGGAAACTGGAGTTGTTCTCCTGATGAGCCCAGTAGCATGGCGAAACCAGTCTATGTGCGCTTCAACCCTCAAAGGCTAAACTTAGCGGACCGTGGATAAAGAAGCTAAGTGCTGCAATGGGTTGAGAGGCGCAAGAAACCTAAGCCCGTGACATCGGGCCCGACTAGACCCGTTGCCATGCCTATCAACCTCGTCAAGTATATCCATCATATACTTTCATTGCGACAAAGAGATAGAGGAACCAAAATAGGCCACTGTTATACCCAAGAAATAGCACAAACGACCGAGAACCTTGGTGCAAAACTCAGTCTAGAGAAAATGCTTCAAACGTTGAATGTCTTCCTTGTCACTACCCACAATAATAATATCATCAACATATACAACCAAGAGAACACATCCGGAAGCAGAAAAGGAGCTAAACACATAATGATCAACCTCACATTGTCGAAGACCGAAGCAAACAAGAGCCGTACTGAATCGGCCTAACCAGGCCCGTGGAGACTGTTTCAACCCATAAAGAGCCTTCCGAAGACGACATACCAGATGTTCCCCCTAAGCAACAAAACCAGGTGGTTACTCCATATAAACCTCCTCAGTAAGGTCACTATAAAGAAAGGCATTTTTGACATTAAGTTAATAGAGGGTCCATCCATAATGAACAGCAAAAAAAAGAAACACCCAAATAGATGAAATTTTAGCAATAGGAGAAAAAGTATCATCATAGTTAACACCATAGACCTACGTGTATCCCTTAACTACTAGGAGATCTTTTAATCTTTCAAAGGAACCATCAGGATGGACCTTCACAGTGAAAATCCATCGACACCCAACAACATGTTTATTAGTAGGGAACCAAGTGAGATCCTAGGTGGCATTAGTACGAAGAGCCTGCATCTCATCGTTCATGGCTTGGTGTCACCCAAGATAAGCAAGAGCTTTAGCAACACTACGAGGCATAACCAAAGACATGAAGTGGAAGAGAAAAAAGAGGAACATCAAGAAAAAAACAAAGTAAGGAATGCGTCCACAGAGGACAGGCGAGGGAATACGGTTAATCAAATAATTAGCTATAAGAATTGTAAAATCCCACAAAGATTTAGGAAGTTACATATATAAAAACAAACACCGAGATACATCAAGTAAATGACGATTCTTCCGTTCAGCAACTCCATTTTGTTGAGGAGTATAAGAACAAGAAGTTTGATGCACAATACCATGAGAGACAAGAAAAGGCTGAAACCCAGAAGAGGTATTCAGATACTCCTTGGCATTATCAGATCACAAGTATTTAATAGAGATTCTGATTTTGAATTTCATGATAGAATTATTAAAAATAAGAGAAAACTTCAGTCCAATTTTTCATTAAAAATAATAAAGTCATGCGAGAATAATCATCCGCAAATGTGACAAAATACTTGAAACCAAAAGAAGTTGTTATAGGAAAGGAAACCCATACATCAGAGTGGATCAACTCAAAAGGTTTAGTTATCCGATTTATTTGACAGGAAGGAAAGGAAACACAATAGTGTTTACCTAGCTCACAAATTTCACATAGAAAATACTTAATAGAAGTAGCAGAGGGTAACATAGATTGAAGCTTACTGAAAGAAGGATGTCCTAAGTGACAGTGCAACCGAAAGTGATCAGAGGAATGATGGGCAACCATAGTGGCAACATAATCAAAATGAATAGTGTGATCAAAGTAATAGAGACCATTAACTTTAGTTCCCCCACTAATCATTTGTCCTGTCTTCAGATCCTGGAAAATACAACCAGAAGAAGAAAAGGTTATAGAATAATTGAGAGTCTTAGTCAAGGAACTATCGGATAATAAGTTATATGGTGAGTGAGGTAAATGCAACACGGTTGAAAGTGAAAAAGATGGGCTTAAGTGTGTAGTCCATGTTCTAGTAATAAAGGTTTGAGAACCATCAGCAAAGATAACAGGATGAGATAATACAGGAGTCATAGATTGAACAGATGATAAGAGTTTAGAATTACCTGTCATGTGATAAGTGGAACCAGAATCTATGACCCAAGTATTAGGCTTGGAAGTAAGCAAACAAGAAGAACTACCTGATGGTTGCAATGCCAATGTAGCAGTATGTGCTGAAGTTGTAGCCATCCTGGTAGAACTAATCAAGAACTCATACTCAGCACGGGATAAAGTAACTAATTCAAGAGAATCGGCAATGCCAACATATGTTGTGTATGTCATCATGACGTAGCGCGGAAGCTATAAGAGATCGATAGCAATGATCGAATCTCCTAAACAAGTTGTCAATCCAAGCAAACCCAAAGAATAAATTGATTGAATCAATCTATAGGTTTATAAAACTGAGAATAAAATTCATGTGTATCATTACAATGATTTAAGGGCATATTTATAGCCTCATAAAGGATTACATAAAAGGAAATTCACATAAAAAATTAAAAGGAAACTATTAACTTAATAATTAAAAGGAAATAATTAAAAAGAAGATAAATCTTGCTTGCATCCTAAGTTATTTGCATCCCAAGTTGCTTGCTTCTCAAGCCACCGCATCATTCTCTCCCACCAGAGAAGAACTCGACCTTGAGTTCGGAGCAGGATATAAAGGCACATCATCAGAATTGAAAGGGATAAGTCTCACTAAAAAAACCATTGGCCTCTTTTCTTTAGATAATACTACACCAATGCCGACTCCACTAGCATCATAGTCTATCTCAAATAATTTAGTAAAATCTGGGAGTGCCAATATTGGCGCCTGACATAATTCCTCCTTTAAAACCTTAAAACTCTTAGCAGCTTCTTCATTCCACTGAAACTTTCCTTTCTTCAAGCATTCAGTTAATGGGGCAGTGAAGGTACTAAAATGTCTGATGAACCTCCTGTAAAAACTAACCAATCCTAGAAAGCTCCTGAGCTCTGTCACAAATGAAGGAGTTGGCCACTCCTTGATTGTCCTTACTTTAGAATCATCCACCATGACACCATCACAGCTAACCACAAATCTCAAAAATAACAATTTCTTGGCTTGGAATATGCACTTCTTCATATTAGCATATAATTTATTCTCATGCAACACAGTTAACACTAGCCTCAAATGCACAATATGCTCATGCTCAGTCTTGCTATAAATCAGGATATCATTAAAATAAACTACAACAAATTGGCCATTAAAAGGCATGAGTACCTGATTCATTACGTGCATAAAGGTGCTTGGTGCATTGCTAAGACGAAACGTCATTACCAACCATTCGAACAACCCCTCTTTGGTCTTGAAAGCAGTCTTCCACTCATCTCTGGGCTTGATTCGAATTTGATGGTAACCACTACGCAAGTCAATCTTAGAAAACACTTGAGTGCCACTCAAGTGATCCAACATGTCATCCACTCTAGGTATAGGAAATTTATATCCAATAGTAATCTTGTTGATAGCACGACTATCAACACACATTCTCCAACTTCCATCTTTCTTGGTAGTTAACAAAGCTGGCATTGCACAAGGACTCAGGTTGTCGCGAATAAATCCCTTGTCCAATAATTCTTGGACCTTCTCTTGCAAAATCTCTATTTCTTTTGGGCTCATCATGTAGTGTGGTAAATTTGATAAACTAGCACCAGGTACCAAATCTATTTGATGTTGGATGTCTTTTAGAAATAGTAACCCCTCTAGTAAGTCATCTGGGACAACATCTGCAAAATCCTTCAACACAGTTTTAACCACATCTAGTACCTCTGGATTTGAACTATCAACATTAGTAATCTCTGGTTTCACCACAAGAGCATGCACCTCTTTTGCCTCCTTTGCATCTTCAATCACTTCCACCTCAAATTGGAACATTGTTAAGAAAGATCGTCTCTTGCCCTTATAGGTTTTAGAATGAAAGTCCTCCTTTAATGGCAATAAGTTAAATTTTGCACCACCTTTCTCTATCTTGTAAATGTTCTCTTTGCCCGAATGTTGGGTATTCACATCAAACTGCTAAGGTGTACCCAATAACAAATGATAAGCATCCATATCTACCATATCGCAATAAACCTCATCATGGTACTTACCAATAGTGATAGGGACCCTGTATCTTTTTGTCACACCAACTTTCTCTGCATCTTTTATCCATCCAATGGTATATGGACTTGCGTGCTTCTCCACAAGCAATTTCAATTTCTGAACCATTGATCTCCCAATGATGTTCTCGCAACTGCCACTATCGACAATTACATTTAACACTCGACCCCTAGTTCGAAATAGCTGGTGTCGTTGTGTGAGCTCTTCCTGTGGTGGTGATAAAAGCATTCTTCGAACCAAATAGGATGGTTCAACTCTATCATCTTCCACCTTCTCTTCGCTAGGGCCAGGTCCATCTTCGGCTTCGCAATCTGGATCGTCCTCCTCATCACGTTCCACCATATTGACAGCTCTCCTATTCGGGCATTGATTAGACTGATGCCCTGACTGTCCACAATGAAAACATTTTGTCCAAAACTGGATTGGCATAGGGATTAGTTTGTTTTTGAATCCATTAAACTGGCATAGGCCTCTTCCCTTCTGCTTTGTCACCCAACTTGGTCATTTCCTCTGCGGGCTTACTCGAACCACTCACATTTCTTTTGTTGACCGTCTTGCTCCCACTGGAAGTAATATTAGTTTCAACTCCTCTTCGTCCGCTTACAAACCGTGATGTTTGTTCATATAACATAGATTCTACCCGAAGTGCCATATTCTTCGTTTCATTCAAGCTTCTAAGGACTATGGGTGAAATCGGTTCGGTTTGGATTGGTTTAAGCCATTTTTCAAATCAATTTGATGTGTTTCGGTTTGGACAAAATCAAACCAAACCAAACCTGTTGCTTGGACCAAACCAAACCAGACCGAACTGATTCGGTTTGGTTTGGTTCGGTTTGAACCGGCGGTTTGGATTATTATCAGTTTGGATCGATTTGAGTCAGTTTAATTCATAAATTTTTGAATTCTTAAAATTAAAATGATGTAAAATAAAAAATAAATAAATAGTATGTAAGCATATCAATATTTATACATATTAAATTTATAATTATAAGTCTCAAAATTTGATAATATAATTCACAAATATAACATATCAAGTATTAACAAACAATCTTAAATAAATAAATCCAAAACAGAAAATAAAAATATAAAATAAGTAAATAACAACATTATTCGGTTCGGTTTGGTTTAAACCGCGGTTTTAAAATCTCAAACCAAACCGAATCGATATATTATTCGGTTTCAAACCAAACCAAACCAATTCTTGTTCGGTTTCAACAGTTCGATAAATTGGCGGTTTTGGCGGATCGGTTTGGACCGGTTTCGGCGGTTTGACGGTTTACAGTTACACCCCTACTAAGGACTATGAACCCGATATCGTCCCTAATTTGCAATTTAAGGCCATCCACAAATTGCGCGGCTTGTTGTCCTTCACTTTCCCGCAAATCATTCCTCTCAACAAGTTTCATAAATTCTGCAGTATATTCATGAATTGACAGTGTCCCTTGGCGGCAACATTGATATTGTTGGAACAATATCTGCTCATAATTTGGTGGTAGGAAATCTCGTTGCAGCAACTGTTTTATGCGAGGCCAACTCCTCACTGACTGTCGCCCTTCACGTTATCTCCGACTTTGCAATCTCTCCCACCATGCTGAAGCTCCTCCCTTTAGTCTGAAAGCCACCAAATTAACTATGCGGTCTTCTAGAATCTCCATGTAATTGAAGAACCGTTCAACCTCCGCCAACCAGTCAAGGAAACCTTCAATATCAAGATTACCATTGAAGGATAGGATATCCACCTTCAACCGATAATTGACTGCATCTCTACGATCGTACTGATTCCTT
Organism: Taxillus chinensis; assembly: GCA_023512835.1. Classification (NCBI taxonomy): domain Eukaryota; kingdom Viridiplantae; phylum Streptophyta; class Magnoliopsida; order Santalales; family Loranthaceae; genus Taxillus; species Taxillus chinensis. The sequence goes on along the minus strand of CM042087.1, from coordinate 54,148,105 downwards.
TGGTATTCTCTGCCTTGATCCTGCATTGGAGGTAATCGTGCGCCATATAACAATTCTTCATCTTCTGATGAATCATCCCCTGATAACTGATGTACTCTAATTGCAGCCCCACGTCTAGGGTTTGGGTCAGCTAATTCATCCCTTGCCCTCGGACGAGTACGCTCAATTAAATCATCATCAGAATTCAATTGGTCAGCATATTCACGAACTCTCCCTACTGACTCAACACGGAAGCTACAAGAGATCGATAGCAATGATCGAATCTCCTAAACAGGTTGCCAATCCAAGCAAATCCAAAGAATAAATTGATTGAATCAATCTATAGGTTTATAAAACTGAGAATAAAATTCATGTGTATCATTACAATGATTTAAGGGCCTATTTGTAGCCTCATAAAGGATTACATAAAAGGAAATTCGCATAAAAAAAATTAAAAGGAAACTATTAATATAGGTATGCTGTCTGTCGAGGTTGTAGCCTCATAGTCGAGGTTGTTGTCCGCCATCCGTTGTCAAGGTCGTGTGCTGTCTGTCGAGACCGTCACTGACGTCATTGCAAGGGATCATCGGCGTGAGACGATCTCGATACTAATGTCGTCGCCAAGAACCGTCGTCGTCACTGACGTCGTCGCAGGGATCGTCGGTGAGAGACATTGTGTCGTCTGGCATTGATTGCCAAAAATTTAGTTTTTTGTTTAAAAACACAACTATATTTTATTATACGTGAGCATAAAGGGTGGCAGAAGGCTAGCTTTGACTCTTGCTGCTTTTTTAGAGCTAGGGAGGGAGGTGAGATGTTGCTTGTATTTCATAGCGGCTTCAAGGGAGAAGGTCTACTATTGCAAAAGAACTTCCAACATCTTTTTTTGTTGCTAAAGAAGGTTTAGCATGGGATCAAGGCATCGTATTACAATCTAACGAAATAGTGTCATCCACAATACATATTAATAACTTTGTTTTGTTGTAAACTATTAGAGGTGTTGTTTCTAATATACCAGTATGTTGTAATGGTTGTTAACAGTATTAGTTTACTCTAGCAAGCAATGCAGTGAAGTATGAAAGCAATGAGTGTAATATAGTAGACAATGTTTTAATTCTCAAGTTTTCAATGTTTTGGTTAAATATCGAAGGTTTGGATCGATTCCAACTTCACTACATTGAACTATTGATAGGATTACATCCTATCCTAGTTTTACATGTATTTTATAGTCTTGTTACCCCTTTTAACACCTCATTTTCCATAGGGTTTGGGAAATTTGTTCCCCTTTTAATCCTAACCCATTTTTGGAGTTTTGTAGTGTTTTATCTACATTTTTGTAGGAACAGGTCGACGTGATCGACGTAGCAAATATTTTGGTCAATGTTCTGGTCGATATTACCACATTAACCACATTTTGAGAAGAAAATATCAATGCCATGATCAAACTCTATGTAATTTGATTTGAGATCTCTCATTTCTCTATCTCTAACAATGTTGCAAAAAATAAGCTTAAAATGACAAATTTGATTCACTCATGAGCGATACGTAAAGGACATGATACATAATCCTAATCGGATCATTGTGAGTGTCGACAAATGACTTGGTAAATAACCAAACTATCACAAGATATGGAGTAAGGAACGCTAATGCAGACTAAGGACAAGAAGACATAGAGTAAGCATCTGGGTCTTCCTCTTGCACAAACTAAGGACAAGAAGACACGAAGCATTCGAGTCTCCCACTTGCGCGGACTAAGGACGAAAAGACACAGAGTAAGAATCCGGGTTTTCCACTCGCGCGGAGTAAGGAAAAAAAGCATGGAATAATCATCCAAGTTTTATACTTACATGGAGTAAGAAAGCGCTGATACGGAATAAGAATTTGAGTACTTAATTGACACAGAGTAAGGAGTCTGAGCCCTTCATTAACACGAAGTAAGAAACCTTGCGATGGAATAAATATCTGAGTACTTAATTGACATAGAGTAAATAATTATTGATACGGAATAAGGAATTTGATCACTTCATTAACATGAAATAAGGAACCTTGCGACAGAATAAGACGATATTGCTCCATTTACTCACTATGTTTGTTCAGCGCATGTAAACTCATCATTTGCTAATTCCCGAAGTAAAAAGAGATCCATTGAAGACATTTATATCATTCTACACGTGGATCACTCAGATGGGTGAACATAATCTTTAATGCTATTGGAAGTATGCGAAGTAATTCAATATTCTCATATTTCCAATATCTCGTGCTCCACATCTATAGCAATTTAAGAAGAGGTATTTTCCGAGAAGATCATAAATGCGGCTCAACACGTGAAATGTCCAATTCCAAGAAAGTTTCTTAGAGAAGGTCTATAAATACAGAGTCCAGTATATTTGTAATGTGTGCTTTTCGGTGTACACGTGCTTGTGCTTTGAATTTGTAATACTCGATAGCATGTACACAATAAAATTGACTCAAAGTGCTACTTTAAACAAAAAAGAGATATCTTTTTAGTAGATACAAAGCTAATATAAACACCTTAATCTGCGTATTCATTTTGTTGTAATTATCAATGTGATAATAAAGTAAAATACTTCTACTATCTGATTGTCTTCCACAAAGACTATATTTTTCAATTAGTCTTAGTGTTATGCCAGCGACAAGAGAAGAATTTTCAAAGAGCCCATTCATCCCCTCTCTCTCCCCCCCCCCCAGGTTCTCAGGGACCAACACAACCTGTACAGGCCCGGGCCTAAACGGGCTCTGCCCATTTAGGCCCACTTTTAAACGGGCCAAGATTTTCTGGCCCGGCCCAGCCCGAGGGCTGAGCATTTTTTCTAAAACAAATAATAAAAAAATCTAACAGATTATTATATTGTTGTTCCAATATTTTTGCAAGCCATAACCCAGATCTGACGATTCTGATCATCCAAACGGCGAGAGGATGGAAGCGATGGCATCGGCGAGCTCTACTGAAGGCGACAACGTCGGCAAGCTCTACTGGAGGCAAGGACGGAGGCGATGGCGAGCTCTACCGGAGGCAAGGACGGACGGAGGCGACAGCGAGGGGACAGACGGCATCGGCGAGAGGATAACGAGCGGAGAAGAAGAGAAGAAAAGAGAAGTGGCGCAACGCAGATTGCGTTCTGACAAGTGACGAGCGATTAGGTTATCAATTATAGGTTATCAATTTTAATAATTATTATTAAATGTCATAAAAAGAAAAGAAAAAATTGTTTGGGCTGCTGAGCTTGCTAGGATTTATGGCTTGTTGGGCTTGGGCAGTTGGGTTGGGTAACTAATTATGTTAGGCCTAAATTAAGGGCGTGGTCCGCAAGCCAGCCCGTATCAGTAAGGGATAAGCCCGTTTAAACCACGTCCCATGGGCCAAAAACCGTTTAGGCCCGTTGTTAAACGGGCTCTAATTTCACGGCCCAGCCCATTTTACATGCTATCCCACGGGCTGGCTGCCCGTTTAACACCCATATGAAGAGTTCAAGACAAAAGTTACTGTTGGATCCCATTTTGTTTGGCTTGGATACACATGCTCACATCAGTCTTCAAACTTTATATATCTCCTATTACATAGGTAGCCAAAAATTGAGGACCACTCCTTCAAGATCTCAAAGTGCCCCATGGCTAGCACCACATGATAGATGTTGAAATTCGAAGACCAATGCACTTGACCGTGTTAAATTCAAAGTGAAAATGAAAAAGTTATTACTAAAATAATTTCGTCCACAAAAAATCAAATATGGCAAAAAAAGGATCAATGCTCCTGGTCAAACAGTCCAAAATGTGAGCATGTAAAATTCTACGAAATATTTATTTAGGCGAATATGGGTCTCTCCAAAATATCCCGACAAAATATCTCATTTTAGCATTTTAGGTGAGGGAAAAAAAGTATTTAAAAGTTAAAAAAACCCAAAGCTTTCGAGTCTTTAGGTCTCAAAGACCCAAAGCCTTGAGTTTGGGCCTCAAAGCCTCGGAGCCTTCGAGTGTCAAACCCTACAACCTTCAACCTACCAACACTTCGAGTCTTCGACCCTCCGTTTCCCCCCTTCGATTCCATTTATTCTTACGCCTTATATTCTTCCCAGCCTCAAGGGTAGCATTATTGACACAAGTTTTGTATTAATGGTTGATATAGTGTCGGTCACATGCGCTGCTTTTCATACAAAAGGCCAAAAATTTTATAATCAAAATAGGCACAAATCATGGGTGGCCTTACAAGTGTCTCAACAATGTCCAAAATCTTTGCATTAACAAAAGGGGCTAACACAGCAATACACAGTATAAAATTAAGGAGAAACCTCAACCTCCTCACAGACTTACAGATTGCTAAAAAAAGGGGCGGACGAATTGATGGCAAACAAAATCCTAAAAAAAAAAACAAAATGCCCAGCTCTAGTCTCTCATCATCTCTTCATCAATTCCAAACCAAAAAAAAAAAAAAACAACCTCACAACTCTCTCACCAGAAAAGAAGTCACCTTGCTGCTCTCTCTACTACATCCAATTTTTTTTCCTTTCCATAATTTCCAAAAAACAAAAAAAAATTGATTCTCCCAGTTTTCCATATTCTGGCCAACTTCCAGTGTGCTAGGCCTCCATATTCTAACTACTTCATGCGTGGTGCCGTTACTGAAGTCGGCGATTGCCGAAATTTCATCTAAGTCGGTTTTTGTGAATTTCTTTCATGTTTTTTATTTTATTATTTTGTTTTTCATAGGTGTGTGTATTCCATTTATAGTTTTCTATGTTTTTATTTTTATTTTATTTTTCCATATTAATGTAATTATTTGTAGTGTTTTTCCCTTTGTTATATTTTATGTTGCATGTAATATGTATAACAAAAAATGAAAAATAATCAGAAAAAAATGAGAGAGGGAAGTGGAGAGTTTTAATTTCTTACTTACATATCGCACCTTAGTTTAAAATCTTGTTATTGTGTGTTGATAATTCTTAAGTTAGTTTATGTCCATCCAAAAATAAAACCAAAGGACGAAAAAATGGCTTAGTTTAATTTATATCAATCCAAAAAAAATTAAATTTTAAAAAAAAACTTGGAAAAGGAGAAACAAAACAATCATAAACAATAAAAAAAATAGAAGGTAAAGTAATTGTGCGTCAAAATAAAATCAAATCAAAATACAAAAGAAAACAAATAAGCAACATAAAACAAAGACAAAATGAGAACATAAAAAACATAAAAACTGTAATAACTTAATTTCGGTCCATACCATCAATCAGGATAGACTAACATTTGAGAATGCGACAATCATGTCTATTCACTGATGGTAAGACCAATAATAAAATGATTCCAGCAAAACATTATGCATGGAACCAATATTCTTCTAACAAATAAAAAATCAAAAAAAAAACAAGAAAGCAATAAAAACAAATAGAAACTTCCTCCTCCTAAGATAGATACCAAAAGGATATTGTAGAAGTGTTAATCCTTCCTTACACACAATTAACTCCTGAACTCTTATCTAGTAAGGTAGACCACACATATATAGGTGACCAACTGCACCCTGAAAACAGTTGGTAGCGACTCTATACATTTCATCATTCATTTTTAGCCTGGACGAAAACTAGTGATGACAGCTACATCTCAAAGTATCTTCGCATTGACATAGCTAAATATCAAAATTATTACTTCAAGACAAGAAGCAATTCGAGATAAACTTATATCTCAAAGTAATGTCAGTCTGGTTCAAGAAGAGTTCGAGTTAAGGAGCTATATCTCGAAGTAAGCTTGGTTTGAAGGAGCTTAATTCGAGAAGTGTTTGGTTCGAGATGAAGATGTATATCTCAAAGTAAATCCAGCTATGAAGAGCTCAAGTCAAAAGAGATTAATTCGAGACAAAGGGTCATATCTTGAAGTAATAAGGCTAATTTTAAAGTTCATATCAAAGATTCCTTAAACTGAAGTAATTGAACTTAGAGAATTTTGAAGCTGGCATATATTTATTGAGCTTTCACGTGGCAAAGTTTTGATTTGATTCAACGATGGATTTTAAGTGTTCAAGCCGTGTACCTTAATGCTTCGTGAGGTGTTCAAACGCATACCTATAAATATAGTTGAAAAGTGTATGTTCGAGGTGTCCCCAACATAGATCAATACACACAAAGACATAAGTAGAGCAGATTGCTTCTGTGAAATTAGAAAAATGTTTGTAATTGAAAAACAAACAATTGAGAAGATTGTGTAGAGTGTGAAAGACGAAAAAGAAGAACCATAGTGAGTGAGTTTACTTTGTTTTAAATTTGTAAATGTGTAGAAGATTAATAGAGAGGTGAAATAGATATTTCATTGCAATAGAGGCAGAAACCTCATTGTGTAATATAGTGAATTAATCTTGATGTACGTAAAATCCCCATCACTCGTGGAATAGGTCATCTTGACCGAATCACATACATATGTCCTTTTTTATTTGATGCATGTTATATTACACAAATCACTATATCTGATCTAATATCTTGTTAATCAACAAATCACCAAGGCCTAATATAAAGAATCACACTTGAAGAACAAATAATCAGTGAGGTTTAATTGTGATCAAACAAAGTGTAACACATAAACGTGCCAAGCATTGTAGCACAGGAGTTGCACCTCTATCTGTGTTGAGTGTGTTCTAAATTTATCTATTATTAGCTGTGATTTTATTTGTCATCTTTATTTGACCTAGACTCAAGATTTAGCTTAACAAAAAGAAAAAGTCTTTGATTTCAGTATAACAAATTAAACTCTCATATCAAGATGGCTTAAAATTACTTATTATATAATGCATCAAATTGATTTTATATAATTTATAATATATTATATTAAATTTTGAAAAATCTCAATTTTACAATTCTAATTTTATATAGTCAAAATGATTTTAAGTAAATTCTTAATTTTGACTACTTTGATCGTAATGGTCACTAAGATATGAGATATCGTGTCAAAGAAAACAAGAAAGATTAACAAAGAAAGAAGGAATTAAATTTGCATCAAAGCAAAAGAAAAGGAAGAAAAAAGTACGAAAGGAAAGTCATTCTATATTTTTTATTAATTTAGTGAAAGCAAACCCTATATACTGGTGTAATTATCGGTTTATATAAATAATTCCATTCTATTACAATACGTATATCATAATAGTTGACATTTTTTACCAATTAGAAAACAAAACCCAATTCGGTATTTCTTCTTTAAGTTGATATTGATCCAATTTTTTTTGTTTCTTTAATCTTATTTTCTTCTTCTCTTTTCATTTTTCATTTTGTGTTGGGCTGATTGCCTTACAGAAATGAAGTAACAAAAAAACTCATAATAATTTATAAATCTTCATATTAACCAATTCGATGGTGCATTGCTATTAATTTTTAGTGCACAACTAAATATATACAATAAATATCACTACATTAGAGTGTCATTGGCATCAAATTCTTAACTCTACCTCGGCTTGTCCACAAATAGCGAAACATTCCAATGGTGCAAAATCCATAATTTTTAATAAAATAATAATTATTTATTATTTGATTATTATGTTTATAATTAAATTATTTTAACTATATATTTAGTTTAATAATATGAAAACATTATTTGATAACATTGTTATAGAATGATAATTATATAAGTAGTTTCAATTAAATCTCACATTTTTATAATAATATAAGATTATTTTTTTCATAAATAAATTATATTTGACATATAAACCTAATCAATATCAACTATACGTTTTTGTTATTTATCTTCCTTTTTTCTAGTTTTTATCTTTTAAATCAAAATTTATTGAAAAATATCAATTTTAATAATTCCAAACAAAAATGACATGCAATCATAGGAGGTAGCTAAATGAGTGTAATGATTTACTCGGCATCAAACTTTGGCCTAACAATAAAAATGCAATACCATTTTAAACCAAAGAAATATGCATTAGAACATGTTGGTTCCGAAAAGCATGGAGGAGAGTGAATAGGACTCTCTATTTTTCACTAGGCAATTAATTGATGATTGTATATGAATGACATAGTAGAAGACAATGTCAACTAGTAGAAGTATGAATTTTTAATTATCAAAAAAATAATTATAATAATACTAAAGCAAATTTTATTATTTACAACACGTTTTGATCTACTAAATAATATCACTCTTGTTTCTTACACAATGTACGCTCAAGATATTACACAAATGATATTATCATTTGAAGCACAATTTCTACATTAACGTTCTAATTATATATACACAGTCGAACTCAACATCTCCTTGGAACTTGCTTGATCAATTTTGATCAGGGTGCTACATTAAATGTGCCTTTTCCTTGGTAAGATACGCAATGTCTAAGTTATTTGAAATTAATAATGCATTAAGTAGTTGTACAATTTCAATGTGCATTAATGTCTTTATCATCCAATCTAAGTAGTCCACGTGGACATTTTAGCATTAATAAAGGCCTCTGAGCTTACATAGGATCTCTAAGAGAGATTTCCAAGCCTTTAAAGTGAATGTCAAGCTTGTGAGGTTATATTGAGGCATGTTAGCTTATACCAGACCATTGGGCTTATACTAGATCTTTGAAGTTTAAATTGGAACTCTGATGAATGCCAAATAGGCAATTAGGTTATACCGAGACCTGATGAATATCAGATAAGGAACATGATTAGATCGGATCTTCATGGTTATACCGAACCTTTGTCTTATACTGAGTCTTTGAAAGATATCTTAGTATTTTGGCTATACCAAGTTAATAATACTAGCAGATAAGAAACATAGTTATACCGAATGTTTGGTTATACCGAGACTTTGAACGACTTCCTGACTTCTCAGTTATATATTGAATCTTGATCAGTACTCACTTTGTTTATACCGAATCAGGATTATGGATATTGTCCTTAGTCTCGTTATGGAATACTCTTGTTGAGGCTCACACATATCTCTTCGCATCTTCTACAATATGTTAGAATACAACATAATAATTTTGGGTTAGATTCAAAAAAACACTCACAATAAGCTGACTAAAGTCCAAATTTAGCCAAAGAATAACGAAAACCTCAAATAGACCCATAATGGGTCAACCCAACGTCCATCCAAAAATTTTTATTTATTTATTTATTTATTTATTTATTCCTTTCCTCATCCCATTCATATCACTCACACAACACCTAGATCTACGATAGAGGGGGAAGGCCGTGGGGCAATGTTTGAGTTCCGACAGAGAATAAGGGTGGGTAAGGCTGCAAACGAACTAAGCTGAGCCGAATAGTAAAGTGTTCGAACGTTACTATTCATTAACCAACCAAACCGAATACGAGTTTTAAATTATGATGTTCACAAACATTACTCTGTTATTTACAAACGATTTACGAACGTTCACAAATATGTGTTCACAAACTTGTTCACGAATGTTTAAGAACACAATTACAAAATCATAAAAAATATAAAAAAGAATTCACACCATAAACTTATCAAAAAATACAATTAATTAATTGTTAGGCTGTGTTATTTTTGTTTAATATGTTTAAACAATTACCATATGTAGTTCAAGAAAATATTATAATAATAGTAATAATAAACAAATAAATCAAAAATATATTTTTTATTTAATAATAATATAAAAGTATATGCATATTAAATTATATTTAATAAAATAATGTTTATACATATTAATTGATTTGTTAATTTTCCGTTCACAAATAATTTTTACGAACACGAATGATATTCACGAACTGTTCGTAAACACTTGTTCGTGAACGTTCGCGAATATGTTCACGAATATAATAACGGTGTTCGCGAACGGTTCCATTCCTTAACGAAGGAACATAAACGATCTTTTACGAAGCTGAACATGAGCTTGTTCATGAACGTTTGATTCATTTACTGCCTTGGATGGGTCATGAAACCTATATAGGGGCGGGCAGCGAAACGACGACTGTCGTTATAGTGCACCCACCCATACTAGACTCTCCAGTCAGGATAAGATTGCCGCACCGAAATTTGAGGCAAAGTTGTCAAATCTGTCGCCTATGATATCAATGCCGGGTACATCGTTCCTAGGGGGAGCGTAGTGTGTCATCATCCAGAGAGAGAGGGTTATATGTCACGGGGTCAGATTTCCTACGCCTCTCAACCCATTACGGTACTTAGCTTTCCTCTCTATGGTCCACTAAATTTAGCCTTTGAGGGTTAAAGCGCACGTAGATTGGTTTCACCCTGCCATTGGGCTAGAACAGCTCCAGTTCTCGACCAGTTCAACGTCAAGTCCTTGACTAGCGGCGTGCTCTCCGCACTCAAGCGGGTCGGCACGTCTGAACTCTGAAGGGGCTCCATCTATTCTCCGACTTGAACTGTCTGGAGCCTTCTGCTGTGCATCGTCTATGCTTCAACCTGCCCCTCTCCTACATGTAGCACTTTTTTCTATTCAGAAAGTGCCACTGAGAGACGTCCCAAATTCTCGAGGCGTGACATTCTCCTCCACTCAATCCTTGCAATGCCCTTGTTGCGATTGTTGACATCGCTTCCCCACAGGCTATAACATTTTCCTTGATTCCCCCCCCCCCCCACTCGTCCAATGACAACTGGTTGGGCATCGCTTCCCCACAGGCTGCAACATCTTCAGCAAGATGTTCCCCACTCGCCCAATGTCCAACGGATAAAAGGCTTCCAAGATCGTCCAATGCGCTCCTTCACCCACCTTGCCCAACTCTATATCACACTCTAGGATACTCTACCTCTGTGGACGCGAATGCGTGCAAGACTCTTCTGTGAGCTCCCACCTTGAGATCACGCTCATCGCGAGAGTGCTCGGCGAGTCTTCAGGATACTAGCCAATTCGGCTCACAGGATCAGATTTCTTGCGCCTCTCAACCCATTGCGACACTTAACTTTCCTCTCCACGGTCACTAAATTTAGCCTTTGCGATACGTCTGAACTCTAAAGAGGCTCCATCCATTTTCTGATACGAACTATCTGGAGCCTTCTGCTACGCACCGTCTACGCTTCAACCTGTCCCTCTCCTGCATGTAGCACTTTTTCTTATTCAAAGTGTCACTAAGAGACGTCCCAAATTCTCTGGAAGTGACATACGACAATAGGGTCTTTGTTGTCCAAGAATGGTGGAGGGTGTGAGGCCATTACCAAGTGAAGTGTTTGGGCTCCCACATCTACTCCCCACAATCAATCACCATGATTGCCACCAACGAGTACCCTAATTGCATCACCCCCGTGCCTCATGACATGAACAACTCAATTTTTGGCCTCCTCATTGTCGTACCGATTTAGAGTAATTAATATATAAAAAATCCAACATCTATATATAAAAATTAAAGGCTCATTTTCATATATGCTATAATTTTAAAAAATAAAATCATTTTTAAAAATAATAGATCTAAATAATTTAAAAATATTTATGAATGAAATATAATCCTTTAAACTTACAAAAACAAATAAATCAAACATAACCTAACATTTTAACTAAATTTTATTTAAACATTGAAACTTAGACTACTTATCTTTGTAGCCGTCTTATATTCTTTGTTACAAGAAATGTGATTTAAGCTTGAGGGCGTAGTTAGAAATTGTAACACAAGCACATTTTTAAATAAAATCTGCTATCTCATAACTCACTTGATTTATTCTTTCATCTATAGAAAATATCCCTCAAAAACTAGCCAAATATACCTGCACACCACACCCAAAAACCCAAAACAGTTTACGAGACAAATGAAACAGGATAGGACAACTAGATGTACCAAAAGTCAAATATCATCCGGACAATTTCATGGTAAAAATAAACTCACTGACCTCAACTCACCAAAACTTATTTAAAATTAAATTATTAAATTTATTTCGCTTAAACTATAAAAAATATAATACCAAATTATTAAATTTAATATTAATACATTAATATAATAAATAATAATATAAAAATATTAACATAATAAATAACAATATAAAATATTAACATAATTACTTACAAGCACTACTAAACTCGAACTTGTTATACTTACAACTCATTCAGGTAAAACAAATAATAAGAGCATACAAAACCATTCAACTCGTTAACAGCTTTATTTTGATACATTTATTCCATAAGAACCAGCCCACGTGTACTAAAGTTGACGCCAAGGGATAACAAAATATAAACAAAAATTCACCCAGGGGAGAAAACATCCATCACTGAAGGAAACAAACTACTCACCTAAAGCTTCTTGTGTTTTAAACAGGCAATTTGAGTGCAGATCATAACTTCTAATGAAGAAAAATAATTAAACCTCATTAGGAAAAGCTAACAATCATGAACCTAATGAAAAAATTTATGCTAAAAGTACATGTAAGAACCATAAGGCTATGCCTATGGTAAACACCAAGGTCACCCACCCTGCTGGACACTTCCCGCCCAAAATAGATATCTATGGCCCATAGATACTTCAGTCTGTACACAATGGTCTACCATATTGAGCGTACGAAATACCTCATCTGTTCAACCAGATCTAAGCTAAGCATCATCTTCCTCGTCTTTGTTTCGGCCTGCACCATCGCCATCCAGTGCCTCAAACTCCACTTCCTCTTCTTCGTCATCAGACATGCTGTTGATCACATCAGTTATTATAGCCTTCACCTCAGCTTTTCTATGCATTAAATCTACATCAAAATGGGCGCCTAAGAAAAACAAATTCAACAATTTCACCGAGTCAGAGTTAAAATTATTGGGGACTAGAAATTAAATTACATGAAAAGATAACCTGATCCTCACCAAGTTGCCTGAGAATATCAGATAGCGTTGCCTGAAGCATGATTATTACAGAAAATTTTTAGTTACATGATAAGCATAAACATGACTGTTTCAACAAAGCAAAACTACAAAACAGCGTTGCTTACAGTATTGAAGTCCACTTTCTTCAGAATATCAACAACAACCTCATGCATTTCTTCTCTGGTGGGTTCTGCCTTCTGCTTCTTGACGCTATTAGTTTTGCCTGATTTAAACACAAACAAACAAATCAAAATAAATCAACCACGTAAATCAACAGAATCGCACTTATGAAACCATGTAAGTTCAGAAAGCTGTTTTCACTTCCCCCATATGATGGGCATATCTGTATTTTTAAAAGAACATACTGGAATAATAACATTCTCCAATGTATAACACAAAGACTGAACAGAATGCAATCACCTTCACCCGCAGTTGAACTCTTGGCTTTTGAATTACTTGTTTCCTTCTTGCTGGATGGTTTCCCCTTGTTAGATGAATTGTAGCCCTTTTCACTCTTACGTGTTTTAGAGGCAGACCCCTTTGATTTGGAGGGTTTGACAGAAGCATCTTCAATCTTAACAGCACTTCTTTTTGAACCAGAAGCCTTCTTTGTGGATTTTTCAGGGCTTTTGACAGATTTTTCTTGGGTACTCTTCTTGACAGGGGTAGATGTTCCCTTCTTTCTGGCTACTGAACCCTCCTTTACATTTTTCTTCAAACTCTTTTTGCTTGAGGGTTGCTCCTTCATCCCTTCTTGTTCTTCTTCTTCTTCTTCTGATTCACTGTCCTCCTTTTCCTTCTCTTCTTTTGATGCGGTGTCATCAACATCTTCATGAGAGTCATCTTGGCTCTCTAAAGGGTCATCAGCTTTTTCACCACTTTCATCTTCTTCATCAACTGTATGTTTTTGTTTTTGCTTCTAAACATATAACATAAGCAGACTCAATGTATTTATCGATCACAAGTCATAACACGTTAAGTGGCTGAAACAGTTCTTAGTGTACCACAAAAATATCCCATACGAATCGGATGTCCATTAAAGTAGATAAAAAAACTGGCATGTAACCAGGTTCCATGTAGTGAACATGGATAAATATTAAAAATGACAGTATAAAAATAAAATAAATAAAAAGGCACATAGCAATGCAAGTTTGCATGAGTTTGGTGTACATACTTGAGCATATGGATTTAAAAAACTGAAACTAACTAAAAACAGGGTGGCCCTACAGCTTGTGAGGATTTTCATATTTAAGCTACTTAGTTTTAATATGATGTTTTATCAACCAAAAATAAAAAAATGTAAAACAAACTGATCTAGTCTGATAACGGGTAAACCCGTTTAGACCCACAATTTTTATGAGCCAACCCATTTAGAGGTCCAGTCTGCATGTGGACCAGGCTGGTCCATATGGCCTATTTTCAAAGACTTATTAATATCAATGAATTCAAATAAGAAAACTCATCACACCACCGTCAAGAGAGATGAGAGTGTAATGCATGAGCGAGGTCCCCAAGTCCAGCCGCCTGAAACCCTCTCTCCCCATCTCTTTTTCTTCTTCTTCCCCAAGTTTGGCCGCCTACACCAGAGAACCACCATTAAGCCATAGCCCACAATCTGGTCATGGCTGCCAAACCTCACCCCACGACAACGAGATCTGACATCCCCATCAGCCACCTTGAACCACCATCCCTCTACCCATCATCCACTTCTCCGACCATCACCATTAACCACTATGAGCATGAAGGGAAGTCCATTCGTGGAATCAAGGGAAGGAATAACAGTCTTCATCAATTGAAGCTGTAATTACACCAGTTGCTTGGAAGGGTAGCAGGAGAACGCGCCCCAACTGCTTGAAGCTCAACTGCTTGTGTAGGAATTAAATTTAGCGATTGTAACGTGATTGTTGTTTGGAAATAAAAATAACAACCAATCTACGGATTGATCCATGTCCACACAGATTTAATCGTACAAACCAATCCATTTAAGCCCACGATTGAAATGGCTATAATTTTATGATCCAATCCATACGAACTAATTCACGAACCACTAATCTATTTTACACCTCTAACCAAAAACTTGTTTTAAAAAATAATAACAAACCAAACCACCAAAATATTTAAAAATACCATTATTTCAATAAACCCTAAAATACATATATACAATAAATTATACCCACGTGATTTATTTGTTTATAATTGATTGTCTATAAATACAAATTAATACTTATACAGCAGCCATATGAAACTAATGGTGGTTAACAATCAATACCTATATATATACACACACACACATACACAAACATACATACATACATACAAGAATTTTTATAGCAATTCCAAACACTAAAACATAGAGATATAGAGAGAAAAAAACAATCTTAACTTAACAGGTAAGTTAAAAAATCACAGTATCACGAAAATAGCAATATTGATAGTCACAAATGCTTGATTGTTAGAGTTACAAATGCGTAAATTAAATTAAATTGTATAAATTTAAACCATTTAACATTCAAAATGTCCTAAGAGTTAAGTAACCTACAATCTAAAGTAGTCATTGATTGCTTTGATGAGGGAGGGAGAGAGAGAGAGAGAGAGAGTAGCAACCAAAAAGGCAACAATGGAGAAGGTGACAGCAATGCCAAAGAAGAAAGAGAACAGAGACAATGAAACATCAAGACTCAATGAAGAAGAGAATAATGGAGCAGAGAGCATTCAACAGTGATGTCAGTGTCGCAACAATTGTCGAAAGGGGGGATGAAAGCATCATGAATAAAAGTCAAACCCTAGCCTAGCAAGAGATGCAAGAGAAAGGAGAATTCATGCCACCTTTGTACAACTTCATAGTTAGACGCTAGGTAAGCATTAAACAAGGCAAAAACAGTATCGTTTTAGGCTTGTGTTTATGTTTTAAAAAAAAAAAAGTCAACACCCAAGCATCACCTAGCTCGCCATAGCATCACCCAACTCACCAGGGCAGGCACTTTTCTCTGTCTAGGTAAGGCAATCCAACACTCAAGCTGCTATGCAACACCTTATTACAACTTATTGCCTAGATAACACTTTAAAAACTATGAGTTAACAATACATACAATTAAATCATGGCTATTACTAACTACATATTTTAAAAAAAAATGCTAAGTTTTAAGGCATGCGAGATTAAGCTTTTTTCCCATTTTTAAAATATGATAACTATAAGTTAAAAAATTAAATCACCAAAAAAATAAAAATAATCTTTTATTATTTTTAATTTTTTGTAATAAAAAATATATATCACATTCTAAAAACAAAAACAATAAAAACAAATATGCACTAAATTTTTACGATATATTATTCATTTTTCTAATTTTAAAAAATAAATCAACAAATAATTTAAAATTTTCAAATATATTAAATTATAAATTACATTAACTTTATAGTTTAGGTACATTCATTTTCATACATTCCTCTTAAATTAACAATCAATTAAATCCACTCAAATATAAGTTAGCTAGTTTATTTTTCTAATGTGGAATGTTTATAAAAGTACTAAGATTAATCGTTATCATATATTAGATATTAAAATGAGAGCAACTAAGCAACCATATTAAATATTAAAATAACATCAACCTTATTACATATTAAAACAATATATGGCTTGTTTTATATGTATATACTAGTATAATGAAAACAAAACTAAGATACACTTGAGGGATATGGCTGCTTTTTATTGGAATAAATTTAGATAGCTATTGTTCTGCTAGGTAATTCAATACCTAAACAGCAATATAAGATCATTTAGAAAAGAAACAACCCAAGTATATTAACAACTAAAAACCAACAAGGCAAAACATGTTCTCTACATCCATATATTAACAATGGCTACAAGCCAAAATTACCAAGTTCTTAAACAAAACATTAGGGCATTACATAGACAGCATCTATACATCATAAATGCATCTCTTAAAAAAGTCTGCAATACTCATAACTCGTTGATTCTCCCACGGTATAATTGTTAAAAGCATAAGGTATCTAAAGCACCAAGAGATACCAATTCCCAAGTAACTGCTAACATTTATACCAGTAGCAGTTCACTCACCAAATTCATACCGAGTAAAAGCATAGTAGTAACTCAAAGTCTTAGAATCTCCCTAACATCATCATCATCACAATATCTATATAACCCTAAGATTCATTTTGAAGCAACATATTCTCATTAATTCTTTTTTATTTTTCTTTCATATATTATCTAATAAATTTTGGCATATTTTTTGTTCTTTGTACTGCAAGTCCAGAGCAGTGTAATTAAAAGCGCTCACCCTGGCGCTTAAGCGCACCAGGCGCAGCGCCTTCAGGAAAGTACACGCCTTGTCGCGCTTCTTGTGCTTTTGGGCGACGCAAGAAGCGGTTCCTTCACCTTACAAAAGACAGACAATAAAAAAAGAAATTGAAAGATAGCTTTCCTATTACACAACTGCCATTGACGAGGACAGGTGACTTCTGCTCCACAATCGGCAACAAGAACGGGCGACTTCTGCTCCACGATCAAAGAATTCAGCCATCACAAACTTGCATGGTATTGTAGAAATATAAACAGCCAGCGCAGAATGATGAAAGCTGTTGCTGTGAGGGGCAAAATGGAGATGTGCAATTGATTTTGTTGCAACAGAGATGGAGGCTAGATGGACACTGTTGCTGTGAGGCTGTAATGACTTGCAACTAATTCTGGCAAAGAGGAAGATGATGACGTGATGCGGGAGAGGCTTCTGTGAGTGATGATGGTATATAGGGAAAAGGATACAATCAGGAGTTAAGGCAGCAGACAGCAGTGAGATGCAATTTCATGAGTGGTGCAGGATGCAATTGCACTTAGACAGTGAGATGCAATTTCATGAGTGGTGCAGGATGCAATTGCACTTAGACTTTGCTATTGATAGGGATTTCATTGTTTTTTTCCCCAATGGAAATTAAAAGCAACATCATTTTGGATGGCTTTACTTCATAATAAAAATAATTTTAAATCATAAAAATGCCTCCGGTCACAAGGCACATGTCTCCTTGCACCTGAGCTTGATTTGAAGAAAAACTAGACACATGCATGTTTATGTGTGCAGGGCATTTCAAGTTGAGGCACATTTGCTGCACCTTGCCAGGCACTAGGCAAGTGCCTAACAAGCTTTTAATAACTATAAGCCACAACAACAAAATTCATACCAAATACACACTTCAAGATTGAAATACCTTTCAAAATATTAGAACATGTTTGACAAGAATTTTGATTTTTGTATTTTTTTCTATATTATGTTAAATTTCATGTTAAATTCTAATTTGAAAACATTTTATGTTTGATAAAAAAAATATAATTTAAAAAAAATAAAATTAAGTCTCATAAAAAATAAAAAAACTAAAATAGGATAACCCTAATAATATAATAGAGAAACAAATTTAAAAAAAAAATACTTTTTTTAAAATTTTCATTAAAATTGAATTTAGATTTAAAAATAAAAAATAATTATGATACATTTGATATAACATAATTTGGTGATTATTTTTAAAATTTATGAGATAAGATAAATTTAAAATTATTTAATTTTATAATTTAGTTTTTAAAACATATGAGTCTCATAGATTTTTGAAAAATTATTTGAAATTATTTTTATTTTTAAATCTAAACTTATTTTTAACAAGAAACCCAAATAAATTTATTTTATTTTATTACCTATAACTAACAGATTTTATTTATTTTTAATTTTAATGAAACCCAATTTTAAAAAAACTTTAAAACATATTTTATCTCCTATTGAATAAAAAATATTTTTAAATTAAAATTTAACGATAACTTTAATTGAATACCCTCCCCCCAAAACTCATACCAAACATGCCATTAAAAACCATTCTATGAGAATCACCTATTTTGACAATTAAATTCTGGAATTAAATAATTTTAATTTCATCTAAACCCACTATTTGTAAAAAAAATTACCGAATTGAAATATACTAAACGCAGCCTTGATGTCTAGCCAGTATAGAACCATGTAACAGCATAATGCATACCACAAATCAATTGACACTTCACCACAACCAGAAAGTCTTTGTAAATATAAAAAATTGAACAGAGGACAAACCTTGGACGATGCTTCACCAGATGTTTCCCTAGAAACAATTGTTTTGCCCAAAACTTTTCGCTTTCGCATTTTACCTTTCTGGTATGAAGAAAAAAAAATCAGAGATTCTCAATTTCATAACTTTATACAAATAAAATTCATGAGTAAACAAATGATGAATGGAAAAACCTGTTCTTTCTCAGCAAGTGAAACATCAGTTGTGGCATGTGGGGATTCTAAAAATTCCAATAATTTAGCAGATAGCTCTTCCTATAAAAATAAGCATAAAACAAAACTAACCCCTCTTAGTCTTAAAATATGGAAAATTATGAAATACATTGGGTATAAATTCACCTTGCTTACCTTTCTAACAGCAGCCTTATTAATTGGAATATTGAGGACATCACAGAAATCCAACAATTTTTCTTTAACACATTTATCAAGCTTTTCCTTTATCTTCGCTCTCTGCTTCTCCTGCTGAAATAAAATTAACAATCAAAATACAAATGAGTGCATGTTAACTCTTGCAACATGATTCCACTTTGCAGTCAATATCAAAGAAAACCCCTCAATAAACCAAATGTAAAAGCATGCAGAATAGTAAATATAGATGCAAACAATATATTATGGTCGTAGAAATGTGAAAATAATAACATAGGTGGAGGCCCAGTTCATTTAAATAAAACAAATACCTCACTCTCAAGCCACACATAACCAGAAAACTGCCTTATATTTCTCTTCAGACTATGTACCTGCCGTAAAAGCAAATAAAAGAAATCAACTTCTGCAACAGAAATATCATTTGGAAGTTTATGAAAAATAATCACAATGGCAATAGAAATACATCAGATAAACTAGATAGTTATCAATAATAGCAGTATTGATAACTGTGTTTATGCAGGTAATAAGGAAATCTTACTGTTGCTTTCTTTCCAAACAGGATAGAGTGAAGCATCCGTAGGTTCTCATCAGGCTTTCTCTTTGACAACTTGAACTCCACTGAAACATTTTACAAGATTAGACCAACAAAAAAGGCCAGGCGATTGTAGCTGGGAAAGTAAATTGCAGTAACTAACACAATCAAGGAGCAGTGATCTGCAAGGCAAGCACAAAACGAAAAAACATATTCAGTGAATTAATAATGTGTATACGTCCCAATCCCTTGGTAGTTTTCTCTGTATATCTTAACTTTTTAACAGCAATAGTCAGTTAAGTTTCATGTTTCTCCGTATCTATTTGAAAGTTTTGGCCTAATTGAGCAGGTGTAGGCCATTAACAACTAATACAGAATGTAAAAGACTACTATGAAAACCAAACACGGAAGAATTTTCAAAACAGTGTTAGAGTCCAAAGCCTATGCAGGACAAAACAAAATTAATGTAAACAAAGAGATCAATTTGAATCAATTAAGCTGAAATTTGTACCCACTTCCATAATGATAGCAACCTATAATGTATGAGGAAGGAAAAACAAGCAAACAAAAGACAACTAAAACACCAGAAATAATAAAAGAGATAGCAAATAAAACAAAAACAGCTGCTTCCTCAATGGTGCAAGTCCATCCATGTAAATCGACAACAAAAAATACAACCCCACAAAAAAAAAAATAACAACTAAAATTCAACAAGCATAGCTCAATTACCCAACTATATCCGATACTCAAATCCCATTGCAACAAATGTGTAAGTTAATCAGCGCAATAGGGTACGGATCCCAGTTGCTCACTACATTTAGGTAACGTAATAACGCGGATGGCAAAGGTTCTTGGCCAAGAATGCAAAAGTATGCTCTGGAAAACAAAAGAAACGTACCATTTGGGATGTCCTTAAGCTGTATACCGCGGCCCTGAAATCAGGAGGAAAGGGGGAAAAACACATAAAATGAGAATTCCTCCTGTTAATAAATAAGCCCAGCCGCGGAAATAAAATAATGTGTACAAAAGACATCATTTTTCCACATCAAACCTTTTCAATCGTCAATCCCTTGGTTACACTCCTCCCGACCGACGGCGCGGAGTAGCGCTCCACGGTCTTCCTTTCCCTCGCAGGCCTCCCAGTCGGTGTCGCAGGTGGTTCCTTCTCTTTCAAATCCGAGTCTTTTCGGGGGCCCTTGCCTTTTCTCTTCTTGCCCCGTTCTTCTTCCCCTTCCTTTTCTTCCTCGTTGATTTCCTGGAACGTCGGCCAGTCTTCTTCTTCTTCCTCCTCCACCACCACAGCTCCTCTTCCCTCGCCCTTCCGTCCTTCCTTGGATTCCTCTTCCTCCTCATCCTCCTCCTCCATGGAAGCTTCCACCTCCAACTTCCTCTCCTCTACGGCCTCCGTCGCCATGTAAACGAGTTGTCAACGACGAAAATCGCACCAGCGCTAAAACCCTAGGGTTCGGAATCTGCAGAAACCCTAAGGTTTCGAACTCGCGACAGAGAAGGAGGGGGAAAGCAAAAGCGAAGATAACCGATTGGTGTTGGTCGCGCGCGGAGGGAGAGAATCGATCCCACTACCCCAGTGCCCTTTCGAGAGTGTCGAAGTAGAGAGAGAGAGAGAGATTGTATGAGTTAGTCTCTTTGACTTTTAAAAAAAAAAAAAAAACTTGGGGCGGTTTTTTGTTTTCAGGGCGGGCAGATCTGGTGGTTTCAAAATTTTCAGGTCGATTTGGGAGAGCGGGCTTCGAAATTTTTTCTTTTTCTTGTTCTTTTTTCCCCTGCCAACGATCGCGGCAAAGTGGGGTGTGGCCGCGGACCTAGGTTATTAATGTATGATGTCGGCGCGCGGAGAATACTCGCTGTATCCGTACGCCACCTGTCCAATTGTCTTGACAAATGTTTTAAACCTTTTTAAGTGCATTGTTTTCGTGTAGAGTAATTTTAATATTATTTTATATTTTATATTTATACGTAAATAAAATTAGATGGGAGGAATTATTTTTATAATTTAACTTTAATTGTATTTTTTATTTTATATGTATTTATGTTAAAATAATTTGTTTTACTCATT
Source organism: Taxillus chinensis (assembly GCA_023512835.1). Taxonomy (NCBI): domain Eukaryota; kingdom Viridiplantae; phylum Streptophyta; class Magnoliopsida; order Santalales; family Loranthaceae; genus Taxillus; species Taxillus chinensis. Next base: position 54,126,323 of record CM042087.1, on the reverse strand, counting down.
TTTCTCTTTTATTCCAATTCTGATTCTTTGCCGTTGTTGTCCCGCCACCTCAACGCCATTACTAAAGGAGTCATAGTTGGCTAAATTGATGTGGTAGATGGTGACAGGGGTAACGCGATTCGATCTCAGGGGGATGGGTGGCGGGAATGAGGGGATAGGAGGCGCACTTGAGATAACAAGAGATGGGAGGAGAAGAAGAGAGAAAAAATATAAGAAATTTATAAAATAATATATAGATAATAAATAATAACTATTTATGTGTGCAGAGTTACTGTAGTAATTGTTAGATATAAAAAATTATGTGAAGACTCTGTTAGATCATAAATTTAAAATTTTACTATTTACATGTAAATAATACAAAAGTGAGTTAAAGTTGCTCTAACATATGAATAATATTGTGCAACATCACCATCTAATAACAAATTGGACTAACTCATTTGGTTGAATGTCAATAATGTTTAAATAATAAACAATATTATTCATATGGATTCATATCTCTTGTAATGTCAAAAGTATTACATGATGTATAATACTTAATTTGAATCGTTAAATTTATTTTTAATAATTCATGTTAGAGTCTTACATTGAAAAAAGTAATCAACTAAGTATAGCTTGATATGTATCTAATGGTAGCTTCTTTTATAGTCAATTGGTTTTATGACATTGATCATTGGATTCTAATATAGTATTAAAACATGTTGTGTTTTTACTCGCGATGTTCATACTGTGAGATGTGTGTTTCCAATGTTCTGCCTTACTCATGATTTTCGACCGTATGTATCATCCACGATGCCACGTGAGGAGGGGTGTTAAAGTCTCACATTAGAGAAAGTAACAAATTAAATATAGCTTCATATAGGTCAAAGAGTAATCTCTCACACAACCAATCGATTTTAGGACATTAACCCTTAGATTCTAATAATCCATATTAAATTTTCATTTAATTATAATTTGACTATATTAAATTTCGTAATAGCAATATTACGATTAAATGAAATTTAAATCCAAACCATGGAAAATAAATCTAGCGGTCTAACAATAAGGATTACACATTGTTTTTAATATTATATCACATATAAAACTTTTTTTATGTCAGTGTCCTCTTGTATCAAACCGAAGTTGTGCTGCAAACTATGAAACTATGGCTGACCACCCACCTAGGTTGCACTTGTAATTTTAGAAAATTATCATTGTAGTCACTCACTTTACAACCCTAACCCGACTCGTACTTAAATACAGATAAATAAATAACATTTGTTTATATGAATATACTTATTTATGGAAAAATAAAAGCGCAGATGAATTAGATTTAGAGCTAGCTTGTATTTTTACAGACTCAAAAGAGTAGGTGGTTAATGCAAATGTTATATTAAGTTGAAGATTTTTGGGAAATTGTTTTTAAAAAACATTATTGTACATAATTAATAAAATGATAGAATTTAACCTCAACATGAGTTGGAGGCAAGAGTACTAGCATCGAATTTATCAAAAAAAATTTAAAAAGTATATGTAAGTATCTACCTATAAACTATTCTCGAAGTATATATTTTGTTCAAAATTTTAACCATAATTGTTAAGTCTAATGTTATTTGTCTAAGCCCTTCGATAAAAAAAATGTCAGCATATAACGCTCCATATAATTAATTTCATATAAATTTTAATTTATACTCATGCTATGAGTCATCTTTGCTATGGGCGTCTGTGCTTTCCCCGCAACTATCACATCCCTGTGCAAATTTCTTGGTGTTGTCTCCTGGAAACACTATTGCCCCTTCCTGATTGCCATCACTAGCCTCGCAGCATTAATGTCACTCAAGAACACTCCAAGCTCTGACCCATAAATAATAAATTACTGCCACTGAAATGGAAAGTTACACACATCTGCTCGATGGAGGCGGATTTTGGGGCATGTTTGTTTTATTTGTTTGTTGTTTTTCGTTTTCAAAATATGATAGCTATTTCCGCGCAAAAAAACATAAAACTAAAAACACCAAAATATTATTTTTATTTTTTATGACCTAAAAAGTGAAAATAAATTTTTATTGTTTTTAGTTTTTCTATTTCATATGTTAAAAACAGCTATCACATTTCGAAAATGAAAACAGAAAACACCTTAACCAAATATACTATTATATTTCATGTTTTAATTTTTAATTTTCAGTAATGGAGGTATAGGAGGGGGTGTTATTGACCCCTGATGACAAGACGCTAGATGTAATGGGCAAAAGTGAGCACTGGTTCAATTAATGTGGTGTGGTGATTTGCAATTTTCACGGGCAAAGTTTGAGATTTAAAATTTCTTTCTCTGTAGTGGTGGTAGATTTAGAGCTTGAACAACTTTCAAATGGTGTTTTGTTGATGTTGGGAGGCACCTTTACCTTATTACTATGGCGATGATCAAGGCCAGTCCTAGGGGGAGGCCCAATAGGCAACCACCTAGGGCACCTAGCCAAAAAAAAAAAAACGAAAGGGCACATTTTTGTTAGGTTTCAGGGCACCACTGTGACACCACGCCAAAGAGAGAAACTCTCCCTTCTTTTTTGCCCAAAGCCCCCCTCTATCTGATGTCCCTTTCGACAGCCGCCGAAACCTCCCCCCCCCCCCCCCGTCTAGGAGCCTACTCTTTAGCCTTTTCCCTTTCTTTAACGATTTTTTTTGGTTTAATGGTCAGCTCTTTTGTGGGATTCTAGTTTGTCCTCAGCAATCCCAGAGGCCGGCGGTGATTGGTTGGTATCCTTGGTGTTCTCCTCCCATTTGTTGCTACTTCTTTGTTTATTTTTCTTATGTATGTGGCCTCGGGTTAATGGCTAAGGTTTGGTAGTTGGTGACAGTGTCTGTTCAACCCATCTAGCTTTCTATAGCCTATGTGACAGGTTGGGAGGCTCCTGTTGGAATACTGGAATGGGGTTAATGATTAACCGCAGCGGAAGAATTTTAAAAATTTTATTCCAGCAAACAAACAGCAGGATCTAAACATGAATCAATTCGTTTAATTTTGCAAAGAGAGAAAAGAAGAAACCAACCTGAAGAACGGTAAAGCTAGAACCCTCTTCTTTTCCCTCCAAGAACGAACTCACGATCTGCCTTTGATCGTCCTCGCAGTCTCCTAGATTCAACCACCAAATAGCCTTCTCTGCTATTCACCTTCTCAAGGAGTACGGTGTGGCACCCTTGGATCAAAGAACAGGAACACCACCTCTCGCTAGGGTTGGCCGTCACTGTCTCTCTCTCTCTCTCTCTTTTTTTTTTTTGTGTCAATGATTGCACACGCACACCCTTTAACCTAGGAGGCTATGCATCTATTTATAGACCTAGGGTTACCCCTGTGCTATTACGCATATGCCCCTTTAGTTAAATAATAATAATACATATTATTTAAACTATTTAAATAATATAATTATTACGCAACAAACTAATTAAATAAATATATAATATTATTTATTTATCAAATAAATAAATAATATATTTATTCATTTAATCACATTAAATGAATAAAATATTTATTATTATTTATTTAATCTAATTAAATAAATAACCATGTGATATATATTTAACTCTTAAATATATAGTAACACACGTTAATTAATTAGCTCTTAAGCACAACCAGGAGAATCAACTCACAACGATCCGATTACTCCATACAAGAATAAACGGTGCTAGCAAGAGGGACCAAATGGACCCACTTAATCGAAGCTCCAATAAATAATATTTAATTAATTAATCTCATTAATCAATTAAATCATTATTTATTAGTTTTAATCCGAGCCACGATCGGGGACTAAAAGCGCACTCTAAGATCAAGCAGATATGATTACAAGAATCCATAATAAATTATTTGTCCATCGATATAACTGATTTCCATGTGATATGATCTTCCACTATGATATTCATAATTAAAGACAGGTATCAATAGATTCCGTTCAACCTCTCTAATTATATCTTTATCCATGTGTTACCATTAATTCTCTAATGGGTGACCTATTCATGATTCAATCATGAATTAGGATTTATAATAAATTATATCTAATATAATTACAAGCGCTTGATTCACCCAAGAATCCTGAATTAAACAACATGGGAATATCATTACTCTTCGTATAACGAAGCGTTGGATTCCATGCACCTGACTTGACGCTCCCACTATCTATAATATTATATCTCCAAGATATCGAGGTATTTGAAGCACTAAGCCTCTCACTCATTAATAAGTCAAAAGACATAAATTATAGACATGAGTTAATCAAACGGTCTGGATTACGATTAATCCATAAATCAATCATCTAGCGATAAAATATAAAGTTCTTCATACAATGAAACGGATATTAGTTGAAGAACTTATTCTATCATGGTCGTGTTCAATATGTATGATTACATACCGGCACTACTATTTGTAAACTCTTTACAATGATCCTAGATTAGATCACTCCCACTATGGAAATAGTCCGCACCACAATCTTATCGAATAGAGCATCCCAAACTCTATTAACCGATTGTGAACTAATTTTATACTTAGTCTAATTAGTGGATCTATTGTATGTGTCTCACACATACCCAGGTAATAGACTTTGATAAGCAATGAGATGTTATGATGCTCGACCACACAAGAAAGCAGAATAATGCAATCTAATAAATATTTAAACAAAAAATATTTCAATTAATCGAAATAGTCTTTACATTATTAGGATTACACATTGCTTTATATAGCACTATCCCAACAATCTCCCACTTGCGTTAAAGCAACCGTGTCATATCCCGAATTCCCAACCTGTCAAGGTGTCCATCAAAAACTCTAGAAGGAAGAGTATTTGTAAAAGGATCAGCTGGGTTGTCCTCCGATGCTATCTTGCATACCGACACGTCACCGCGCTCCACAATGTCTCGATGAGGTGAAACTTCCGTTCAATGTGTTTTCCCCTTTGATGGCTTCTTGGTTCCTTACTATTTGCAACCGCACCACTATTGTCACAATAAATGGTCATGGGTTGCTCAAGGTCGAGGATAACCTCTAAATCCCTTAAGAAGTTACGGAGCCATACGACCTCTTTGACGACTTCCGAAGCCGCCACATATTCGGCTTCCATAGTAGAGTCGAAACACAAGATTGTTTCACACTCCTCCAAACTATAGCTCCACCATTCAAAGTGAACACAGAGCCAGGAGGTTGATTTCCTCGAATCTGGATCTGATTGAAAATCGGAATCGGTGTATCCCACATGCGTCAAATCTGACCCTGAATACACGAGCATGTAATTCCTAGTTCTCCGAAGATACTTAAGAATATGCTTAACCGATTCCCAATGTTTGATTCCCGGATTCGATTGATATCTACTAACAATTCCCACCGCATAACAAATATCCGGTCTCGTACATAACATAGCATACATTAGACTACCAACTCTTTGAAGCATAGGGTATCTTTCGCATGCTTATCAATCTCTGCTTGTGTCTTAGGAGACATTTCCTTAGACAACGTAATTCCATTTCTCATGGGTTGTTGACCCTTTTTGGAATTTTGCATACAATACTTCTCAAGTATTTTATCTATGTACGAGGCTTGGGATAATGCTAACATCTTGTTCTTCCTATCACGGTAAATACGGATTCCAAGAACATAGCTTGCTTCTCCCAAGTCTTTCATCCGGAATTGTTTAGTCAACCATTGTTTGACCGATTCCAATGATACTATATCATTCCCAATGATAAGAATATCATCAACATAAAGAATAAGAAAGACCACATTTCCATCCTTTATCTTCTTTGTGACGCATGGCTCGTCCATGCTCGCTTGAAATCAAATGATTTGACCACCTCGTCAAATCTAATGTTCCAAGACCTAGAGGCTTGTTTGAGTCCATAAATGGATCTCGCAACTTGCATACTTTATGTTGTTGCCCTTTAGCAATGAATCCCAGGCCGTATCATATAGATACTCTCCTCCAAACGACCATTCAAGAATGCCGTTTTCACGTCCATTTGCCAAATCTCATAATCGAGATGTGCGGATATAGACAGGAGGATGCGAATGGATTTGAGCATGGCAACCAGGAGAGAAGGTTTCCTCATAATCGATACCTTCTTTCTGGGTGTAGCCCTTGGCTACTAGCCTAGCTTTAAAAGTCTCTACTTTTCCATCCGCGCCTCTTTTCCTTTTATAAATCCATTTGCATCCAATTGGTTTCACCCCTTTGGGCAAATCCACAAGTTCCCAAACTTGGTTTGAATACATTGAATTCATTTCAGCATCCATTGCTTGTTACCATGCTTTGGAATCTACATCATTCAGTGCATCACTCAGGGTCAAGGGATCATCTTTATGATCATCGGAGATAGCTACCAGAGCATCTCCAACTCCCATGTAACGATCCAGGTTGTCTAACAACCCTCCCACTACGACGCAAGGTAACTGGATGTTGTTCCAATGTTGTGGTCTCATTTCTTATCATTGGTTGATCAATAATGATCTCATCATGTTGATCCTGAGTTGGGCCACCGATCTCATCAACTGGTATCTCATCCAACTCTATTCGATGATCTGATTTGTGATTTTTAATATGGTCATCTTCAAGATATTTAGCATTTGTCGATACAAATACTTTATTATCTTTCGACTATAAAATAAACCACCTTTCATTTCTTTTGGATATCCTACAAAAATGCACAACTCGGTGCGTGCATCCAACTTATCCACCTTAGCCCTTTTGACATGAGCCCTACACCCCCAAATTCGGATATGCCTTAAACTTAGTTTACGACCTGTCCATAATTCGAATGGTGTCTTAGGTATGGATTTAGAAGGTACCCTGTTTATCAAATAAACGGACGTTTGTAGTGCATACCTCCAAAATGATTTGGGCAATGATGAACTACTTAACATTGATCTCATCATGTCAAGCATTGTCCTATTCCTCCTCTCTGCAACACCATTTTGTTGTGGTGTGCCAGTGCAGAGAGTTGAGACAATATCCCATTATCGAGTTAGATATGACCTAAACTCATTATCCAGGTACTCTCCACCTCGATCTGATCGAAGCATCTTGATAGATTTACCTAATTGCTTTTCCGTCTCGGTCCGAAATTCTTTGAACTTTTCAAAAGTCTCGACTTACGGTGTATTAGGTAAACATATCCATATCTAGAGAAATCGTCAATAAAAGTGACGAAATACTCATAACCTCCTCTTGCTTGTACATTAAATGGTCCACAAACATCTGTATGTACTAGCTCTAGGAGATCATTAACATGATGTCCTTTCGAAGGAAAAGACCTCTTGGTCATTTTACCCTCCAAACATGATTCACATGTGGGTAAAGGAGTAACCTCTAAACCATTCGAAGTCCATCCTTTACTAACCTTTGAATCCTAGTTTGGTTAATATGTCCAAGTCTCACGTGCCATAGATATGTTTCATTTGTATCTAACTTAACTCGTTTTGGAATGGGTTCATCATCAATTATTTCAGTGTTCAACAATGTATGAATGCTAGGATTAATTTTGTAAAGATTGTTTTCCTTTATACCGAATATATCAAAATATTATTCTTATAAACTGAAACATTTTCAAGAAAACGAATAGAATAACCATGTTCAACCAAAGAAGAAATCGAAATCAAATTCCTGTTCAACTCAGGTACATAAAAACAATCCTTTAACAAAATAAATTTATTTCTAAAATATAACTTTAGCACTCCCACTTGCCATTGTTGAAACCGAATCCCCAGTGCCAACTCTAAAAATGAATTCCCCTTCCTTAAGTGCCTTTGGACCTGAAGTCCCCGCAAAGAAGTACAAACATTATTAGTGGCACCAGGAATCTATAATCCAAAGATTATTTGATTTTTCCACTAAACCAGTTTCAAGGACAAGTACAATACCTTCCTTTGGCTTCACTGTTTGGAGGTACTCTTTACGGTTCCTCTTCCAGTGCCCTTCTTTGCCGCAATGGAAACACTTTCCAGCTTTAGGAGTCTTCTTTTTCTTGTTCACCTTCCTCTTGGCTTTTAAAGATGCCTTTTTCTTGTCACTTAGCTTCTTCTTCTTCTTAAGAGAAGAACCAAGAACAACCATGTTCACCTCACCTTTCTTAGACTTAATCATTCCCTCATAGGTTTGTAATTCGGTCATAAGAGTGGTGAGGTTTAGATCCATTTTATTCAAGACATAATTAGTCTTAAAAGAAATGAAGCTATCAGGGAGAGTCTCTAGTATCATACCAACTTGAGTCTGTTGATCTATACTAGCTCCATGGATCTCAGCCTCATTAAAATGAGCCATGATCTCTAAGAGATGATCCCTAATAGGAGTTCCCACTTTCATGCGACTATTCATAATAGCTCTCACGGCCTCAAACCGCGCACGAATTGAGATCTCCCCAAACATAGCTTGTAAAGAATCCATGATATCCTTGGCGGTTCGCATCCCTTGATGTTGTTGTTGCAACACATTGGACATGGATGCCAACATGTGACAACGAGTCATATCATCGGACGCAATCCACTTATCATAGGCATCCTTTGCGGTTTTGAAGCATTAACAGGAGGTTCAGGTGGACAAGGCTCGATAAGACAAACTTGTGCTTTTCAAAGAATTAACATAATATTCGATTACGCTTCCAATCATTGAAATTTTCACCTGGTCAATTTATTTTGGCTCAATAAAACGGCTAGTGGGTTAAAAGACATTTTTCGAAAATATAAAATATAAAATGTTTTAGAATGGCATACATCATAACTAAATTTAGTAAAATGCATATACATTAATGAATGCATGAATGCACAAGTATTAATAAAACCCTAAATCAATACTCTTACTACGAATAACAAAATATCCAGAATCAATAAACCTCCTTTGGGAGAATAAACTTTTTCTTTACTTTGTCGGGACCCTCTCAATTGATTTGGCTTTCCTAAATATCGCATATTCAACCAATTCAATTTTCGTTTATATTTGGTCCACATCCCTTGCAAACGCCTCTTTGGAAGATTAATGCAAGAGATCGTGTTGAGTGTATAACCATTATTTCGTGTCTTATTACCTAAACCTTTTGAATTGCCTAGCTTTGGCGAGGTGTCAATCAAACTGGTTTAAATAATAAGTAAACTATCCTTTTAGGAAAATAACTTGAGCCTAGTCCATAAAATCTCTTCGGAGATACATTAAGACATATACCTTAGTTATTTAATAATGGAGACCATGGGTCTTATTCCCAATAAAACCCTCTCACACTCAATATTTTACAAATTGGGTTTTAATATATATATATATATATATATATATATATATATATATTTTATTTAACTCTTAAATAAAATATGATGCATGAAAAATAATATGTAGACGGCACTCCCAATTATATATGTAATGTGATCATGTGATGTGCAATTTATAAAACAAACATTAAATAAACTACGGCCGTAATACCAAGGGATCCATCCTATGAAGAAAAATAAAGCAAAAAACAAGACACTCTTTGCAGGCTCTTTATCTTCATCTTTCCTGGTTGATCTTCATTGTCTTCATCTTGCAAGCGGCTGAATAATTTTAATAGATAACAATTATTCATTAAAATTATCTCTTACTTAAAATTAAAATAATTTAATTATGGATAACAATTATCCAATTATAAAATTATTTTTCATTTAAGACTAATATAGATAATTATAGAAAGATCCAATCTTCCAAAATTAACTATGTCAATATTTTTATTTCTAAAAATTATTCTATCAATATATAGAATAAAATTTAATAGATAACAATTATCCATTAAAATTTTCTCTCACTTAAATATTTAAATAATTCAATTATGAATAACAGTTATCCAATTATAGAATTATTTTTTATTTAAAATTGATATAACTAATTATAGAAAGATCTAATCTTTCAAAATTAATTATGTCAACTTTCTATAATTTCTAAATATTATTCCATCAATATAGAATAAACTTTAGAGTATTAAAAATCAAGAAAGTAAAAAATCCGCGAGAAAACCCGCCGCCGCATGGGACTCCTCCACCACCGGACCGCTTGTGAGAGACTAGGTGGAAGGTTGCGTCTACTTCGGCTCGGCGACTCGTCATCCACTTTTATTCCAGGCTCATGAATATTACATAAAATATTTCTATGCCAATTATGGCTTACAAGATGCTAAAAATAAAATAAAGAAACTAGCAGGGAAACACGGTGATAATAGACCGCCCCTCTAGCAAATTACATCTCATGTAAATACAACCAAAACTAAGATCCCAAGGCCGGCAAACCATCACAATTAATATATATTAAATCTTTCATCACATGAACAAAATATATAAATCCATACACCACCCGTAACATACATCTCATGTATAAACATATGAACCCTAGAGTGCCGCTACTTCTATTCATACATCCAGGGCCAAATTAAACAAATTGATTAACATCTTTAAAGCTCGATACCAATTGTTGGAATACTTGGAATGGGGTTAATGATTAACCGCAGCGGAAGAATTTTAAAAATTTTATTCCAGCAAACAAACAACAGGATCTAAACATGAATCAATTCGTTTAATTTTGCAAAGAGAGAAAAGAAGAAACCAACCTGAAGAACGGTAAAGCTAGAACCCTCTTCTTTTTCCTCCAAGAACGAACTCACGATCTGCCTTTGATCGTCCTCGCGATCTCCTGGATTCAACCACCAAATAGCCTTCTCTGCTATTCACCTTCTCAAGGAGTCAGTGGTCTGTGGCACCCTTGGATCAAAGAACAGGAACACCACCTCTGCTAGGGTTGGGTCGTCTCTCTCTCTCTCTCTCTCTTTTTTTTTTTTTTGGTGTCAATGATTGCACACGCACACCCTTTAACCTAGGAGGCTATGCATCTATTTATAGACCTAGGGTTACCCCGTGCTATTACGCATACGCCCCTTTAGTTAAATAATAATAATACATATTATTTAAACTATTTAAATAATATAATTATTACGCAACAAACTAATTAAATAAATATATAATATTATTTATTTATCAAATAAATAAATAATATATTTATTCATTTAATCACATTAAATGGATAAAATATTTATTATTATTTATTTAATCTAATTAAATAAATAACCATGTGATATATATTTAACTCTTAAAATATATAGTAACACACGTTAATTAATTAGCTCTTAAGCACAACCAGGAGAATCAACTCACAACGATCTAGTACTCCATACAAGAATAAACGGTGCTAGCAAGAGGGACCAAATGGACCCACTTAATCGAAGCTCCAATAAATAATATTTAATTAATTAATCTCATTAATCAATTAAATCATTATTTATTAGTTTTAGTCCGAGCCACGATCAGGGACTAAAACCGCACTCTAAGATCAAGCAGATATGATTACAAGAATCCATAATAAATTATTTGTCCATCGATATAACCGATTTCCATGTGATATGATCCTCCACTATGATATTCATAATTAAAGACAGGTATCAATAGATTCCGTTCAACCTCTCTAATTATATCTTTATCCATGTGTTACCATTAATTCTCTAATGGGTGACCTATTCATGATTCAATCATGAATTAGGATTTATAATAAATTATATCTAATATAATTACAAGCGCTTGATTCACCCAAGAATCCTGAATTAAACAACATGGGAATATCATTACTCTTCGTATAACGAAGCGATGGATTCCATGCACCTGACTTGACGCTCCCACTATCTATAATATTATATCTCCAAGATATCGAGGTATTTGAAGCACTAAGCCTCTCACTCATTAATAAGTCAAAAGACATAAATTATAGACATGAGTTAATCAAACGGTCCGGATTAAGATTAATCCATAAATCAATCATCTAGCGATAAAATATAAAGTTCTTCATACAATGAAACGGATATTAGTTGAAGAACTTATTCTATCATGGTCCTGTTCAATATGTATGATTACATACCTGGCACTACTATTTGTAAACTGTTTACAATGATCCTAGATTAGATCACTCCCACTATGGAAATAGTCCGCACCACAATCTTATCGAATAGAGCATCCCAAACTCTATTAACCGATTGTGAACTAATTTTATACTTAGTCTAATTAGTGGATCTATTGTATGTGTCTCACACATACCCAGTAATAGACTTTGATAAGCAATGAGATGTTATGATGCTCAGCCACACAAGAAAGCAGAATAATGCAATCTAATAAATATTTAAACAAAAAATATTTCAATTAATCAGAAATAGTCTTTACATTATTAGGATTACACATTGCTTTATATAGCACTATCCCAACAGCTCCTCCTTTGTGGACTTTCATGAGTTACTTCGTATGGCACCTCGCCATTTTCGGCGTCATTCTTGGCGTGTGTGGTGGCTTTGTGGCACAGGGGTGACCATCGGCGATGTGCAACAGTCTTAGATGGGTTGTCTTTTACTGTCCGTGCAATGGATTAGGAAGCTTAGACATGGTTTTCTCGCTAGCGACACTTTCCCGGCTGTTGTCTCCGACGTTCTCCCCAACGGCACACCTTATAACAGCCCAAGTCCCTCGTAGCACGATATTGTCTGGTTCATGGCCCAAGCCCAATCTCCAGTTTTGTTCTTGGTAGTGCCACACAGGCACCCCAAAAGGCCTCGTGCAAGGAGAGGTCTCCACGTTCTCTTATGAGACACGTTTTGTTCTCCTCCCTAGTCGATGTGGGACTTGCAAAGTTTTCAGATTCTATAATCCACCCTCCTTAGGAGGCCCACGTCCCCGCAGGACTATGGCACACCGACACAGTCCCCGGCTCTGATACCATCTGTAACAGCCCAAGTCCCCCGTAGCACGATATTGTCCGTGTTGGTCCCTTGGAGCCTAGAGGGGGGTGAATAGGCTCTTATCGAAACTCTTTTCTTTCTCTTTGGCACAACACTTATCTGGTTAAGAGATAGAATCAATGCGGAAGATAATCAGATAGTGAAAGTATTTTGTTTTATTATCAGAATGATAAATACAACAAAATTAAAGCAGACTAAAGCTTGAAAGCTTTTAGACCTACTTAACAACTCTTTAACACTCTGTTTACAAGTACACACACGCTAGCCTCTATGATCTTTATGAGCTTTTAGTACATACACTAAACTGTGTTCTTTTTACTTATACGCTCTCTTTTTTTCTATAAATATACAAATGTTGCTATTTATAGTGACATCCACAAGAGACAACCATGGAACTTGTTGTTCCGGATATTGTGCCCATTTACTGTCTCTCGTAAATCTCTCGCATTAATTGTTGTGGATGTGGTCTTCAAGATATTGGGTTTGCAATGCATAAGAGTCTTTGTAAGTTCCCAAGTGTAGTTAAAGTTGTGTCCACATATCCGGATGATCCACGTGTAAGGTGCTTTAGATTTTCAACAAGTTTGTCTTACATCGGGAAGTAGCGAGCCGGTGACTTTGAATACGAAGAAATAAGTTGAAGTAGCATCTTCTTGAATCTGGTGTAAGGTTCCTTACTCCGTGCTAAACTAAGCTCGGATCCTTAGTCCGTAATACTGATTGCTTACTCTGTATCAATTTGGTACTGGAATCCTTATTCCATGTAAGCACTTCCTTACTCCATATGAAAGAGAAGGTCGGAGTGCTTACTCCGCATCAGCACTTCCTTACTCCGCATGAGTTAAAGGAACTGATAGCTTACTCCGTATCAGCACATCCTTACTCCACATGAGTGAGTGGTTCAGATTCTTTACTCCACATCTAGTTTCCTTACTCCGTGCGAATAAAGACTCAAGTCCTCATTCCGTATAAGTGTTTCCTTACTCCGCATCAATGAAAGACTCGGATTCCTTACTCCGTGTCTTCTTTACTTTAGTCCAGTCGAGTGGAAGACTTATCTTTTTAACTCCGTGTTGACTCTCTTACTCCGTGCGACTTTGTAGACTAAGATTTTTACTCCGCATCTTTTAGACTTAGTCCGTTGAAGTATTAAGTGCGAATTTCTTAGTCCGTAACTTTTAGGTTCTTAGTCCGCACAAATGACTCTTATTCCGTATGAGGCATAGACTTAGTTATATACCAAGTGTTTGACGACACTCATTCTCACCTGGATCAGGATTATGTATCCCATCCTTAGCTTTGCTCACACGAGTGTAGATCCGGATGAAGGTCATATCTTCTGTAATGACTTAAGATAAAACAACAAAGGTCTCAAATCAAATTACATAGGGCTTTATTAGCATTATTCAAATTCTGGGCTTGATCCAACAATCTCCCTCAATTATGGATATGCCCAAACCCTTTGTAATCTGATCTGGTAAGTAACACAAAGAGATAACAAACAGAAAAGAAATTATACCCATTTTCATTGATCAGCAATAAAGTACAATTCAGCCTTTATATAAAATTTTCATTAAGGTACATAAAGCTTACTATACTTGAAGATCATCGTTGCAGCCTTCTCTCTAAGCTCCATTGTCTGCTCCATTGTGTAGGCTTGGATACTGTTCTAGTTTTTATCCACCTTGACAATAGATTTGATAAAGAAACAAACAAAAGCTCCGTAAATATCTCCATCAGGCTGTTATGGCACTAGCTTCTTGCCCCGGACCGTCGCCTTCAGCTTTTCAGTTGGACCCAACGGAGTTAGGCCCCTTTCTTCATAAAGCCCCAATTGCTTTACGGCTTCCGTTAGATGAATACGCAGAGGCTCAAATTGATTCTTTCTAACATTTTACTCCACAATTTGATGGGAATCAATTAGAATCAGCTGCTTGGACGGAAGCATAAAGACAACCAACATGAAGTGCGGCGTCATGACCCGGTATGGAATGAGAACAACTTAAAGAGTCTTCCAGGGAGTGCTATCTTCAGCAGTTCCGTTAATGAAGGTTTGAATATCGGCTACGTCTGGAAGATATCCTTTATTCCAACAAGGCAAGATATCAAACATGTGCCTGTCCTTATATAGGGAAGAAAACAGCCTCATTTCCATCTTAACTGCCCGCGAGAAGTTGTCTATGTCTTCTGTGGTGAGCAGACCCGTCTCAGAACGAATAGTCCTTATGTCTTGAGGAGAGAAGGGGTACAACTCGGATAGACATCTTCTCTCAGCATTTGACGTGGCATACCTGGCCATAGCATTAAAAACACTTCCATCCTCATCAAGAGGATCAAGATCCACGTATGATGGGAGGAAGGTGTCAACCGCTGCAGATGGAGTGGTCGAATGAAGAGCTGCACTAGAGGAGCTAGGCTGAGAGAAGCGGCTGCGTTTGGGGATGGTAACTCCCGGAAGAAGTGAGGATGCAAACCGCTTTTTTTCAGCATGAGAGGAGAAAAGTGCAGGAGGATCAGATGACTCTTTCTCCCCTGGTTAGGCAGATCGTCGAGGGATGGGAGGAGGACATACGAGCCATCGTGTGAGCCAAGTCTGCAAAAGATGTGGACAGGGAATGGACGGACGAGGCGACAAGGTCCATCTTTTGCTCGATGGAGGTAGAAGAGTCAGTTAAGGCGGAGAGGAGTTGAGCACCAAGGGCATCAACCTTAGCGGCGATGGCAGAAATTTGGGCGGTTTGAGCTTGGGCGTGACGGTCCAGCTAAGCAAACATCACAACATTGGAGTGAACCGTGCCAAAGGAGGCACGTCCAAGCGCTAACTCCGGAGCTTTGGAGGACTCCCTGGTAGGAATGGGTGCAGATGTGCGGTGGGCAGAGGAGTCAGCATGAGTGGAAGGGACGTCAGCAGCAGCAGCAGAGGGGGCATCTGGAGCAGTAGAGCCACTTTGACCAGAGAGGTCAACAACAGGGATGACATCTGCAGGAGAGGCGGATCGAGCCTTAGCAAGGGAGGGAACCTGTGCGTCATGGGCCTTTCCGGAGGAGACAGCGAAGGGAACATCCGGAATGAGAGCAGGCGTAAGAAAGCCATGGTCCAGATTCCAAATGATCATATCCTCCGGGGTGCGAGTGTGTTTGGCATAAAACACCTTGAGGTCGTTGTTGGGAATGGAGGCTGTGCAGGCGAGGCTAAAACGGAACCATAGGTCCATTAGGGTGTCGGCGGAGAGATGGTCAAGGTAGTCTCGGGGTTGAGGTAGAGGAGGCAGAGGAGCTTCCGGAAGAGATTTCGGGACATCAACGACGGCAGTGGCAACGGCAGTATCAACTGCGGCAGCAACAACGGAAGTGAAGGGAGTGGGGACATCCACAACAGATGGTGTTGGGGAAACAACCTTAGGTAAACTGGGCTGAGATGGTCCGGAAACCTCAAAGGGGTCGGCACGGATGCTGTGCTGGGAGGCTCGAGAGATGGAAGGGGCAGCAATGGACCGAATCCGGGAGGACCGGTGAGCAGAGCTAACTTCGGGGGTACGGCTGTCGGAGGGGTCACCAACCGAGTTGCCTTATTGTTCCGAGGCAGGAAGAAGGTGAAGAGCAGTAGAGGGATGACGAGCTGTCATGTTCCCATCAGGCATAAGGTGGCAAAGATAATAAGCCTGAGGGAAAGGAATGACATCATATCTGGCAAAGTGGTCCGAATGTAGATGCCTGAAGACAGCACTGAGTATCCGCCCAAAAGAATGGTTCTTTGGACCGTTCTTCAGCAGTCGGAACAAAAAAGTCCCCCAGTCCATCGGGAGACACTTAAAGACGCCGTACATAGCCAATAGAAGGTTGTACGAGATGGAATCCAGAGCAGTGGTACGAGCCAGGAGGTAGCTGCTCAATATGGTCGCCATACATCGGTAGCGACCTTGAAAAGACTTCATTTTGTACTCCTTCCCCTTATAGGAGCAACCCATGGAAACAGCCATTGTCTCAGCATCCGGGCGCTGAGGATCACCAGGAGGGAGGTTGATCAAGATGGATTCACCGTGGGTGTAGGAGATAATGGAGTCGGTGGTGTAGCGGATCTGTTGGTAAAACTCATGGATGTCTTCAATAAGAAGGTCGACAGGGTTGGAGATCAAGTTCAGGATATGAGAGGCTTCCAGGAGTGGGCGGAGTTCCAGAAACCAAGCCAGAGGATCGGAGATAGCACGCCAATCAATCAGATGGCTAGGGTTAATGCCGGAAAGAGAAGTTTTGGGTGCCATTTGAGGGAAAGATTGAGAGGAGAAGGAGGCGAGGTCTTGGGGATTGAAGGAGCAACAAGGGTTTTAGGGATTTGGAAGATGTAAAACTCGCGTTGTGCAAGAATGTCCAGGATATATAAGACCGAGTCTGTGAATGTCAGCGGGTCTAGGGATTAAGCGAGTGGAACAGTGAACCGCTTGACATGCTGATGTCATGAGTCTTGAGAGCGGCGCGCCTCCGGATATAGAGATGACGTGGAGACGACATGACCAGGGAATGATAACAGCTATTTGCCTTCTTTGGGAAGTGTGCGCATCCCGAGACATGCATTTAATGGACCATCATTATTCTTCCTCAACAGCACGCGATATATAATAAGACATGATTTATCACAATTTGAGAGTTCTAAGAGTCCGGAGGAATGAATTAACAATCATCCGGAGTATACGATATCCGAAATAAGATCATCCGGATGAAAAGTAGACCGTGTCCGGAGAAACAAAGTGTAGTAAAAGAGAAGTAGATTCCTTTGTTGTCGCAAAGTCGAAGAGAAGAGAAGTACCACAACACTTCAAATCTGAGACTATAGACAAGATATATCGATAAAGGTGCAAAGAGAATTTGAACCTGTAGCTTCACGAAACTAAACTAAAATAACAGGAAGCTATACAGGAAGGAATTAGTACAGATATGAACAAATAGTCAATTGAAGAGCAACATAATCCGAACTAATGAGGAATAGAACTTAATGCATTGAAAATGAATGTAATAGACACATACAAACAAAAGAATGATCAGTGTTACTGAATCAAGGCATATGTCAGATAATAAACACACAAGTTCAAATTGGTCAACATAGCGAAACCTTCCTCCTGAACGATGTAGCTAAGATAATTAAAAATCATATGATTTGTCCAACTTAGGATTCATGAGTGAAATTGGATAAATGAACACATGTCAAAAGCAAGCAAATGATTAACCGATTAAAATGCACGGTTGAAGGAACAAAAACATCCTTACATGCCACAATTCTGATTCAATAATGCATGTCCAATTAAATCAGGAAGTGAAAGTTTAGAGGAAAGAGCATCCGAGACATATTAGAGGATTATTACAAAGGTTGCTCCCCCTTAGATCATGCGATCCTCTCAGTGATAGACTCCCCCTCAGATAGACAGCCAGGAAAGAGATCACGAGACATATACGGGGGGTATTACTTGGATAATAAATAAAGCATTTTCTCCCCCGTAGATCATGCAATCCTGTCGTTGAAAGCTTTTAGACCTACTTAACAACTCTTTAACACTCTGTTTACAAGTACACACACGCTAGCCTCTATGATCTCTATGAGCTTTTAGTACATACACTAAACTGTGTTCTTTTCACTTATACGCTCTCTTTTTTTCTATAAATATACAAGTGTTGCTATTTATAGTGACATCCACAAGAGACAACTATGGAACTTGTTGTTCCGGATATTGTGCCTATTTACTGTTTCTCGGAAATCTCTCTGCATTAATTGCTGCGGATGTGGTCTTCAAGATCTTGGGTTTGCAACGCATAAGAGTCTTTGTAAGTTCCCAAGTGTAGTTAAAGTTGTGTCCATATATTCGGATGATCCACGTGTAAGGTGCTTTAGATTTTCAACAAGTTTGTCTTACATCGGGAAGTAGCGAGCTGATGACTTTGTGTAAGACCCGCAAAAATTTAAGCTCTTCCTTAAATAGTAATAATAATAATGTCATTACTAAAAATAGTTAGAAAGAATATTTTAGATATTATCACAATAAAAATAAGTACCCAATATAGTCATTTAAGTAGCATGTGACTAGTAAGTAGCCGTTAGAATAGTAACTAACCATTGGAATAAGTAACTAACCGTTATGAATAGTATCCGTTTGAATTGTTATAAATAGGTACGAGTATGTAATAATGTTTTATAATATTATAGGTTTATAAAGTAAGAAATCATGGAATATAATGTTATCCTACTTTATTGTTTATTGATTACGCAATTATATTATTTTATCCGCGTTAATATTAAATACGTTATAAAACAAAAAAAATTCTTATACGTCATAAAAAGTTTAGATGCTATATATTATGTCATTTAGTTTCTTAAACCAAATTACTATGGGTAAGTAAGTATTACAAGCCTTAACTTTACCAAAAGTATAAAACATAGGTAAGGCCCAAAAATTTGAATGAGGCAGATTCTGGAGATCCAATTCAAAAATTCATAACTTGAGTTATACAGATCCAATTGACATGAAACCAAAGCCCATTTGTTCATTTATGACTTATCTAAAACATGTAGAAATTTCAGAATTTAATATGAAGCCAATCAATTCCAAAAGTTAAAATACTACACATAGGTTCAGTATGAACGGATAAACATTTAGTATGACTTCAAAATTCAATAACTTTTGTTATACATATATAGAAATTATAAAATTGATACCCATTTGTAGATATTTGAGTTAGTAATGCAATACAATTGGCTGTTTGTCAAAAACTACAAAATTAAAAAAGTTATAATTGAATTAGTAGGGAGTACACCAATGTGGACTTTTGATGCCAAAGGAACCTTCTAGGTTTAAAAGTCTTAAAACATTTTTAAATAGTAGGAGGAGATAACCACGTTTTTAATAAGATATAATATGAAGAAAATAAAGTATTATATATATTTTAAATAATTTAATTTAATGCCAAAGTCAAATTCGTACACTATTTTTCACACTATTACACCTACCACCTTACCTATAAATAGCATGCCTCACTTCCCTTCTCAAGCACTCTTTCCATTCAAATAAGCCACAAAACTCTCATTCAAATACTCTCCAAAAAGTTCTATTAACACCCCAATAGTCCTCCAAGCCTTCTCTTCTCTCAATCTTCCTCTCACCCGTTGGAAGTTCCAAAAGGTAAATATTTCAAGCATATATTAATCATGTTCTTGGAAGGCTAATCCTCCTCATACATATATATATTATGGATGGCCTTGCCCCTCAATATATATATGTATATTTATTAAATAATATATATATGTGTATATGTATTATTATTATTCCATGGAAGGCTAAGCCTCCTCATACATATATATATTATGGATGGTTTTGCCCCTCAATATATATATGTATATGATACGTATATGTGTATATATAGATTATTATTATTCCATGGAAGACTAAGTCTCCTCATACATATATATATTATGGATGGCTTTGCCCCTCAATATATATATGTATATTATATAGTATATACGTATATTATATATGTATATGTATACGTATAGATTATTATTATTATCATGAAAAGTTTTTCCACCATAATATACTTATATATGTCTCTCAATATATTACTTATGAATATACTATTATTATTAAAACTAAAATATTAACTTTTAAATTTTGTTTCAAGGTTTATAAACGCGGAAGATAAAAAGATTGTAAGGATCCACTCTCCCTTTCCTTACCACGATCTCCGACGTGGAAATTCATTTCCTATTTCTTCTCTATATTTCTATCTCGATATTTAATAATTAACTTTCTTTGACACTTCTTGGAAAGTTGGTAATCTAATTTATTGAATGGTGAATAACCCTTTTACTTATCGGGGCTATTATTGTAAGACCATCCTTTACGTTGAAATTTACCATTGATGTGGTTGTTTGAAATTTTGTGAAGATATGTTTTATGTTTGGCAATATGTTTATGGGTGGTTCCAAGAAAGACCTCCAATGCATTGGGTAAAGAACATCACTGGAGAGTGTCAATCCAGTTGATAACAGGTTATGCATGACATCTAGGTGGTGAACCTAGATGAGTAGATATTCTTATTCTTTCATGAGTTAATTATTCTTCATATATTATTCGTTACTTTTAACCTTACTGGGCTATTTGAGCTCATTTCCGTTCATGTTTTCTTCCAACCCCAGGGAACTAGGAGAAAGCAAGGATACTAGGATAATGGTGTCCAGAATGCTTGGAATAAAATCATAAGAAGATTATGCATGTAGTATTTATATGTCATGTAAACTATAATGGGTTATCAACACCTAGTCTCTAAACGCTAAACCTTAAAGATCTTGTGATGAGTCTTGATGTAATAAATAAACCATCGAATTTATGTTGAGTAATAGATTACTATTCATATAATTGTAATATCTTATTTGTCCAACGCACCCGGTCTGGAAGTCCAGATTTGGGGGTGTTACACTTTGAATATGAAGAAATAAGTTGAAGTAGCGTCTTCTTAAATCCGGTGTAAAGTTCCTTACTCCGTGCTAAACTAAGCTCTGATCCTTACTCCGTAATACTAATTGCTTACTCCGTATCAATTTGGTACTGGAATCATTATTCCGTGTAAGCGCTTCCTTACTCCGTATGAAAGAGAAGGTCGGAGTGCTTACTCCGCATCAGCACTTCCTTACTCCGTATTTAGTTTCCTTACTCCACATGAGTTAAAGGAACGGATGACTTACTCCATATCAGCACATCCTTACTCCGCATGAGTGAGTGATTCAGATTCTTTACTCCGCATCTAGTTTCCTTACTCCGTGCGAATAAAGACTCAAGTCCTTATTCCGTAGAAGTGCTTCCTTAATCTGCATCTATGAAAGACTCAGATTTCTTACTCTGTGTCTTCTTTACTTTAGTCCGGTTGAGTGGAAGACTTATCTTTTTAACTCCGTGTTGACTCTTTTACTCCGTGCGACTTTGTAGACTAAGATTCTTACTCCGCATCTTTCTTAGTCCGTAGCTTTTAGGTTCTTAGTCTGCACGAATGACCCTTATTCCCTATGAGGCATAGACTTGGTTATATACCAAGTGTTTAACGACACTCATTCTCACCTGGATCAGAATTATGTATCATGTCATTAGCTTTGCTCACACGAGTGTAGATCTGGATGAAGGTCATATCTTCTACAATGATTTAAGATAAAACAACAAAGGTTTCAAATCAAATTACATAGGGCTTTATTAGCATTATCCAAATTTTGGGCTTGATCCAACAGTCCGGTTCAAGGCCCAAGCCCAATCTCCAGTTTTGTTCTTGCCAGTGCCACACAGGCACCCTGAAAGGCCTCATGCCAGGAGAGGTCTCCACGTCCTCTTAAGAGGCACACTTCGTTTCCTCCCCAACCGATGTGGGACTTACAAAGTCCTCAGACTCTACACACCCCCCTAGTTCAGGTTTGGCCTGGGTTTGTGTGCTGACCGCTTCAGGGTGCTGCCCTTGTTGATGTGGTCTGTTTTCCTAATTTGTCCTTTGGGCTTCATAATTTGGTTTAGGGTGGAGCTATTGGGCTTAGCTTGCTGGAATTGTAGCTTAGACTGGAACTCACTATTTTGTTTAGGATGTTGGGTGTGCCATATATGACATTATAAATTGTTTGAGTTAGGGATATTTGGGGTTTGGATGCCATTTATGTTCTAAATTTAGTTTATGATTACTTCAAATTTTATGTAGGTTTAAAAAAATTAGGTTTAATAACAAAAACATAATATATATATATATATATATATATATACATGGGCCATTTTTTAGAAACTTACCTGGTGTATTTAATTTCTTAGGATCGCCCTGATGATGATGGTGTGGCTGGTTGTGACCATGTACGTAGCGATTGCCCAGGCAAATTGTGTTTGAATTAGACATTAAGCAGTTAAAACTTTTTTTCTCTTTTCTTCCATAATTTTAAAAGCTTGTCCTAGCAAACTATGCTCCATAGTTTTTTAAATAGTTTTTTGTTCGTGGAAGAATAAATGATGGGTTGTGCTGAACCAAGTGGCGACACGGATATGACTAATCATCGCTAAGGTTGGGAACCAATTGGTCGCACCTAGCTGTAGCAACAAGGCTGAAAAAGCACGCGCAAAGCAAGTTGTAGGTGGCCAAAGAGTGTCGAGACTCGAGCGAATAACAAACGGCATGCACCTCCCGCGACAGGATCTAGTGGCCATGGAAGAGATGTGCATGTTGTAACGACGAGACAGAGGTGGTTGCAGCCTTAACACCTTTCCATTTATGGGTGTAAAATGGCCCAATCTGACCCGCGTTTTAAATGGGTTGGAGAGTACTTGGCTCGACCCAGTCCGCAGGGGTCCACAGGATGGCACGCATATTTAAAAAAAATATAAAATTGATCAACATAATTGAATTGAACCAATATTAGTTTCAAATTTGTTTTATAGTTGTTCATATATTAAGTGACGAGTATGTCAATATTCTGATATTCACATATACAATATTAAATAACTTTAATATAATATATGCAATCAAATATATATCAAGAAGTCTCATCATATTTTTTAAAACTATATTGTTTGAATAAAATATGAAATCTGATTACTTAATTAAAGTTTTATAATGTAATATATACATTAAAATGTTAAAACATTTAGGGATTAAAAACAAATAAAAACATAAAGTCTAAGGGCCAGCTCGTGTTCACACGGGCCAGACCTAAACGGGCCAATCCGTTTAGGTTTATGTTTTAAATGGATCGAGCCTTGATTGGCTCAATCTACTTTGGGCCCACAAGCCCGTAAGCCTGAGCCCATTTTACATGCCTATTTTCATTTCGCCAGAGGATTCAAAGTTGGGACCGTTCTTGAGTGGTGGTGTTGACGTCATGAGGCTTGGTCGCAACGACGATCAGGGAGGGATGATGGTGTTTCCTAGTGACAACACTGAGGAATTGGCGGAGGGAGGCGACAACTGCAAGAAGAAAACAAACGACCATGGTAAGGGAAATGAAGACTCCTCATATCATATAGGTTTATATAAAATCAATTAGAATTACATATATTATGCCACACATGACAACTTTATATGTTATCATGTCTAGATTGAAAGACTTAGGGCTATCACGGCTACTACCCTACTGTTTTATCTAATTTTATGGATTTAAACAACCTTTTGCTTCTACATATAAATATACACCACAATAGATTTCTTTAATCACTTTTCATACAATTAAATTAATTTTTATACTATTTTTATTTAATAAAATTTTTATAATTTAATATGAAATAAAAGTACAATTTATAGGAAATGTGAATGTGAAATATGAGAAAAAATTTTATGTGTAATTTAATAATTATATGGAGTGAACATTACTTGTAAATACATTAGAAAAAATTGTATAAATCCTATAGATAAAGTTAAATATAAGACTTTTGTTGTGGTACGATTTTATGACTTTTTATTTTTTTCCTTAAATAAAAAGAAACAGGATCTTATAGGAAATTTAATACCAGTGTTCTTACATATCTATTCTAGATTATAGGTTAATTTATCATGTGAATACGTATCAAGATTTGCAACTCAATCTCATTCAATATTTAATATTAATTATTTTTGTAAACAGCATGGCACAAACATCCTCAATTCCTCATGGTTTGGTGCGTGAAATATTACTAAAGCACATCCAATAGGCTCACAAGAGTTATAAATAAATTTAACTTTTCTATTCAAATAATTAAACAATAACGTTCAATACTAATTCTGCATGTATTGAAAAATTATCTGCATATTTGGCTAAACTGGGGTTTTTTTTTGTTTGGTGTGGTTTTGGTTTAAAATACATTTTCCAAATTTATTATTATTCTTATTTTAGCAATTCATTTTTATGGCATTATTTTAATTTTTTTTACCTTAACAATTTGTATTGAAATAAATGAAGCTATCGTAGAAAGTTTATAGTGCCATATCAACCTAAGTTTGTCGATGTATATTAGTTTCATGGATATGACCTCATTAAAATAAGTAATAATATCTAATAGATGATTCGTGATATGAATTTCCACATTCATGCGGCTATCCATAATAGCTTTTACAATATCAAATTGCACACGAATTAATATTTCCCCAAAACATGAAGCGATACCTTTGTTGGGAATCATACGATTTGGTGAAGCTGCCAGGAATCTCTAAGTCTGGAGACTCGTAGATCCGAAGGTATAAGGGTCGAAAAGTTGAAGTTCGAATAAAGGAAAACTGTCACTGCGTATAAGGGCAAAAGACTCGAAGAGTCACAGCTGAAAAGTGACAAAATAACCAGCGACTCGAAGACCCGAAGATTGTAGAAACTGAAGAATCCCCAAAGATGCCTTAACAATTGACAAGAGACTCAGAGACTCGAAGGGTCGAAGAGTTGAAGTCACACGTAGAGACTGTCATCTACCAAACTTTAGGAGACTTGTAGAATCGAAGGTCGAAGATTGAAGAGTCCAAGCCATTTAGAATACATTTTCAAAATTTATTATTATTTTTATTTTAGCAAATCATTTTTATGACATTCTTTTAAGTTTTTTTACCTTAACAATTTGTATTGAAATAAATGAAGTTATCATAGAAAGTTTATAATGCCATATCAACCTAAGTTTGTCGATGTATATTAGTTTCATGGATATTGACCTCATTAAAATAAGTAATAATATCTAATAGATGATTCGTGATATGAATTTCCACATTCATGCGGCTATCCATAATAGCTTTTACAATATCAAATTGCACACGAATTAATATTTCCCTAAACATGAAGCGATACCTTTGTTGGGAATCATACGATTTGGTGAAGCTGCCAGGAATCTCTAAGTCTGGAGACTCATAAATCCGAAGGTACAATGGTCGAAGAGTCGAAGTTTGAAGGAAAAAAAAATTGTCACTGCACATAAGGGCAAAAGACTCGTAGACTCAAAGAGTCACAGCTGAAAAGTGACAAAATAATCAACGACTCGAAGACCCAAAGATTGTAGAAACTGAAGAGTCCCCAAAGATGCATTAACAATTAACAGAACATAAATTAACACAAAGACTCGAAAGGGTCGAAGAGTTGAAGTCACATGTAGAGACTGTCAACTACCAAACTTTAGGAGACTCGTAGACTCGAAGGTCGAAGATTAAAGAGTCTAGGCCATTGAGCCACATGAATTGACAAATGAATTTGTAACTGAGACATGAAGGCTCTAAGAGTCGTAGAATCGGAAAATCAAAGAGTTGAAGACAGTTAATGTGAAGAAATTGTCAGTCCATAAATAAGATCAAGACTCATAGATTTGATAGGCAAAGAGTTGGAGCCGTAGAGTCGAAAACTCGAAGAGACAGAGATTCAATTTGCCATAACCTACCAACAACAGGCTAGGCATTAGACCCGCAGAGTCAAAGACCCGCATAGTCAAAGATTCACCATATACTCTCAGCCATCTGAAGCTAACTGAGTGACTCGAAGAAATAGAGTTGAAGACTCACAACTAAGACAATAGGCACCGGCTAAGGACACTTTTCCCTTGTGTCACTCGAATAGTCATAGCAAAGGGTCATAGACTCACTTAACAAAGAGTGAGCAACATGACTTAAGTCAACCTGCAATCTGCCACTGATCGGCAATTTGCAAGTATACATGTCATACCCTAGATTTTTGACCTGCAGAAACCGGTTAGTGAGGCCCCATGCCCGCACCTGAATAGACAAAGGGTTGGTGATAACAACGAGAAAAGGACCTTAGCACGGGTGCTGTCCCTAAACCATGACACACATATACAGAAATCTTATCTCAATCTACAATACAAACACACATACATACATGTTTCTCCCTTTAAAGGGTTACATCATATCATTACAATCCAATATAGTAAACATATAAACAAAGTTTCCACCTTTAGTATACCTCCTAGCTCCTGTAGGCACCTGAAACACACAAAAACAAATACAACAGAAGGGGTGAGCAATCACAGCTCAGTAGGGATCATGTCTCCCTGACCCATCCCAACTCATAAACTAGTATAGGCATGTGCTCATATAAGACTACAGATACATTACCAACTCATTCATGTACACACACATTCAGATGCAGAGAAAGCCTCCCAGGTTATAAACATTGCCTCTTAGGCACCATGTTGCCCCCCAGGCATAATATTGCCCCTCGGGCATAACATTGCCTCTCAGGCACAATATTACCTCTCAGGTACAGTATTACCTCGCAGGTACAGTAGCCTCTTAGGCTTCAAACAAATCTCACCTCTCAGGCCCTCAACAATAGCCTTCCAGACCCTTAACAGTAGCCTCGCAGGCCCAAATGACCACTATGTTGAAATACTAGAATAGGGTTAACGATTAACCGTAGCGGAAACGGATTTTAAAATTTTTATTCCAGCAGACAAACACCAAGATCTAAACATGAATCAATTAGTTTAATTTTGTAAAGAGCGAAAAGAAGAAACCAACCTGAAGATCGGTAATGCAAGAACCCTCTTCTTTTCCTTATAAGAACGAACTCACGATCTGCCTTTGATCATCCTCACAGCCTCCTGGATTCAATCATCAAATAACCTTCTTTGATATTCACCTTCTTAAAGAGTACAAGGTTGTGGCACCCTTGGATCAAAGAATAGGAATACCACATTTGCTAGGGTTGGCCGTCACCTGCCTCTCTATCTCTTGGTTGTCAACGATTGCACATGCACCCTTAACCTATGAGGCTATGCATCTATTTATAAACCTAGGGTTACCCATGTGCTATTACACATACGCCCTTTTAGTTAAATAATAATAATACATATTATTTAAACTCTTTAAATAATATAATTATTATGCAATAAAACTAATTAAATAAATATCTAATATTATTTATTCATCGAATAAATAAATAATATAATTATTCATTTAATCACATTAAATAGATAAAATATTTATTATTATTTATTTAATCTAATTAAATAAATAACTATGTAATATATATTTAACTCTTAAATATATATTGATACATGTTAATTAATTAACTCTTAAACATAACCAAAGAATTATCTAATATCGATCCAGTACTCCATACAATAATAAACGATGCTAGCAAGAGGGACCAAATGGACCCATTTAATCAAAGCTCCAATAAATAATATTGAATTAATTAATCTCATTAATTAATTAAATTATTATTTATTAGTATTAGTCCTAGCCACAATCAGGGACTAATTATTATTTATTAGTATTAGTCCTAGCCACAATCAGGGACTAAAACTGCACTCTAAAATTAAGTTGATATAATTATAAGAATCCACAATATAGGATTTGTCCATCGATATAACTGATTGACATGTGATATGATCCTATGCTATATATGATATTCATTATTAGAGACAGATATCAATAGATTCCGTTCAACCTCTCTAATTATATATTTATCCATGTGTTACCATTAATTCTCTAACGGGTGACCTATTCATGATCCAATCATGAATTAAGATTTATAATAAATTATATCTATTATAATTATAAGTGCTTGATTCACCCGAGAATCTCGAATTAAACAACATGGGAATATCATTACTCTTTATACAGCGAAGCAGTGGATTTCGTGCACCTGACTTTACGCTTCCACTATCTATAATATTATATCTCCAAGATATCGAGGTATTTGAAGCACTAAGCCTCTCACTCATTGATAAGTCAAAAAACATAAATTATAGAAATGAGTTAATCAAACGGTCTGGATTAAGATCAATCCATAAACCAGTCATCCAATAATAGAATATAAAGTTCTTCATACAATGCAACAGATATTAGTTGAAAAACTTATTCTATCATGGTTCTATTCAATATGCATGATTACATACTGGCACTATTATTTGTAAACTTTTTACAATGATCCTAGACTAGATCACTTCACTATGGAAATAGTCCGCACCACAATCTTATCAGAATAGAGCATCCCAAACTCCATTCACCGATTGTGAACCAATTTTATACTTAGTCTAATTAGTGGATCTATTGTATGTGTCTCACACATACCTAGTAATAGACTTTGATAAGTAATGGGATGTTATGATGCTCAGCCACATAAGAAAGCAAAATAATACAATCTAATAAATATTTAAACAAAATATATTTCAATTAATCAGAAATAATCTTTACATAATTAGGATTACACGTTGTTTTATATAGCACTATCCCAACAATCTCCCACTTGCATTAAAGCAACCGTGTCATATCCCGAATTCCCAACCTCTCAAGGTGTCCATCAAAAACTCTAGAAGGAAGAGTCCTTGTAAAAGGATCAGCTGGGTTGTCCTTTGATTTCGGTTTCTGTTAATATTTACTAACAATTCCCACCGCATAACAAATATCCGATCTCGTACATAACATAGCATACGTTAGACTACTAACTGCCAAAGCATATGATATCTTTCACAAGCTATCAATATCTGCTTGTGTCTTAGGAGACATTTCCTTAAACAACATAATTCCATTTTTCATGGGTTATTGACCCTTTTTTTGAATTTTGCATACAACACTTCTCAAGTATTTTATCTATGTACGAGGCTTAGGATAATACAATCATTTTGTTCTTCCTATCACGGTAAATACGGATTCCAAGAACATAGCTTGCTTCTCCCAAGTCTTTCATTTGGAATTGTTTAGTCAACCACTTTTTGACTGATTCAATGATACTATATCATTCCCAATGTTAAGAATATTATCAACATAAATAATAAGGAAGACCACTTTTTCATCCTTTATCTTGTTATAGACGCATGGCTCGTCTATGGTCTGCTTGAAATCAAATGATTTGACTACCTCGTCAAATCTAATGTTCCAAGACCTAGAGGCTTGCTTGAGTCCATAAATGGATCTTTGCAACTTGCATACTTTATATTGTTGTCATTTAGCAATGAATCCTTCAGGTTATATCATATAAATACTCTCCTCTAAACGACCATTCAAGAATGTCATTTTCACATCCATTTTCCAAATCTCATAATTGAGATGCTTAGCTATAGATAGAAGGATGCGAATATATTTAAGCATAGCCACCGGTGAGAAGGTTTCCTCATAATTGATGAAACTGGAACTGCACCAGAACTGCACTGCCTAATTGCTCGAGACACCCTGCTCGAGACTGCTCGAAACTATGCTTGACGCTACACTCTGTTCAAGAATCCTGCTCGAAGCTCTTTGCTCGATGCTCTACTCGACACTCTGCTCGAAGTTCTGCTCGAAGCTAGCCTCAAGTAGTTCCCTAGTTGCGAATTGTCGATTATGTCTTCCCGATTTCATCCCAAAACCCAATTATACCCGTTAAATATCCATTTTTAAGTACTAGTTCATCCCATAAATGACTTTCTAACTCATCCTAGCCATCTTAGGCTACTAAAACAACATCGATTCATACCAAAACAACATAAATCGAGTTTCTCAAACTCTAGCAAGCATAATCAATGACATAGGAGTGAGAAGAGCGAATCCTTACCTTGACTTTGGTCGCTTTGAGCTCCGAATTGTCAATTTCGCTTTCCCCCTACTCTTTCTCTCTATAGAAAGGCAAACACATATGAAAATTAAGAATTTGGGTTTTCACTGCCCTTTTTATACTCTCCCACATCTAATTCATTAAAATAATCAAAATTACCCTCACAGGGTCCCGACTCCAAATCAAGCCCAATTACTGTTAAAATGCTCCGTTTGACTAGTACATCACTGTACTGAGATTTGTTTTTCCAAATAACACCACGAATGCAAAGTCACCCAACCACACTATAAAAATCCCAAAATTACCCTTTCGGGGCTCTGACTCCAAATCGGGCCCACTCATAGTCAAAACACTCTCTTCGACGCATACATTATCGTATTGATATTCATATCCCTCGATGTGCACTCCATCACATGGTTAACTGCCAGAATCCCAAACACGGGTCATTACAAATACAATTCGTGATAAGTAATAAAGTGAATTTTTAAGTTCATATATCAAACCCAAGGGAAAGATAAAGGAATTTGAAATTTTAACTAGCTTATAAAGAGATTTTGATTGAAATAATGTCAAAATAAAATTGAATTTTAACAATTTGATTGAATGGATGTGATAGATGAATAAATGGTTTTTCAAATAGAAATAAGTTTAATTGATAAAGGTAATTGGAGTTAAGATTTCATTTGATGTATTTTTTCCTTGTGATCATGTTTAATACCCAAACTCTAATGCATGAATTAGCCTTTTTCAAGTGCCATAATTCGTGTGTACACCCTAACATGGGGGACGGGTGACCCATTAAGATTTGGGTTGTTTAGTCTAGAGCTAGCATCACACCCACTATTAACTTGATATTTAGGTCTTACGCTGGCTTTCACGAATTATGCAACCCTTAGTTTGATTAGCTTGCCTTTTCTAGTAATGATGCTTCATTTTTCAATCCTTCACATAAATACCTATGATGATAAAATGAATAGATCAAGTCAATTTTATATTTTATCCCAAGATATTCAATAAACACTCATAATGTGAAAAAGATTAAACTAAAATATTTTAAATTAATTTATTACATCAAACTCCATCCTAACCCAAATCAAATGTTTTTATGCTTTCATACTATAATTGAAAATAATAGAATTACAATACATAGAATAAGAATACTAAAAGGATTGTTTGCCTATCTTGACCAATAAATTCGAATATTGATCTTATTTTCCAAGCAGATTGCCTTCGAGCTCCAAGTGAAACCTAAAACCTTCTTCAATCTCACTTTCTCTACTCTAGATGATGATTGAAATATAGAAATAGAATGGTAGAAAATTAGATGATTATTGAATGCATTACAATGGCGGATCTGATGCCCTTTTATAGCCTACTCAGCCACATTTTGAAATTTTGAATTTGAATTTTTCATAACTCCTCCATAACTCCTAAACTAAATAGCCTCTATTAAATCTCTTGTAACCCCCTTATTTTTGAATTTGAAAATGAGATTAAACATTCTCTTAAATCCAATAAAGTCTTCAGTCCAAATACATAGCACCCTTTTTGAATTTGAATTTCTTATATTAATTTCCGTTTGACTCGTGTCCTTTGATCAAATGACTTCGGTCCAGAAAAAATAAGTAAGCTGAAAAAATAAGGAGTCCATCGTCAAAGTTTGGGCTTTGGTTGGGTGAAAAGAGCTTCACTCGACCAGCATCTAGTGTCTTCTAATTTCATCCGACCATAAGAAAGTTTTGTTCTATGATGTTTGAAGAATTTGAATATACAAAATAAGCTTCACCTGATCACCTCCAAATGACTTCGGATTTTACCCGACTAGAAGGAGAATATCTTCATTGAAGCTCTAGGAATCAATCCCTAAAATATGGGTTTCACTCGACCTTCACCCGACCAATTGAAAGTTGGTCGTCGTGATTTTTTTATCTTTGGGATACCTTCTTCCTTATATTATTCTAGTGAATGCCTCCTTGATTTTTGGATTCCTGTCAAAATATAGCAAAAATACCACAAAACTACAAGAAATCCTCTTTTTTGGGTTAGAGCATGAAAATATAAGAATGTAACTCATTTGGGCATTAAAAAAAGCAAAAGAGTATAGAAATATACCTAAAATGGCCCTAAAATAGGGATATAAATCCACCTGATCAGCCACCCTCGAAGACTCGAAGATATAGAGTTAAAGATTCGTAGCTATTAATAGTCAGGAGCACTTTAAGAAACCACCAAGTGTCAAAGCAAAGAGTCACAGACTCGTAGAGTCGAAAACCATATCATAGGATGAATTATTAATAACCTGAAATATGTTATGCACGAAGACTCGAAGATAACCAAAGTCGAAGACTCGCATAATCTAATGTTGTTGAGGAATACAGAACACAAGATAAAGCATTCCGATATTTATTAAAGAAATAACTTTTGTAGAAAACACACACAAGAGTTCCAACACTAGAGAGAGAAAGTGTGAGAGAATTCTTCCAAGTGTTGTGCATTGTGACGAACTAAGAACAATAATACTTTTGAACAATTGATCATACACTTCTTGTTCACTAAGATCCATCACAACTATCATGTTTATTCTCTTCGTTGTTCATTCATGATCAACATCTATTTTAGAACATTCCAAACGGAGTTACTTCTTCCATATTGACATCCATATGAATATTACTTCCAATTCCGAGATCTATCACATCTAGAGCATTTACTCTCATTTCATATCTGTTCGATAGTCCATAAACACTCATACACTTTATTGTTATCCTCTCCATTAATATCATAGCATAGTTATCTCTTGTTAACTTACTCTAGCCAGTAGTCACAAGCTTCCGCAAGAAGAGTCTATTCACCCCCCCTCTAAACACACGTTGGGACCTATAACTTTGATTTACTAGTGAATATGTAGAGATTTACTAATCGAGATCTATTAGTTTATTTAGTAAATATTTAAATAAAATATATTTCAGTTAGTCATAAATAGTTTTTACATAAATATGGTGACACACTGCTTTGTATAGTACTATCCTGACAGACTTTAGTTTATAACACTTCGAGATGAACCCTTAATTTGAGATATCAAACAAATACACTAAACTTTTCAAAATAAGGTAGTCCTTTAAGATATACTGCTTCAGTTTATTAAACTAGTTTGATTCAAACATGGTAAGCTCTGAGATTTAGAGGGCCCAAGGCAATGATTAAAATGGGGCCCTAACAAAGTGAGCCATCAGAGAAATGTCCATTGGAAACCAGCAGCGGCGAGCCGACACTGTATGGATATCAACGGTCATTCCTTGAGTTGGTGGCTGGCTGGCTGGGATGTCGGGTATCAGCGTCAATGCATGTGATAATGGGCTCAAGGCGTCTAATCTGATAGCGATGGTGATGGAATGTAGGTTACGTGCATATTAGCATGACATTAAGTTATGCATGTGTACTTATATATTTATAAATATGCATAAGCACATTTAATAAAAAATGTTAGAAATAATGATGTAGGCCCTCAAGTTGGACACATGACAAATATATTTTTCCGTTTTTGAATGTCAAAATGTTATTTGTCATGAAGTGAGATGAAACTCCAAGACCCGTGAATATTAAACTTGTTACTTTTGTTAGTAACATCTACCATAAAGAACATGTGGAGAAAACACTTGAATCGAGCTCACCAAGGTCCTCCACATCATAGACCCTATCCCTACATCTGTTGCAGTGTCATCTCTTATTGGTCGGGCCTGTATAAAGCCTGTATAGGGAGCAAACGGAAAAAATACAGGATAAACGCTAAAAATGGAGCCCCGTTTTGGGCTAAATTTTAGGGGCCCAATGCAGGTACCTTAGTTGCCTGCCCTCAGGGCTGACACCGGATTCAAGATAACCAATACAACACTTTGAAATATCAAAGTGCTCTGAGATAGTGAAGTCTTCTGTGGTTTTAAATTGAATCAATATAGCTTCTAATATAATGAACTGTGCTATACTTAAGTATAATGAATTGATCTCAAACCAACAAAGCAAATACTAAAGCTGAGTGACTTGTGTAAACTATCAAACTCCATATACGAGTTCAGTTAACAAAGATCACCATACAATGTTATATGAGAATACAGGATCATTTCTTCTCACGCTCCTCGCATAGCTTGCCAACCACTAACTATTGTTGCCAATAATTATAACTTAATTAATATATATATGAACAAGCATGCTATTAATTTCCTTGCATATTATAGAAAAAAAAGAGAAAGGAAAAGATATAGTAATTTAACTAAAAAATGTAGACTTAATGGATTTTAATAAAAAAATGATTTCACATGCTCAAGCACATTGACTCATTTTCTTACAATTTAGATTTTTTTAAAAGGCATAATTAGACGTGCATTTAGTTAATTAATAGTTGACTATAATTGCTTAGATCAAAAGTAATTGTGACAATTGTTTATCCTAATTTCGTTCTCTAATTAGAAAATCTAATACATGAAATTTATTTATTTTAAGCCTTTGATGCAAAGGACTTGATGGGAATGGTGATAGCTTCACTCATTATCATATTTTGAGAAAAAAAAATTACCTATTAAAGTATGTCATTGGTCCTACATTACAATATATTTGCAAATCAAATTAAAATAAGTAAAAACATCTCATTTCTATGATATGTATCAAAATTGAGTATTATAAAGGTTTGTATGTTTTTACGCGTGTATCTAACTTTTGAACCCATATCTAAAATCACTGGCCTTTCATTTTAATCACATTTGGTAGTAGGTGATCAATCACATATTCACATCCTTTGATGACTAGTGGTGACTTTGAGTTTATTCTATTTCATTTCTTTTATCATATTATGTTTAGTTAGAGTCTGTCGCAATGTTAGCTAAATAACCACTAAGTGAACATGAATAATGATAAATAATATCATTTTTATAGGTCTATTCACTATCACTAGTTTCTCATTTTCTGAAGGTATAAATAAAGTCTGTATGAATATAATTTGCCTATTTTTTAATATGAATCATTGCTCCCCTTATCCACCCACCACGGGCAAGGGTAACTTGAAAGTTTTTTTTTTGTTTTTTTTTTTTCAAATTTCAACATGTATAATTAATTATTATTTATATGTAATGAAAATATTTATCATGTTATTTTTATAAAATATACTAATATGTTAATAAAGTAATAATTCTATGATTATATAACCTTTATTAATAAATTTTAATCGATAAATTTATAAACTATGTTACATTTTTATAATATTGTAATTTGTAAATTAAGTACAAAACATAACAATATTAGCAAAAACAATTTAATAATAAAAAATAACCATATAATATTATTAACAATATTTAATTTATAAATACACAAATCATATTATATTATTATAACATAGTTATTTATAATTTTAGAAAATTATTTATTTTGATTTTTTAAATAGTTAACAAAATAAACCAAATGTTGATTTATATTTAAATTAAAATAATTTAAATATATTATAGCTACGATATAAAAATATTATCAGTAGTTAATATATTATGGTTATATATTATTTTATATAACTGACATGATGAATAATACAACATTTAATATATTAGAATTTATAATTATAACAATAAACTATGGTTATATATTATTTTATATCAATAATATTATTTAAAATAGTATTTTCAAGTTTTAGATATATGTATCATTATTCATTATTAAATTGAAAGAAAAAAACCCTTTGGCACCCATGAATTGAATACATATATACAAATGAATAAGAATGGATACAAATATTAGGACATGTTTGTTTTATCTATTTATATTTATATTTTTAAAATGTGATTATTACTTTTAAATGAGAGAAATAGAAAATAATTAAAAATTATTTTTAAATTAAATAATGAGTTAGAACAACCGCAAGAGGTTCTCTATTATCCGTAAATAGAGATCCAAATGCTAAAAACAAACTTCAACAAGCTCTTCATCACACTCTTTAGATCTAAAAATTGATATAGTAATTCTTTAAAAAATGAAGAGTCAATATTTACTCTCAACATTATATCACATTATTTCTTACTTCTCTTTTATCTCTTTTATTTCCTTTCTCCTTTCTTCTCTCTTCTCTCTTAATATTAATAAAAATAATATTAATTTGAAGAGTATTATTGGAGTGCAAGTAAAAAAATAAATATTTATATATGAAAAAATATTTAAATATATAGATAATTTGAAGAGTATAACTGTAGTTGTTTTAAGTGAGTACCTGTAGGATTCTTTTTGGACCGATAATAATTTATAGTATGAACGACTTTTATTGGACCAGGCCTTGCTTGCATATTCGGGCCTCGGCCCATCCCAGTTACCCTCTTTTAGGTCGAAACCGCAAAAGCGGGCAATATCTCTCTCTCTATATATATATACACACACCTACCGTCGTCTGCGTTGCCGCTATCGCCGCCTCTGGGATTCTTTGGCGATCCACAATTCTTAGGAGCAGAGAAAAGTTGAGCTGCTCAACATGGTAAGAGGTGTTTCGTTTCGTTCGGCTTTGATCTTGTTTATGGTGGTGTTCTTATGCAATATGCTCAGATGTGCAAACAATTGTCGGTTGTTCGATAATATTGTCGCTGCGCTTTGCTTATGTCGGAGACTGACAGCATTTTTCTTTTTCACGTTGGTTGGCGCTTCCCAGTTTGTTGGAATTCGAGATGCATAGCATTTAATGATTTCTTTTTTCGTTGTCGTATGATCTGTTCAGTTCCTATGAATTCCGTGAGAAATATCTCATGGAATTGTTTGTGGAAACAATGTGTTAAGGGCAGCCTGTGCTTGTTGCCCCGATGACCATTGCGACAATCCTTTACACACATACATAACTGTATGAATATAAAGGTGCTTGTTTATTTTTCATTAAGATTAAACATTCGAGTCATATTATTTCAACCATAAATCAGCGGTTGATAGTGAACTCAATTTACTATAAATGAAGCTTCTAAGACCTCTTTAAATTGACCCAGGCATCCTATCTGGGTGTTTTTTTTTTTTTGTATTTTAAAATGATTTTAAATAAATTATCTGCACTAAAGCATGATAGACATAACATTCCGATAGCACACGATAAATATGACATAAATTGATCGGAAATGTAACAAATCAATGTATATTTTAAAAATGGGAAAAGACAAAAGTTGAATTAAAGTGCATAATTGACACAACATTGAACAAATATATGGTAAATATAAGTCTCAATGACCCACGAGAAGCTACTCATCATCAATCACCTTCACCCTCCATCTCAAGGACTCGTTCTTTATTTGAATCTTCACACTCAATGTCTCCTTCATAGTTTGCAAATATTGTTTAGGAAAAAACTTCTTTGAGTGATAGATGGGGCTCTGCATAAGCGTTCAATCCCAGCCTAGGTAATCAGAACTTCAAAAATCATTCTAAGGGTGTTTTTTCACAAAGCAGTCTGGGTAGGGCCTGATTCCATCCCCTGGGCACTTTTTTGAACCTTGCTATAAATATTTACAAGTTTAGCGAAGCGTTTTTATTTTGGAACTTCTTCTGATGTCCTTTTTTTGACTGTGTTATTATTTTGCAGGCCCCAAAGAGAGGAGTTAGGGTTCCAGCAGCCTCAGTGAAGAAGAAAACGGTAATACTATTTGTGCTCTCATATGATTTTATTCTTTGAGTTGTTCCATATTGGAATTGACCCGCTTTCAGTTAATCTTATAAATTTAAATATTTATCTTCATGAATTTTAAAATTTATAATATTTATCTTGTTTTCTAATATTTGTATCTATGTGGTTTTTTGGGGCACAGGATAAAGTTGTGAATCCTTTATTTGAAAAACGCACAAAGCAATTTGGAATTGGTGGGGCCTTGCCTCCTAAGAAAGATTTGCATCGGTTTGTTAAGTGGCCAAAGGTCGTTCAAATTCAAAGGAAAAGAAGAATCCTGAAGCAACGGTTGAAGGTCCCACCAGCACTGAATCAGTTTACCAAGACGTTGGACAGGAATCTTGGTATGGTCTGGCTGTTGTAATATGTATTGCTCGAATATCATGTTATGCTTATATGCTTGTTTTATCTTGTGTCAAAATCAAGCAAATGTCCTTTTTCTTTCTGATATTTGTTTTTGCCAACATCCTATTTTCTTTCATTTAAATAAATCCTATTTCTTATTTTGTTCCACACACCACTGCTTTCCTTTAAAATGCAATTCCAACGTTTTTTTTAAATCCTCTTTGGAAAGCGCAGCAACGTTTTTGATCTAAGGCTATGTTGGAAAGTAGTCTTGAACTTTTGATCTGGTATTGCACTTCAAATTGTTATGGTTTATACCATATCCATATATACACCTTATGGTTACATCACTATCCCTACTGTTGCAAATTGTCAATCTTGTGCAACTTCATGATTTTGTTCGTACGTTGTTCCCTCTTTCAATATGCGTCTCTTTGGTGCCTGCAAGCATATTTTCCTTTTTTGTTCTGTATATTGATTTTAGTCGCATATCCTTTTCTCTAATCTTGTTTGGTTGGTTGACTTGGAATTTGTTTCTTTGGCCAGTCCTTTCTACATTGTGTACTTTATTCCCGTTGTTGAACTATAATTTTTTGCCATATTCTCTGCAGGTTAGATTTGGAATTTAATACTCTTCTCATTTTAGCATGCACTGTTTCTTTATACGGGAAGCTATATTCTTTTTTGCCTCAAATTTATTTAGGTGTATTTCTTAGCCATTTAATAATTTTGTTTCTTGGCTGCTGTCTACTTTTTTGCAGCAACAACCCTCTTCAAGATGCTTCTCAAGTACAGGCCAGAGGACAAAGCAGAAAAGAAGGAGCGGCTCCTGAAAAGGGCTCAGGCTGAAGCTGAAGGGAAAACTATTGAGGTCAAGAAGCCCATTGTTGTGAAGTATGGACTCAATCATGTTACTTACCTTATCGAGCAGGTTATACAACTATTTCATCTTTGTTTTTCATTCCTTGAAACTTAAAACGTGAAACCCTCCGAGAAGAAAATAACAGCAATTCTTGCTTGCAGAGCAAGGCACAATTGGTAATCATTGCCCATGATGTCGATCCGATTGAGCTAGTAGTATGGCTGCCCGCCTTGTGCAGGAAGATGGAGATCCCATACTGCATTGTAAAGGGAAAATCGCGCCTGGGTTCGGTAATATATACATATATTTGATTATAGTTACGAGATTCATCAGTCCTGTTCAGTAACTTAGTCTGACTCAATCTCCTTGCATGATTTTATGCCTAGATCGTTCACAAGAAAACAGCTGCTGCTTTGTGCTTGACCACGGTTAAGAACGAAGATAAGTTGGAGTTTAGCAAAATATTGGAGGCTATCAAGGTAATATTAAATCACATTTTTACCCATAATCTTTTCTCTTATGCAGACCCTTATTAAGGTGCGTTCATGGTTGTTTTAGTCTGATATGGCTCCCATTCGTATTTCAGGCTAATTTTAATGACAAGTTCGATGAGAACCGGAAGAAGTGGGGAGGCGGTATCATGGGCTCCAAATCTCAGGCCAAAACCAAGGCAAAAGAGAGGGTGCTAGCAAAGGAAGCCGCACAGAGAATGTCTTAAGCATTATTGTGTTGTCTTTTACCCCCTTGAATAACGATTTTCATTTTTTGATGTTAATTTTTGTCGAGATAGTTTTTTTAGTTATTGAAAACCAGACATCCTAATTGGCCACAACTGGCTGCAACGGTGTTCCAGATACTCTGATTGAGCATACGGTGTCCTTGACCTACAGTTTATCCAACAGGAATTGGGTTGATTTCAATACATCAGAAGGCTATTGTTTGGAGCGATTATTGCTCATACCCTGGTCTTGTATAAGGAACGTTGTGTGCGTCATTGTAGTGGCCAGTGGT
The DNA here is from genome assembly GCA_023512835.1 of Taxillus chinensis. NCBI lineage: Eukaryota > Viridiplantae > Streptophyta > Magnoliopsida > Santalales > Loranthaceae > Taxillus > Taxillus chinensis. The sequence goes on along the minus strand of CM042087.1, from coordinate 54,086,159 downwards.
TAGTAGAATTCGGGATGAACAAAATCAACGGTGGCTTGTGCTGGCCTAGTCAATGACTTGATTGCTTAGCCATTTCCTCAAAGGATTATGATGTTTGGGTATAAAGTTGATTTTGGAACTTAATAAAGTTCGTTAGACCACATGATTGCAATTCCCGACTAATGTAAAAATGCTCACAAAATAACCGCAATGTTTAGTAATTCCAGTTGAATTTTGCTGCAAGGATTTCATCCACTCGTTCTTCCTTAAACAACTGCAATGTCTTGCAGCCGTTTCATGGTGATCGACGTTGGAAGAGAAAAAACACTATCGATTAACGCTAAAATAACTTCACGAGGTGTCTTTGTCTCCGTTGGGAGGAACACTATCCATCAACATAAAAAGATTGACTGAAAGCGCACCGTGAGGTGATGGAAAACATGATGCGCGGCGGTGGACCAGAAGGCTTCAAACTGCAGCGGCGGCCCGTGCGACGAGCTCAGATGGAGTAGGAAGCCTTAGCAGTACTATGTAGTCAATGAAGAAACCCTTTGTAGAATTTTTCATTTTCATTGACAGTTGAAAGAGAAGACAACAAAGCAAAATACATGGTGTTCCCCTGTGCCACCAAAACGTTCGTTGTGATCTGGGAACTCTAGACCCTGTTGACTGATTTTATTTATGGTGCCAAACCAACCAGAGCGGAACCCCAACCTGCACTCACCAGTAAAACCAGGACCCCCTTCCACCCCCTGAATCGCCGTTAGCGATAGCAGCGGACGGCACCGCTAATGGTGTACTTCTTCTACCAGAATGCCAAGAGCATGCTTGCTGCCAACAAAACATAGAGAGGCAACACTTAGGATCTTCGCCTAAACCAGTGCAGGTACCACTTAGAGACCTGCACAGCAGCGGTCGCAGGAATTTGATAGGGCTACAAGGGCATTCGCTACCTGCAGTGGTGGTGGTGTACATGTGTCGCAGCGCCGACAGTGGACGTCATCAGCCTAGCGTCGACTCCGCGTACTTCTCGTCGTGCGAGAAGATGGACGCGATACATTCAACTCATGCTAGGAGGGGGCGGCGGGAGGGACGTGCGGGCAGGTTTGCGGGAAGGATTGCACACGGATACACCTCCATTTTTCTGGTAGATCATTCGTCGTTGCTAAAGATGATGATTTGGTTTAGTGATGACTAGGTGAAACCTTCTTGGATGGGGGTGACGCCTTCTTTTGAGTAGAAAGGAATTGAAAGAGGCCGATTAGCTTGTCGTGAAAATCTGAGTTTTTCATAAATCAGCTTGTAGTATAATAATAGTAACATGTTACGAGTTTTTGTCCGTGCTACACTTGGTCATCCTAATAGATGTTTCGAGTAAGCTATACTGATCGGTGTACATGTAAACTAATTTTATCCTGTCTCAGCTCATCAGGAGAACGGCTTCAGTTCTCGATCAGTTTGTATAGGGATGACCAAGTCTCATCTTCTTCGTCAAGTCCTTGACTAGTGGCGTACTTCCCACATTTAACCGGATCAGTACGTCTGAACTTCAAAGGAGCTCCATCGATCTCTCGTATGAACTATCGTGGAGCCTTTCCTGTATGCAATAGCTATGCTTTCAGCCTTGTCCCTCAAGTAGTGCGTACCTGCGCCACTTGGGAAACGCCTGCCCGCACCATACTATTTGGGGTGTGACATCATTGGAAAGGCTCCTCGGTAATTCATGTGGGAGATTAATGGAGACCCTTCAACGTTAAGACATACCAACCCGGTTAAATGCGAGGTGTATGTCGCTAGTTAAGGACTTGACGAACAAGATGAGACATGATCATCCCTACACAAACTGGTCGAGAACTGGAGCCGTTCTTTTGATGAACCCAAGGCAGGGTGAAACCAGTTTACTTGTGCCCCGATCGGTATGGCTTACTCGGAGCATCCACCAGGGTGACTGGATGCCACAAGGATGCAATACCCTGACCCTGTAACAAAGTGGTATTAGAGAGGTTGCGGCCTGTATCTAGAAAGCTCGCTGAGCACTCTTGCAGCAGACATGCATGGTCCTTGATCTCAAGTTAGGAGGGAGCCCCTAAAAGATGGGGGTTAACCAGGTGAAGGCCTTGCATGCATTGCGTCCACCAAGTTGCCGATAGGCGTGCCAGGGTGGAGTACCTGAGGATGGGACAAAGTGGCATTGCGAGACTCGTAAGGAGCACTAGGGGTGTTAAACGGGTGGGTCGGGCTGGGTCGGGCCCGGGCCTAAACGGGCTCGAGCCCGTTTAGGCCCGCTTTTAAACGGACCAGGAATATCTGGCCCGGCCCAGCCCGCGTGCGGGGTGGGCTAGCTCGCAGGCCAGCCCGTTTAATATTTTATTTTTTTAAATATTTTTTTTACATAAAATATCTTATTTTTTCTAAAAACAAATAATAATTTTAGCTTTCATAGATCAAACACACCCTATAAATAACTATAAATATGATAAAACTTATAAAATATTAATAATATATGTAAATTTTTAATAAAATAAACTAAAAGAAGTCAAACAAATTTAAAATAAAAATAAAAATATCAGCCCGCGGGCCAGCCCGTGAACCCGCGGGATCACCTTGCTTTGGTTCGCAGCCCGCGGGCCAAAGCTTGTTTTGACCCGCGTATAAACGGGCCAAAATTTACAGGCCGGCCCGGCCCGTTTTACGGGCCAGCCCTGGCCTATTTAACACCCCTAAGGAACACACCTGTAATACCCCATATATGAAAATAGCATGATATAGCCCATATTTGGGGCTAAGGGTATCACCTTGTGGTAATGGCTCGAAATACAGTTATTTTGACTACAATTGGGCTCTATTTGGAGTCTAGTTCACCCAAGGGCATTATTGAAATTTCATGTGGTGAGTTAAAAGGGTAAAATAGTCAATTTGGTTGTTTGAAGATTTAAAATGTTAACATTTAATAGCAATATGAATTTTTATTAATGAATGACTTATGGTATTTTATAATTATTTAAAATGGGAGTTTTAGTATAATTAGAAAATCTAGTGTAAGAGGGTTTCTTAATTGCTAAGACATCAAAGTTAAAAAGAAATTGGACTCTTCAGCCATCTCTCTTTATATATAGAGAGGTCGCCTTTAAGTGAAGGCTATTGATTTTTTGAGTATTTGGAGACCTAGTCGTCTTCGTCAAGAGGAGAGAGAAAGAGAAGTCAAAGCTTGGTGTTTTATGGCATTGTTGGGTATAACCAATTCCTTCATGTTTAAGGTAGGTGATTCTACCTTTTCTTATCTTTTTAGGATTGAATGACAATTAGGGTTGATTGGATTGAGGATATAACTTAAAATGAACAAGTTTTGCGTTCAACTGTGATTGGGCTTAGAGTTGTGAAATTATTTAGAATAATTGTATTAAAACTTAGTAACTCATTATCTGTAAAACAGAACTTGATTGATAGAATGTTTTGAGGCTTAAAAACCCTACCTTTAGGCTTAGGGATTGAGTTAAGGTTTGAGAAGTGTTGGAATAATGCTATATAAAGTAATGTGTAATCCTAATTATGTAAAGACTATTTCTAATTAATTGAAATATTTTTTTGTTAAAACATTTATTAGATTATATTGTTGTGCTTTCTTGTGTGGCTATGCATCATAACATGCCGTTATTTATTAAAGTCTATTACTGAGTATGTGTTAGACACATATAATAGATTCACTAATTAGACTAAGTTTAAAATTGGTTCACAATCGGTGAATGGAGTTTCAGATGCTTTATTTTGATTAGATTGTGGTGCAGACTATTTCCATAGTGAGAGTGATCTAATTTAGGATCATTGTAAATAGTTTACAAATAGTAGCACCAGTATATATTTATACATATTAAACAGGTCTATGATAGAATAAAATTTTCAACTAATCTCCGTTGCATTGTATAAAGAATTTTATATTTTATCACTGGATGACTGATTTATGGATTGATCTTAATCCAGATCGTTTGATTAACTCATGCCTATAATTTATGTCTTTTGATTTATTAATGAGTAAGAGGCTTAGTGTTTCAAATACCTCAATATCTTGGAGATATAATATTATAGATAGTAAGAGCATCAAATCAGGTGCGTGCAATCCACTGCTTCGCTATACGAAGAGTAATGATATTCTCATGTTGTTTAATTCAGGATTCTTGGGTGAATCAAATGCTTGTAACTATACCGGATGTAGTTTATTATAAATCCTAATTCATGATTGGATCATGTATAGGTCGCCCATTGGAGAATTAATGGTAACACATGGATAAAGACATAATTAGAGAGGTTGAACGAATCATTTCATACCTGTCTCTAATTATTAATATCATAGTGGAGGATCATATCACACGACAATCAGTTATATCGATTGACAAATCCTTTGTTGTGGATTATTGTAATTATATTTGCTTAATTTTAGAGTATAGTTTTAGTCCCTGATCATGGCTCAGACTAAAGCTAATAAATATTGATTTAATTGATTAATGAGATTAATTAATTAAATATTATATATTAGAGCTTCGATTAAGTAAATCCATTTGGTCCCTCTTGCTAGTATCGTTTATTCTTGTATGGAGTACTGAATCATTGTGAGATAATTCTCTGGTTGTATTTAAGAGCTAATTATTTAACGTGTGTTAATATATATATATATATATATATATATATATATATATATATTTAAGAGTTAAATATATATTGTATGGTTATTTATTTAATTAGATTAAATAAATAATAATAAATATTTTTATCCATGAATAATTATATTATTTATTTATTTGATAAATAAATAGTATTAGATATTTATTTAATTAGTTTCGATGCACAATAATCATATTATTTAAAGAGTTCAAATAATTATGAATATTGTGTATTATTATTATTATTATTATTATTATTATTATTTAACTAAAGGACATATGGGTAATAGCACAGGGGTAACCCTAGGTTTATAAATAGATGTATAACCTCATAGGTTATTAAGTGTGTGTGTGTAACTGTTGATAGCTAAGAGAAAAAGAGAGACATGTGACAGCTAATCTTAGCAGAAGTTGCGTTTCTGTTCTTTGATCCAAGCGTACCACAACCCTATGCTCCTTGAGAAGGTGAATGTCACACCCCCAAATCCCGGAAGGACCGAAACCAAGAGTGTGACTTTCCTATGCCCACACCTGAAGGGTCAAGGGGTTGGTGACTAGCACCGATATGGACTATACGGCGGGTGTTGTCTGAGATATACATGTACAATCATACATCAGGGGTATTCCTGTATATTCTCACATGATATGAAGCTAAAGAAAAATAATTTATTAATAATAATTTTATGCTACAAACCAATATAACTTTTGCGGACCCTCGTCTGGATACTCAAATAATAAAACTAATTAAGTTATATAAAATCCATAAACCAAGTTATAACAAAATGTGAAATAAATGACAATTAACTTCAAACCAACCTCTAGCGAATGGGTCGATATTTGAAACATGTCAACAAAGTTGGGGTGAGCACAAATGCTAGTAGGTGATCTCCATCACCTCACCATCCTATAACATGAAATCTTAAGTCTACATGATCAGTGTGTGTTTGTGCCATTGTAGTGTCCTATTCTATCACAATAAGCTTACATTTAATCACAAAATATAACATCACCCTATTCTATCACAATAAGCCCACATTCAACCACAAAATATAACATCACACACATTACATTTCATTTATTAAGGGTACACACTGAATGATCCAACCATTGAGGGGATTCCCACATCCAACTCCAAGGATCCCAATCATTACCAGATACCCATATGTGGGACTTGCAGTGTCCCTGATGACAACTTGCCACAAATGAGACCTGAGTTAACCAGCTATATAGGGCACCTGCACCCTCTTGCCTGCCCTATGTGGGACCCACGGTTAACCCAACCAGCTTCACCACTAGAATTTCACATATAATTAAATAACAAAATCTTCTAATAGCCAGCATACAAAACAATAGCCTTACAAAACATTTATGTCACCAACCTAGTAATAACATACCACAAAAGATATATATATATATATATATATATATATATATATATATATATATATAAAATCAACTATTAATGTTAAGCAACATATAATATGTTTAATGTCAAAACAATATTATCAACCACTACAAATTAAAATTGTTCATGCCAAATTAATTAAGCTATATATATATATATATATATATATATATCATTTATACCTATTTGTGTCAAGTTAATATTTTAAATGCCAACTACGCCCATTATTTGGGCCACAAAAGGAGGGAGAGGGAACACAACCTCTTGGCCCAAGGAAGAAAAAAGCCGGCCCGAGTGCACTGCCAACTTGGCGTAAACAAAGACACAGGGGTGGTATAGAGCCGCCGCCCCCTTCCATTGGTTTGGCAGGGTTAAACCCTACCGCCAGCCAGGCTGTCAACTGACAACCTAGCGAAGGTTGTCTATTGAAAACCGTGGCTGATAGGCCCCAGCACAAGCCCCCCATAATAATAATAATATAGTAAATACATTAGTATAATAACCTTAATAATTCTAACAATAATAACTATAATGACAATAATAACAATAACAATAAAAAAAAACTCAAAATACTAAAATGTCCTCACGGGACCCCTGTTGGATCAAGCACAGAATTTGGATAATGCCAATAAAACCCTATGTAATTTGATCTGAGATCTTTTATGTCTCTTTAGTCATTGCAGAAGATATGTTATTAATCCGGAGATACACTCGTGAGAGCAAAGCTAAGGACAGGATACATAATCCTGATCCGGACAAAAGTGAGTGTCGTTAAACACTTGGTAAATAACCAAGTTTTCAATACATGCGGAATAAGGAACATTCATGCGGACTAAGTCAAAGTGATGCGGAGTAAGAATCCTGGTCCACAAGGTCGCACGAAGTAAAAGAAGATACGAAGTAAGACATCCGAGTCTTCCATACATGCAGAGTAAGGAATACTAATGCGGAATAAGGACTCAAGTCTTTATTTGCACGGACTAAGATCTTGAGCTCCACAAACCGCAGCAGTCAAGATAGAGAGATTACCGAGGAATAGTTAGTGCTGAACGCATTCCGGAACTACAAGTTCCAAGGTTGTCTCTTAGGAATGTTTGTATAAATATCCATACTTGTACATTTGTGTGGGCAAGAGAATGAGCCTGAATTAACCCTGTGTATGCACAAGAGCTTAAAGATATAATCTAGGCTAGTGTGTGAATCCTTTTGTAAACAGAGTGCAAGAGAGTCTTGCTTCTATTTTGTTGTAATTATCTCTTGATAATAAAACAAAATACTTCCACTATCTGGTTATCTTCCGCAGTGATTCTATCACTTAACTACATTAGTGTGGTGTCTTAAGAGATTAAAAAGAGTTTCGATAAGAGCCTATTCACCTCCCTCTAGGTTCCAAGGGACCATCAAGTGGTATCAGAGCAAGTCTATTTGTTCAAAAATAGAGATCCCACTCTTTTACTCTAAGTAATGGCCGAAGAAAGCAGTATGCTATTCAATACTCGCCTTAACTCCGGAGGTGCACAAGAGCCCATCCCAAATCGAAGCAGCAGTGAAAACGTTGACCCACCTCAACCTGCTGCTGCCGCCGCTCCTCAACCACGGAGTTCTGGTTTTACTCTGACGAAACCGCCCAAATTCACACCTGAGCTTTTCACCCAGTGGAAAGCTCGCATGAAGATGTTTATGGTATGCCATGATCATCTCATGTGGCCATGTCTTCATTAGGAGATTCCAATTCCGATGACTATCGGAGAACATGGAGTTAGGAGGCCAAAGATGGATGCCGAACTTACCAACGATGAAAGAGCCTGGCAGTGCGCTAGTTAAAAGGCTCTGGCTTATGTTACATCGTCTTTGGATTCCGAGGCTTTCACGGACGTCCAGGGCTGCACGTCGATAAAGGCTGCGGGATAAAGCGACAATCCTCTATGAGGGGAGTCAGTCCCAAATGCAAAATGTGATATGTGCTCTCAGACAGAATTTTGAGAGTTTCAATCACAAACCTGGCGAATCCATTGAAAGCATCTATTGGAGATTCGGCAAGCTCATTCTAGAGCTAAAAACTGTCAATGAGCACTACACTCAGTCTCAAATCAATGACAAGTTCTTTCGATCCTTGCCGGATCGCTACTACTCCAAGCAGCTCCAGATGCAAGTTGATAAAAACTGGCCATTTACTGCCCTTGAGGAAATATATGGAGAGCTTCGGACTCATGAGGTCAGATTTAGATACACTGACTGTGATGAGAAAATAGCTCGGAAAGAAAAGGGGTAGCTCTCAAAGCTACGGAATGCTCCAGTAATCATCAAGAGGATGATACGGATGAGTCAGAGAATTCTGACTCAGACGCAGAAGAGGAAATAGCTCTTCTTGTCAAATCCTTTGAACGATTCCTTTGGAAAAGTAGAAAAGGATTCAGAAGAGGCTCCTCATCATCCAGAAGGAAGGAACGATCGGAGTCGAGCTCCCAAGAATGCTTTAACTGTGGGAAACCCGGTCACTGGGCCAAGGAATGCGATTCCAAATCTAAGACCGCAGAGAAAAGTGACAAGGTCACTCCTCGACGTACCACCTCAGACAACAGCAAGAACAAGAGGAAGGCGTTCGTGACAAAGTACATCAGTGGCTCGGAAGAAGAGGAGGAATCCTCGGATGATGAGCCAACTCCTAAGCCGAACGTCGCCTCATGGCAAATCGAGGTACCTTCTATCTCTGAGCTCATGAGTAAATTAGAATCTCTTACCACTGTATGTGATCATGAAAAGAATGAGAGACTAATAATTACTCAAATGTACAAAGATATGGAAAGTCAGAATAAACGTCTTGAATTTACTATTACTAGACTCGAAAAGGACATCGCTGACGTCAGAGGAAAAGAAACTTGGTATCACGATCTAAGAGCTGAAAATCATCTGTTAAATACCAATCTTTCAGGCCTAAAAGTTATAGTGAAAAGACTCGAAAATGAACTTGAACAGGAAAGGGAAATAAATCGTAAGTGGCTTAAATCCGGGGAAATAGCCTCTATATTTAGGACTGATCCGGATAATATTCGAGTCAAACCTGGCCTAGGCTCCGAATCATCAAACTCCAATGCTCAAGCTACTGAGTGTCCTCCGAATTTCACTCCAAAACTAACCAACTTATATCCTGTTAGTACATCTAAACCATTGGATGATTTCATTTCAGGTGGCACCATAGTTTATGACTGTGGAGTTGAGGCTGTTACTGCACTTCCTGAAGCAGTAGCACCCGTAGCTAATGATGAAGGGAAGGCTGCTGCAGTTAAAGCCAAAACTGTAGCACCCAAAAAGAAAGGAAAGACTAAGGCTGACGCATCTAGGGCCAAGAGCGCGTCACCCAAACGCAATGGATTAGGCCACAGGGAACAGAGTAGAAAGTCTGTAAAATCTAAGAGACCTGTATCCCCTGTTTGTACTTCACATTATAGTGTCTATTCCATCTGTAGGGAAATGGGTCATTATCACTATGAATGTTGGAGTTTATCTGATAACTGGCTTTGTAATCAAATTCGAACCAATAAAGATCAGTTTAATAAAAAGGTTCTCTCGAGCAAAACAAAATCTAAACAACAAAGGAGTGTCTCTCCCAAGAAAACCCAAATAAAAGAGGCAGTTGAAACTAACAAGTTAAAGTCAACTTGGAGAGCTAAAAGTCCTAGTAAAATCAAATCCGGAACTGTTGACATTACTGATGCTTTTTCTAACTGCCCGAAACAAGTTTGGGCACCAAAAGTGTAAACTGTTGTCTTTCAGGAGCATCTCTGGAATGCATTGCCGGATCACTTGAAGTTAAAGATCCATCAAAGCAAGTGGATCCTCGATAGTGGATGCTCCGGACATATGACGGGTGATCAGACTCTGCTTATAGAAGTCAATGAAAAATGAGGTCCATCCATTTCATATGGTGACAACAGTAAAGGTAAGACTGTCGGGTATGGCACTTTAACTAACGGTTGTGTATCAATCACTAGAGTTGCACTAGTCAAAGGTTTGAAGCATAATTTGCTAAGTGTTTGTAATTTATGTGACAAAGGATTTACTGTTTCCTTTATGTCCAACTCCTGTACAGTAAGAGAAAACTTATCCGGAGATATTAAGTTATCCGGATCAAGAGATGGGGACATATACTCAATGGTCTTAAGAAATAATTCTTCTGACCCTGTATGCTTCCTCACTAAAGCTACAGATGAAGATAGTTGGTTATGGCACAAGCGATGCGCACATTTAAACTTTAAGACTTTGTCTAAATTAGCGTCACTTGATCTTGTCACTGGTCTACCTAAACTCAAATTCTCCAGAGACACTCTCTGTCGAGAATGCCAACTGGCAAGTAGACCAAACATAGCTTTAAGAGCAAATCAGTTAATTCAATAACTGCTCCTCTACAACTTCTTCATATGGACCTCTGTGGTCCTATTTCTGTTCCGTCACTGGCTGGTGCGAGATATACCCTTGTGGTTATCGATGATTTCACCAGATACACATGGGTGATGTTCCTGAAATCAAAGGATCAAACTTTTGAGCATCTAGTAGATCTTTTCAACTGGATAAGCAACTCACAAGGACTGAGCATTAAGTGCATCAGGAGTGATCATGGTACAAAATTTGATTTTTTAGAAATGAGATCATATTGTTCTGAACAGGGCATTCAGCATGACTTCTCTGCGCCCAGAACTCCACAACAAAATGTGGTAGCTGAGCGCAAGAATCGTACTTTAGTTGAGGCTGGTAGATCCATGTTAGCAGGGGCAACGCTTCCTCTCAGTCTATGGGCTGAAAGTCGTGTCCACCGCCGCTATGTTCGAAACAGAACTCTAATAAATAAATCTACCATGAAAACACCCTATGAGATGTGGAGAGGACGAAAACCTTCAATTTCACATTTTAGAGCTTTTGGGTGTACTTGCTATATATTGATAAATGGCAAAGAGACCCGGAATAAATTTGAGCCAAAATCTGATGATGGAATTTTTTTCGGGTACTCACTACATAGCAAGGCTTATCGGGTCTTCAATAGAAAACTTTTTAAAGTTGAAGAATCTATACATGTGACTTTTGATGAAGCTAATCTTGATTGGTCAAAAGTTGCTTCTTCAAGTTCTAATGTGCAAGTCTGGACAACAACATCGATTATTCGAAGTTTATGAATGTTCCTGTTACACATTCTGACCAACCACGTGGCATCAGCGAGGCACAAAGAAATTATATGGATGATGCTACGGATGACTCGGACTCCGGACTACCATTAAGCTCCGGACATACTCCTACGGATACCCAAAATTCCGGAGCACCTTCAAGTCCGTCCAGACCAGTTAACATTGAAAGAAACAGTGTTGAAGAACCACCTAGTTCTACCGTACCTTCTCATACGGAAACATCTAGTCCGGATGAAGCTCAACCAGCAGATACATCTGAACCACCTAATCTGGCAGAGTTTCAAATTGTTCAAGATCATCCATCACATGCACAGAATTACAGATGGACCCGAAACCATCCCTCAGATCAAGTGATTGGTGATCCTATTGTTGGTGTAAGAACAAGAGCAGCCACCTCCAACATGAGTCTTTACTCGTGTTTTCTATCTCAAATAGAACCAAAGGTGGTAGATGAAGCTCTTCAGGATTCAATTTGGATAGAAGCCATGCAAGAAGAGCTGAATCAATTTAAGAGAAATAATGTGTGGACCTTAGTACCAAGGCCTAAGTCTCAACAAGTCATTGGAGTTAAATGGGTGTTCCGGAACAAGCTTGATACGGATGGAATAGTAATTCGGAACAAAGCCAGACTGGTAGCCAAAGGATATCATCAAGAAGAAGGAATAGACTATGATGAGACCTTTGCTCCAGTAGCAAGACTTGAGGCAATCCGGATGTTTCTGGCGTATGCTTCATATGAAAACTTCATAGTTTATCAAATGGACGTCAAGAGCGCATTCCTGAATGGAGATCTTCAAGAGGAGGTTTATGTAGAACAACCTCCCGGTTTCATTGAACCTAAAGCAGGACATCTAGTCTACAAACTTCGGAAAGCTTTATATGGTTTGAAGCAAGCTCCAAGAGCCTGGTACGACACACTGTCAGAATTCCTACTTGCTCACAACTTCCAAAAAGGGAAGATTGACACCACCTTATTTCTACGAAAAGAGAAAGGACACACTCTAATCGTATAGATATACGTGGATGATATCATTTTCGGATCAACGAATCCGAAGCTTTGTGAGGAGTTTGCTAAGTTGATGACAGGTAAGTTTGAGATGAGCATGATGGGAGAACTGTCCTACTTCCTCGGAATAGAAGTTAAACAATTGAAGGAAGGAATCTTCATTAATCAAGCTAAGTACACTCGCGATCTTATTAAGAAGTTTGGTATGGAAGGTTCATCTCCCGTCAAAACTCCCATGCCTGTCAGTGCCAAGTTAGATCCTGATGTGGACGGCATATCAATAAATGTGATTGACTACGAGAGGATGATAGGATCCTTGCTGTATCTCACAGCAAGTCGCCCAGACATTATGTTTGCAACTTGCATCTGTGCACGATATCAGGCGAATCCCAAGGAGTCACATATGCTTCATGTTAAACGGATATTAAGGTATCTCAAGGGAATAATGAATTTGGGACTCTGGTACCCAAAGGAGTCCAACTTCACCTTATCCGGATACTCTGATGCCGACTTCGCTGGATGTCGCATCGACAGGAAGAGCACAAGTGGTACATGTCAGTTTCTTGGAAATAGATTAATTTCATGGTTCAGTAAGAAGCAGAATTCCGTATCAACCTCTACTGCTGAGGCGGAATACATAGCTGCTGGGAGTTGCTGCGCACAACTACTCTGGATGCAAAGTCAACTTACTGACTACGGTTTCAACATGTCATCTATTCCACTCTACTGCGACAACACTAGTGCAATTGCTATCAGCAATAATCCTGTCATTGTCACGCCCCCGAATTCCAGGGAACCCGGAACCGGGTACATGACTTCCCCTTGCCCGCACCCAAAAGGTCAAGGGGTTGGTGACTAGCACCAATAGAGAGTACACCGCGGGTGCTGTCTCAAATATGCAACCCTGTACAGTCATACATCAAGGGTAATCCTGTACTTTTCCATACATCATCATGCATACAATAAGTCAAATAGTCATACAGACATCACATCACAAACAGTATGCAAATACACTGTCCACGGACCCATGTCCGGGATACAACACACAATAAAATACGAATACGATCGTATCATACATCAGAGTAGTGGGCACGTCCTCCTGGAAGAAAGTCCTCCACTAGTCTCGAGTCACACCTGAAAAGGGGTAAACAACAAGTAGGGGTGAGCGACAAGCTCAGTAGGTGACCCCAAAACTCCACATCATGCAACACATATAAGTCTATACTATATGCTCAGTGTACTCGTGCACCGTGTAGTGTGCACAATCATCAGGACTCAGCCTGCAAACAAACATCAGGACTCAGCCTGCCCACACAGGACAACATGTCCACGATCCTCCATAGGATCCCAGCTCAGGGCACTCAGCCCTAGCTCCACGAGCTCAATGGCTCAACTCAGGCCTTAGCCTGTCCACAGCGCAATATGCCCGGCCACAGTCGCCACACAGGCCTGCCATCGGTGCATATGCCCGCCACGTCAACCACATAGCACCATCGGTGCATCACGGTGAGAACCCAAACAAGTCACGGAGTCCATGCCCCAATACCTCACACCAACATACTAACACCAATATGGTCTTAAGGTGTACAACACTCCCTTTAGAACTGTAGCCAGTCTTCACAAGTCGATCTTCATTCCTTGACTAAGGAAGGAGATACCCATAACAGCTATTTTCTTGCAATAAAAGTCCCGGCATTGGGTCTCCATATCATAAATAAGATAATCTGATTTTTGAGGATTTTTCTGAGATGTCTAACCTCACTTTCCAAAAATTCACCACTACGAACTTTTGGGTTTTTTCGAGATTTTACACTAAAACCCAATTTTCACATTTTGAAAGAGTGAGAATTGATTTTTCTAGTATTTTTCTTTGAATCCAAATGGGGGGTATTTCGTTATTTACATTGTAACTTAAGTATAATACTTACATGTGGAGAAGGCATAATGGTTACAATGTAAATGGTCCAGTCCAGTCACACTGGAACTGCACTGTCCAACTGCTCGAAACTGCCTGCTCGAGACACCTTACTCGACGCTCTGCTCGATGCTGCTCGACGCTCTAGGCTCGAGCATCATGCTCGAAGCTCCCTGCTCGAGGCTACATTCTGCTCGACGCTTCCTGCTCGACGCCTCCGCTCGAGACTGCTCGAGACTCTGCTTGAAGCTACTCGAAGCTAGCCTCGAGCAGTTCCCCAGTCGCGAATTTTCGACTGCGTTCTTCCCCAATTCGTCCTAAAACCCAATTATACTCGTTAAATCTCCATTTTTATGCAACAATTCATCCCTATGAAGGGTTTCTAACATCATCTAGCCATATTAGGCTACCAAACAACCTAAATCATCTAGGTTTCATGCTCAATTTCCATTTTCCCCAATTTCTAGGGTTCATCACGAATTTGCATGATTTCATCAAATTCTTACATGTTAATCTAATAAAACAGCAAGAAAAGGGTGAAGAATCAATGGAACACCTACCTAGAATGATTCTTGATGCTTGAACGAGCTCAAAACGCCCCAAATCGAAGGCTCCAAGCTTCCTTCTCTCTTTCTCTCTCTAAGCTCTCTAACCTGAGATGCAAAAACGCTGAAACGTAACGTGGAAGCTCTTTTTCCCCTATTTATATTTTTGTATTTTCTTTTATTAATAAATCCCAAAAATATCAATTGACCTCCCGAGGTCACGAACTCCAAATTGAGCCCAATTACTGTCAAAACGCTCGAAATAAAGAGCACATCACTATCCAGATATTTTCCAACCAAATTGACTGCTCAAACGCAAGGTCAACCAATAAACCCCGAGAAAGTCAATAATCGGGTCAAATGGGGCCCCGACTCGAAATCGGGCCCATGTACAGTCAAAATGCTCACATCAACGGCTACACTACCGTCCAGATAGTTACATTCCCATAGAATGACTATCTCTCAAGACTGCCCAAATACGAGTCTTTACATCCTCCCCACCTTAGGACTTTTCGTCTTCGAAAATAAAATACTTGCCCAAAGGACATAGCAAAATTCAAGCTCAAGCACCGCACAACAACCAGACAGAAACACATGATCATCAACATGATCACCAAGCACACATGTGCCATGCAACTCACAACAAGCCAAAAAGGCTCACACGATGCCAGGATGCCAACAATCAACAAGCTACACAATAATACAAACAACATATGCAAAATAAAATGCATAAAACATAACTCATACCTCAGGGAAGGTCCTCACATCGTCCCCACCTCAGGACTGATCGTCCTCGAACAGCTCAGGATGAAGAACCCGCATCTGGCTCTCTTTCTCCCAAGTCTGCTCCTCCATGCCTCGGTGTCGCCATAACACCCGAACTAGTGGGATCGTCTTGCCCCGCAAGACCTGGTCCCGCCTGTCCAAAATCTGTGCCGGCATCTCAACAACGGCACCATCATCAGCCAAGTCTATCTCGCGATAGTCCAGCACATGAGAAGGATCTGGGTGATACCGTCTCAACTGAGACACATGAAACACATCATGTACTCGCGCCAACTCCGGTGGCAAAGCTAACCAGTAAGCCACTGCGCCCACGGTGGCAACAATCTCAAATGGTCCCACAAAACGAGGGGAGAGTTTGGATCCACGTCCAAACCTCCGATGCCCTCGACGCGGTGAAACCCGCAAAAATACACGGTCCCCCACCTCAAACTGCAAAGGTCGACGCCTCTGATCCGCGTAGGACTTACTCGCCTACTCTTAGCTGTCAACATATCTTTGTCGAATCAATCGCACTATCTCTTGTGGTCTCTTGAACCATATCGGGACCGAGAACCGTTGTCTCTCCCATCTGTGCCCAACACAAGGGTGATCTACAAGGCCGCCCATACAGCGCCTCATACAGAGCCATCCCAATCGTGGCCTGATAACTGTTGTTGTAAGAGAACTCCACCAAAGGAAGGTGAGTCTCCCAACAACCTCCAAAATCTAGGACACAGGCACGCAACATATCCTCGAGCGTCTGAATCGTCCGCTCCAACTGACCATCCGTCTGCGGATGAAAGGCTGTACTGAGGTTCACCCTAGTACCCAAAGCTCGCTGCAGCTGTCTCCAAAACTGAGATGTAAACCTCGCATCCCGGTTAGATACAATAGACAATGGGACTCCATGCAACCGCACAATAACATCAATATACCTCTGTCCCAAAGTCCTCACTGGGTCTGTCTCTCGAATCGGAATAAAATGTGTCGATTTGGTCAACCGGTCGACAACTACCCATATCGTGTCGTGTCCCCTGGAACGAGGAAGTCCCAGTGACAAAATCCATGGTCACGTGGTCCCATTTCCACTCTGGCACCGGCAATGATCGCAACTCACCAGTGATCTCGGGTGCTTGCCTTGACCTGGCGACAGGTCAAACACCTCCTCACAAAATCAGCAACGGCCTTCTTCAGGCCTGGCCACCAAAACGACCTCCTCACGGCATGGTACATCTTGGTCCCACCAGGATGTACAGCTAACCGTGACTGGTGAAATTCCCGAAGAACCTCCTCCTGAAGAGAAGTGGGAACTATCAGTCTACCCCTATACCGCAGCACATGCTCTGCATCCTCAGTCCAATCAGAAGGTGCCTGCCCAGTCTGAATCCTGTCCCTGATGACCTCACAATCAACGTCCCCCAGCTGATCCTCGATGATCCTATGCTGCATCTCTGGGACTGCTACAACAACACTGAGGGTCCCCCGCCCCTCACTGGTCACCATCTGCAACCTCATCGCTGCCAACTGTCCCATCATTTCCCATTCCTTAATGGCACAATGGGCAACCACGGCCCCTGCTCTTCCTACTCGAGCATCTGCCACCACATTACCCTTCCCAGGGGTGTACATCATATCAAACCGAAACCGCGCAAGTACTCCACCCACCGCCCTGCTCGAGGTTCAGGTCTCGCCGAGAAAAGATATACCGCAAGCTCTTGTGGTCCGTATACACCACAAACTTCTCCCCCAAGGAGATAATCTCGCCAGCTCTTTAAAGCAAAGATCACTGCAGCCAACTCCAAATCATGCGTGAGATAGTTCTGCTCATGTGGTCTCAACTGCCTAGACCCATAAGCAATCACCTGCCGGGTCTGCATCAACACACAACCAAGTCCCACCCTAGAAGCATCACAATACACCTCGAAAGGCACACCCTCCTGTGGAAGAATCAAGATAGGTGCTGAGGTCAATCGTGCCTTCATTTCCATGAAAGCACTCTCACACGCATCAGACCACACGAAAGGAACTCCCTTCCTAGTCAAGTGTGTCATAGGAGTTGCCAACCGGGAAAAATCCTCCACGAACCTCCGATAGTAGCCTGCAAAACCAAGGAAGCTACGAATCTCAAACACATTCGTGGGCCTCTTCCACGACATGACTGCCTCAATCTTCTCAGGATCCACTGTAATACCCTCCGAAGATACCACATGGCCCAAGAAGTACACTTGTTGCAACCAGAAGTCACATTTTGTGAACTTCGCATACAACCGGTGCTCCCGCAAGGTCTGCAACACAACCTGCAAATGCTCCTCATGCTCCCTCTTGGTCGCTGAATAGACCAAAATATCGTCGATGAACACCACAACGAACATATCTAAATATGGAGCAAACACATGGTTCATCGATCCATAAACACTGCTGGAGCATTCGTGAGCCCAAACGGCATCACAAGCCACTCATAATGCCCATAACGACAACTGAATGCGGTCTTAGGGATATCCGCCTCCCTAACCCTCAACTGATGGTATCCAGACCTCAAGTCTATCTTGGAAAACCACCTCGCACCGCGAAACTGATCAAACAAATCGTCGATCCTCGGCAAAGGATACCTGTTCTTCACAGTCACCTGGTTCAGCTTCCGATAGTCTATACACAGCCGAAGTGAACCATCCGCCTTCTTGGCGAACAACACTGGAGCACCCCACAGTGAGCTACTCCGCCTGATAAAACCTCGTGTTAGTAAATCATCTATCTGTCTCTTGAGCTCTCTAAGCTCTGTCGGTGCCATCCTGTAGGCCGCTAACCTGATCGGTGTTGTCCCTGGCAACAACTTGATCGAAAACTCTACCTCCCTCACGGGTGGCAAACTGATCAAGTCCTCGGGAAACACATCCGGGAACTGATCTACAATGGGTGGCAAAATAGCCTTCCTCTCTCTCCTCCTGTCAACCAACGTCAAGCTGGCTAACTGGTGGGTCACATCACCCCACCCATGTCTCAAAGGTCCCAACCTGCATGCCTCCTCGGTCCACTCACCCACAAAGATACCCCGCGTACCCTTTGGCGTGAGGAACGTCATACGCCGTCGAAAACAATCAATCTTGGCCTCCACGGAGACCAACCAGTCCATAGCCAGGATAACATCAAAATCATCTAACTCCATCATATACAAATCACACAACAGGTTAATACCCCCAAGTGTTACCTGACAAGCACGACAGATACTCTCAAGTATCACAATTCCACCCAAAGGTGAAGCAACCATCAGAGACTGACTCACTGTCTCCTGGTCTAACTCTAATCCAACCACCGTAGCATACGAAATAAAAGAATGGGTAGCACCAGTATCAATCAAAACTGAACAGATAGTATGAGAAATGATAATAGTACCTCTCACCACTGAAGGTCCTGCTCCTGCCTCGTCCACTGGTGGAATCTCTGCCTCTCTGCTGGTAAGGGCAAAAGTCCTCCCTCATGGCCCACTGCCACTAGCCTGGCCCATTGGGGCCTTGCCCCGCTGATCAACATGACCCTGTGCCTCCCGCTAAGGCTGCTGCACCGCAGGTCGCGTCTGCGTGCTCTGCGCCGGCGGCACTGACCTCTGAGACGGAGCCCCACTCCTCTGTCCCTGCTCTCTCGGACGAGGGCCTACACTGCTGGTCGAGCTAAGGGTAACACATTCCCTAGCTCCATACCCCACTTTCCCACATCGGAAACATGTCATCTTTTTCCTTGGGCAGTCTCTCGAGACATGCCCGGTCAAACCACAACTCCAACAGGTACCTGGCCTCCTGCTGGCTGAACTCTCACGAGGTCCCACCGCCTGACTGGAAACCCTTTGCACCTGCCTCCTCTCAGGCTGAACTACACTGCTCTCCCCACTCTGCCTCTTCTTGCCCGAACCCGCCGAACCGCCCGGCCTCTGGGCTCTCGCCTGATCTTGACCTCGCTCAATAATGAGCGCCTTGTCGACCGCCTCCCGGTAGCTGGTCAACTGCATCGGTTCCAGCTGTCTTTTCAGAGATGGCCTCAAGCCCTGAATGAAGTCCTGCGTCTTCCGGCCTTCCTTTGCCCAAGCCTCCAGAGCAAACCGCCCTAAATCTGTGAAGGCTTGCACATACTCACCCACCGTCTGGCCACCTTGCTGAAGCTCATAATACTCTCTTCGTCGGGCATACTGTATCGAGCTAGGAAAATACTCCCCAAAGAAGTGCTCAACAAACTCTGTCCAACTCATCTGACTGCCATGGACAGCTCTCGTGGATTCCCACCACCTGCGTGGGATACCCAACAGATAGTGCGTCGCCACTCGCACTCTCTCCTCATCTGGCACCCTGATCATATCAAAGATATCCTCTGTCCACCTAATCCAGTCCTCGGCTACCTCTGGCCGCGAACCTTCCTCAAAAGTCCTGGGTGCGTGTTTCAAAAACTGTGCAGCCCAGTCCACTCCTCGTCGTGCTGGCTCTATCACGACCTCATGCTGGTGCACATCCCGCACCACCCTCGCCTCCCGCCGCCGAGGCCGTGGTGGCCGCCGAGGCTTCGTTGCCTCTTCAGCTCATCCACCTCTCTAGCCATATCCATCATTGAGCCCTGCATACCCTGCATGGCCTCCTGTAACTGAATCAACACCTGAGCCAAATCAGGTCCCACAACGGGAGCTGATGACTTCTGCTGCGGGCTCTGCCGCCCCTGGTGCCCCGACTCTATCGTGGGCTCCTCTGCCGGACCCTGGCCTCGGACAACCCTCCTCGGTGGTGCCATCACACTGGCCACAACAACAAACAATCAAACAATCAATACTAGCACTGCTAGCACAAACACCCATCAAAAGCACAACCGACTTGTAGGTTCTCACCACACGACCCGTAGGTCCATACCATGCATATAGCATCGTGTCACCCCTCAGGGTACACCACATGACCCGTAGGTCTACAACCATGCATATAGCATCGTGTCACCCCTCAGGGTACACCACAATCAAGTCCTGGCTCTCACGGCCACGTGCCATTCAGGCACCAAATGCAATCACATCACACACAAAGACAATATAGTGCCCTATATGCACACAATCATACCACTAGGAAAGCATCCATATATGGTCCTAAGATGATCTAACTGACACCAACATAACCAAGAATACATGTAAGGACTGCGTTGATCAGGCGCCCTCCCTACAGTTTTCCAAGTCACATGGAATCAATTAACCACCCCTCACTAACCTAGGTCCACTAGACCATGCTCTGATACCAACTTGTCACGCCCCCGAATTCCAGGGAACCCGGAACCGGGTACATGACTTCCCCTTGCCCGCACCCGAAAGGTCAAGGGGTTGGTGACTAGCACCAATAGAGACTACACCGTGGGTGCTGTCTCAAATATGCAACCCTGTACAGCCATACATCAAGGGTAATCCTGTACTTTCCCATACATCATCATGCATACAATAAGTCAAATAGTCATACAGACATCACATCACAAACAGTATGCAAATACACTGTCCACGGACCCATGTCCGGGATACAACACACAATAAAATACAGAATATAGTACTGTATCATACATCAGAGTAGTGGGCACGTCCTCCTGGAAGAAAGTCTTCCACTAGTCTCGGGTCACACCTGAAAAGGGGTAAACAACAAGTAGGGGTGAGCGACAAGCTCAGTAGGTGACCCCAAAACTCCACATCATGCAACACATATAAGTCTATACTATATGCTCAGTGTACTCGTGCACCGTGTAGTGTGCACAATCATCAGGACTCAGCCTGCAAACAAACATCAGGACTCAGCCTGCCCACACAGGACAACTTGTCCATGATCCTCCATGGGATCCTAGCTCAGGGCACTCAGCCCTAGCTCCACGAGCTCAGTGGCTCAACTCAGGCCTTAGCCTGTCCACAGCGCAATATGCCCGGCCACAGTCGCCACACAGGCCTGCCATTGGTGCATATGCCTGCCACGTCAACCACATAGCACCATCGGTGCATCACGGTGAGAACCCAAACAAGTCACGGAGTCCATGCCCCAATACCTCACACCAACATACTAACACCAATATGGTCTTAAGGTGTACAACACTCCCTTCTGAACTGTAGCCATTCTTCACAAGTCGATCTTCATTCCTTGACTAAGGAAGGAGATACCCATAGCAGCTATTTTCTTGCAATAAAAGTCCCGGCATTGGGTCTCCATATCATAAATAAGATAATCTGATTTTTGAGGATTTTTCTGAGATGTCTAACCCCACTTTCCAAAAATTCACCACTACGAACTTTTGGGTTTTTTCGAGATTTTACACTAAAACCCAATTTTCACATTTTGAAAGAGTGAGAATTGATTTTTCTAGTATTTTTCTTTGAATCCAAATGGGGGGTATTTCGTTATTTACATTGTAACTTAAGTATAATACTTACATGTAGAGAAGGCATAATGGTTACAATGTAAATGGTCCAGTCCGATCACACGGAACCGCATCGTCTAATCATTTGCAAATCGCTTCGCTCGAGACACCTTACTCGACGCTCTGCTCGATGCTGCTCGATGCTCTAGGCTCGAGCATCATGCTCGAAGCTCCCTGCTCGAGGCTACATTCTACTCGACGCTTCCTGCTCGACGCCTCCGCTCAAGACTGCTCGAGACTCTGCTCGAAGCTAGCCTCAAGCAGTTCCCCAGTCGCGAATTTTCGACTGCGTTCTTCCCCAATTCGTCCTAAAACCCAATTATACTCATTAAATCTCCATTTTTATGCAACAATTCATCCCTATGAAGGGTTTCTAACATTATCTAGCCATACTAGGCTACCAAACAACCTAAATCATCTAGGTTTCATGCTCAATTTCCATTTTCCCCAATTTCTAGGGTTCATCACGAATTTGCATGATTTCATCAAATTCTTACATGTTAATCTAATAAAACAGCAAGAAAAGGGTGAAGAATCAATGGAACACCTACCTAGAATGATTCTTGATGCTTGAACGAGCTCAAAACGCCCCAAATCGAAGGCTCCAAGCTTCCTTCTCTCTTTCTCTCTCTAAGCTCTCCAACGCAGATGCAAAAACGCTGAAACGTAACGTGGAAGCTCTTTTTCCCCTATTTATATTTTTGTATTTTCTTTTATTAATAAATCCCAAAAATATCAATTGACCTCCCGAGGTCACGAACTCCAAATTGAGCCCAATTACTGTCAAAACGCTCGAAATAAAGAGCACATCACTATCCAGATATTTTCCAACCAAATTGACTGCTCAAACGCAAGGTCAACCAATAAACCCTGAGAAAGTCAATAATCGGGTCAAATGGGGCCCCGACTCGAAATCGGGCCCATGTACAGTCAAAATGCTCACATCAACGGCTACACTACCGTCCAGATAGTTACATTCCCATAGAATGACTATCTCTCAAGACTGCCCAAATACGAGTCTTTACAGTCATGCACCCTAAGACGAAGCATATTGAGGTCAGGTATCACTTCATACGCGACCATGTTCTCAAAAATCACATTTCTCTGGAACATGTTGTTACTGAAGATCAACTGGCAGACATACTTACAAAACCCCTACTTGATGCAAGATTCTCTGAACTACTCATCCGATTAGGTATGCTTGACTTCTCTGCATAGCTTCACATTTAAATTACCCAACAGTATATCAGAACATGCATTGTGCTTTTATTGAAAGTAGAAGATACATACTGACTTTAATGCTGATCATACTTACTGATTAACGGCTTCATGCTTCTGATATTAATATCAACTTCATATTGGGAGGATGCTTGCGTTTCCCGACTGTAGTCGTTTAAGCCAACATGATTAAAGTTTATATGATTTACCTCTTTCTGGTTTCATGATCTTAATTTCCACTAATCACCACATGACAAAAGCATGTTCATTTAGATTACTCTATTAACATGTATAGTTGAAGAAATGAAATGGGTTAGCTCGGAATGCCTGGTGGATGAATGCTCAATCGCCGATCGATTAGCTTCTGAAGTATAGTTTTCTAATAAGATAGACAGTGCTGAATTTCTACAAACCGGAAAGGTCAACCGAGAGGATTGAACAATCTACGGGGGAGAAAATGCTTTATATATTATTCGAGTAATACCCCGTATATGTCTCATGACCTCTTTCTTGGCTGTCTATTTGAGGGGGAGCCTTTCACTGGGAGGATCAAATGATCTACGGGGGAGCTTAAATTTCATCTATTACCTCAGTAATGACCCCCTAATATGTCTCGGATACTCCCTCCTCTAAACCTTTACTTCCGGATCTGACTGGACATGCTGTTTTGAATCAGAAAAGTGGCATGCTTGGGTGTATTTTCCTTCTTCAACCATGCATTTTAATCGGCTAATCACCTGCTTACTTTTGACATGTGTCCGCTTCCTCATATTTCACTCATGAATTCTAATTTGGCCAAATCATATGATTTTTAATTAATCTTAGCTACGTCGTTCAGCAGGACGGTTTCGCTATGTTGACCTATATGAACTTGTGTATTTATTATCTGACATATGTCCTGATTCAATAATATTGATCATTCTTTCGTATGTATATGTCTATCACATTCTTTGTAATGCATAAGTTCTGTTTCTCATTAGTTCGGATTATGTCGTTTTTCACTGACAATTTACTCTTATCCGTACTAATCCTTGCCTGTTAAGCTTTTGTCCTTTCAGTGCATTTTTTTAGCTACAGGTTCAGATTTTCTTTGCAACCGTATCGATAAATCTCGTCCATAGTCTTGGATTTGAAGTGTTGTGGTACTTCTCTTCTCTTCGACTTATTAACAGCAAAGGAATCTACTTTTCTCTCTCACCGCACTCTGTTACTATGGACACGGTCTGTTTTTCATCCGGATACTCCTCACTCGACTATCATTGATTCCAGATGATTGTCGGTTCATTCCTCCGGACTCCTGACACTGTCAAACTGCGATAATCCATGTCTTCTTATATATCGCATGCTTTTGAGGAGGAATCATGATGATTCATTAAATGTAAATCTCGGGATGCACAAACTTCTCCGGATGGCAAACAGCTGTTACCCTTATTTGGTCATGCCACCTCCACGTCATCTTTTAATTTGGAGGCGCATCGATATCCTGACTAATAACATCAGCCTGTCAAGCGGTTCCATGTTTCACTCGCCAAATTCCTAGACCCGCTGACATTTACGGACTCGGTCTTATATATTCTGACCTTTCCTGCAAAGCACGAGTGTTACCCTTTCAAAATCCCTAAACCTCTCGTTGCTCGTTCAATCGCCACGACCTCACCTTTCCTCTTGTCTTTCAACCTTCATCAACAATGGCACCCAGAATCTCTCTATCCGGCGTTAATCCTGGCCATCTGGTCGATTGGAGTGCTGTCTCTAACCCTCCGGAATGGTTTTTCCAACTTCGCCTTCTACTCGACGCCTCGCATATACTCAACTTGATCTCTAATCCTGTCGATCTTCTTATCGATGACATTATTGAGTATTACCAAAGGATTCGCTGTACCACCGACTCCATCATCTCCTATGTTCGCGGTGAATCCATCATCATCACTCCCGCCGTTCTCCGTGCTGCTCTCCACCTACCTCCTGGTGAACCACAACGCCCAAATGCCGATCCAATGGCGGCTTCTATGGGTTGCACCCAAAAAGGCAAGGAATACAAGGTGAAATCCTTCCAAGGTCGCTATCGCTGTATGGCGACCATACTGAGTCGCTGTTTACTGGCTCGCACTTTAGCTCTGGACTCGGTTCCTTACGATCTTCTCCTGGCCATGTACGGCGTTTTTGAAGGTCTTCCGATGGACTGGGGGACGTTCTTGTTTCGACTGCTGCAAAATGGTCCCAAGAACCATTCCTTCGGGCGCATACTCAGTATTGTCTTCCGGCATCTTCATCCGGACCATTTCGCCCGCAATAATGCTGTTCCATTTCCCTCGGCTTATTACCTCTGTTATCTTACGTCGGATGGGAACATGACAGCCCGCCAACCCTCTGCAGCTCTCCGCATTCTCCCTGCCTCGGAACAACAAGGTAGTTCTGTTGGTGACCCCTCCGACAGCCAAGCCCCTGACGTCAGTTCTGCACCCTGATCCTCCCGGATTTGGTCCGTTGCAGCACCTTCTCTTTCTCGGGCCTCCCAGCACAGCGTTCGTGCCGACCCGTCCGAGGTTGCGGGGCCATCTCAGCGCAGTGCCCCTAAAGCTGTTTCCTCCGCCCCCTCTGCTGCGGATGTCCCCACTCCCTCCACCTCCGCTATTGCTGCCGCGGTTGATGCCGCTGTTGCTGCCGCCACTGTTGATGTCCCGGCCTCTACTCCGGAAGCTCCCTTGCCTCCCCTCCCTCAACCCCGAGATTATCTTGACCATCTCTCCGCCGACACCTTAACGGACCTATGGCTCCGTTTCAGCCTTGCCCACACCGCCTCCATTCCTGACAACAATCTCCGGGTCTTTTACACGCGCCATACCCAATCCCCGGAGACCATGATCATCTGGAACTTGGATCACGGCTTTCTTACGCCGGCCTCCATTCCAGATGTGCCGTTCCCTACCCCCTCCAGCCCGGTCCATTCCGCCCGGGGTCCTTCCCCTGCTAAGGATGGCCCCTCTTCTCCTGCTGACGCCATTCCCGTGCTTGACCTCTCTGGTCAAAGCGGGTCAGCTGCTCCGGATGCCCCTTCTGCTGCTGCTGCTGATACTCCTGCGGACTCCTCTGCCCAGCGCCCTCCTGCTCCTGTTCATGCGGGGGAGTCCTCCAAAGCTCCGGAGTTGGTCCTTGGGCGTGCCTCTTTTGGCACGGTCCACTCCGACACTGTGCTCTCCGCCCAGCTGGACCGACACGCTCAGGCTCATAGCGCCCAAATATCCGCCATCGCCGCCAAGGTTGATGCACTTGGCACCCAACTCCTCTCCGCTCTCACTAATTCCTCCACTTCCATGGAATAGAAGATGGATCTCGTTGCCTCGTTCGTCCATTCCTTGTCTACCTCCTTCGCGGACCTGGCACACACGATGGCTCGCCCTCCCGTTGCTTCCCGGCGATATGCCAAACCGGGGGAGAGAGTGTCATCTGATCTTGCTCCTTCTGCACCACAACCATCCACTCGTGCTGAGAAACGGCCTGCCTCTTCATTGCTTCAGGGAGTTCCAATTCCCAAACGTAGCCGCTTCTCTCAGCCAAGCTCCTCGACTGCAGCTCCTCCTCCATCCTCTTCATCCGCAGCTAACACCTTCCTCCTATCATATGCGGCGTATGACCCTTCTGATGCGGATGGAAGCGTGCGCAAGGCAATGAAGTCCTATGCTGCATCTTCTGCTGAGAGAAGATGTCTCTCTGACATGTATCCTTTCTCCCCGGACGACATTCAGACCCTTTGTTCGGAGAAAGGACTCTTTACAACAGAAGACATTGACAACTTCTCTAGGGCTGCTAAAATGGAGATGAGGCTGTTTCCATCTCTATACAAGGATGAGCACTTATTTGAAGTTCTGCCGTGCTGGAATGAAGGCTATCTTCCCAGTGTAGATCTCATTCAGTCCTTCATCGACGGAATCGCCGAGGATAACAAGCCATGGAAAACTCTCTCAACCATCCTCATTCCGTACCGGATCATGTCGCCACATTTCATGATGGTCTGTCTTCATGATTCAGCCCAAACAAATAATTCGATTGATTCTCATCATATTGTGGAGTATTTTGTAAGAAAGAATCAATGGGAACCACCGTGTCTCAGTCGATCAAGACTGTCAAGAAAGCTGGATTATATGAAGAATTGGGTATCACACCCTTGAGTCCAACTGAGAAGCTGAAGGCGACATTCCGGGGCAAGAAGCAAGTGCCACAACAGCCGGATGGAGATAGATGCGGGGCCTTTGTCTGTTACTTCATCAAGTCATTCTTGACTGTGGACAAATCTTGGAGCCAACACACCACTTATACGATGAAGCAGACAATGGAGCTTAGAGAGAAAGCAGCAACTATGATATTCAAGTATAGTAAGCCTTATGTACCTTAATGAAAATCTTGTATAAAGGCTGAATTGTATTTTGTTGTTGATAAATGAAATTGGTTGTGATGCGTATTCCATATGATATCTTTTTGCTTGCACTGCTTACCAAATCAGATTACAAAGGGTTTGAGCATATCCATAATTGGGGGAGATTGTTGGATCAAGCCCAGAATTTGGATAATGCCAATAAAACCCTATGTAATTTGATCTGAGATCTTTTATGTCTCTTTAGTCATTGCAGAAGATATGTTATTAATCCGGAGATACACTCGTGAGAGCAAAGCTAAGGACAGGATACATACTCCTGATCCGGACAAAAGTGAGTGTCGTCAAACACTTGGTAAAGAACCAAGTTTTCAATACATGCGGAATAAGGAACATTCGTGCGGACTAAGTCAAAGTGATGCGGAGTAAGAATCCTGGTCCACAAGGTCGCACGAAGTAAAAGAAGATACGGAGTAAGACATCCGAGTCTTCCATACATGCGAAGTAAGGAATACTAATGCGGAATAAGGACTCAAGTCTTTATTTGCAAGGATTAAGGAAACTAGATGCGGAGTAAGGAATCCGGACAACTTACTTATACGGAGTAAGGAAGCGCTAGTACGGAGTAAGCACTCTGATCCCTTAGACTCGCCCAGAGTAAAAAACTTACATGCGGAGTAAGGAAGCACTGATACGGAATAAGCTATCCGACTTTTTAAGACTCGCCCAGAGTAAGGAACTTACATACGGAGTAAGGAACTTACATGCGGAGTAAGGAAGCGCTGACACGGACTAAGGATTCCAGTACCAAATAGATACGGAGTAAGCAACCACTGACACGGAGTAAGGTTCCGAGCTTCATTAGCAACGGAGTAAGGAAAATTACACCGGACCAAGAAGATGCTACTTCAATTCACCGCATTTAAAGCTATCAGCTCGTGGCGTCCCGATGTAAGACAAACTCATTGAGAACCTGAAGAATCTTACACGTGGATCACCCGGATATGTAGACACAACCTTAATTATATTTGGGAACTCACAAAGGCACTTATACTCTTCAAACCCAAGATCTTGAGCTCCACAAACCGCAGCAGTCAAGATAGAGAGATTACCGAGGAATAGTTAGTGCTGAACGTATTCCGGAACTACAAGTTCCAAGGTTGTCTCTTAGGAATGTTTGTATAAATATCCATACTTGTACATTTGTGTGGGCAAGAGAATGAGCCTGAATTAACCCTGTGTATGCACAAGAGCTCAAAGATATAATCTAGGCTAGTGTGTGAATCCTTTTGTAAACAGAGTGCAAGAGAGTCTTGCTTCTATTTTGTTGTAATTATCTCTTGATAATAAAACAAAATACTTCTACTATCTGGTTATCTTCCGCAGTGATTCTATCACTTAACTAGATTAGTGTGGTGTCTTAAGAGATTAAAAAGAGTTTCGATAAGATCCTATTCACCCCCCTCTAGGCTCCAAGGGACCATCAACCCCAGACTCTAAACTAAGCTCACTTACAACCAAAACGCTCGCGTCGACAATCACATCGCCATTTGAATAATATCATCCTCAATAATAAATCAATTTATAATGTTACTCAAATACAAGTCGTTACAGGCGATGTGTAGATAAAGACAGGGATGACTTTGCCATGGCGTAGAATAATGAGATAAATGACTTAACATGTGGTTAAAGCATGATGGAAACAACCTTGGCATCCCGTAAGAGCATTGTTAAGGTGACTTAGGTAGGTAACAAGGGTATGAGTAACATGACTTTAAGATGTAAAGCATATGTAAGATAATTAGTCTCTTGTCAAAACATAGATAGATAACTTAGACATGTGGGAAAACAATATTCAAATGACTTGGGTGTAAATCAAGAGCATAAGTAGGATAATGTTGACATATGTTAAAGGTTAAGTTAGATAGATGTAACATGCTATGAAAGTAAAAATAGAAATACTATAATGATATCATAGGTTGGGTAACTTTGATGTATAGTGATATCATAGGTGGGTGACCTTAGCATATGGTAAGAACATGAATGACATCATGAATGACATTGCTTCGACATATGGGAAAAGTATAGATACAATGGCTTTGGCATGTGATAATGTTGTGTGTAGAACAAGATCATATATAGAATAACTTAGGCATGTAGAAGGGTATGAAATGTAAAGACTCATATTTGGGTAGTTTTGAGAGATAGCCATTCTATGGGAATGCAACTATCTGGACGGTAGTGTAGTCATCGATGTGAACATTTTGATTGTACTTGGGCCCGATTCCGAATCAGGGCCCCATTTGACCTGATTGTTGACTTTTCAGGGTTTATTGGTTGACTTTGTGTTTGGGCGGTCATTTGAGTGTAATAATATCTGTTTAGTGTTGTGCTCGTTATTTCGAGCGTTTTGATAGTAATTGTGCTCAATTTGGAGTTCGTGACCTCGGAAGGTCAATTATTGCGTTCGGGAGATCAATTATTGCTGGGAGGTCAATTATTGGCAGCAGTATAAATAATTAAGAAACTGTCATATCCATTTATTTTGCTTGGTGCGTGCGTGTTTGAGCAAGAGAGAGAGAGAGAGAGAGAGAAGGTGAAGAGCTTCCCTTGGTGATTTTGGGGCGATTGGAGTTCGTAGATCGCAAATAATCTTTCCAGGTAGGTGTCCTTGAACCTCTTATCTCGATTCTGTCTTGGAATATGCGTGAATTTATCATGATTTATGAATTTGAGTATGAACCCTAGGTTTTGGGGAAAAACCCAATTTCGGGGTTAGATATGATGATTTAGCATAAAATCTGTAGTTAAGAACTGATTTATAGCAGTTTGGGTACGTAATTTTGTACTCTGTTTAGTAAAACGCGTGTTTGTGAGTGCCTGGGGGTTGCTAGGTTGATTCCAGACGAAATTAGGCTAAAAACGATGATGAACAGTACCCTGGGCGAACTGTAGGGTCGAAGTTCGTAGTCAGCAGATGTGGTGTCAGCAGCTTTGTAGTCAGCAGCTGTGGAGTTAGCCGCTTCATTAGTCCGGATCCGTAGTCCGGAGCAGTTAGTCCGGATCCGTAGTCCGGAGCAGTTAGTCCGGATCAGCAGCAGTGATCCATATCTTCGCTCCGCAGTAGTGTTTCCGCAGCAGCGTTCCGCAGCAGTGTTCTGCAGCATGCACTGCACTAGACATTTACATTGTAAACCATTATGCCTCTCCACATTTAAGTATTTAAGTTACAATGTAAATAACGAAATACCCCCCATTTGGATTCAAAGAAAAATACTAGAAAAATTAATTCCCACTCTTTCAAAATGTGAAAATTGGGATTTAGTGTAAAATCTCGGAAAAACCCAAAAGTTCGTAGTGGTGAATTTTTGGAAAGTGGGGTTAGACATCTCAGAAAATTCCCAAAAATCAGATTATCTTATTTATGATATGGGAACCCAATGCCGGGACTTTTGATTTCAAGAAAATAGCTGTTATGAGTACTTCCTTCATAAGTCAAAGATTGAGGATTTACTTGTGAAGACTGGCTACAGTTCCAAAGGAAATGTTGAGAATGACATACCATACTAATGTTAGTATGTTGGTGTGAGGTATTGGGGCATGGACTCCGTGACTTGTTTGGGTTCTCACCGTGGTGCACCGATGGTGCTATGTGGTTGACGTGGCAGGCATATGCACCGATGGCAGGCCTGTGTGGCGACTGTGGCCGGGCATATTGCTACGTGGAAAAGCTAAGGCCTGAGTTGAGTCGTTGAGCTCGTGGAGCTAGGGCTGAGTGCCCTGAGCTGGGATCCCATGGAGGATCGTGGACAAGTTGTCCTGTGTGAGCAGGCTGAGTCCTGATGTTTGTTTGCAGGCTGAGTCCTGATGATTGTGCACACTACACGGTGCACGAGTACACTGAGCATATATTATAGACTTATATGTGTTGCATGATATGGAGTTTTAGGGTCACCTACTAAGCTTGTCGCTCACCCCTACTTGTTGTTTACCCCTTTTCAGGTGTGACCCGAGACTAGTGGAGGACTTTCTTCCAAGAGGACGTGCCCACTACTCTGATGTATGATACAGTACTGTATTCTATAGTTTATTATGTGTTGTATCCCGGACATGGGTCCGTGGACAGTTGTATTTGCATACTGTTTGTGATGTAATGTCTGTATGACTGTTTGACTTATCATATGCATGATGATGTATGGGAAAGTACAGGATTACCCTTGATGTATGACTGTACAGGGTTACATATTTGAGACAGCACCCGCAGTGTAGTCTCCATTGGTGCTAGTCACCAACCCCTTGACCTTCCGGGTGCGGGCAAGGGGAAGTCATGTACCCGGTTCTGGGTTCCCTGGAATTCGGGGACGTGACATGAAATACCTTAGTGTATGAAAAATATAGGGATATAACTTAAGCATGTAATGATAACATAAGTGGAACAAGTTAAGTGACTTTGGCATGCAATGGTAATATAGTTGATGAAATTAACTATTGATCATTAAAGTTAGAGAGTTATTATTTTTCTAAGGCTAATAGGATAAAAAAAAAGAAAGCAATTAAATCTAAGTGTACATGGTAAACAAATAGAAATGAGGTGAACCAATATGTATTCCTTTTTAACGCTACACACACCCCAAACATAGCAAGCTAAAAGACAAACTAATTGTAACACTCACACACCCCCCAGGCACGACAAACTAGCCCCATTCACAATAAAAATCTGAAATTTTATATCAAATAAAAGGCCAAAAGACAGACGCAAATGAACACCAAAAGACACGTTATAATGACTGACATACACATCAAATCCTAAACATGTCCCAAAGACCAATGAGAACTCATAAGGAAAAGAAAAGGAAGAAGGTGCAAATGAATCGATGAACAATGCCTACGACAGTGAAAACATTGATTTATTTTCATACCCCGACAACCAAAGGACAAAAAGGATGTTCCGCCAATAAACCAGCCGCAAAATGATTCCTAAACTAATCACCAGTCATTTAAAAAATAATTCACACGACAAAGCAAATTAAGTGAAAACAAAGTTACTCTCTCTCCTTTTTTTTTCCTTTTTTTATAGAAGGTGTGGATCACATGGGTGAGGGAGAATAGAGATAGCGAGGACGTGTGTGTTTGTGTGTTTCTTCTCTCTTCCTTTCTTTCTCTTTTTTTTAGAACACATAAATCAGTGAAAAACCAGCCAAGGATTGAAACAAATAGGATGAAAAACATATAATCAATCCAAAACGCAAGCAAGATGTAAGCCTTTGTCACAAATAATTACCAACAGTGACCCACTCCTAAGCTACCAATGACAACGTCAACCCAAACGCATAAACATATGTAGGTCCCAAAGTGAGTCTAGAGGGGGGAGGGGGTGAATAGACTCTTTTCGCGGAAGCTAAAACTGTAAATTGGTATATGAATATTCAAGAGATAACTATCTGATCGGCAATTTGTAAGTGTACAAATTGTGGCAAAATAAAGTGAATTTTTAAGTTCGGATATCAAACCCAAGGGAAGGATGAAGAAATTGGAAATTTTAACTAGCTTATAAAAAGATTTTGATTGAAATAATGTAAAAACAGAACTGAATTTAAATAATTTGTTTTGAAAGAATGTGAGAGATGCAGAAATGATTTTTCAAGTAGAGATAAGTTCAATTGACAAAGGTGATTGAAGTTAAGATTTCATTTGATGTATTCTTCCAAATATTATGTCTGTCACGCCCCGGATTTCCAACCCGAGGAAACCGGCACGTGACTCCCCATTCACCCACACGGAGGGCAATGGGGTTGGATTACTGAATGCCACACAAGCAAGTCTAACAATTACAATAAATCAAATAAGCCACCTCTTTATTTAATTCCAAATCCAAAACATCAAAGGTTCACAAAACAACCAAGTCCCTGATTACAGTTCAATCCCTTAGGACATTCCCCTCCCTGGGGTTACATAAATCATAAAAGTACATTACTGAAATGAACAATAAAGTGGAGAGGGTCTTCCACCTTGGTGTATCCACCTAACGCCTGTAAGTCCCTGAAAAACAAACAAACACAGTAGGAGGGGTGAGCAACCACAGCTCAGTAGGGATCATGTCTCCCCAACCCATCCCATGTTCCTAGCATCTACATGCCATGTGTACAAGTGCAGTGTCGTGATACAATAATTTCAACAGACATAATAACAACCACATCAACAATTTACAATCTTCCACTGCCACACAGGCTAACACTTTAACCACAAGTGATTTAACCGCCTCTTCAGGCCAAGTTATTTAACCGCCTCTTCAGGCCAAGTGATTTAACCGCCTCTTCAGGCCAAGTGATTTAACCGCCTCTTCAGGCCCTTGGTTTAACCGCCTCTCAGGCAAAGTTCTTTAACCGCCTTCAAGGCCGGATACCACAATCAAGCACATAACACACATGGTCACTCAAGCATACAACCAAACACTTGGTGTGCACCCGTTCACAAGCGCACAAACCCAACCATTCAGGCCATAGAGCAAACATCCAAGATACATACATACACTAAACCACAAGTCCAGTCACACGGACATATTACCAAACACTTAATGGGCATATACACACAGCCTAAGTTCACACAGGCATTCCATCAAACATGTAGCAGGCATGTCGTACAGGCATTTTATCAAACACTTTTCATGCATCACACAAACACCAGAAAACACCAAAATCGCCATTGAAGGCCAACATTCATATAGGAGGTCACACCTATATGAATTTACATATAAATAATATAACGAGATATAACTCATATTCTGCCCTAGGACCCTAGGACGGAGGAGGATTTAGGAAGAACAGAATCCCTACCTTAAAAACAGATCTTCCTTGCTCCCGCACTAAACGCCGTCCTCCCCACGCAAGATGCTCCTAGAAGAACCAAAGAACTCCCCTTCCTTCTCTCTCTCTAGCTCTCTCTCTCTACGACGGCTGCAGCAGCTGAAGAGAACCCTAAACCTAAAACAGAGGGCTTCTCCTCCTTATATAGACAACACAACATCAAAACGACGTAGTTTTGATTAAGTGAATCCCAGCATCAAAACGACATAGTTTCGATCACACAAGTTAGCACCTTTTCGCACCCCTATGGGCCAAAATACTCAGAATTTCAACATGGTCCTTTGGAGAAAGTTCCTTAGAATGTCAAAACCAAGGGAATCATGCAAAAATATGCCTGCACGCCAATTTGAACGTGAATTCCCAATTCACGTGCAACTCCATATGGACTCCAAATGCTCTCAAACTTCACCCCTAGCCTCCTTGCATCATTTAGAAGACAATTACACTTGCACGTGAATTGGACCATTTCACGTGCACCTCACATACATGTCCATCTGGCCTGAAACTTCTGTGGTAGATAGAGGACACCATTCTAAGCATCTTTCCTTTTGCACGTGAATTCATTGGAGTCCATTTACTAGGTCAAAATCTAGAAAAACTCTACTCAGGAGGCAAAACTGACTAACTCAAGGTACGGGTCCTTACAATGTCTTAGTCAATCTAATTATTTCCTTGTGATCATGTTTAATACCCAACCTCTAATGTATGAATTAACCTTTTTCAAGTGCCATAATTCGTGTACACTTGGCTTTCGCAAATTATGCAACCCCTAGTTTGATTATCTTGTTTTTTCCAGTAATTATGCTTTATTTTTCAATCCTTCACATAAATACCTATTATGACAAAATGAAGTGATTAAGTCCATTTTATATTTTATCCCGAGATATTCAATAAACACTCACAAGGTGAAAAAGATTAAACTAAAACATTTTAAATTAATTTATTACATCAAACTTCATCATAACCTCAATCAAAGGTTTTTAAGCTTTCATAGTTTGATTGAAGACAATAGAATTATAATACATAGAATAAGAATACCAAAAAGATTGCTTGCTTATTTTGATCAAGAAATTATAAGATTGATCTTCTTTTCCAAGCCTTCAAGCTCCAAGAGATAGCCAAACCTTCTTCAATCTCACTTTCTCTATTCTAGATGATGATGGAAATGTAGAAATAGAATGGCATAAAATTGGATGATAATTGGATGCTTTACAATGGAGGATCTGATGCCCTTTTATAGGCTATCTAGTCACATTTTGAAATTTTGAATTTAAATTTTGCATAAATCCTCTATAATTTCTCAACTAAATAGCCCCTATTAAATCTTTTGCAAATCCCTTATTTTTGAATTTGAAAATGAGATTAAACACTCTCTTAAATCCCAAAAAGACTTCAGCCCAAATGCATAACATCATTTTTGAATTTGAATTTCTTCCACTAATTCCCTTTTGACTTGAGTATTTGGTGTGTGTCTTCGCTCGACCTTCACCCGACCATCAGTAGATTATCTCGGATTTCACCCGACTAGAAGAAATTTTCTTCATTGAGGCTTGTAGACTCCAGATATGCAAAAATGTGCTTCACCCAACCCGATCGGGTGAAGAGTCCTTCACTCGAACTTCACCTAAGCAACTTGAATTTTAGTCGTTATGATCTTTAGGTCTTTGGGATTCTATCTCCTTAAAAAAAATAAATTTTATTTTTCATATAGGGTTATAGCATGAAAATGTAATAATATAACTCATTTAGGCAATAAATAGAGCAAAAGAGTATAAAAATATACCAAAAATGGCCTTAAAAGGGAGTATAAATCCCCCTGATCACTATCCTATGAATATTAATTGAGAAGATGACAATATGGTGTAGGAGTGATTAATGACTATCCAACAAATCTGATATGAGAGTAAATGCTCTAGATGGGACAGACCTCAGATATGGAATGAATATTCCTATGGATATCAATATGGACAAATCGACTCCGTTTGGATTGTTCTAGGATAGATAATGATCACGGATAAACGATACAAAAAGTAGACAGGATGATTGTGCTGGATCTATTTGAACAAGAATGTATGATTGATTGTTCAAGATGATATTATTCTTTGTTCAACACAGCGCACAACACTTAGATGATTTTTCTCTCAGAGTCTCTCTCTTTATCGTTGGAACTCTCTTTTTGATTTTGCAAGTGTTATTTCTTTAATGCATGTCAAAATTTTATATCATGTGTTTTGTGTTCTTCGCTTTCTGTGAGAGTTTGACTCATATTATTTCGTTAAGCGTGTGAGAGATATATTTTAAGGTTATAGTGCATATGCGCTTTGTCGTCCATCCCGGCAGTCTGACTTCCTGCCACTTAAAATGTAGAAGTATAGGGGATGGGTGAATCTGCTCTGATTCTGCAGATCTGTCGCCCATACTGCGAGTTTGCATGCCCATACTGGTACAGTCGATCTTGGCCGTTCATTCGTTGATGTTGGTTGGCAGTTATTAATGCGATAATAAATGTGCTCAACTGCTTAGGACGGCGCAAGCTCACTGTACAAACCCTAACTGATGATATCGTAAGTAGAGATACTTAGGGTAGTGAGTTTGCCTTGAAGGTGAATGCCTTGAAGGTCTGGTGGCTCGAAGATTTACCTTGAAGATTTAGGTCGAGTCTCTTTTTAGTTTGTAATGATACTTTAGGCTTCGACAACATTAGATCCTGCGAGTCTTTGACTCTAATTTTCTTTGAGTCTTCGTGGGTAGTAGTTTGCAGATGATGACAAGTTCACTCTATAAGATGATCTTCGACTCTGTGAGTCTGTGATGCTTAGAGTGGTTTCTCTTAAAAGTGTACTGACTCACTACTAGTTATGAGTCTTCGACTCTATATCTTTGAGTCTTCATGAATGGCAGATTACAGGTGAGCCTAAGTTTAATGGTTCACTCTATGTTAAGTGAGTCTTCGACCCTTCGAGTCTCCGATCCTTGCTACGACTCTCTGAGTGACTCTTATACTGAGCCTACATAGCCTATGCCTGTTATCTTAGTTGTGAGTCTTTGACTTTGTTTCTTCGAGTCACTCAGTTTGCTTTGGAGGGCTAAGATGTTCTTCAACCCTTTTGTTCATTTGGTCTATGAACTTATGCTGGATCTTCGACCCTGCAAGCCTTCGACTCTCAATGTCTAATGCTTAGCCTGTCGTCGTTGGGTTATTGCAAACTGAGTATCCGTTTCTCCGAGTCTTTAACTCTACGACTTTGACTCTTCAGCTACGACTTTGCCTTTGAATTTAACAAGTCTTGGTCTTATTTATGGACTAACAATTCCTTTTGATTAACTGTCTACAACACTTCGAGTCTCAGTTACAATTTCTTTTGTCAGTTTATGTAATTGAGAGACCTGAGCTCGTCGACCTTCAACCGTTGAGTTTGCGAGTCTCCACACGTTTTGTAGTTGATAGATTCTACTTGCGACTTCAACTTTTTGACCTTCGAGTCTTCGAGTCTCCTTATTAACTTATGTTCTGTTACTTACCTTTAGGGTATCTTTGGGGACTCTTCATTTTTAAGTTCATCGGGTCTTCGAGTCAATTATAGTTCAATTAGTTTTCAGTCACAACTCTTCGACTCTGCGAGCTTGTATGTCTTTTACTATTTAGTGTAGTGACAGTTTACGTTTCTTTGAACTTCGACTCTATGACCTTGAGACCTTCAGATCTTCGAGTCTCTAGGCTTAGAAATGTTATTGACAGCTTCACCAAATCCTATGATACCCAACAACATAAATAACCCAAGCAAAACAAACACATCAAGGAAAGATGATAGATCAACACAAAATTCTTTTTAATATAGCTCCTTTGTCCTATTGACAGACTGGGTGTCCTCTTCCCTCGGTCCTCTTTGGGCATTGATTAACCATGACCACGTTCTTCAATTGCCACCTTCACGCGTGTAGCTTAGCCTCCCCCTTGCAAACTCCTAACTGTGGTTGAGCATGATTCCATGACCAGCCGTCTAGGTTGGAACAGGTGATGAGCGCACGTCAACTTCGACAACAAGCTAGCGAGGTGGGTTCACACTTGGATTTAAGGGAAAGAGAGGGTGAAGCTTCGTGGTGGTCTAGTGTAAAGATAAACATGGTAAGGGGGATTATATTCCGCAATGGCTGACAGAATAATTTTCTGGCCAAGGGGAGTGGGGGCTCTCACAGGTTCGGTGGAGGAGGAAGAAGTGGTGTTTTGGGTGTGTTGTTTTCAGATTTAAACTAGAAAGAGAGCCCACTCCCAATTGAGAGAGAAGAGAGGTTCTTATAGAGAGGAGTTAGGGTTTGGGTTTGATTGGGCGCGACTTCGATGGGTGGTTTGGGCTGTGGTTGGAAGGGCATGGGGAGGCACAGTTGGACATGTAAAGGGAAAGTTGGTTTTGGTAAGATAGGGGAAAGATGAGAGGGGGAAAAGGGAAGGAATCCATACCGATGAGGGTGGGTCTGTGTGCTTGCATGATTGTGTCTTTGTGTCTCGGGAAAAAGAAGGCTATTGTTGGTTGCATGACAAATGTGCATCATGATATTTTTTTAAGATTATTTGATGACTTTAAAAATTTTCTATTTTACTTTAAAGTTTGCTGACTTATCGATGATAATTTGTTGGTTTATTAAATTAAAATGTTATCATTCTACTCAAATAATTTATAACAAATATAAGCTAATTTCACTAGACGAAAAATCATTATCAAATTGTGTTCTTAATCCAAAGTAGCAAATTTTTTTTCCCTAAAAAAAAAAACCAAATGATTAGTGTAGAACTGACTTTTCTTTAAATTTTAAGTTGTTTCTAAAACTAAATGATAAAAAAAACCGAGTTATGGGCCAATTGTCCAATTGCCTTTAGTCCAAAACCTTAAAGAGAAGAAGTAAAAAAATGGATCTGATGGCATGAAGGTTGGGCCTGTTGGAGGCCTAGTTATTTACCCAAGCCCAGTCTTGTTCGTCTTCAAGCTCTCGCCCTGCACCAGATTCGCCATGGAGAGCAACACAAAGGATCCGAATTCAAAGCCAGTCCCCGCCGATGAACCAGAACTCGACCTCTACACCATCCCTGCATATTCTAGTACCCTCTCTCTCTCTCTCTCTCACTATTCGTGTGACTGTCTGCCTTTCTGTCTCCTTAAAACCCTAATTTCCAGAAATTTTATATATACAACTTTGTTTCTCGCAGGTTGGTTTTCCTGGGACAGCATCCACGACACGGAGATAAACTATCTGGGCGAGTTCTTTGATGGAACATCGATATCGAGAACCCCGAAGATATACAAGGAGTACAGGGACTTCCTCATCAGCAAGTACAGGGAAGAGCCTTCCCGGAGGCTCACATTCACGGAGGTTCGAAAGACCCTTGTTGGTGACGTCAGCCTGCTCCACAAGGTTTTCCTGTTCCTGGAGAAGTGGGGTCTCATCAACTTCTCCGCCCCTTCCAATGGCCAATTCGCGGGCGTGATTGAGAGCGGAGGTGGAGAGAGCGGCTACAAGGTTAGGGTTGAGGAAGGGCCTCCTCACGGTGTTCGTGTCGTGGCGAATCCGAACACCCTGAAACCCTTATCTGTTCCTCAGATCCTTGGCAATCACGGTGAACATGGATTCAAATACTCGCCGCTCGCGTCGTATGCGGATGTTTATGGTGATCTGAGGGGCCAGAAGGGAGCCAAGTGCGCGAATTGCCAAGAGCCTTGTGATTCTGGACATTATGATTACACCAAGGTATTACGACGTTATTCCATCAATTATAAGGTTTTTATTATTTTTTATTTTTGAATGTATATATTTCCCATGCCAAATATTTGTGTTTCAATGCACGTTAATACTTTTTTTTTATAGTGTTATTAAAAAACATGAGATTTGCTAACGGTTAAAGTTTAAGATTTTATTTTATACTTTCTATTCGAAAAATAAATAACTCTATATTTTTAATGACACCACGGCACCGCGGAGCAAAAACATTACTATCCTCTCCCTTTTATCCCACCCACCAAATGTATACAGTTGCATTACTGTTTTTGGTGGTTGTAGTTTCTGTTATGAATAGCAGTGCTCGCGTATTAGTTTTGGCTTGTTATGATTACGGTCACACAAATACCATTTACCAATCCAGCTAACAAGTCACTTCGGTTGTATCAACTCCTATTCCATTCCTTATAGCGAGACAGTTGTTAATGTATATTGAGGCGAGGCACTTGGAATGTCTCATCAGATAAGCTTGCTGTCTTTTAAAGTTCTTCTGGCTGGTGTTTACTGACCTTAGTCCAGCGTCTTTCTTCCCCATAGCAAAATGGGGCATTACTTTATTGTTCTGGCTTTGTAACTATTCTAGTAGGTGCGGTATTGTTTATTCTCTTTCCATGACTGAATATGGGAGAACAAAGGATTTATGACTTCTTAGCTGGATCGTTCAATGGTAACCTTTGTAATTATTAAGATGTGGGGATCATTGGATTGAGCATCCTAGAGGCTCACGAAGGGAAGCTGGTATTGTCATGAATAAGATTTTATAGCAATTTCATCAATTGGTGAGGTGTGCGTCATCTTAACTTGGTTGGACTGATGAATGATAATTCAGGGCGAATTGTGTGGATGGCTGTATGATGAATTTGGATAGAAAAGATGAAATGGCTCGCTCAGCACACTGGCTTTCCAGCTGTAGTTTGCTGGGAAAAGATCATTTAATGTTTGGTCCCCATGAAAGCTGCAAAGCTTTGTAATTGACATTTTTATGGAATTTAATTATTTTATCATCTCTTTCCAGTAACTCATGCTATTATTATTATGCAAAATTTACGCATTGACATTTGTTATTCATGTTACACTTTCTCTCACACTCCAAATTCAATTGTCTAGTAAATGATGAAATAATTCACTGGAGCAAGAAGAAGATACAAACTATCAGTTTTGTTTGTTATATAAGTTTTCCTGTAATGGTAGAGTTACAGCCTTGCGAGTTTGAGTCACAAACAGGTCTCTTGCAATTAAATTAATTATGGAGGATAGCTGTGTCCAGATTGTCTTATGTGGTCTGACCCTTTGTGAACTTCACCACTTGCAAGAGCTTTGTATACCAGATATGTTCTTTTCATAAGTTTTGTTGAAAGAGTGTTTAAAATTTAAATGAATGGGCCACTACATGAGAAAGATAAGCTATGAGAGATTTGAATGTAGGAAAAGATTCTTGCAGCTATGATTAGTCAGGGCATGGGATATTTGATCACTGACATTGATTGTCCTGTTTGTATTTTTACACTCTCATTGACAATACTGCAATATGGCCGTTTAATTTGATCACCATTGTTCTTTTTTAGGAGTTCTATTTCCCTTAAGATTTGGTGGTGAGATGTTGGTTAAATGTGGCATATCACTTGAAACAAGACTGCAGATGAATTATATGCATGAAATGTTAATTTAATAGATGCACTAATTATGTCAGATGATATAGCTAAAATTAGTTTTCCCCTGTAATTTTCTGAAAAGATTGCTATAGAGGTTGTATGGTCATTAACAGGTGTTTTGGCTGTCAGTGTAGTCATGGCAGATGTCATTATCATTGTTAGTTTATTTGATTGCAGGAAAGTTCCACACTTTGCATGAAATGCTTCAAAAGTGGAAATTATGGGGAGAACAAATCTGCAGTTGATTTCAAGTTCACGGATTGTACTGAAAGCAACAGGACTGCTCCAACCACTTGGACTGAAGCGGAGAATCTGCTTCTCTTGGATTCTGTTTTGAAGCATGGAGATGATTGGGACCTTGTTACTCAGAATGTTAAAACCAAGTCTAAACTTGAATGCGTTTCAAAACTACTGGAGATGCCTTTTGGTGATCTTATGCTGGGTTCCTACCATGGAAAAACGACACCGGGGGAATTCAATGGCACCGTGAATTCCACCAAACAAGTTCAGTTTGATTCATCTGAGTCCCGAGAGACTATTAATCCAGAAGAACAGTGTAATGCTCAAGTGGATACTACGCAGAATAATGATGCTGAAACTGAGAATCAAGGTCCTCCTAAAAAAAAAAAGTGCATTGCCTCAGTTTCTGAGGCAGATAACTCGCTTATGAAAAAGGTTTGAATGCCTGCTATGTAATTCGTTATTTAGAAATTTTGATCTTTATGTTTTTGTTATACTGATGTGTGTGTTTTCCTAGTTTATTGGATGTATACTGCAGTATGTTAGTGTTCTAGTTGTATTAATTTCAAAATTGGTTTATATTTTTACTGTACAATGTTAAAGATTAACAGCAGTGTTGTATTAGGTCGCTCACATCTCCGCCAAGTTTCCTCCAAATATTACGGCTGCCGCAGCTCAGGCATCTATTATGGCACTTTGTGAGGAAAACCCCTGTATAGATGGACTTTTCGATGGCGATAAGAATAATGCACCCAATGAATTAGGGTCTTCTGCTCCAAATAATGATCCGGAAAGGTTATTTCTTTATTTGCATACATCCCAGTGATGATGCTAACGTTTTTGTTTAGCCCTTACGTTTGTACTAAGTTTGGCAGTGACTTCTTCAGAGCCGCTGGGAGTGAAGAAGGTTCAGACATAACTGAAAAGCTTCCTCTATCAGGTGTTTGTTGTATAGTGTGTTTCAATTCGTAAGGACCTAAAAAATTCTATTCGTCACTTAAACTTAAAATGATTGAGTCATACTATGTTGGTGGCACAATCTAATGTTCTATTGCATTTACCGTCCCGAAACAAGTACTCAATGGTTCATCCTTTCTGTGTGATGAATAATTTAGTCATTCCTACGCAGGGACCCCGGAGATGTTGGAGAAGAATGCCATGCCTCTTACTTTGCGGATTAGAGCCACTGTTGCAACTGCTCTAGGGGCGGCTGCTGCTCATGCCAAATCATTAGCAGACGAGGAGGTCGTTCAGATGGAACAATTAGTAGCAACCGTAATTGAAACTCAGGTGGGTCACTGCTATTAGTCCTTGTACCTACTTTTGGATCACTTTTTTTTTTTTTACGTTATTTGTTTCTTTTGATTAATTTGCAAGTTAAATTAATGTTCCGTGTTGGATGTCAATGTAGTTGAAGAAAGTGGATTGCAAACTCAAGTATTTTGAAGATCTGGAGAAGATGATGGGTCAGGAGTGTGCGCGAATAGAGGAACTGAAAGAATCAATCATAGCTGAAAGGATTGATATCTTACAGAAAGCATGTGATGCTGGAATATCTAGATGGAGGCATTATGTTGTAAAATCTTAAAAATAGGTTTATATATGGAATTGAATGTTAGTTCATGTCATTCATGGGCATGGTTATTC
Source organism: Taxillus chinensis (assembly GCA_023512835.1). Classification (NCBI taxonomy): domain Eukaryota; kingdom Viridiplantae; phylum Streptophyta; class Magnoliopsida; order Santalales; family Loranthaceae; genus Taxillus; species Taxillus chinensis. The sequence continues at coordinate 54,042,546 of CM042087.1, read as the reverse complement.
TAACCATGTTAACTTTAAGTCGGTTCGTGTAATTTATAGGAAAGCTTATTCTAACCATGTTAATTTTAACCAGTCGTGAATAAAATTTTTAGCCATCACGTGTTCTGTTTTCATGCAATAGCGCTGTGCTGGCATTGTCATTGATAATAGGCATGGAAATGGGTTGGGTTGGGTTCGGTGGGTTGGGTTGGGTTCGGTTACTGTCTGATTTGAATTTGATCCGAAATTTTATAGGTTGTTTTGAATCCGTCTCGATTCTCGATTTGTTAGTTTGGACACTTCGGGGGGGTGGGTGGGTGGGTTCGGGGCGCGCAGCGGCCGGGGCGGGCGTGGGCGGGGGGCGGTCACGGGCGGGTACGTGGGGGCTGGCTGGGTCGTAACGGGGAATACCTGTAGGGCGGGGATTTATCCCGGGACGAGGCGAGTACACGGGGTGGGGGATGCTTGCCCTGTTCCCGCCCCGTAACCCTGCAGGGGAAAATATTATCGCCCCAGCCAGTTTACGGGGGGGGGGGGGGGTTACGGGTTAAATTGCCGGTTTACAAAGGTTCTCTTGCATAAAAGAACCTTTTTTTTACCCTCAACGTTATTTTGTTCTTATGCCTCGACTCCAATGTTATTTTCCTCGCCACCTTAACCCCGTGTTTGCCATCCGCCATCCGCCAGCCACCCAACCCCCACCCTTGTGTCCTCTAGCTACCAAGCAACCAAAGATGGACTCCACGCTAGTGCATCGTAACCTCACGACTTGTTGCCGTTGTAACACGCTCCAGTCGTCCGCATTTATGCCATGGCCACGCTATAGATTCGGTTAAAGATGTCTGCATCTCTACTTGATCCAGTCAAACCCTCTGCCCAAATTGGAACCAAGGAAAGGGGCTACAAATTGAAAGGGAAGAAGAGGATGACTCAATGGGCAATCTGGCATCGGCAGCCGCTAATGGAGGAGTGTTGGATCTGGTCAAAGATTGTCACGCCGCTGAATTCCAAGGAACCCAAAACCAGGAATATGACTTTCCCTTGTCCGCACCCGAAGGGTCAAGGGGTTGGTAACAAGCACCAATAGAGACTACACCATAAGTAATGTCTTAATCTTGCAAATCTCTACGGTCATACAATGAGGGTAATCATGAACTTTCTTAAACATCATTATACATACAGTATATCAAACAGTTATACAAATCAAATCACAAATAGTGTGCCAATATAACTATTCACGGACCCATGTCTGGGATACAATACATAATCCATATATTGTATCATACATTAGAGTAGTCTTGGGTCGCACCTAAAAAGAATAAACAATAAAGTAAGGATGAGTTACAAGCTTAGTAGGTGATCTCATAACTCCACATCACTCAACTATGCAAAACAATAGATAAGTTTATTCTACATGCTCAGTATACTCATGCACCGTGTAATGTGCATAATTATCAAGACTCAGCCTGCAAAACAAACATCAGGACCTAACCTATATACACAGGATAGCTTATCTACAATCCTCAATAGGATCCTAACTCAAGGCACTCAGCTCTAGTACTACGAGCTCAATAGTTTAACTTAGGCCACATCCTGTCATCACGAGCTTAATAGCTCAACCCAGGCCATAACTTGTCAAGTCAACCACATAGCACAACCTGTGTATCATAATGAGAACACAAACAAGTCACAGAGCCCAAGGCCCAATCCTCAAATCAATACACCAACACCAGTATAACATTAAGGTTTACAACACTCCTTTTATAACCAAGGCCAGTCTTCACAAATCGATTCTCATGCCTTGATTAAGGAAGAAGATTTTCGTAGAAGGTGCTTTCTTGAAATAAAAAGTCCCGGCAATGGTTTCCTATATCATAACTAAGAAACCTAATTTTTGGGAATTTTTCTGAGAGGTCTGACCTCACTTCACAAATACTCACCTCGATAAAAAAACTAGATTTTTCCGAGATTTAGCGCTAATTCCTAATTTTCACCTTTTGAAGGAGTGAGAATTTGATTTTCTTGTATTTTTCTTTGAATCCAAATGGGAAGTATTTCCTTATCTATACTATAACATAAGTATAATTCTTAAATGTAGAGATGCGGAATGATTTATAATGTAAATAGTCCTACGGAACGCTGCTGTTTTGCAGCTCCATAGAAACTCTTCTTGGAAACTCTCTGGAAACTGCACTGGTTGATGTCGACTTTCCCCATGAACTTCTTGACCGCCCCCCCCACCCACCCCGTGACGCCCGACTTTCCCACCGCCCCCCCCCCCCCCACCCATCACCGTCGACCACATTACATAGTCGATGCCGACCATACCGTACCTTGACCACCCCAAGTCGACCACCCAGGTCGACCACATCGACCATGTCAACCACATCGACCACGATGACTACCTAGGTCGACCATGTCGACCCTATCGTTTGTATTCACCCCAGACATGGGTCCAGAACCTTCTTGTTTGTCCACCTGAAAATCTAGTCTAAGGACCCCAAAAATGTTGTTATATGCCTCAATTCAACCCTAAAATGGGTTTCCCTAATCCCTCCTAGCCAAGTTAGGCTACACAAACAACCTAACCTTAAGGTTTTTGATCCCAAATCCCAATTTTCACTCAATTTTTCTACTTAGGGTTCATCATGAAATTCATAGCTTAATTGTCTAATTCTTGCATGTTAAACATCACATAAAGAGTATAGAGATCACCTACCTAGAATGATTCTTGAGGATTAAATAAGCACAAAATGCCTCAAATCGAACCCGAAATTTTTAATTTCCAACCTCCATCGGTCGTTTCTACCCATTCACGATAGTTCGTTCATCATCGTTTTTCCTTGTTTCGTCTGGATTCAACCAGGAATCTCATAAAACTCATACCTAATACTATATATTAGGTTTTAAATCACGTCTTACCCTCGAACGCATTTAAATACAAGATTCAACCCAAAAATTGGTTTTTCCCCAAATTTAGGGTTCAACACGAATTTGCATGATTTCATCAAATTCTTACATGTTAATCAAAAAACAGCAAGAAAAGGGTGGAGAATCAATGGAACACCTACCTGGAATGATTCTTTGATGCTTGAACGAGCTCAAAACGCCCCAAATCGCCAAGGCCTCCAAGCTTCCTTCTCTCTTTCTCTCTCTAAGCTCTCCAACCAGAAACTTGAAACGCGAAACGTAACGTGGAAGCTCTCTTCCCCTATTTATATTTTTGCCATCAACCGACCTAGTAACCATTGACCCGTAATAATTAACCTCCAAGGTCCCGAACTCCAAATTGAGTCAAACTACATCAAAACGCTCGAAATGAGAGCACAATACTACACGATATTAGTACACCCAAATGACCGCTCAAACGCAAATCATCCTAAACCCCCCAAAACTCCAAACCACACCAACCGGCCCCCCCCCGCCCGGCCCCCCCCCAAAACAATAACTCCCCCCCCACCTCCTCCCCCCCCCCCCCACTTCCCCCCTTTCAACAACCTTCCCCCCCTCCCCCCCCCCCCCCCCCCCTTTTTTCCCCCCCCTCCCCCCCTCTCCCCTTCCCCCCCCCCCCTCCCCCCCCCCCCGAAATCTAGTCTAAGGACCCCAAAAATGTTGTTATATGCCTCAATTCAACCCTAAAATGGGTTTCTAATCCCTCCTAGCCAAGTTAGGCTACACAAACAACCTAACCTTAAGGTTTTGATCCCAAATTCGAATTTTCCTCAATTCTTAGGGTTCATCATGAAATTCATAGAATTTTCTAATTCTTGCATGTTAAACATCACATAAAGAGTATAGAGATCACCTACCTAGAATGATTCTTGAGGATTAAATAAGCTCAAAATGCCTCAAATCGAAGGCTCCAACCTTTCTTTCTCTCTCTCTCTCTCTCTCTCTCTCTCTCTCTCTCAAATGTGCGATGACAGCGGCTAGGGTTACTTCTCCCAAAAAAACAAAATAAAACACAAAAAGACACAAAAGGCCCCGCTACACCTGGTCGACACAGTCCAAAACGTGCATCGACCGCATGTTGACCGCTCGTCAACTAAGGTCGACGTGGCCAAAGCCTGCGTCAATTACGTGTCTACCTCGCATCAACCACTCCGTCGACCTACGTGTCGACCACCACGTCGATCTGTGTCAATCCCATGTCGACTAACTCCTTTGCTACCTCTTGCTGCACTCCAAAATACCATAAAATACATATGAAAAACCAGAATTTTAGCACCATAAGGTACCTCCTAACCTCTAACTCTCAGGAGTAGGACACGGGTCCTCACAATACATGGTCAACTCCAGCATGTTCGGTCCCCTCCTAAGTGCCAGTCTCATCCCATCAATGAAATCTTGGGTCTTATAAGCCTCAACCCTCAATGAATATAGGGCAAATCTCCCTAGCTCAGTGAAGGCAGTGACATACTCGGTCACAGTCCAACTGCCTTGCTCTAATGTATAGTACTCTCGTCGCCTCGTCTTCTTTATAGAATAAGGGAAATGCTCTACGTAGAAGAGCTCCATGAAGTCCTCCCATGCCATTTGGCTCCTATGAACTTGCTTCACAACTTCCCATCATCTTCTGGCCCCACTTATTAGAATGTGCATGGCTAGACGGACCCTAGCCTTTACGGACACCTAAATTAGCTCAAATATGTCTTCTATCCACTTTACCCATTCCTCGGCCTCATTAGGTCTCATATTGACTTCAAACTTTGTCGGTCCCCGCTTTCAGAATTGACTCACCCAATCAATCTATACCACAAGTGGTATTGCCATGACCTGCAGCTGATCCTCCTCCAAAACTTCCTACTGTTGATGATTAGGTTGTTATTGCTTACTCAGCTCCTCCTGCATCACCTCCATGGCCACATCCCTCATAGTGCCCTACATGACACCCTGGATTTGACATAAAATTTGAGCCCCAATCTGAGCGGCAAACTCTGAACCTAAGGTAGGTAATGGAGAACTATGTTGTCCTTGTGGTTCAAACTGAACGAAAGGCTCCTTTGTCAGACCTTGAGCCTTAGTATTCCTCTTGGGTGCCATTCTGTACCAACACATATCAATAACATTTATCACTACTGTCTACCAGTCACATACAACCGAATTAATTAAATCAGTAGGCAGGACCCTTAGGTCCACCACACAAACAAAAAGGTATTTAAGCCCCTCATTCCACACACCACAATAGGACACCATCCACCTAAACTTCCTAGGTTTTAAACAACATAATAGCATTTCAGTCAAATACAATTAGTCAACCCAGAACACTTATAAGCTATTTAATAATACAAAAATACATTCAATAACATCAGAGTAGCAATATCAAGTGATTTCTATTGCCTAAGTATGCACCACTAGCTATGTAGCATGTATGCACCCAACCCAATGCTTCCTAGGATGATCTGATGGTCCCTTAGTCAGCCCAGAACACTTATAAGGACTATGATGATTAAGCGCCCTCCTTATAGTCTTCCAAGCTCCTAAGTGTCTGTCAAACACCCCTGACTAACCTAGGTCCACTAGAACTTGGCTCTGATATTAACTTGTCGTACCCCCAAATTCTAGGAGAATCAGAACTATGAATGCAACATCCTACGCCGGCACCCGAGGGATCAAGGGGTTAGTGACCTATCCAATCCTGTATAATACTACAACAGGGGTAGAATTATACTTACCCATGAAATTCAATACAATATTTAATGTATTAATAAAGTACAATAATACATTTATTTTCCATAAATATCTAACACCCATAAATGACACACAATAAAGTTCCACCAATAAGGTTCATACAATTGGCGCGGACCCAAGTCTAGGAAATAACATAATAAAATAATAAATAAACAAAGCTTAAACTATAGGATAAATCCTATACCCAAAATGTCATGACCTGCTCCGCTATAGCACCATTAGCTACTCCCGACATAAACCTATAGGAAGTAGTAATAAAGTAGGGTGAGCACGAATGCCAGTAGGTGATCTCCATCTCCACCATCCTATAACATAAAATCCTAAGTCTACATGATCAGTGTATGTTTGTACCCGTGTAGTGTCATGTTTTATCATAGTAAGCTTACATTCAATTATAAAATATGACATCCCACACATTATATTTCAATCATTAAAGGGTATGCACCTGGCAATCCAACCATCTAGGGATTCCCACAACCAACTTAAAGGATCCTAGTCACTACCAGATAGCCATATATGGGACCTGCAGTGTCCCTAATGATAACTCGCCACATATGAGACCTGATTTAACTAGCCACATAAGGGGCCTACGGCTTTTTGCTAGCCCTATGTAGGACTCTTGATTAACTCAACTAACTCTACCACCAATTTCACACATATAATTAATAAACAAATTTTTTAAATAATTAGTATTTAATACAACAACTTTACAAAATATTTAAATCACCAAACTAATAATAACGTGCCACAAATAATAATTTTTTTATCAAACTATTAATATTAAGCCACAATAATATTTGTAATGTCAAACTATATTTTAATCCATTAAATCATAAGATTATTATTAAGCTCCCAAATATCTTTACCCGCGTCCCAAACCAATTAGATCGAAGGAAGAAGGACAATAGAGAGAATATCGGACCATGAGTCCCTCGAGACCCATGACAACCCATCCCTTAGATCATGGCCGCTACAACATGTGGCCGTGACCGCTCAATAATCTACCTAATCGGCGGCTGCAACATAGCTATCGTTATTGCCTTTATAACACCCAATCACGACCGCTTCACCATGGGGCCGTGACCACCATCCTCAACAATAACTTATTTTATTTTATTTTTTTGGTTAGAAATCATTAAATTCTTTTCATGAAATTTCCCACCATTTGATTCATGTTTTTAAGGTAAAATGAAAACATTATTATTCTTGCTGCTCTAATCCCAATGTCACCAATTGTCAACTTGTTTTCACGTCAAGTTTTGCTACATGTTTTCTAATATGACATCCCTACATATTTTTAATTATTTTAAATCACCAGAAATCAGCTATCACTATCAATATTGCTTTTGTATACTTGTGTAAATTCAAAATTCTACATATTCATTACTTTATGCTATGATGCACTGATACGCTATTTCCCCCAACGAACCATTGTCGCACACGAGTCCAACATGAACACACTATCGACGCGCCTGTGACACACTGGGCAATGTGTCACGACTTTTCCTAGTTGCAGATGTAGCCGATACGCGATTTCGACATGCTATGACGCGAAGCCATACATTTTATTTTAAAAAATTAACATAAAGACCTAAAATCCCTAATCGTGAGGGAGTTCTAGCACTGTGCCAATCGAACCTCCAGTGTCTCGCCGTCTCCAACTCTCCTGCTGTGCCCAGTCTTTGCCTGCTGCTGGTTGCTACTGGTCCACTGCAACTCTGCTAGTCCAAATCACCTCGACGCAACGCAACAACGCCCACTTGTTCGATCGAGTTTGTACCTATGTTGCCCAGCCCACTTGTCACTTTGTTTTAATTTATTATTTTCTTGACTTTGTTTTGTTTTGTGTTACTTTGTTGTTTTGTTTTATTTGACTTTGTTTTTGTTTTGTTGACGACGGGTGGTGACTGGTGTCTGGTGTGGTGTGAATGTGATGTCAAATCAATGTCATGCTTTTATTTATCAATTATCTTCACTTATTAGTCATTATCGCCAATTGCCATTATTTCTATGTGCTTGTGATTACTGATGCATAAAATTTATATAATTTTATACGTATTACTATTTGCTTATTCATACGTATAAATTAATTAATAAATGATATATATAATTTCAATTGTGTTTATTTCGTAGAATGATCTCTTCAAATATTATTGGTAGTAATGCCAGTGCTACTAATAATAATGATTCAACTTCATCCAAAGATTATGATAAAAAACCTTTGTGCAAATTTGTTGAAAGATTAGATTGTACAAAAAAAGAAGGGGGAAATTTGCATTGGAGATGCAAGTTTTGTAAACAAGAAAATAAGAGTTCATACACTAGGGTGAGAACTCATTTATTGAAGATTCCTAACCAAGGAACTGGAGCTTACAAAAAAGTGACAAGGAATTCTTTAGTTCTGGTCGTTGATTGTTGGTGTTGTTGTGTTGGTTGTGTGGGTGCGGACGATACCACCCAGGAGGAGTTCACGAGGCCGGGGCCAGACAGAGGAGCCCACTACTCAGTCAGAGCCGCAGGGACATTAGGTTCTCCATGAGCCATTAGACCCAGCAGTTGTTGCTCAGAATGGGGCAAATATTATGGGAGGGCTCCAGGGTGTTATCCGAGGCGTAGCTCGATGGATAGTACGGGAGGAGATTTGGGAGGAACTTCGAGAGGAACTCCTAGTGGGGCTGTGGGAGGAGTTGAGGGCACAGATGGGGCAGCGACCGCCACCTCCACCTCCGCCACAGAAACCGTCCCCTCAGTACTCCCTACGTTTGCATCATCGAGATGAGGTTTAGGGGGAGGAGCACTTGTTTCAGGCTGGGGCCTCCTCAGTGCAGATTGATTGGGTGGGTCGGTTCCGGAAGGAAGGGCCAACCAAGTTTAAGGCCAACACTAGCCTAGATGAGGCAGAGGAATGAGTAAGGTGGACTAAGGACATTTTTGAGCTGATACAGGTGCCAGCGGAGGCGAGGGTCCGTCTAGCCACTCATTATTTGGTTGGAGGGGCTCGTAGATGGTGGGAGGCCGTGAGAGTTGTTCACGGTACACTGATGGCTTGGGAGGGTTTTGTGGACCTCTTTTATGCCGAGTACTTTCCTCGTACTATACAGAGGACACGATAGAGGGATTATTATGCTTTGGAGCAGGGGAGTAGGACAGTGATAGAGTATGTCTGAGTTTTTATAGCTTTGGGGAGGTTTGCTCCTGATGCTTGGAGGGTAGAGGCTTTCAAGACCCAAGACTTTCTTAAGGGTTTGCGACCAGCTCTCAGGAGAAGATTGGCTGTGTTAGAGTTGACCACGTATACAAATGCAGTCAACAAAGCCTTGATTGCAGAACGAGACCTGGATCAGGCTAGGCTGAGGACAGGAGGAGCAGCATGACTCAGTCAGAGGAGGACGAGAGAGGAGCAAGCAGGGTAGGGTGAAAGAGGACCGGTGCCTCGATTTACTGCACAAACTAGTGTTTTCAGAGGCAGTTCCATCACCGGGTTCACTGGGAATTGCCGTGCTTATGGGAATAGAGGCCACAAGGAGAGAGACTGTCGAAGGAGAGGCAGTGGCGCACTTAGATATTTTAGGTGCGGAGGAGTCGGGCACATGGCAGGGGCGTGTCCCTCATCGAGCTCAGCGAGTGTTGCGAGGCCACAACGCTCTTGTAACCAGGGATAAAGGAGTGGGGCACCATACCATAGGCCGAGTTAGTCAGTGCAGACAACGCAAGGGCGGTCAGTGGCACAATAGCCTTAGTGGGAGGCACAGGCTCTGAGGGGTCAGACTGAGAGGGCTCCAGTTAGGCAGGCTAATAGCAGTGCCCAGAGAGGGAGGGCATATGCCATCACCGACAGGGAGACAGATATTCCACCTAGCGATGAGGCAGGACCGTCCGTGGTGAGAGGTATGATTCTGGTCTCTCGTACTGTTTGCACTGTATTGATTGATACTGATGCTACACACTCTTTCATTGCACATTCCATGGTAGAGGGGTTAGAGCTAGATTGTGAGGTGGTTGAGTCACCACTCGTGGTCGATACACCAATGGGTGGGTTGGTGGTCATAGATAATATATGTTGTGCCTATAGTGTTACTCTTGGGGGTGTTGACCTCCAATGCGACTTGTTTGTGATGCGGTTAGATGCATTTGATGTGATTTTGGGGATGGACTGGTTGGCTTGTGTGGGAGCCAAGATTGACTGCTATCAACGCAGAGTGACTTTCTTCGCACCAGATGGTACTCAGTGTACATTTGTGGGTGAGTGGACGGATGAAGCATGTAGGTTGGGGCCATTGAGGCAAGGATGGGGTGATGTGACCCATCATTTGGCTAGTTTGACTGTGGTAGACATACGGAGAGAGGGCAAGGCTGTGTTGCCTAGAGTGGTTGATCAGTTTCCCAATGTCTTCCCAGAGGACCTCGCGGATCTACTGCTAGAGAGGGAGGTTGAGTTCTCGATAGAGTTGCTACTAGGGATAGCACCCATCCGGTTGTCGGCGTACAGGATGGCATCAGCTGAGCTTAGAGAGCTCAAGTGATAGATAAATGATCTTCTCATACGTGGTTTTATCCGGCGGAGTAGTTTGCCATGGGGTGCTCCAGTGTTATTCACCAAGAAGGCGGACGGCTCACTTCAGTTATGCATAGACTACCAAAAGTTGAACCAGGTAACAGTGAAGAACCGATACCCTTTGCCGTGGATTGATGACTTATTTGATCAGTTTAGAGGCGCTCAGTGGTTCTCTAGAATTTACCTGAGGTCGGGCTATTATCAGCTCTGTGTGCGGGAGGCAGACATACCGAGGACAACATTCAGTTGTAGATATGGTCACTATGAGTGGATGGTGATGCCCTTTGGGCTCACCAATGCTCCAGCTGTATTTATGGGACTGATGGACCAGATTTTTGCACCTTACTTTGATTTATTTGTGGTTTTCATCGACGACATTTTGGTTTATTCTCAGACAGAGAGGGAGCATGAGGAGCACTTGCTGGTAGTGTTGCAGACACTACGGGAGCATAGATTGTATGCCAAGTTCATCAAATGCGATTTTTGGTTGCAGTAGGTGAAATTCCTTGGGCATGTGGTATCTTCTAAAGGTATCACAATGGACCCTGGGAAGATAGAGGCAATCATGTCGTGGAAGGAGCCCACAAATGTATTTGAGATTCGCAGCTTCTTGGGATTAGTTGGATACTATCGGAGGTTCGTTGAGGACTTCTCTAGGTTGGCTGCACCGTTATCTAGGTTGATTCGGAAGGGAGTCAGTTTTGTATGGTCTGATGCTTGTGAGGAGGCCTTCCGTCAGCTGAAGGTTAGGTTAACTTCAGCCCCTATATTGGTTTTGCCGTAGGAGGATGTTCCTTATGAGGTGTATTGTGATGCCTCTCGAGTAGGTCTTAGTTGTGTGTTGTTGCAAGAGAGGAGGGTAATTGTTTATGGCTCACGTCAGTTGAGGCCTCATGAGCAGAATTACACCACACATGACTTGGAGTTGGCGGCCGTGATCTTTGTTCTGAAGAGCTGGCAGCATTATCTCTTGGGGGAGAAGTTTATGGTGTATACCAACCACAAGAGTTTACAGTATATCTTTTCACAACGCGACTTGAACCTTAGGTAGTGGCGTTGGGTGGAGTATATGCAGCAGTTTTAGTTTGATCTACATTATACGCCCGGGAAAGGAAATGTGATTACAGATGCCTTGAGCCAGAAGGGCCAGGCAATGGTGGCTCTTTGTGCCGTCAAGGAATGAGAAATGATGGAGCAACTTGCAGATATAAGGCTAAATCAAGTGCCTAATGAGTTAGGGGCATGTTGAGTGTGATTGTTGTTGTGCCCGAGTTACAGCGCTAGGTGATGGAGGGATAGTTGGGGGATGTTGACTGTGAGGTGATCCGCGACAGATTCAGTGTCACACCCCCAAATTCTGAAAACAATAAAACTAGAAACGCGACTTCCCTATGCCCACACTCTAGGGGTTGGTGACTGAACCAATCCTGTACAATACCACATCAGGGGTAGAATTATACTTTCCAATGAATTCAATTTAAGATTTATTAAAATGGTACAACAATGTATTCAATTCTCATAACATCCAACACAAAATAATTCACATATAAGTTTTACCAATAAAGTTCATACAACTGCCATGGACCCAAGTCCGAGAAATAAAATAACAAAATAGTAAACAACCAAAGTTTATAAAATAAATCCTACACTAAGGTTGTCCTGTCCTGCACCACTATGGCTCCACCAGCTACTCCCTACACCCTATAGGAAATAAAAATAAAGTAGGGTGAGCATGTATGCCCAGTAGGTGATCCCTATCTCCAGTATCCTATCACATATATTCTTAAGTCTATATGATCAGTATATGCTTGTGCCAGTGTAGTGTTATATTCTATCACAATTAGATTATATTAAATCTTAAAATAAAACATCACATCACATTTCAGTCAATAATGGTTCGCACTGGTAACACAACCATCCACGGCATTCCCACTACCAACTCCAAGAATTCCAATCACTACTAGATAGCCATATGTGGGACCTGTGGTGTCCCTAATGACAACCTGCCACATATGGGACCTGGGTTAACTAGCCACACAGGGGACCCACGGCCTCTTGCCTGCCCTATGTGGGATCCGCGGTTAACCCATCCAACTCCACCACCAATTTCACACACATAATCAATAAATAAAAATTTCAAATAATCAGTATTCAACACAACAACTTTACAAAATATTTAAATTACCAAACAAACAATAATGTACTACAAAAAATATTTATAGTGTCAGACTATAAATATTAAGCCACAAACAATGTTTCTAATATCAAACTATTAATATCAAGCCTCCGACAATATTTTATATGATAAATTAATGATATCAAAGTACAAATAATAATTTATATTATTAAACTAGAATATCAAGCCCAAACACTATTTTCATTATTAAACTAACAATATCATAATTCCTGTTTGACCTTAATATTGAAATGGTATCAATTAATATATAGTTTTACTATTAAATCAAATCAAATTAAATTTATCTATATATCTTGATAATTATCAAAACACATATAATAAATAATTGGAAATTCGAAATAACTAGTGTTTCGTGTTATAGCATTACCGAATATATAAATTGCCAATCCAATAGCATCATACCACAAATGATACATATATTAATATTCACCAAACAGTTACCACCAAGCCACGAATTTTATTCCTAATGCTAAATTAATAATATCAAGCACAAGTAAATTAAGTTTTTAATGTCAAATTAATGGAAACACACCACAAATAATATTTTTGATACTAAATTATAAACACCAGGTCCAATAATACTTGTGATATTTACACTATAATTTCAAGCACAAACAATGTATATATTTAACATGTCAAACCAGTCCAAGCATAACATTAACTTTATTATTAGTATTATTGTTATTATTTTTTTAAAATAGCCAACTACTAGCATCAACCACATTAATATTTATTGCTAACTAATAAGACCCTTAGATTGTTAATAGGTCCTAAAATAATTCCAATCTAACCAAACAGAGACAAAATAGCCCTTAGAGAGCTTAAAGTGATAGAACCGGCCCAAACATAACCCGTCCAAGCCCCTGCCAGCCCATTAGGGCTGCCATCAGCCACATGGCGGTGGCACAGGAGCCGCCGCCCCTCACCCCCTCCTCACCAAACATGTTCACGCTGCAGGGTCTCTTGCTATTGGCATGACAACCTGGTGCTATTTCTTGGCAATCACCAAGCCACGACTTGGTGATCATGATAACAATAATAATAATGTTCAACATAAATTGTCTGCAAATGGCTGGCGGAAAATAAATGGCTGGTGATAGAGGGATTTGGTAATTAAAGAAAGGGTGAATGTGTGGCGTAAAAAAAAGGGCTGAAAAGGTGCAGCCACATTGACAAGACCCGGCTGAAGGAATTGCAGACACACTACGGCCTGGTACATGGATATCGTTAACAGGCTAAAAAGAATAATTGAATATATATATATATATATATATATATATATATATATATATATCACAACGAAGGATCAAGAACACCTACCTGGTTTAAGCTTTGAAGGATTGAACATCTGGAATGCAACTCTCTCTCCCTTCTTCTTTCAACGACGCTATGCATGCACAAAAAGAATAGGGTTTCTGCCTAAATTCTACCTCTATTTATATTTTCTTTTAATATTAAATAATAGCACTAATAATAATAATCTTAATAATTATATTAATATTAATATTAACATTAACCTCAATAATTTTTATTAATAATAGTAATAATAATAATAATAATAATAACCTTAATAATCCTAACAATAATAATTATAATGACCATAATGACAATAATAATAATAAAAATAAAAGACTCAAAATACTAAAATGTCCTCGTGGGATCTCAGACTCTAAACTAAGCCTACTTACAGCCAAAACGTTCACATCGACAATCACATCGCCTTTTAAATATTATCATCCTCAATAATAAATCAACTTACAATGTTACTCAAATACAAGTCCTTACATTCAGACAGCGGACCTTTCCTCAGATTGGGTGGAGGATGTCAACCATGTCTTGTGGTACCGGGATCGGTTAGTCGTTCCGTCTTCTCTTCGGGAGACAGTTTTGAGAGAGTTTCCTCATTCCCGCTTAGTTGTTCATCCTGGAGGAACGAAGATGTACCATGCGGTGAGGCGACAATTTGGTGGTCGGGCCTGAAGAGGGTTGTTGCTGCGTTTGTACGACGGTGCCTGACCTGTCAGCAGGTCAAGGTAGAGCATTTGCGGTCAGCAGGGGAGTTGCAGTCACTACCTGTACCAAAGTGGAAGTGGGATCATTTGACGATGGACTTTGTCACTGGACTTCCTCGTTCTAGGGGTCATGACACTATCTGGGTGATTATCGATCGTTTGACGAAATCAGCTCACTTCATTCTGATCCGGGAGACAGATCTAGTTCGGACTTTGGGGTAGCAATATATAGACGTGATTGTGCGACTGCATGAGGTTCCGTTATCAATTGTCTCCGATCGAGATGCATGTTTCACTTCACATTTTTTGGCGGCAGTTGCAGCGAGCATTAGGTACTCGGGTCAGCCTGAGTACAACTTTCCATCCACAGATAGATGGCCAGTCAAAGCGCACTATCCAGACTCTAGAGGACATGTTACATGCGTGTGTGTTAGATTTTGGTGGTTGTTGGGAAACTCACTTTCCATTGGTGGAGTTCTCCTACAACAATAGTTATCAGGCCACGATCGGGATGACACCTTATGAGGCTTTGTATGGGCGACCGTGCCGGTCCCCTTTATGTTGGGTGTAGATGGGCGAGGCCGTGGTGTTAGGTCCTGACATGGTTCAGGAGACTACAGAGTTTATCCATTTGATCCGGCAGTGGATGTTGACGGCCCAAAGCTAGCAGAAATCATATGCCGATAGGCGACGGAGACTGTTACAATTTGCGGTGGGTGATCAGGTTTTTTTGCGTGTTTCGCCTCGACACGGACATAGGAGGTTTGGTCGTGGATCCAAACTCTCACCTCATTTTGTGGGGCCTTTTCCTAATCTTGCTTCCGTGGGGCCGGTGGTCTATAGGTTAGAGTTACCGCCTGCATTGGCCCGTGTCCATGATGTTTTCCATGTCTCTCAGTTGCGGAGATACTATCCAGATCCTTCGCATGTACTGGATTGGCGTGAGATTGAGTTAGCAGACGATGGTTATATTATGGAGGTCCCTATTCAGATCGTGGATAGGCGGGAGCAGGTCTCGCGGGGCAAGATTATCCCCTTAGTTCGGGTGTTGTGGAGGCACCGTGCTCTTAAGGAGCACACGTGGGAGCGTGAGAGTCAGATGCGGGTTCTTCATCCCGAGCTGTTCGAGGACGCATAGTCCTGAGGTGGGGAGGGTATAGGTCTCTTCCCCTGTGTTGTTATTTTTTGATACAATGTTTGTTTTATTGATGCAGTATTTGTTTTGGTATGTTGATTATTGCTGCCCATGATTGCTTGTGATGTTACTACCGTTGTTGCACTTTATGTGTGTTGTGCGTTGCTATCTTTTCACCATATACTTCCTAGCGTGTTGCTTGTGGTTCCTAGTGTGCGGCCTGGTTTTGTTAGGCATGTTAGTGTATTGTGGTGTTTGGTTTGTGGGAGGCAAGTTTGCCTTTTTGAGGATGAAAAGTCCTAAGATGGGGAGGATGTAGAGACCTGTAGTTAGGTTGATATCAAGAGATAGTCGTTATTTGGTAGTGCAGACACCATTTTGGTATTGGGCTGTGGTTAGGCCCAATTTGGAGTTTGGGCCCCGAAAGGATTTTGGTTGTGTTAAAGAATTAACATGAAAGTATAAATAGAGGAGAAAGAGAAATAGATAGAAAATAGGTCATTTGTGTTCAATTGGAGAGAGCGTGAAGAGTTGAGAGAGAGTAAAGAGAGAAAGTGGAATAGCTTGAATTTAGAGCTTGGAGCTTGGCTTTTGAGCTGATTCCTTTGTGAATCTTTACCTGGTAGCTGTTCCTAACCTTCTGTTTCGTTTCTGTTTTTTAAGCCTGTGTGATTTGGGTATAAATCGTGAGTTTTAGCATGAACCCTAGATTTTTGGGGAAACCCAACTTTGGGGTTGTAATTGGGATTTAGATATGTGATTGAGAACTGTTATGCAGTCGTGTAGATGTGGTTCTGGGGTCTGGGGGTTTCATAAACTATGTGCTTTGTGTGGATTGAGAAATCAACCTTTGAAACATATTCTTAAATCTAGAACTGAAATATGTGTATATATATATATATTTATGTGTGCGATTACGTTGGGTTATGCGCCTATACGGTTATGCAGTATAAATTATAGTTTATTAAGTAAGAAAATGAGTTTGCGGGTGTCTGGGAGTCGCTGGGCCGATTGCAGACGAAGAACAAGCTGGAACAATGATGAATAGTGTTGCTTGGAGTGTTAGCGCGTTTTGGGAGCCAGGGTCGAAGGTTGAGGGTCGAAGGTCGCAAGGTCGAAGGTTGAGGGTCAAAAGTCACAGGGATGGAGGTCAACAGCTGCGAGGCTTCGAGGCAAATCTTTGAGGCTACGATTGCGAGGCTTCGAGGCAGAGATCTTCGAGGCCGTGTTTCCAGATCTTCGAGGCCATGTTTCCAGAATCTTTGAGGCAAAGGTCTTCGAAGCCGTGTTTCCACAGATCTTCGAGGCTTCGAGGCAGGGTCTTCGAGGCCATGTTTCCAGATCTTCGAGGCAGATCTTCGAGGGAGTGTTTTTACGAGTCTTCGAGGCTAAGTTTTTACGAGTCTTCGAGGCTGAGTTTCTACAAGTGTTCGAGGCTGGGCTTTTTTGAGAGCCTTCAGGGCTAGTCCGTTGAGTGATTCTTATGCCTTTTTAGAGGTATGGAATTATGTTGTTTGCTTGGCATGTGATGTGAGTCAGATGGACATGGTTGTGGGTCTAGGACCTCAAGGCTGCTGGAGGCCTTGACAGTATGGTTTAATTGACTTGATTGGTTGGTCAACTGAGGTCCTATGCAGGGCTGACTGCTAGCTGAGGTCCCCTATATAGCTAGTTGATAGCAGAAGGTCCCATGAGTGGCTGCTTTTATGCCATGATCCCACTGTGGCGAGCAGGCTGTAAGAGCCTTGCTCTGTGCTGATTAGATGTGTTTGTAAAGTTGGTGTGACTTATTTGAGTAAAGTCCGTGTGACTTATTTGTGTGAGTCTGTGTGACTTGTTTGTGTGAACCTCGCATGTCTATGTTCGGTGGATGATGTTGTGTGTGTGTTTATGCTTTCATTGGTATGGCGTAGAGCACTGTGTGCATTATTGTGTGCTTAGACTTTCACTGGCGCATGTATACACGGGTAGTGTGTTGTAGGTCACCTACTGAGCCCTTGTACTCACCCTACGTTGCTGTCTTGATTTTCAGGTTCAGGCAGGAGATAGCTTTGGGGTTTGTCGTCGACCAGATCGAGCAGACCAGACCATTTTTGATGCATTTGACTATGTCCATTTTGTATTACTGTTGTAATTCCTTCCCGGACATGGGTCCATTATTGTGTACTGTATCTCATGTTTGACATTATATGCTATGATGTGATGATGCTTTCATTCAGTTGCATGATTTTAGGGAGTACAGGAATACCCTTATTGTATGATTGTACAGGTGCATTTGGGCAGCACCCGCTTTGTGCCCTTTCGGTGCTAGTCACCAACCTCTTGCCCTCGGGTGCAGGTATGGGGAAATCATGTACCCGGTTTTGGGCCTCCCGGAGCTAAGGGGCGTGACACAAGCAATTCAAGTATTAAACTAAAAAAAGCTAAAATAAGAATAAACCTCCAATTAAGAATTGATTATTTATTATGTTTAAATATAAGACTTATTTATAGGCAAACTAGTAATTAAGAATTGAAAATCTATTACAATTAGGAAACTAAAGTAAAATACTAAAATAATTATAATACGAATTAAATAAAGAAAAGTAAATAAAAGAAAATATTAATGCAAATTAAATAAAGGAAAGTAAATTAAAAGAAAGACTTCTAAACGAAGCAGGAGACTTGTTTATTAAGACAAGACACATAGCGGGTTTTATTTTCGATACTGCTTCCCGTGAATAATGCATGCATGAAATCAGATCTCAACAATCCCCCACCCTTCGAAACTTCTCTTGTCCTCAGGGGAAAATTTGGGAATTGTTTTATATCTAAAGTACAATACCCCATTAATCCTAGAAACTCATAATCCTTTACAAATTCCCTGACCTCCGTCTTTATGTGAACCTCCTACATCACTATCACAAAATTAAACTGCTACAAAAATATAAATGGAGCAAATCTTGAATCTATCATGAATTCTGCCCACATCTCCAGCTTGTGGAATACTTTTGCAAATAGGGATGGTAAAGAGTGATGACATAAAGTCGTGGTCTGGGGGGTTGAACGTTAGTTTGTCCAATTGTAAAGGCCATGTTGTTGGGAACGATTACAAACTGGGTGCGCCTTACGTCGAGGGCATCGCCAAACTGGACATCATCGATGACAAGGATCATGTTGTTGAGAGTCTTAGACGGTAATGGCCTTGTTGACTTTGACTTGGGCATTATCCACCACGGTCGGTCGAGCAAAGGAAGTTAGAGGTATCAGGAACTCTAAATTTACATTTAGGTTTTTGATCCCTTTAAACGAGTCAACATATAGGAACTTAACCTCACAACGTGATTGAAGTGAGCTCTGATAACATGGTTCGTCTTTAACACTAGAAGTATCTTTCACTTCCTACGAAGTTCTTCATCACCCACGATAATCTCATTGAGTTCATCTGCATCCTATATGATCTTTTTCCTTATGTGCAGATAATCGATTAATTTTCCGATTAATTCTGTCTTAGAATCAAACCATCTTTGCCAAAGTTGCTGAAAGTGTTGTAACATAATGCTCTAGGGCTTTAAATCGTTGTTTGTTCGTCTTGGTTGCCTTCTCTGTCATCTCAATGAAAAACACAAAAGAAGAATGATAACTCAATGAGAAATCTTGATGATGATCTTTCAATTAAATTGGTAATACAATGAAAAATCTTAATTAAGATCTATCAATGAAAGCACCAAATTATTGAGAACCTTGATTATGATACAATAACAATTTAGAGATGGATAATAAAACTTACCCAAATCCTAGCCCAAACAATTCATGTATTAAACTGGAAAAGCCGAAATAAGAATAAACCTCAAATATGAGAGTTTATAATTGATAAAAGCTTAATTTGATGATTTATTATGTCTAAATACAAGATTTATTTATAGACAACCTAGTAACTAAGAATTGTAAACCTATTATAATTAGGAAACTAAGGTAAAATACTAAAATAGCTGTAATACAAATTAAATAAAGAAAAGTAAATAAAAGAAAATACTAATGCAAATTAAATAACAAAAAGTAAATAAAAGGAAAGCCTTCTAGACAAAGTAGGAGACTTGTTCATTAAGGCAAGACACGTAACGGACTTTATCTTCGATACTACTTCCCGTGAATAGTTCATGCATGAAATCATATTTTAACAGGGTATTTGTACTTTTTTTTTCCTTTGGTGTGGTTTTATTCTAATGAGTTTTTATACCAAAATTTTAATTGGGTATCATTTATATGTATACTCTAAATATATGTATTCTTTGTCCTTAATTTAATTTTTATCTTACATTACATTTTTTCAAATTAAACTTTAATGTAGCATTCGTCCTTTACTCCAAATATTTTGTTATTCATATGTATATTCCACATTTCTTTTTTAATTATTTCTAGAGCATTTTCAATAATTTTAGTTAAACCAAAAGTAAAGGTAAATTTAGTTTAAACTCTATAAAATTCTTCTTCAATAATGCAACTATAACAAAAATTATATTTAACTTCAACAAAAATTTAAGCTAAATTTAACTAAAGTTATAGCTTTATCTAATGTTTACTCATCATACTTACACACTAAAATCCCAATCTGACATTCACACCAAGTACACAATAGAAGAAGAGAAAATATTCATGATAAATTAGGAAAAATTGATTTAAACAATTAAAACTAGGTAAGATTATTGAAGTTATTTTTAACCAAAAGTATATTTAATTAACTAAATATAGATTTAGCTAAATTTTTTTATCTAACACTATTAGATTTGTTTTTACTATTTTTTTCTAATCGTTTATAATACTAATATATTTTTTGCGATAACAGTAAAATAAAAAAGTGGCAAATTTTCCATCAAATGTGAGTGCTAGCCCAGTTAAAAAAGGCTAATCAATTGTGCTGCCAGATTCATATATATATATATATATATATATTTTAAGGTAAGCTCATATAAATATTAAATTATTTAATTTTAAAATTTTATTTTTAAAACGTATGAATGCCGTATTTGTCTTTAAAAACTGTTTTTAACTGTTTTATATTTTTAAATATAAATTTAATTTTAACAGAAAAATCAAATAAATTTATTTATTTATTATTATTTTTACTCTATTCGTACCCACAATATTATATACATTCATTTTTTTAAATAACTCATTTAAAACATATTCTTTAAATTAATTTCAAATACTCGAATAAATAAATTCAACGGACGGTAGAGGTTTCCCGGGGAAAATTCGAATCTCTGTAAAAAAACACACACAACAAAAAAAAAAAAAAAAGAAGGAGAGAAATGCTCAGAAGACGCTTAGTGTTGAGCTACTCAGAGTCAGACGACGAAGACGAAGAACAAGGTCGACCGCAACCACCGCAGCATCCTAACCCTAACCCACTAGAAGACGATGAAGTCGAAGACTTTGAAGGTGACATCCAAGGTCAAGCCCAAACTTCGACCAATGGCTTCAACACCGTAACCGTAACTTCCCCTACCCCTAATCAAAACCCTAGCCTCAACGAATCCTTGACAATAGATATCTCTGACGATGAATTCATGGAACTCGCCGATCACACCCGCTTGCAGTCGCCGCAGCCATCTCCGTCATTCCAGGTAGCGACTGCCGTGAAGATTTCCGACTCCGTGCTAGCCGGGAGCTCGTATTGTCCGGTCAGCGACGCCCTTCGGAGGGTCGGGTTGAGTCTCCGGAAGGAATGGTTGGATTCTCACATTCGCAGCCTCGACGGGTCTGTTCCAGGGTTTGGGAGTTTTGATGCGGCCCGGAAGGCCAAGATGTGTTTTGAGCGTTTCTTGTTTTCCGACATGAATTGCTCTGGTGGCGGTGTCCTTCCCGAGAATGTCGCCTCAATGCATGATGCTGATTTTGCTGGACCCTTTGTGCTGCAGGTGATTGCTTGATTCTGTGGTTTGTTTTCACCCACGCTTTGGTTTAGGACATTGCTTTTTTGTCTTTGGGGCGAAGAGTTGAAGTGTTTAACAGTATGATAATATATGCTTAAATGCATTAACTTTACCTTTTTCTTTTCTTCCTTTTTGGTATGCTATTTTCCATTTTGAATCTATATGGTGTCCATATTACATCCTATATTTCAAATCCGAATTCTAATTATGGTGAGCCATTTTCTACCTACGTAATGGCATCAATTACATCATACACAACTTGTGTTGGGAAATTGCTTCTTACATCGGAAGAGGGAGGGGAAACCAAGGAACTTATATGGTGAAGCAGGCGTAAATTATCACAATGCGTTTTAAAGCCTTACGGGCTGATGTGGTGAACCCAAAGCGGATATTATTATGACATGCGGGCGGGCCTGCGCCTAGACCTGATTCTGTCTTTAGGTGATTGAACCAGCCTGCTCTTAATTAGAATATATATTGAGGGGAACTGCAAGAAAAATTCCATGACGGCTCACATGGGAGAGATTGTTGGGAAATTATGTCACACATCCGAAGAAAGAGAGAAATTCAAGGAACTAGCTGGTTCAAATTGTCATGACACTTTTTAAAGCCATGCAGGCTAATATGACGAGCTCAAAACGGACAATATTACGACTTGCGAGCAGGCCTGAAACTTGGCTTGATTCTAACAACTTGTTTAGTGGTGGTGCCAATGCATTACTGGCTGTGAGTTTGGGCTCTTACACCAGGCATCAGAAAGAACAAGGCGGAACACCTTTTCTGAATTTCTCTCAGCATCTACCTTGTAATATTCTGCATTTATATTGCAGTCATTCTGACATTTGTGGAACATTAAAATTCTAATTTCAAACTTAGATTACTGCTTTCTGATAGATAACATTTTAAAAATAATCTTGAACAACAAAGTATCTCAGGCTTGAAATGAACATGAATTTTGATGAAGAAGTTAGTGATCATCTAGTAGCATTTTAGTTGTTGGACTGGATACATGTACATTTAGGGCCTTTCTAACTGCACTTCCTACATCCCTTTTTTTAATGCTCAATTTTGAATGAATTTTATCTGGAAATGTTGCGTGACTGAGTTTATTGGCTTTCAAGTTGAATATTTAAGGTAGTGGTGATCAGGGATTCATTGAGCTGTTTCTTACATTACTACATGTTGCAGGTTGATGAGATAGTTAATATCAGTTGTCCTCTCCGACACAGGTACCAGCCTGCTCTGTCTGGGTTAAAGAGGTGCCTCAAGTTGTCTATGACAGATGGAGTTCAGCGAGTCTTTGGCATGGAATACAGGCCTATCAAAGATCTTGAAGTTTTGGCTCCTGCTGGTTTGAAGGTCTTAGAGCATTCACGTTAGCTTTCTTAAATCTTCATTTTTTCTAAAATATAAGGATGAAATTTGAAAAAAACTCTAAACATGCTCATTCAGATTATTAAAATAGGATTTGGAGATAGGAAATAAATAATAATTTTTATATTTGGGAATTTATTATTTATTTTTCTAAAAGTTTCTTTATAATTTTTTATATTTTTTTTGACAGGTGGATTTTTGAATGACTTTAATGAGTACAAGAAAGAGAGAAAATTAATAAAGAAAGAATATAAAAATAACATCTTAATGGAATAGATAAATGCTAGGGAATGAGATATAAAAGGTTATTTGAAAATGAGTAAAATTTAGGATAAAATTTTAGAAAATGTCATTTTTAGCTAAGATTTGAAAAAAATTAAGAAAGCCAATATGAATGCTTTTATGTAACTAATGTTTCATGTTTTATGAAAGTAGTGTTACTATTAAATGATAAACAACGAACATAGTAAAATTTTATATTATAGGTTCTAACTTTTTCAGAAAGTTATTTTAAATAATACATAAATGTACCCATGATATCATTTTGAAAGGTCTAAATTCTTTTGTGACCTGGTAAGCTGATTTGTTGAACCCATAAAATTATGTTTTTGTTTTATATGACCTAATATTTCTATTGTAATCTAGTAGTGTATGCTAATATGTCATATGTCGTTGGATCATTGTTTTTGATAGAAAACAAATATTGTTATTCCTCTTAATTCATATGTACAATATATGATTAGGTATATATGCAAAGAGATGAAACTATATTAGAATGTTAATAATAATATTCCATTAATCACTCCAATCATTTCAATCTCACTAATGCTCCTAATTATAGTAATACTTTCTCTCAAGTTGGAGCATATATGTTAATCAAGTCTAACTCGTTACAAAGATAAACAGCTCGAATTCTATTTGGAGCTTTGGTGAATATATCGCTTAATTGTTCTCCGGTCTTCACATATCCTGTGGAAATTAATCCAAATTGAATTTTTTCGTGGACAAAATGACAATCATTTTCAATATACTTAGTTCTCTCATGAAACACATGATTTGAGGCAATATGAAGTGAAACCTGATTATCACACCACAATTTAGATAGAACCGAAAATTTAAAATCAATTTCATTTAAGAGATGAAAGATCCACATTATCTTACACGCAGATTGTGCAATGGCCCTATATTATGACTCAACACTAGATCGTGATACAACATTTTGTTTCTTATTTTTTCACGAGATTAAATTTTCTCCAACAAAGACACAATAACTTGTGATGGATCTTTTATCCACGGGACAACCTGCCCAATCTACATGTGTCCATGATTTGTGTACAAGAGACAATGTCCAGATTATAACACAAAATCTGCTCCAATGCTGCCCAATGATCAACTGTTGGGGATGACATGAATCGACTAACAATATTAACAGAATAGACAATGTCTGGACGAGTGACGGTAAGATAGTTTAACTTCCTAACCAACCATCGACATCTCTCAGGATTGTCAAATGGTGTCTCATCTCTTGTGAGATGCATATTTGGAGTCATTGAAGTACTACAAGGCTTTACTCTCATTTTGTCTGTCTCAGTTAATAAATCAAGAACATATTTCCTCTGAAAGAGAAAGATACCACGTCTACTCCTTGTAATTTCAACACCTAAGAAATATATGAGCGACCTCAAGTCCTTCGTGTGAAATTGAGTACGAAGAAAGGACTTAAGAGATGAAATACCCAAAGTATAATAATATCATTCGTATATACAACTAAAAGAATGAGACCACTGATTGATTGCTTGTAGAATACTAAATGGTCATTCTGGCTCTTAATCATGTCCCATGTTTCAATAACCTGACTAAATTTGCCAAATCAAACACGAAGACTGTTTTAAACCATATAAAGATTTCCAAAGACGACAAACACGCCCAGACTCCCTCTGAGCAACAAAACCCGGAAGTTGCTCCATATACACCTCTTCGGTGAGATCACCATGAAGAAAAGCATTTTTAATATCCAATTGATGCAAAGGCCAATGGTGAGTAATGACCATAGAAATAGACAAGCGAATAGAAGTCAATTTGGCATTAGGAGAGAAAGTATCATAATAGTCCACATCATATGTTTGGGCATGACCTGTAGCAACAAGATGGGCTTTCAACCGAGCAATAGATCCATCCGGATTGACTTTAACTGTGAACATCCACTTGCAGCCGATAGTGCATTTCTTGGAAGGTAAATGAACCAAGTCCCAAGTATCATTTTCATCTAAAGCCTGCATTTTGTCAATCATTGCTTGGCGCCAACCAATGTGAGAAAGGACTTCACGAATAGTTTTAGGCACGCTAGTAGAATCGAGAGAGACAACAAAAGAATGAAAAGAGGAAGACAAATAATTGTAAGAAACGAAAGAGAAGGTAGAAAAAGTGTAGCTTCGTTTGCCTTTGCGTAAGGTAATAGGAAGATCATCACTTGAAATGGGATCTAATGGCGAAGAAGTAGGTACAGAACATGAATCAAGGGGTTGGCGCCTAGAGTACAATTAAGTAATAGGATATTTGTGAGCGGCAGGAGGAACAGGGCTTGTTACAAGCGCAGAAGGTGTGATAGAATACACCATGACATCATCATTAGCAGCAATATCTTCCTCCTGATGTGGGGGAAGTGGAGAAGACAATAAATAGGTTGTATCTTTCGTGAAAGTAACATCAATTGAAATAAGATATTTGTTAAGACTATGACAATAACATCGATACCTTTTTTGAAGACGAAGATATCCAAGAAAAATACACTTCAAGGACTTAAGATCTAATTTAGTGACATGTGAACGAACATCACGAACAAAGCAGTGCTACCAAATATTTTAGGATCAATTAGAAACATAAACTTGTGAGGGAAGAGTTTTATAAGGAATTTCACCCTGAAGAAAAGATGAGGGCATATAATTAATTAAAAAACATGTAGTAGAAACTATATCAGCCCAAAAGGATTTTGGAACATTCATTTGAAATAAAAGGGCACGTGCTGTGTCTGTTCTTTCGTTCGGCCACACCATTTTGAGATGGAGTATCGACATAGGAAATCTCATGAAACATGCCATGTTGAGTCATAAAATTTTGAAACAATATTTAGGTATACTCTTTGGCATTATTATTGCGGAAACGACAAATGGAAGCATTGAATTGACTTTTGATTTCAGCACAAAAAGCATAAAAGATAGAAAAAAGTTCATAGTAATTTTTCATTAAATATAACCAAGTGACATGAGAATAGTCACCCACAAAGGTAACAAAGTATTTAAATTCAGGTTTAGATATAATAGGACAAGGACCCCAAATATCAGAATGAACTAATTCGAAAGGAATACAACACTAGCACGTTTATTGATTCTTGGACTAAAACTAAGGCGATGGTGTTTGGCATACTAACATGACTCACAATTTAAAAAAGATATATGACTAAACTGCGGACAAAGCTTTTTAAGCACGGGAAGTGTCGGATAACTCAACTTACAATGTTCTTTGAAGGGAGATGTAACACCAGAGCAAGCAACAGATGGAGTAGGGTAGGCTTAGAGGTTTTCAGATTCATGTCTTTTACTAATAATCTTTTTCGTCTTAAGATCCTGAAATAAGCAAAAAAGTAATGGAACAATTAAGATCACGAGTAAACTGACTTACTGAAATTAAATTAAAAGAGAAATTAGGTAAATGTAAGAATGATGACAATGGTAGTTTAGGGGTTGGTGTAATTGTTCTAGTCCCACGTTGTAGGCTGAGCCCGATACTCAAGCAGAGTTGACCACAAATAAAACAACTGAAGATACGAAACAGATCACAGTCGACGTTAAAATAATGAAAATGCTGAGGCTAAGGTGAAAGACAAGACCGGGCAGAAGCATCAACGATCAGAGATGTCAACGAATAGAGCAAAGTTGTTGATACACCCTGACGGCTCCAACACAGAAGAACTAATGACGGTAAGAGACGTCACAGAGACGTAGGTAGAGATGTTGAATGCCGTCGATGTCAGGCAGAGACGTCGCGGAGATGTTGGTCGAGACGTCGAACACTGTCGATGTCGGGTAGAGGTTGAAGTGTGCGCTGATGGGGAAACGCCGAAATTGTTGAAGTGTGCGTTGTTGGCCACAACAACTGAATGTCAAAGTGTGCGCTGTTGTGGAAACGCCAAGACTGAGGTTGAAGATGAGACTATACAAAGTAGCGACGTCAAAGTGTGTGCTGTTGGGGACGTCAATGATGGTGGTGCGCTGTTGGGGACGTCAATGATGGTGGTGCGCTATTGGGGACGTCGATGATGATGGTGCGTTGTTGGGGATGTCGATGATGGTGAACAAAGTCAAAGGCAACGATGATATCGACAGAGGGGTCATCGTCGACGATAGTGGACAAAGGCGACGAAGCTGGAGTTGTCAAAGTCAGCGTCATTGAAGTTGTCGTCTTGCAAAGAGATCGAGGTTTGTGTTGGAAAGAGACGTTGCGGTCGGTCGTCGGCTTCAAGTTGGGACGTTGTGGTCAAGCTGCAAGAACGTCATTGAAGAACAGAGGCTCGAGAACGAGGACAAAAATATCGATAGAAAAAGAATTTACTATTTACGGATGCTCTAATACCATGATAGAAAACAAATATTATTATTCCTCTTAATTCATATGTACAATATGTAATTAGGTATATATACAAAGAGATGAAACTATATTAGAATATTAATAATAATATCCCACTAATCACTCCAATCACTCTAATTCCACTAATTACTCTTAATTATAGTAACAGTTTTTAACAAGGGAATTGAAGTTAAAATGTTCCTTTTGGTTGGAGTGTCCTTAATTACTTGTCAGACTTGTGACAGGATTCAGTTTTTCTTTTCGGCTGTGTGTAAGTACCATTTTCCTTTTCATTTACCAATAAAAAGGATGAAATTGCTAGTTTTTTGATGCACAGTATGAACCATCTTGTTCATTTGATTTGATTTGAACGTGTTTATTTACATAATTTTATTATTTTTCATTGGTGGCCAATTGGCAATATGCTTTCTATTCATTTGAATGAGTCAAAAGTTTTGTAGAAGTGGGTAATGCTATTGCTACCTTGCTACAATTCTTGGAATACATAAAAATTAATTTAAATTCATAAAGTCTCTTAGACCCTATTCATTTAATTGTTGCTTAAATTTTAATTTGCTAAAATCTGTTTTCGATCTCAGATATACATCTAGAAACTCATGTTTTTTGCATATAGGTTGTTGTTTGTAATGTAAATGTACGCAATGGGCATTTAATGTTGGTCCCCGAAGTTTTTGATGTTCTGGGAGGAATGGTAGAAAAGTTGGAAGCAGCAAGGCAGCGGCTTGTTCTTGAAGTGAATAAGCCACCGCGGGGAAAAAGGTACTTTTTTAGTGTATTGTTGAAAATTTTCTTCAAATTAAAGTTCCTCACATCCTTCTTTCCTTTTATTCTTCTCTATATGACTGTATGAGTGAATATGCCTCTAAAATATACTTTTCTTATCGTATGTATTTATCACGACGCTTTATAAACTGGACTTAGTTCCAAATGTGCCTTTAAATATACTATGCAGTGCATTTTTTCACTGGTATCTGTGAGCTGTCATTTGGCTACGGGAGAATGTTACCTGTCATTGTTGAAAGCTGTTATGTGAGAAACTTATGTTTCTTTCATTACTTAAATATCATACGCACCTGATGTGATTACTTTTGTGTCATGGGCTCCAAGATTGATTTGGACTACTTTTGTTGACGAATTAAATTTATAATCATTGCATTGGCGTGCTTCTTAGGAGCTTAGTTGACATTTCCCAAAGATTTAAATTATGGTGAGATGATGTAAGGTTTTAATACAAGCTAGGTGTTGCTAGTTGGCTTGGCTGGAGTACTGACTAGTGCCCAGGCGGATTAGTTGGTGCCTAGGCAGTATTTCTGTGATGCATGATATCAAATAATGTGCTCCCAGATCGATTTGGACTGCTACCGGGGGTGATTAGATTTAACATCACTGACTATTTTCTTGGGAGCTTAGTTGACGTATTTCCTCAAGGGTGAATTATGGTGATATGTGCAGGATTTTTAGTAAAGATCTGGCTAATGGCTAGAGGCATTAGTGCGATCCTAAATGGTTTTTATATATCAATAATAATAAATAAATAAAGTACATACATACATACATATATATATATATATAAATCTAACTCAGCAGGCTGCTGTTCACATTGATTTGATTGTTAAACTCTATTTAAGATTGAGAGTGGGCAAAGTTGAAAGAGATGTGCACTTTAGTTTGGGGGTGGATTTATGGTGGTGGGGGTTCTTGACTGATATTCCAAGAATTTTATATAAAAAGATTTAAAAATGGCCACCTAGATCAAACACCAAATGGCCAAACATCCCCACTTTGGCGACTGGATCACTGCTGCTGCCTAGACTGATTTTTAAAGAGATAATGGTGCATCATCAATGTTGGTTAGGACTTCTAGCAGTGTTTTGTGAATTCTTATATTAGTGTTTGAATGAAAGCTTAAGAATTATGTTGACCTTATATATATATATATTTATATAAAGGGTTTTCTAGTTGAAGTTTATAATGAATCTAGCTATCAAAGTAAGATTTTGATGTAATTTTTGTTTATGCAGAAAAAGGAATGGTGTGCTAGCTTCTCTAGCAAATAGAGCTACTCTTGCTGCATGGCCAACAGATGGTGTTAGTGTTAGTAATCTCAATGATTTTACCTCACAAGATGCAAATCCCTTACAGAGAGATGGAGGTGACATTGTTGCAAACGAATCCCATAATTCTATGTTTCAGAGCACAAATCGCTCCGAGGAAGGTAGCAGTGTCGTAAATAATTCCAATAATTCTACATCACATGGCACATATCCCTTGGAAGTTCATCTAGGTTTCTCTCTCTCTCTATATATATAATGCAAAGCATTGCTAATTTTTTTGACTTCAAATCAAAAGTTGGTAAGAATGAAACATGGATCTATTTGATATGTGTGTGTATACAAATATATATGTAATTTCAAAAGAGGATAAGTTTGGTAACAAACATTATGAGTCCTATAGATATTAGACCTAATTTGCTACTAACCCATATACAAAATTCTACTTCTCTTAAGTTGGGACTTTTGAAGCAACCCCAATCGATCACGAATATGGGAAATACAATTATGCGTCGAAGGCTTAGGTGATGTTTGTTTGCGGTTATCTAGTCTCTTAATTGGATAATATCTTTTCTAAAAGATAAAGATCCTAAGAGGTGTTTGGTGGCGTCTTTTTGGTTGCTCTAATCACCTCTCACTGAATCAGATGGAAATTTGGAGCAAATTCGGTATGTTCTAGCTCATACTTTTTAATGACTTTTGTACCCTTTTAACATATAAGTCTCACTTATCTTTTTGTCGCTCACACTTGCGGTAGAAATTGCATCAACCCAAAAGGGTTTTGGAATATTCATTTGAAATAAAAGGGTACAAGTAGTATCAAAAAGATATTCTTTCGTTCAGTCATACCATTTTGAGAGGGAGTATCGATACAAGAAGTCTCATGAAGTATGTCATGTTGAGTCATAAAGTTTTGAAATAATATTTGAATATATTCTTTTGCATTATTACTATGTAAACGATGGATGGAAACATCGAATTGAGTTTTGATTTCAGCACAAAAAACACAAAAGATAGAAAATAGTTTAGAGTGATTTTTCATTAAATACAATCAAGTGATGTGAGAATAATCGTCTATGAAAGTAACAAAATATTTAAAATCATTTTGTGATATAATAGGACAAAGACCCCAAACATCAGAATGAACTAATTAAAAAGGAACACTAGCACGTTTATTGATTCTTGGACTAGAACTAAGGCAATGGTGTTTGACATACTGACATGACTCACAATTTAAGGAGGACACATGAGTAAACTGGGGACAAAGTTTCTTAAGCACGGAAAGCAATAGATGATCCAACTTACAATGCTCCACAAAGGAAGAAATGACATCAGAGCAAGCAACCGATGAAGGTGATGGAGTATCAAGAGTGTAAAGCCCTCAGATTTATGTCCTTTACTTATAATCTTCTTTGTCACAATATCCTGAAATAAGCAATGATCAAGAAAAAAGGTAATGCAATAGTTAAGATGACGAGTAAGCTGACTCACAAAAATTAAATTAAAAGTGAAATTAGATAAATGTAAGACAAATAATAAACTAAGATGATGATCTATCAGCTACAATAACAGTAGAGCTAGAAGTGTGACATTGGAAACTAGAAAATAGACTAGAATTACTTGTCATATGATCTGTAGTACCAGAATCAATGATCCATTTAGAAGATGAGGAAAGAAGGCATGTATTTAGAGTATCCGAATTGGCAATAACAATAACAGGAGAAGATGCAAGTTTTAGGGATTCTTAATACTTAAAAAACTTAGCAAATTCATCTGGAGAGATATGAACCGATGGTTTTGAAGGATCGGAAGCGAGATGCAAGGTGGGCGGAAGAAGCTTTCTATTTTTTATATTAAAGCTTTCGACATTCATGCTTTATATGGCCTGGTTTCAGACAAAAATGACACACGACTGCTCCAGAGTTATGTGATCGGACTTCAAATCCTAGTGGTTCTCCTTCTCGATTTTCAGGATAATCGAATGATCGTCTAGGCTCATAGGCATGTCGTTGACTCACTAGAAACCTTGTTGGATTGACATGGTGAACGGTTTTAAATCATCTTTAGGAGGATCAGTAGTCAAATGATCATCTTTATCGATACTCGAAGATAAAGGTGAACGGTTTTGCTCCAATTCATATAATTGGTGCCGTTCAATTTATGGTCGTGATTTTAGACATTACAGGCACCATATTCGATACCGAGCTTCGCATCCATGATTCCAAAACAGCAATACGAGACTTGGCGAAATGTCAACGAACAGAGAGGTGAGACGGACGAGACGCGAAGAACAGACTTCGTTGATGATAGAGACAACATCACACAGATTTCTCATAGGGAGACGTCAACGAATAGAGTGCGTAGTGAGAGATGTTGAAGAATGCCGTTGATGGCGGAGACGTCGAACGTCGTCGATGTCGAGCGAGACGAAGTTGTCGAAGTTGGTAGAGGTGTCTAGGGGTGTAAAATGGGCTAGCTTGGCTCGCAACGGAGTGGGCGGTCCATTTAAGCCCACATTTTAAATGGACTGGAATAAATTCATCCCGACTGCAAGAATGCGGGGGGGCCTCACGGGTTGGCCCGCAATTTTTGTTTTATTTATTATTATTTTTTAAAAAATTTAAAACTAATCAATACAATTTAATTGAACTAATATTAGTTTCAATTTTGTTTTACAATGGTTTATATATTGAGTGACGAGTAGGATATTCACCTATATAATATTAAATAACTTTAATATATTATATGTAATCAAAAATATATTAAGTCTCATATTTTTAAAAATTGTATTGTTTGTATAAAATATCAAGTCCAATTATTCAATTAAAGTTTTATAATATAATATATGTATTAAATTTTAAGTCATTTACGGATAAAAAAATAAAAACAAAAGGTCATTTAATAAACGAGCTAGCCCATTTAGGTCCGTGTTTTAAACGGACCAAGCCTTGATTTTCCCGGTCCGCTCCAAGCTCGCAAGCCTGCGGGCTTGGCTCGAGGGTTTGAGCCCGTTTTACACCCCTAAAGGCGTTGACGGACAGTGGTTGTCATCAATGATGTTAAAGAAGTTAGAGATGTCGCGTAGAGGCGTTGAGGCCAGGGTTGTCGATGTCATCTTCGTTGAAGTTGTAATCTAGTAGAGCCGTCGATATCAGCGTCAGCTAGAGACGTCGTGGTCACGTCGTGGTCGGTGTCGGGTAGGGACATCGTGATCGGCGTCGGGCAAGGACGTCATGGTCGGCGTTAGGCGGGGATAGCATTGAAGGACGAAGCGCGACGATGATAAAGACGACAAAAGAAACGATGTTATTTTAACACGGACGATGTTGATCAGATACTTTGATAACATGATACAAGCAAATAAATTGATTCTTTATTATATATTTTTTATACAATAATATAATATATGATTACATATTTATACAAAAAGAAAAAATTATCTATGGTAATATATAATTAAGATATCAATTATAATCAATTTTAATTATATTATATCCCTAATTTCACTAATTATTCAACTATATATTATAATTCGACTAATTACTTTTACAATCCATTAATTACTCAATTACAATAACATATGTAAATAAATATCATACTAGATTCTTTTAATCACTTTCTATATCATTAAAATAATATTATATATTATTTTTTTATTTATTAATAATTTTTTTATAATTTAATATGAAATAAAAATGAAAGTTATGAAAAATGAGAAGGTGAGGGGTGAGAGAATTTTTTTTATGTAATTTAATAATAATAGAAAGTGAATAGTATTTTTTCAATTTATTAAAAAATATTGTATAAATTCTATATAGAAAGTTAAATATAGAACTTCTGTTATGAGAATAATTTTATGACTTTTTTAACTTTTTTTCCCTGAAGGGAAACAAACTAATATACTATTAATGTTCTTATATAATTTTAAAACATGTCTCACATTGTGAGGGATAAATAACATGTGATGATGTTTACTTAACTAATGTTTCACAGTCTAATAGAAGACATGACAAGGGTACAAGTAGCAATAAAGGTTGTAAGCATGCAAAGATTGTTGTATAGTAATTACTCCATGTGCTAGGTCTTAGATCCAATAAAGAGAGACCATTAGACTTTGCCAAGCTTTGACTTGATGTTTCCGTTTTTTATCCTAAAAAATACAAAAAATTGGTGAAAGTAATACGATACAGTTAAAATCTTGACTCTTGAGTGAGATAATTGATACTAATTGTATAAAGTTCAAAGTTAATTTCTCTCAGCTTGCTCAGGATTAGGAAATAAAAGCCTTCATTTTCTTCTTTGATTTATTCTATTCGACCAAGCCCATAAGTTTTGCTACTAATATGTTGTGTTGGCATCCTAATCATTCTAAAGGCTTTCAGGTTAAGACCTTTTATTCTTTTCTTACTCTTGGTGGATCAAGATATATTTTGTGGCGAAGTGTTTAAAAGGCTAAGGTTTCCCTTAAGATGGCCTTTTTTGCTTGGACTATTGTGTTAGGGAAGATTTTGACATCAGATAATGTTTGGCGTCATGGCATGGTTGCTTGGTGTTACATGGCCAAGGGGCAAGGGAGTTTGTTAACCACATACCAATTCATTGTCCTTTTGCTTGGGTGCTTTGGGATTTGATCATGGGTATGTTTGGGTTATGTCTTAGAGCCTTTAAGCCCTCTCTCTTGTTGTTCTGGAAGACTGAGGCGGTAGTCATTTGGCGGGCTATTCGTCAGTGCATTATTTGGTGTCTTTTGTGGGAGCGGAATGTTAGACTTTTTGAGAACTGTGAGCTCACAATTTATTTTTTCTGCTCTCTTCTGGATTGGATGTTTGTTATGGGCTGTTATTTTATCTTGTACTGTGAACATTGTTGATGTGTGCTTTTTTTTAGTTTTGATTCTTTTTATGTTTTGTTCTCTTTGTTCTCGTTATTCTTTTGCTCTTTGTGCACTTCTTGTGTGCTTGGTGTTTTCAATAAAACTTTACTTATAAAAAAAAATCAACAATCTAATTCCAAATCTAATAAATTAATAAAATTAAAATTCGCATAACAATTACTTGTTCTAATACCTTACTTCAATAAATTGAAGATATATATGCTTAGTGTAAAGGGCAAACCTTGGTATACTGATACTGTTCGAAGTATCGTTCAGGACGTAGAAAGATCGCTTGAATCGTCACGGTATCGGAGGGCCTGGTACGAGGTCCAGCCCCGAAACCAAAATCTCACGTATTTATTCCATCTCGTTGATTTCAACCTAGATATCGGACAAGAAGAAACAATTCGGCCGTGACTCGTTGCATCACGGACAAAAATCTATTTGAAATGAACGGAAATGATTGCATGTACCTTTCTTCCTTCTCCATTGATTTTCTTTAAATCCTTCACGCTGACATCCATTGATTACATCCTTTCTATCTTCTCTTCTTCCTCAGTCTTCTTCGATGGGATTCTGGAGGTGGACAAGGATCTTCTTCCTTTGCGCTGTGCTGCAATCGCACGTTGCCGCTGCCGACTTTTGGATTCTGGAGGATCGTACGCTGTCGGATTCCCCCTCACGCACGCACGCTGCCACTGCCCACTTTTTGGCTCTTCGTCTTTGCTTTCTCGCAGTTTAATTTGTTACATTGTTGTTTGAAGATTATCCCTTTTTAAAGGGAAATTTAACTGTTCAATTTTCTTATGGATCGCATGCTGCCTACTTAAAGATTATCCCTTTTGTTTTAATTTAAGTAATATATTTTAAAATTAGATAAAATTTGTTTTAAATTTAAATAAAATATTTAATACAAAAAGTAAATTTAAGAATGTTTAACATACTATAAAATAAATTAAATAATTTTAATACGAATTGCTATAAATTTTAAAATATTTATTATTATATGAATTTAATATGATATAAATTAAATTAAGAATATTTAATATAATATAAATTTAATACTGATTGTTGAAAATATTTTTTTTATGTTTGAAGTCATAGCATGTAAATTAAATTATTTATGTTGCTTGTTTAATAGTTTTAATGTAATGATTTGATTTTTTCCGATTTTTTTTCTGATTTTTTATTTTTTTAATTGAATATTATTTTACGCCTAAAATTGTATCTCATCTCGAGATGCAACGAGTTTTTCGCGATCGTGATGCGACGACGTCTACGCAACTTCGAACCATATTGTCTTGTTAACTGGATGGATGTCATGAGTTCGAGTTGTAGATAAGCTTCTTGCAATTAAATTAATTATGGGAAAAGGCTATGCCCATATTGGCCCGTGTTGTTTGATCTTGCCACTCAGGGAGCTTCATCCGTGAGCTTTGCTCTTTATGCATAGAATGTTGGTTTTAAATAAAAAGTAAGAAGAAACATGTCATTTGTCATATTACTATTTGGTTTTGAAATAATCTTAATCTACAAATTTAAAACTAATTGCCAATTAATTGGAGATAATAGGGATTATTTAGAATAGAGCATAGTGTTACAAAACTAGTAATGGTGACTTGATACTTGGAATCATTAGCGATGGTGACAAAATGAAAGCGTTAAATTTGGTGAAAGCAATGGGCCATGGATCATTAGTGTATGATTGGCAGTACTTGAATTAGTAATCCAAGAATGAGGTGTAGTAGACATTTGGAAAGTAGGATTAGATTGGATATAATGTTAAAATGTTGTAGGACAAGATAAATCATTAGAGTTTTGAGCTCTGGCTAACCACTCATCATACTTTGCTTGAGCCAGGCACTTTGTATGTTGTCCAAAATAAGGGTGCAAAATAAAAGGATTATCAAGACTTGTTAATTGTGTAAAGATAATATAACCATCAATACTACGATATATGCTATGGGTCCTATAGAAATCAAGTGAAAATAATTTGATAAGACAAATTCAGGTGATGGAATTGCATAAAAATCAACAAAAATTGTGGTTTGAGAAAAGGGACCACAAAAGGCGACGCTGATAAAAAAGGAGTAACAAGTTGCGAAAAAATATGGTAAATAAAGCTAACCGACAATAACAAACAATGGTGGTTTTATATCTACAATTGGAAGAGACGATCTCTAGATTTAAGAAAAATGCTTTGACAAACTATATGATTCTTTACATTTAGAGAAAATTGAGGGTCTAATGATGATTTTGACTGTAGATTGAAGCTTGGGATGAAAGTAACATACCAACATTGGTGGTAGGAGATAATTATTATGACCGCTTAATTCCAATGATGGTGAAAACTAGCCTTTCTTTGATACCATGTAATAAAGTGGAGAATATAACATATTATTGTTGAAGTGTTGCTTTAGTTGTTCCTATAGTTTTAAAAAAGGTATTAGCGAGGTGAGGTGTAGCTAATGTGCCTTGCCTTGGAAAAGCACATTGTAGGTAGAGAGGTGTGTGCCTAAGCACGATTTAGTTGTTATTCAGGCCACGCATAGTCATATTACATATTTTTTTGGTAAAATATTTAAAATGTTACCTTTTTAGATTATGAGGGGAAGAAAAGAAAATGAATTGCCTTCAAAACCCTAATTTCTCTTGTAAGTTACTTGTAATCCACTTGTAGTGCCACAACCTTGCCCTGTACAGTGCTTCCATCACTCTTCATGTACATCACCCATTGCCATCCCACTTTGTTGCAACAACTATTCTCCTTCTATTTCCTTGATTACAACTCTTTGTAATGATGAGCTTATAATCACTTTGCATTGCTCACTTTATCTCTTTGCCACTTTAGTTATTGTCTATTATCACTCACAAGTCATAACTTACTCTAGCATCTCTTTATTCCTTTGTGTGGTTATTGTTGGGATCTATGTTTATTTATTTATTTTCTTTTTAGAATACCTTTATTTATCGAGTTCTTGCGTTTATTTAAGTTTTTCTAAAAGTTTACCTATTTTTTTAAAAATTCATTGCTCCATTTTTTTATTTGTTAATAACTTCATAAGTTTTTTTTCCTTTGCAAAGTCATTTATTCATCTTTTTATTGAACCCCCTTTTGCATTATTTTGTTTAAAGACAAAAGATAGTAGATGACACAAGAAGTTAAAGGGGAGTCAATTTAAAACTATAGATACAAACTCAAAGTACTTGGGACAAAGTTATGGGATGGAAGTATGAATTTTGGCAAAGCCAAATAACAAAAATAGTAACTTGTAAACTTTGTGTCAACCAACTAGAGAGGGCTAGATTTTTAGTATGAATTATTAAGAATGACTTTAATATTGGTAATTATATTGACACAAATGTTGATTTTTCTATGAATAAGTGGCAAAGCATGTGGTATATATAATTTTTTAAAAATATATCATGCCCTTGTTTTAATATTCGTGCATGGTTAGCAGTTGCTTTTGACATGTGTTGTAGGCCTATTAGTGCTCCCATAATGCGTGAGACAAGGGATACGATTGTATTTAAATGGGATGGAGATACATCACTTATATCCATAACAAATAGATATAGAAGGGTTTGGGTTTGGGTGTTTTAAGATTAGATAAAAGTGATAAATAGATATGGAGAATGCTCTCGCAAGTGTCAAGCTCTAAAAAAGGTTTGGGTGTTTTAAGATTAGATAAAAGTGAAATAACAATTAATAAATAGGGATGAGTGGTGTTGTAGGATTTATGGACTTAATTCTTAATTTTATTTTTGTTCCATGTAGCTTAATTATATTGTGCCTTTTGTTTTGATAAAACATGCATTTACACATTGCACTTTGAACTAAGTCATAAGACTCCCTAGCACTTTGGGTGTGCCAATGATTTTACCAAGTTTACTTGTTTTACTCTCCTAGTTAGGTTTAATTTAATAGGTGATGAGTCAAGCTCACGAATACTAATATGATTAATATATTATCTCCAATGTATCATTTACAATTAATTGTGGGGAAATATTATATCCATGTTGGCCACATATGGCCCAATCTCTTTTTGGATCTCACTACTCAGAAGTTCCGTGCATTGAGTTTGTCTTTTTTTTATTTGAATAATTAAATCAAAACATTATAAATAATCATTATACAAAGATTTAATTGAATTTCGGATATGATAAATGAGTATTAATAGTGCAATATTACCAATTCCTAGTACTAATTATATTATTTTTAAAAATCAATATCATGTTCGGTTTGCATTTGCATGACTTTGATTGGACTAATAGTCATAATTTTTAATATAATAATGCATTCGACTTGTATATTTTTAGAGATGTTAGGATAAAATTTAAAATAAAACAATTTTATAAGATATTATAGGATAATAAAATCAATAAACCTAATAAAATACATTACCTATGGTATTAATAATCCCACCTTAAAAGGTCGGATCATTGATTTTCATAAGGAGATACTTTTGCATTTTATATTGTTTTCTAATTTACATAGAGCTTATGGATTTTAGTTTTTTAGGGGCCATTTGGTACATATTTTTATTTTTGTGTTTGGATTTCGTGATTTGAATTTCTAACTAAAGTAATACTTCAGTCAGAAAACAAGTGTATCAAATTATTTTTAAATTTTGAATTATGTTTTTGAAAGCAAAATACTGTTTTCAAAAACCAAAATAGGTCCGTACCAAACAGGGCATTAGCTTTTCTGATTCTACAAGTTTTAGACTATTTGTTTAAGGGAAAATGAGTTTCTAGAAAATAATTTTATTATTTTTTGGTATTTGGTGGGAAAAAAAATCAATATTATTGTATTTTTTAGGAATCTCTAATGTTTTTATTTTTTATTTAATAAATTGTTTTCCAAATACAAACAAATATTCTTTAAAAATTATAATGTAATTAAATGATTTTTTTCATGGAAAATGATTTACAGTAAATTATTTTCCAAACAAAAGCTACTTTGCACGAAACACTGGAGGCTTATTGTATTGTATAAACTTCCTTTCATATTACTATCGCATGTAATCATCAATATTTTAGGATGCAGCATCCTTACCATATGCAAATTGTGTTCTTTCATTGTTAAAGCAAAGCACAAAAAAAATGGTATTTTCTTTATTTTCTTTAATCATTTAATGATGAGCCTTTTGTTTTAACCCACTCTAGGTGCTGCTATGCCTGCTTCTGCAGAAGTCACAGTTTCTATTAGTAGAGATTGTAGAAAACAATTGGATAATAATCCTCGCTTCAATTTAGCTTCCGACTATAGGGGTGGTGTCCAAAGGGTTGATGAGCCTGATACCCCATTCATTCAAAGTGGAGACAAAGAAACACCTTTCACTTACTTGGCTAGTTTATCTGCCAAATGGGCTGCAATTAAAGAGAATGAACCATTTGTTACTGGAACAATTAAGGTATATCCATGCATAAATACACACATTCTGGTGCGTGTCTATATATATATACTAAAAAATTATGATTTGCTGTTACAAAAAATAACCTTATGGTTTTTGTGCACATCGAGCTTTTATAATAGTCCATTTAGTTTCGCTTGGCTCTTCATAATTTTGAGTAGGCCTTGAAAGTTGGCCCTATAAAATGGACTGTTTTTGTCAAATTTCTTTTGATGTTTTTGGGACAAACATATTCCAATTTAATGCATTAACTTCTATGATTTCCTGGACGACTTTTTCTGAAACTTACCACTCAATGTTTCATTAAAGATGGAAAATATATATATGCTTTTGTTGGTTAAATTGGGCCGAACTCTGAATGTGATCACACATATTGCAGTGTTTTCTGACTGGTGTAAAGGGTTTCCAGTACAGGCAGAGGACAAATTATGATCTGCGGGTATATGTGGATGATGGGAGCCTTATTTCTGAGATTATCATTGATCACACTGTAAGTTTTAGGATACAAGAAGTCTCATGAAGTATGTCATGTTGAGTCATAAAGTTTTGAAATAATATTTGAATATATTCTTTTGCATTATTACTACGTAAACGATGGATGGAAACATTGAATTGAGTTTTGATTTCAGCACAAAAAACACAAAAGATAGAAAATAGTTTAGAGTGATTTTTCATTAAATACAATCAAGTGATGTGAGAATAATCGTCTATGAAAGTAACAAAATATTTAAAATCATTTTGTGATATAATAGGACAAAGACCCCAAACATCGGAATGAACTAATTAAAAAGGAACACTAGCACGTTTATTGATTCTTGGACTAGAACTAAAGCAATGGTGTTTGACATACCGACTTGACTCACAATTTAAGGAGGACACATGAGTAAACCGGGGACAAAGTTTCTTAAGCACGGAAAGCAATAGATGATCCAACTTACAATGCTCCACAAAGGAAGAAATGACATCAGAGCAAGCAACCGATGAAGGTGATGGAGTATCAAGAGTGTAAAGCCCTCAGATTTATGTCCTTTACTTATAATCTTCTTTGTCACAATATCCTGAAATAAGCAATGATCAAGAAAAAAGGTAATGCAATAGTTAAGATGACGAGTAAGCTGACTCACAAAAATTAAATTAAAAGTGAAATTAGATAAATGTAAGACAAATAATAAACTAAGATGATGATCTATCAGCTACAATAACAGTAGAGCTAGAAGTGTGACATTGGAAACTAGAAAATAGACTAGAATTACTTGTCATATGATCTGTAGTACCAGAATCAATGATCCATTTAGAAGATGAGGAAAGAAGGCATGTATTTAGAGTATCTGAATTGGCAATAACAATAACAGGAGAAGATGCAAGTTTTAGGGATTCTTAATACTTAAAAAACTTAGCAAATTCATCTGGAGAGATATGAACTGATGGTTTTGAAGGATCGGAAGCAGATGCAAGGTGGGCGGAAGAAGCTTTCTATTTTTTATATTAAAGCTTTCGACATTCATGCTTTATATGGCCTGGTTTCAGACAAAAATGACACACGACTGCTCCAGAGTTATGTGATCGGACTTCAAATCCTAGTGGTTCTCCTTCTCGATTTTCAGGATAATCGAATGATCGTCTAGGCTCATAGGCATGTCGTTGACTCACTAGAGCACTGTTGGATTGACATGGTGAACGGTTTTAAATCATCTTTAGGAGGATCAGTAGTCAAATGATCATCTTTATCGATACTCTGAAGATAAAGGTGAACGGTTTTGCTCCAATTCATATAATTGGTGCCGTTCAATTTATGGTCTGTGATTTTAGACATTACAGGCACCATATCTGATACAGGCTTCGCATCCATGATTCCAAAACAGAAATACGAGACTTGGCAGAAATGTCAACGAACAGAGAGGTGAGACTGGACAGAGACGCGAAGAACAGACTTCGTTGATGATAGAGACAACATCACACAGATTTCTCATAGGGAGACGTCAACGAATAGAGTGCGTAGTGAGAGATGTTGAAGAATGCCGTTGATGGCGGAGACGTCGAACGTCGTCGATGTCAGGCAGAGACGAAGTTGTCGAAGTTGGTAGAGGTGTCTAGGGGTGTAAAATGGGCTAGCTTGGCTCGCAACGGAGTGGGCAGTCCATTTAAGCCCACATTTTAAATGGACTGGAATAAATCCATCCCGACCTGCAAGAATCTGGGGGGCCTCACGGGTTGGCCCGCAATTTTTGTTTTATTTATTATTATTTTTTAAAAAATTTAAAACTAATCAATACAATTTAATTGAACTAATATTAGTTTCAATTTTGTTTTACAATGGTTTATATATTGAGTGACGAGTAGGATATTCACCTATATAATATTAAATAACTTTAATATATTATATGTAATCAAAAATATATTAAGTCTCATATTTTTAAAAATTGTATTGTTTGTATAAAATATCAAGTCCAATTATTCAATTAAAGTTTTATAATATAATATATGTATTAAATTTTAAGTCATTTACGGATAAAAAAATAAAAACAAAAGGTCATTTAATAAACGAGCTAGCCCATTTAGGTCCGTGTTTTAAACGGACCAAGCCTTGATTTTCCCGGTCCGCTCCAAGCTCGCAAGCCTGCGGGCTTGGCTCGAGGGTTTGAGCCCGTTTTACACCCCTAAAGGCGTTGACGGACAGTGGTTGTCATCAATGATGTTAAAGAAGTTAGAGATGTCGCGTAGAGGCGTTGAGGCCAGGGTTGTCGATGTCATCTTCGTTGAAGTTGTAATCTAGTAGAGCCGTCGATATCAGCGTCAGCTAGAGACGTCGTGGTCACGTCGTGGTCGGTGTCGGGTAGGGACATCGTGATCGGCGTCGGGCAAGGACGTCATGGTCAGCGTTGGGCAGGGATAGCATTGAAGGACAGAAGCGCGACGATGATAAAGACGACAAAAGAAACGATGTTATTTTAACACGGACGATGTTGACAGATACTTTGATAACATGATACAAGCAAATAAATTGATTCTTTATTATATATTTTTTATATAATAATATAATATATGATTACATATTTATACAAAAAGAAAAAATTATCTATGGTAATATATAATTAAGATATCAATTATAATCAATTTTAATTATATTATATCCCTAATTTCACTAATTATTCAACTATATATTATAATTCGACTAATTACTTTTACAATCCATTAATTACTCAATTACAATAACATATGTAAATAAATATCATACTAGATTCTTTTAATCACTTTCTATATCATTAAAATAATATTATATATTATTTTTTTATTTATTAATAATTTTTTTTATAATTTAATATGAAATAAAAATGAAAGTTATGAAAAATGAGAAGGTGAGGGGTGAGAGAATTTTTTTTATGTAATTTAATAATAATAGAAAGTGAATAGTATTTTTTCAATTTATAAAAAATATTGTATAAATTCTATATAGAAAGTTAAATATAGAACTTCGTTATGAGAATAATTTTATGACTTTTTTTAACTTTTTTTCCCTGAAGGGAAACAAACTAATATACTATTAATGTTCTTATATAATTTTAAAACATGTCTCACATTGTGAGGGATAAATAACATGTGATGATGTTTACTTAACTAATGTTTCACGATCTAATAGAAGACATGACAAGGGTACAAGTAGCAATAAAGGTTGTAAGCATGCAAAGATTGTTGTATAGTAATTACTCCATGTGCTAGGTCTTAGATCCAATAAAGAGAGACCATTAGACTTTGCCAAGCTTTGACTTGATGTTTCAGTTTTTTATCCTAAAAAATACAAAAAATTGGTGAAAGTAATACGATACGGTTAAAATCTTGACTCTTGAGTGAGATAATTGATACTAATTGTATAAAGTTCAAAGTTAATTTCTCTCGGCTTGCTCAGGATTAGGAAATAAAAGCCTTCATTTTCTTCTTTGATTTATTCTATTCGACCAAGCCCATAAGTTTTGCTACTAATATGTTGTGTTGGCATCCTAATCATTCTAAAGGCTTTCAGGTTAAGACCTTTTATTCTTTTCTTACTCTTGGTGGATCAAGATATATTTTGTGGCGAAGTGTTTAAAAGGCTAAGGTTTCCCTTAAGATGGCCTTTTTTGCTTGGACTATTGTGTTAGGGAAGATTTTGACATCAGATAATGTTTGGCGTCATGGCATGGTTGCTTGGTGTTACATGGCCAAGGGGCAAGGGAGTTTGTTAACCACATACCAATTCATTGTCCTTTTGCTTGGGTGCTTTGGGATTTGATCATGGGTATGTTTGGGTTATGTCTTAGAGCCTTTAAGCCCTCTCTCTTGTTGTTCGGGAAGACCGAGGCGGTAGTCATTTGGCGGGCTATTCGTCGGTGCATTATTTGGTGTCTTTTGTGGGAGCGGAATGTTAGACTTTTTGAGAACTGTGAGCTCACAATTTATTTTTTCTGCTCTCTTCCTGGATTGGATGTTTGTTATGGGCTGTTATTTTATCTTGTCTTGTGAACATTGTTGATGTGTGCTCTTTTTTAGTTTTGATTCTTTTTATGTTTTGTTCTCTTTGTTCTCGTTATTCTTTTGCTCTTTGTGCACTTCTTGTGTGCTTGGTGTTTTCAATAAAACTTTACTTATAAAAAAAAATCAACAATCTAATTCCAAATCTAA
Source organism: Taxillus chinensis (assembly GCA_023512835.1). Lineage (NCBI taxonomy): Eukaryota > Viridiplantae > Streptophyta > Magnoliopsida > Santalales > Loranthaceae > Taxillus > Taxillus chinensis. The sequence goes on along the minus strand of CM042087.1, from coordinate 53,998,047 downwards.
TAAATTAATAAAATTAAAATTCGCATAACAATTACTTGTTCTAATACCTTACTTCAATAAATTGAAGATATATATGCTTAGTGTAAAGGGCAAACCTTGGTATACCGATCTCGTTCGAAGTATCGTTCAGGACGTAGAAAGATCGCTTGAATCGTCACGGTATCGGAGGGCCTGGTACGAGGTCCAGCCCCGAAACCAAAATCTCACGTATTTATTCCATCTCGTTGATTTCAACCTAGATATCGGACAAGAAGAAACAATTCGGCCGTGACTCGTTGCATCACGGACAAAAATCTATTTGAAATGAACGGAAATGATTGCATGTACCTTTCTTCCTTCTCCATTGATTTTCTTTAAATCCTTCACGCTCGACATCCATTGATTACATCCTTTCTATCTTCTCTTCTTCCTCGGTCTTCTTCGATGGGATTCTGGAGGTGGACAAGGATCTTCTTGCTTTCTTGTTGTCTTGCAATCGCACGTTGCCGCTGCCGACTTTTGGATTCTGGAGGATCGTACGCTGTCGGATTCCCCCTCACGCACGCTGCCACTGCCCACTTTTTGGCTCTTCGTCTTTGCTTTCTCGCAGTTTAATTTGTTACATTGTTGTTTGAAGATTATCCCTTTTTAAAGGGAAATTTAACTGTTCAATTTTCTTATGGATCGCATGCTGCCTACTTAAAGATTATCCCTTTTGTTTTAATTTAAGTAATATATTTTAAAATTAGATAAAATTTGTTTTAAATTTAAATAAAATATTTAATACAAAAAGTAAATTTAAGAATGTTTAACATACTATAAAATAAATTAAATAATTTTAATACGAATTGCTATAAATTTTAAAATATTTATTATTATATGAATTTAATATGATATAAATTAAATTAAGAATATTTAATATAATATAAATTTAATACTGACTGTTGAAAATATTTTTTTATGTTTGAAGTCATAGCATGTAAATTAAATTATTTATGTTGCTTGTTTAATAGTTTTAATGTAATGATTTGATTTTTTCTGATTTTTTTTCTGATTTTTTATTTTTTTAATTGAATATTATTTTACGCCTAAAATTATATCTCATCTGAGATGCAACGAGTTTTTCGCGACTGTGATGCGACGACGTCTGCGCGACTTCGAACCATATTGTCTTGTTAACTGGATGGATGTCATGAGTTCGAGTTGTAGATAAGCTTCTTGCAATTAAATTAATTATGGGAAAAGGCTATGCCCATATTGGCCCGTGTTGTTTGATCTTGCCACTCAGGGAGCTTCATCCGTGAGCTTTGCTCTTTATGCATAGAATGTTGGTTTTAAATAAAAAGTAAGAAGAAACATGTCATTTGTCATATTACTATTTGGTTTTGAAATAATCTTAATCTACAAATTTAAAACTAATTGCCAATTAATTGGAGATAATAGGGATTATTTAGAATAGAGCATAGTGTTACAAAACTAGTAATGGTGACTTGATACTTGGAATCATTAGCGATGGTGACAAAATGAAAGCGTTAAATTTGGTGAAAGCAATGGGCCATGGATCATTAGTGTATGATTGGCAGTACTTGAATTAGTAATCCAAGAATGAGGTGTAGTAGACATTTGGAAAGTAGGATTAGATTGGATATAATGTTAAAATGTTGTAGGACAAGATAAATCATTAGAGTTTTGAGCTCTGGCTAACCACTCATCATACTTTGCTTGAGCCAGGCACTTTGTATGTTGTCCAAAATAAGGGTGCAAAATAAAAGGATTATCAAGACTTGTTAATTGTGTAAAGATAATATAACCATCAATACTACGATATATGCTATGGGTCCTATAGAAATCAAGTGAAAATAATTTGATAAGACAAATTCAGGTGATGGAATTGCATAAAAATCAACAAAAATTGTGGTTTGAGAAAAGGGACCACAAAAGGCGACGCTGATAAAAAAGGAGTAACAAGTTGCGAAAAAATATGGTAAATAAAGCTAACCGACAATAACAAACAATGGTGGTTTTATATCTACAATTGGAAGAGACGATCTCTAGATTTAAGAAAAATGCTTTGACAAACTATATGATTCTTTACATTTAGAGAAAATTGAGGGTCTAATGATGATTTTGATTGTAGATTGAAGCTTGGGATGAAAGTAACATACCAACATTGGTGGTAGGAGATAATTATTATGACCGCTTAATTCCAATGATGGTGAAAACTAGCCTTTCTTTGATACCATGTAATAAAGTGGAGAATATAACATATTATTGTTGAAGTGTTGCTTTAGTTGTTCCTATAGTTTTAAAAAAGGTATTAGCGAGGTGAGGTGTAGCTAATGTGCCTTGCCTTGGAAAAGCACATTGTAGGTAGAGAGGTGTGTGCCTAAGCACGATTTAGTTGTTATTCAGGCCACGCATAGTCATATTACATATTTTTTTGGTAAAATATTTAAAATGTTACCTTTTTAGATTATGAGGGGAAGAAAAGAAAATGAATTGCCTTCAAAACCCTAATTTCTCTTGTAAGTTACTTGTAATCCACTTGTAGTGCCACAACCTTGCCCTGTACAGTGCTTCCATCACTCTTCATGTACATCACCCATTGCCATCCCACTTTGTTGCAACAACTATTCTCCTTCTATTTCCTTGATTACAACTCTTTGTAATGATGAGCTTATAATCACTTTGCATTGCTCACTTTATCTCTTTGCCACTTTAGTTATTGTCTATTATCACTCACAAGTCATAACTTACTCTAGCATCTCTTTATTCCTTTGTGTGGTTATTGTTGGGATCTATGTTTATTTATTTATTTTCTTTTTAGAATACCTTTATTTATCGAGTTCTTGCGTTTATTTAAGTTTTTCTAAAAGTTTACCTATTTTTTTAAAAATTCATTGCTCCATTTTTTTATTTGTTAATAACTTCATAAGTTTTTTTTCCTTTGCAAAGTCATTTATTCATCTTTTTATTGAACCCCCTTTTGCATTATTTTGTTTAAAGACAAAAGATAGTAGATGACACAAGAAGTTAAAGGGGAGTCAATTTAAAACTATAGATACAAACTCAAAGTACTTGGGACAAAGTTATGGGATGGAAGTATGAATTTTGGCAAAGCCAAATAACAAAAATAGTAACTTGTAAACTTTGTGTCAACCAACTAGAGAGGGCTAGATTTTTAGTATGAATTATTAAGAATGACTTTAATATTGGTAATTATATTGACACAAATGTTGATTTTTCTATGAATAAGTGGCAAAGCATGTGGTATATATAATTTTTTAAAAATATATCATGCCCTTGTTTTAATATTCGTGCATGGTTAGCAGTTGCTTTTGACATGTGTTGTAGGCCTATTAGTGCTCCCATAATGCGTGAGACAAGGGATACGATTGTATTTAAATGGGATGGAGATACATCACTTATATCCATAACAAATAGATATAGAAGGGTTTGGGTTTGGGTGTTTTAAGATTAGATAAAAGTGATAAATAGATATGGAGAATGCTCTCGCAAGTGTCAAGCTCTAAAAAAGGTTTGGGTGTTTTAAGATTAGATAAAAGTGAAATAACAATTAATAAATAGGGATGAGTGGTGTTGTAGGATTTATGGACTTAATTCTTAATTTTATTTTTGTTCCATGTAGCTTAATTATATTGTGCCTTTTGTTTTGATAAAACATGCATTTACACATTGCACTTTGAACTAAGTCATAAGACTCCCTAGCACTTTGGGTGTGCCAATGATTTTACCAAGTTTACTTGTTTTACTCTCCTAGTTAGGTTTAATTTAATAGGTGATGAGTCAAGCTCACGAATACTAATATGATTAATATATTATCTCCAATGTATCATTTACAATTAATTGTGGGGAAATATTATATCCATGTTGGCCACATATGGCCCAATCTCTTTTTGGATCTCACTACTCGGAAGTTTCGTGCATTGAGTTTGTCTTTTTTTTATTTGAATAATTAAATCAAAACATTATAAATAATCATTATACAAAGATTTAATTGAATTTCGGATATGATAAATGAGTATTAATAGTGCAATATTACCAATTCCTAGTACTAATTATATTATTTTTAAAAATCAATATCATGTTCGGTTTGCATTTGCATGACTTTGATTTGACTAATAGTCATAATTTTTAATATAATAATGCATTCGACTTGTATATTTTTAGAGATGTTAGGATAAAATTTAAAATAAAACAATTTTATAAGATATTATAGGATAATAAAATCAATAAACCTAATAAAATACATTACCTATGGTATTAATAATCCCACCTTAAAAGGTCGGATCATTGATTTTCATAAGGAGATACTTTTGCATTTTATATTGTTTTCTAATTTACATAGAGCTTATGGATTTTAGTTTTTTAGGGGCCATTTGGTACATATTTTTATTTTTGTGTTTGGATTTCGTGATTTGAATTTCTAACTAAAGTAATACTTCAGTCAGAAAACAAGTGTATCAAATTATTTTTAAATTTTGAATTATGTTTTTGAAAGCAAAATACTGTTTTCAAAAACCAAAATAGGTCCGTACCAAACAGGGCATTAGCTTTTCTGATTCTACAAGTTTTAGACTATTTGTTTAAGGGAAAATGAGTTTCTAGAAAATAATTTTATTATTTTTTGGTATTTGGTGGAAAAAAAATCAATATTATTGTATTTTTAGGAATCTCTAATGTTTTTATTTTTTATTTAATAAATTGTTTTCCAAATACAAACAAATATTCTTTAAAAATTATAATGTAATTAAATGATTTTTTTCATGGAAAATGATTTACAGTAAATTATTTTCCAAACAAAAGCTACTTTGCACGAAACACTGGAGGCTTATTGTATTGTATAAACTTCCTTTCATATTACTATCGCATGTAATCATCAATATTTTAGGATGCAGCATCCTTACCATATGCAAATTGTGTTCTTTCATTGTTAAAGCAAAGCACAAAAAAATGGTATTTTCTTTATTTTCTTTAATCATTTAATGATGAGCCTTTTGTTTTAACCCACTCTAGGTGCTGCTATGCCTGCTTCTGCAGAAGTCACAGTTTCTATTAGTAGAGATTGTAGAAAACAATTGGATAATAATCCTCGCTTCAATTTAGCTTCCGACTATAGGGGTGGTGTCCAAAGGGTTGATGAGCCTGATACCCCATTCATTCAAAGTGGAGACAAAGAAACACCTTTCACTTACTTGGCTAGTTTATCTGCCAAATGGGCTGCAATTAAAGAGAATGAACCATTTGTTACTGGAACAATTAAGGTATATCCATGCATAAATACACACATTCTGGTGCGTGTCTATATATATATACTAAAAAATTATGATTTGCTGTTACAAAAAATAACCTTATGGTTTTTGTGCACATCGAGCTTTTATAATAGTCCATTTAGTTTCGCTTGGCTCTTCATAATTTTGAGTAGGCCTTGAAAGTTGGCCCTATAAAATGGACTGTTTTTGTCAAATTTCTTTTGATGTTTTTGGGACAAACATATTCCAATTTAATGCATTAACTTCTATGATTTCCTGGACGACTTTTTCTGAAACTTACCACTCAATGTTTCATTAAAGATGGAAAATATATATATGCTTTTGTTGGTTAAATTGGGCCGAACTCTGAATGTGATCACACATATTGCAGTGTTTTCTGACTGGTGTAAAGGGTTTCCAGTACAGGCAGAGGACAAATTATGATCTGCGGGTATATGTGGATGATGGGAGCCTTATTTCTGAGATTATCATTGATCACACTGTAAGTTTTAGTTGATTTATGCTCATTGATGTTATGTATTTGCTAGAACTAATTTGTCTGGATTCTCCAGGTTGTACAGAAAGGAATTGGTCATTCTCCAGAAGAGGTGACTGCTGCTCTTTCTTCTTCAGAGAGAAAGAGAGTTACAGATATGAGAGAGACGTTGAAGCAGTTTCAAATATTCTTGGTGAATTTTGAGGTAGCACCTGTTTTGGTTTTTGCTAGCCTGGACATGTAATTTCATTTTTGAGTTAGTTATCTCAATAAAAAGCTATTTTTCAAGAAACATTACCGTGGTCTTTGGATTACTAAGCTTAAGAGAAATTATCCGTGGAAGAGTTTGAATGTCATTTTCATTTTGTGTATGATTTGCTCCAGGGCACAATGCGCATAGAAATAAACAAAACCTCTCCTCTTCCTGTTGCCCTTCAAATGGATCAGGGCTGTCCTCCGTGTGATGGATGGTTGCTTCTTAGAAGGCTGAAGTCCTTAACTTCTTCTCAAATGCTACCACTTGAACACCTGAACTTGATTGATGTACCCCCATGATCAACTCGTTGTACTTTGCTGTTTTTGGAAAGACAGTCAAAAGTGGTGGCAGAACTGGCCAGAATAAAGACTATCCCCTGGACCATTCTAGGTCTCAAAAGGATTCTTTTGAGCATTTCTGTCCCAAATCCAAAAAGCAATTTTGAAGGGTTTGAAGCTGCCAAACCGATATGGGATTGTCACGACATTTGCAAATACCGTAGTGCCCTTATGTTGGCTGAATTGGTTCAATCTCTAGTTTTATAAACCTTTCAGGAGGCGATGAGGTTGGAAGGGACTTGCAGGGCCCGATCTTGTATAATTAAGTTAAAGGTTGTAGATTGATTAGTTATTTTCTGGCAAGGAGTGGTGCCACTGGAAATGAATGCGGTCTAGCACAGAAGGGGACTATGAACTAAAGGCATTAGACAGCAACATGGCAGTGTCAATGAAGAGGCCAGCCCCGAGGAATGCTTGGAACAGTTGAGGCATCTATCTTATCAATGCAACTGAAAAAGTCAACAGCCTCTCCTACATTTGCGGAGGTTTTTTTTATTTTCTTTTGAATATATCTATTATGTAGTCATGTACAATTCTGTTCTCTGTATTTTATTTTGTTTCAGTGTGAACTGTGAAGAAAGATTGAGCTTCGGTAAATATTTCTATTTGTCTACTGGCATTGTGATCGTATAGACAGATTTGGTTAAGACTGGACAATAATAATCTTTTAAGATATCCATGAGATTGTAGTTGGTCATCAGTCCTTGTGTACCTGAAATTAGCATGGGCCATTGTTTGGAAGCATGCTTCTGAGGCGTTCTTTCTATAAAGAACTATACCATGCATAGGAAAAAGGAAGAAGCTGTGTGCCAGGTAATGGGCATTCTCCTCTGCCAAATAACACTGCATTCCCTTCGTATCAGCTTACATTTATTATTTATAGCATCTTTTAATCAGGCCAAATAACACTTCATACTCTTCTGATCAACTTACATTTATTTGTATGTATAGAGGCGCTATTAGTCCTCAGAACCTGATGGCCCAACCACAAACAAAGATATTGTAGATCTCAGTCTGACTATTGCTCAGGCATTTGGATAGTGGATGTATACATCGGCTTCTTGGTTCCCTTGAGGTTCAGAATCTTCTTGGTAGGAGTTTCACTGAGCAGTCCATCCCATCCCATTATTTCCCATGGAACACAGCAGCCAACAATCCCATTCTAGAGCGTCTCAGAAAAAATACCCTCTAGTAGCCGGTTGGTGGCCCTTGTCTCCCTGGCAAACGCTGCTGCAGACTTAATTCGTCTTCCTCCCTCTTGTCTCTCTGTCTTGTCTGCCTGCATTAAGAATATGCCTCGGGTGTCTTGGACTCTAACTCCAGGTTTCACAGTTAATCCATTTCTCTGCAATATTCCATATCCACCCTGAGTGTCTCATACAACATTGGTGTTGGTCACGAGGTCACTATGGTTTCATAACACTAGCTGAATTGGCGGATGGATCTTACCTTGTGTCAAACTCCCCCACATCTAAAGCACTTGAACTAACCTTCACTTTTCTTCTAGCAATCCTTGTTGTTCCCTCTCACTCCACATAATCTACACTCACCTATATACCGTATTGTGGAATTGCTACTTGAGGATTCCGTGTGAGAAGGAAACCTATATATCGGCCTCCTATCCCCTTGTCCCTAAGGCTACTCCTCTTGTGGCCTCTTTTGGCAAGTCCTACTGATCCTCTTGGTATGTGGGTCATGACTTTGTTTAAGTCTCATTTTACAATCAGTGCTTTGTTGATTATATTATTGTACGTGGTCAATTCCATCATGTCCAGTTCCTTTCCGAGTGCCCGTCTCAACCCATTAACGAAGTCTTGAGTCTTGTATCCGGAGCAAACCTCCCTAAATATGTGAATGCGTTAACATACTTGGTTATAGTTTGGCTTCCCTATCGTAGTGTGTAATACTCTTGTCATCTCGTTTTCTGCACCAAGCGAGGAAAATGCTGTGTATTAATGTTTCACAAATTCCTCCCATGTTATCTGGTTCTTGTGAATAATCTTTATAGCCTCCCATTATCTGTGGGCCCCACTAATAAGGAAGTTGGTGCCTAAGCAAAGCCTAGCCTCTATTGACACCTGAATTATCTCAAAGATGTCTTCTATCTATTTCACCTATTCCTTAGCCTCATTGGGTCTCTAGTGTTTGCTTCCAACTTTGTCAGCCCTTGTTTTTGGAACCAACAAAACTAGTAAAACTTTGGGTAGAAATTGGAGGTTTGGGATAAACCTTAAGATTTGAAGAAACTGTTAAATTAAGTTGAATTCATTAAATTGATGGTTGTAACGTATGTAAATGGGGATTTCTAACTTGTTTATGGTGATTTCATGTTAAATAACAAATTAAAATGACTGGGATGAGAAATCTAGGGGTTTAGCATGTTCTTAGCATAAAGGATCTAAAAATTTAGGTAACTTGATGTAAAATGAGTTATACGTCGAAATAACATAAATTTAGACTTAAGATAATCCATATGAGGTTGTGTTGATGAAATTTGGTATTTGAGATCCTCAATTGGCAAAATTCATGCTAAAACATCGTTGTTTCTTGTAAAATTCCATCTGAGTGATGAAGTCAATTGGGTCAATTGAAAGCTTTCAGGTTTGGTCGACCACCTTTGATTGACCAGAGGGATTCCAGACGTTAAAGATTGTTTAATCGACTTAGCTTGGTCGATTGTTAGCTGTTTGGTTTGGTCAACAACCTTTGGTCGACCTTTTTATTTATAGAGAACCTTGGAGGTTCACTTGACCAGTTGTGGTCGATTGAAGGATGATTTTGTTTTGTTAACCAACTTCGTTTTCTAGTAGACTCTTGCGGTTTACTCAACCAGTTGTGGTTGAGTGAACAATGGTCTATTGAAGAGTTTCCTGTTTAATTGACCAACTCATTTTCTAAAGGATATTTAAGCTTTTCCAAAGGTTAAGCGTAGGTCGACTGAAGGGGTTCTTGTTCAGTTAATCGGTAGCTCAATTGTGTTGTTTTTTTCCCCTTTCTTATTCATTTGACTCCAAAGCCTTATGAGAGCCTCAAAACTAGATGTTATGTTGATTTTGTGATTCCCGTGCGAACCAAGTGTTATGGAACCATAATGAAATATTTTCCTTATGGTATGTTTGGCTTGTACTTCGGTGTGCTAATTTGGTGTTGCTATTTCTGGGGCCTTTGGGTCCATGTGGTATTGCTGTGGTGATGGGTAGTGACAGGTTGTTATAGCCCCTGCGTTGGTGACATGGAGTTTATTGACATACTAGGGTCTGGTGTACTGTTGGGTGGAGTTTGACAGGTCGATGCCTAAGCTGGGGGTGAGTTGTTTAACGGGGTGATGCCCGAGCTAATGATGAGTTAGTTATGTTTGGGCCGAGTTCCCTAACATAACCTTGAGCTAGGGGTAAGTTGGTGAACTATTTACCTAATTGTGTTTGTTGATAAGTTGAACCCTAATGATTTGTAATAAAAACCTTAACACTTAGTTAACATTACACCGACACTAGTACATGCATGTAGTGTTTGCATGGTAGGGTGATGTATAGTTATGGGTCATCTACTGAGCTTATAGCTCACCTGGTTTATTGTTTTCCTTTCAAGTGCCGCCAGAGATTAGTGGAGGCCTTTCCTTAAAGGAGGATACTCTCAACCCCTTGAGACAACACTTGTAGTGTAGTCTTTTCTGATGTTTGTCACTAACTCCTTAAACCTTCGAGTACGGGCATGAGGAAGTTACGTTCTTAGTTTTAGGTTCCTTGGAATTTGAGGGCGTGACAGTTGCGGAGGTTGTTGTTGTCTCCTCAGCTCCTCCTGCATAACCTTCCTAGCCACTTCCCTCATCGTGCCCTATATTGTACCTTAAATCTAGGTCAATATTTGAGCCCCAATCTGAGCAGCGAACTCTAAACCTAGAGCTTGTGCTTGAGAACTCTGATGTCCCTACAGCTTTGAATGAGTAAAAGGTTCCTCTGCCTAACCCCAACCCCTAGTACTCATTTTAGGTGTCATTCTACACCAATACAAACCAACAATATATATCAACTATTGTTTATCAAACGCACAATTAAACAAAATAAATCAATAAGCACGACCCTTAGGCCCATAACAATAAATAATGGGATTTCAAAGCTCCATATATCATGGATCCAACAAGAAATCATCAATTATGACCTCATAGGTCCCAAACAGATAATAGTAGGGTCCATTTTCCCTCGTTTTCTCACATCCAACCATATGTCGACAAACAGTGTTATCTCATAATACCAGACAATCAGTATCACCAATAGAAACAAATAACTTATTCAGTATCATCAGAGTAGCAATAAATAATCTTTAGTGCCTAAAAATGCACAGTCAATCATTGTAAAGACCTGTGTTTTGAGCAGTATTGAGAGATAGCCATTCGAAGAGGATACAACTATCTAGATGGTAATATAGCCGTCAAGATGTATATATTTGGGCTTGATTTTGAGTTAGGCCCCCGAAAGACTGATTTATGGGCTTTTGGGGGTCTTTAGGTTGACATTGTGTGTGAGTTGTTATTTGAGTTGGAAAACATTTAGATGGTGATGTGCTCGTCATTTCGAGCGTTTTGATTATAATTTGGAGTTCATGACCTCGAGAGATTAATTCTTATTTTTGAGGATTTATTGATTTAAAAACAAATATAGAAATATAAATAGGGAGTGAGAAAGGAGGCTTTGTATAATAGTCCAAGCCACCCGTAACCTGATATTGTTCTGTTTTGGGTCACTGCTTGTACGGCTTTTGTTCTTGGTAGTGCCCATTGGTACCCCAAAAAGCGTCGTGTTAGAGAGGTATTCACGTCCTCTTTATGAGATGTGCTTCGTTCTCCCCTCAGTTCGATATGAGACTTATGAAATTCACAGACTCCACAATCTACCCCTCTTAGGAAGCCCATGTCCCCATGGGACTATGACACCGTACAGAATAATATCAGGCTACAAGTGGCTTGGATTGTTACAGATGGTATAAGAGTTGGGGACCCGAGTCGGTGTGCTATAGTCCCATAGGGACGTGGGCCTCCTAACGGGGGTGGATTGTGGAGTATGTGAATTTCACAAGTCCCACATCGGACTGAGGGGAGAACAAAGCGTGTCTCATAAGGAGGACGTGGATACCTCTCTAGCACGGCGTGTTTTAGAGTGCCAGTGGGCATTGCCAAAAACAAAAGCCATAGAGGCAGTGGCCCAAAGCGGAACAATATCGGGCTACAGTTGGCTTGGACTGTTATAGATGGTATCAAAGCTGGGGACCTGAGTCGGTGTGCCATAGTCCTACGGGGATGTGGGCCTCCTAAGGGGGATGGATTGTGGAGTTTGTAGATTTCACAAGTTCCACATTGGATTGAGGGAAGAACAAAACATACCTCATAAGGAGGGCGTGGATACCTCTCTAAGACGACGAGTTTTGAAGTGCCAGTGGGCACTACCAAGAACAAAAGTCATATGGGCAATGGCCCGAAACGAAACAATATCGGTCTATAGGTGGCTTGGACTGTTACATTTTCTCCTTACATTTTCATTCTTGCGTTCAGAGAGAGAGAGAGTGAGGGAGAGAGACTATACATGTGAGAAGAAGAGCAAGGAGCTTAGATTGGGGTGATTTGGGCTACTCTGATTCATGAATTGACTTCCAAGTAGGTGCCCTAGATTTCACTTTCTAAACTGGTTTTGTTAGATTAACATGCATGAATTGGGTGCTTGTATGAAATTATGATGAACCCTAGAATTTAGGGAAAACAAATGAAACCTTGATTTCTTGGCTAGGATGAGTTAGGAAACAATTTCATGGATAGACTGATGTTTAAAACTACAAATTTGTGGTTCTTCGACTGGATTTCGTCGAATAGTAGTTGACATGCCCAACTGGGTGAGTAATAGTCAACGTGGTCGACTAAGGGAGATTGACCAGAGAGTTTGGTTGACCTTGAACACCAAGGTTGTCGACCTAGTATAATGTGGTTGATATCATTTGGTCGACATGATGTGGTTTAGTCAACCTAATGTGGTTAACCTGGTGTGGTATGGTCGATTGGGGGTGTGCTCGACTAAGAGCTTTGGTCAACCGCGACCTGTGGGTGTGGACGACATCGACCATGTGGTTTGGTTGACCTCGACCAGCTATTGCTTCTAGCGTATTTGTGAGGTTCAATCGACCAAGGTGGTCGACTGAAATCCGTATTGTTTAATCAACTAGTAACGCTTTTTTGTTCTGTTTTTGGTTGTTTCCTATGAATTTGATTTTGAGGCTGTGAAACCCATGTTGTCGACATCTCTAGGAGAGCTAGTTGGATAAAACCATAGAGGTTTTGTTTTGTTTTTGGATTGGCCTAAGGGTGCCAGTTGGCATGGTGAGAGTTTAGTTAGGCTAAAACCATTGTGAGGTTTTGATTTGTGTTATTTATGCTTATGTCATGATTAGCTTGCATGTCTATGTTGCATGAATGTAGAGCCTTTGGGTCCATGTGATATGTTTTAGATCGATAGGTGGCTAAAGCCTCTGAGTTTGGATTGATAGGTGACTAAGGCTTCTGAGCTGGCATATTCGAAGGTTAAGCTTGCGTTGGCAAAAGACTACATATCCTAAGTTAATATACCCTTGAGTTAGGTGTGAAAGACTAAGGTCTAAGCTGAGCTTACAGGTGTCTAAAGCCCTTGAGCTAATATATCCTTGAGTTGGGTGTGATAGCCAAAGGCCTAAGTTGAGTAGAGCTCATAGTCATAGGGTTGAGTGCTATGAGCTGGTAATCTTATTTGGGATTGTAAACAAGTTGTCCTGATGTTACAAACAATTTGATTGCTAATGTTATACACGAGATGCGTCTTGATAACTGTAAACACTATACAACATACATACAGTAAGCATGTAGTGTGTAGGCATTGTTTGTTTACATAGCAGGGTGGTATAGCGTCATAGGTCACCTACTAAGCTTATGACTCATCCTATTGTATTTTACCTTTTTAGGTGTAACCCGAGATTAGTGGAGGCTTTCCTTTAGGAGGACATTGCCCACTCTTTGATGTATTATTTCGCACTCTATTTATGTTGTTGATTGTTGGTTTGGTCTCGAACATGTGTCTGTGGAAAGTTATACGTGAACATTAATTGTGATGTGTAGGGGTGTTAAACAAGCAGATTGGGCCTAGGCCTAAACGGGCCAAAAATATCTGGCCTGGCCCGGCCCGGCCTACGGGCCAGCTCATTTAATATTTTAATTTTTTTTAATAGCTTTTTTACTTTAAATATCTTATTTTTTTTCTAAATAATAATAATAATAATCTTAACCCCCATGATCAAACACGACCTATGAATAATTATAAATACAATCAAACGTACAAAATATTAATACTATATGTAAACTTTTAATAAAATACACTAAAAAAGTTCAAATAAAATAAAAATTAAATGTTGGCCCACATATAAACAAGCCAAAATTTATAGGCTTGGCCCGCAAAAAAATGCAAGCCGGCCCCGCCTTGCCCACGGGCCAACTGCCCATTTAACATCCCTAGTGATATGATGTATGATTATTGCTTGATATGTTTTATGTATAATGATGTATAAGAAAATACAAGATTACCCTTAATTTATAACTTTACATGAGTGCATGTTTGAAATAACACCCGCAATGTAGTTTCTATTGGTGTTTGTCATCAATCCCTTGACCTTTTGAATGTGGGAAAGGAGAAGTCATGTTTCTGGTTATGGGTTATTAGAATTTGAGGCCATGACAGTCATGCAACATGTATGCACCTAACCTAATGTTTCCTATAATAATTTGAGTGACCCCTTGTAACTTAAAACATATGTATGGAATGTGTTCCTCAGACGCCCTTCTTAGGTTTAGGTGTTAGGTGTCTAATAAGCCCCCCCCCCCCCCCCCCCCCCCAAAAAAAATAAAATAAAAATAAAAATAAAAATTAAAAAGTAAACTATTCACACGCCCTTCTTATCACACACCCCAATCCCGAAAAGTGATGCTCCCATAGTTACACTCAAATGGTTGATGGGTTGGTGAGTTACATTGTTAGGGACTACACCGTGGGTGTTATCCCAAAATAAACCTATACAATCATATATTAGGGGTAAGATTGTACATTCTCAATAAAAATAACTATATAATCAATGAATAGTATACAATATGTACATAACAAACTATCAAACCACATTAGTAACAAATCATAACTCAACAAGTTCCATTAACATAATCAATACAACTAGCATATGCCCATGTCTGGAAAATAATAATAAATGTATAATATCAAAAGATGAATAAAATTACAAAATAAAGCTTACATTAAGGAAGCTTTGGTCTGTTCTAATGTAATGTTGGCAACTACCTCCTTTTAGGACCTATTAAGGAATAACAACAAAGTAGGGTGAGCACAAATGCCTTGCAGGTGATCCATAACTCCATACCATCCTACAACACAAGTTCTTAGGTCTACGTATTTAGTGTATACATGTGCTTGCCTAGTGCCTTAAACTACTAAAGTCACCATAACACAAAATGTAATGCCTATGTATCTAACACCACATTTCGTCATAACAAGATTAATCCAACAGATAAGCATAGAAACATCCTGACTATCATCCATAGGGTTATATCATAACCAGCTGTGTGTTGGACTTGTGGCCTCATGCTAACCACACATGCAACCTCAATAAATCTCATGGATAGCCAATCGTATATGGGACCTATGATTGTCCCTATCGATCAACCAAGTACATATGAGACACATGATTGCTTGAGTTAACTAGACATATAGGAACTTTACAACCTTCAGCCAGCTATATGTGGGACCTCGGTTGATCCACAAATCTCATGCACCTTAATAGTGTTTCATAACCAGATTTGCATTCATTACCAAGATAAACAATTTGTAGCATAGCAGAAAATACTAATCTGCAACACAAACATGATAACCAATGGAGCTGACATACTATCGCATCAATGTCATGTCATAAGTGAAAATTATTTCAAATAGCCAAACATCAAAACACATCATCAAACAACATTAAAACATCAATATCAAGGTTCCAAACAACCCAAAATGGGTTCCAATAGCTCACACGGGGCAAACAACTCACAAAACAGCACGTGTAAAAAACTAATGGGCTGGTTGTGACAGGCCCTCCATTGCTCATGGTTAATGGAGCCTTACTCAGAACAAAAACAAATTTGATTGCATCTAGCCTACACCCTCCACGGCCAACCGAGACCAAAACACCAAAGTTAAGCCAATCAACCACCATTGGTCGCAACTAGCCCACTACTCACCGCATTCGAATGGAAGATTCTCCTCTAGTTCTCCCAATTATGCGCACTGCATTAGTCCAAAACCTTAAAATACCAAAAACAAGCCAATATATCCCATTATATGAATCAAATAACCCCCAAACACTATTTTCCATATCACATAGCACAATTAATATGAGATTCAACAAAAAAACTAGGGTTCATACCCCAAAACTCGCCTCGGTCTTTATTTGTCAAATATCTCTCAACATCATTAGTCTTTTTACAAGAAAATAACATAAAAGGGTATAATCATCAATCTAAATAGCATGGTATCACCAATTTCATTATATAATATCACATTATAAAACCTTTGAATCCTAGTGTTTATCTCAGATATTCATATTTCTACCAATTTATACATCTACAATTAGTTTAATTAGTGTAGAGACATAAAACCACCTACCTGGATTAAAGCCTCAAATGATTGATTGCTTAAAATGTCATTATATCAAATCTTGTCTTCTTCTTTTCCTCACTAAGTGCAGAACGAAGAATGAATGAACTGAGCATTTCTATTTCCTTTACAAGTATTTATTTATTTTCTTTAATCTAATAATAATAATAATAATAATAATATCCCCTTATTTAAAATACCATAAAAATCAACTAAGTATCCAAAATACTAAAAATGACATCTTGGAGTCTTGAACTCCAAATTGACCCCAAGTACAGTCAAAACTATCACACCCCCAAATTCCAAGGAACCCGGAACTATGAATGTGACTTCCCCTTGCCTGCACTCGAAGGGTCAAGGAGTTGGTGACAATCACCAATAGAGACTATACCATGAGTGCTATCTCAATCATGCAAACATATATAGTCATACATCAAGGGTAATCATGTATTTTCCTCTACATCATCATGCATACAATATGTCAAATAGTCATATAAACATCACATCACAAACAGTACAAATAAAATTGTCCATGGACCCTTGTTTGGGATACAATACATAATCAATACAAAATACAATATTGTAGCATACATCAGAGTAATGGGCACATCCTCTTGGAAGAAAGTCCTCCACTAGTCTCGGGTTACACCTGAAAAAGGTAAACAATAAAGTAGAGGTGAGCTACAAGATCAGTAGGTGACCCCATAACTCCACATCATTATACTATGTGTTGGATCCCATTTTGTACGGGTTGGACATACTAACCCTATTTTATATATACCTTTCTACCCATGCCATATACCTTGTTGAACAGGTCCATAAAGATTTCCCACTACCAAGGAATGGTTTGGAGTTGATGTTAGCTCCAATTTGCACAAGATGGATACACTAACAAGAATAGGGTAGTCCAAAATCTGTTATAAGCCCCTAAAGTGCTAAAAGGCCAACACTAGGTAATAGATGATGAAATTTGGAGATCAATGCACTTGACCGAGCTCAATTTTGATGTAAAACGAAGAAGTTATGGCTAAGACAATATGCGTCAGAAAAAGTCAAACTTACCAAAAGACGGTCAATGCCCCTGGTCAAAGGGCCCAAAATTGTGACCATGCGAGATTCTCCAAAAGGACTAATTAGGCGAATATGGAGCTTCCCAAACAATCCCCCAAAGTTCGTCCATTTTAGCATTTTGGGTGGGGGTAAAAGGGTAATTAAAATCCAGAACATCATAGTCAAGTCCAGATCATCATGGTCAAATCCGGAACATCAAAGTCAAATCTAGGACATCACTGATCCGGACTAAGGGCTTCACTGATACGAAGTAAGGATCCAAGCCTTCCATTGATCCGGACTAAGCCTCCACTGATACGAAATAAGGATCTGAGCCAACATTAATCCAGACTAAGGACTCCATGACATGGAATAAGGATCCAAGCCTCCCATTGATCCGGACTAATGACTCCACTGACACGGAATCAGGATCCGAGCCTCCCATTAATCCGGACTAAGGACTCCACTGATACAGAATAAGGGTCCGAGTTAACATTGATCCGGACTAAGCCTCTACTAATACGAAATAAGGATCTGAGCCTTCCATTGATCCGAACTAAGCTTCCACTGATACAGAATAAAGATCCAAGCCTTCCATTGATCCGGACTAAAGCTTCCACTGATACAAATTAAGGATTCAAGCCTTCCATTGATTTGGACTAAGCTTCCACTGATACGGAATAAGGATCCAAGCCTTCCATTGATCTGGACTAAGCTTCCACTGATACGGAATAAGGATCTGAGCCTTCTCTTTGATCTGGATCTGAGCCTTCCCCTACCTTTGACCTTCGCTATTTGGCAATATTCACGGGTGTGCTCACTATATCTTCATAAGATTAGTCGTGCAGATGCTTTTCAGCGCTTGTTTGTCACATGTGCTCACATAGAAACAAAAGGGCAATCACATGTCGCTAACCCACCCGACTAAAGTTGGAATCTGGCAATTAAAAAAGGTGTTGCTATAATTAATGCACTAATTAATGCAGCAATAATGAGGCTACATCCAAAGGCATTAAAAAGGAGGTCCTTCCTCTCGCCCAAAAAAGGAGGACGCTCAAGCTTTTTCCCTTTGCCCAAAAAGACGCCCAAGCTCTTTCCCTTTGCACAGAACACCCAGATTTTCACCCAGCTTTCTCCTTTTCCCAAAATCAAAATAAAAAAACTAAAAAACACAAAAAACTCTCCTTCTCATATTCTCTCTCTCTCCTTGCGAGTTCTCTTTCCAAAAACAAAAAAACTCCTCCTCTCACTCCTCTTTGGTACGGGTTCTCTCACCCAAAATAAAAATCTCTCTCACAGTTTATCCTCCCTTCCTCTATCACGTTTAAATCTTTTTCATCAATTTCTCTCAACTCCAACATACCACTGCAGTCTCCAAATTATACCCCAGCTGATTTTCATAATTTGCGCTATTGGAATTTGGTGATTTGGTGATTTTGTGTTCCAGCAGGCGACTTTCGATGCCGATAGGATAGTTCAACGGGCAACCACAGTTGAAGCCCCAAAGTCAGTTCCGTTACTTTGTATTTGTTGATTTATTACCTTTTCAGTTTATTCATATTTATACTTGATGCAATATTTAGTGTTTTTTTTTATATTGTTGGTATATGTTGTATTTTTTGTTGTTGGTATATGTGTATATGTTGTATGTTGTAATATGTAAAGTATAGTAAAAAAGGCACAAAAAAAGTAAAAAAAGAGTGCAAAGAGAGTCATAAAAAAGAAAAAAAGAAAGAAGAAAAAAAGAAAAAAAAAGGGGTAGCTTTATTTTTATATTTATATTATTTGTGGATGTCATAATCACATCCTCCACATTTATTTTGATATGTGTGTGCATTTAGTTATAGTCAAAAACAAAAAAAGACACAAATATGCATTTTTAAGTTATAACTTATGATTAGGTTCAATTCTTTCAAAAAAAAAAACACAAAACAAAACAAGACGTTTTAACAAAACAAAAAAAAAAAAAACTTTCAAACTAAAAACTAAAAAAAACAAAAACTAAAAACTAAAAAAACATTAGGATTTCATTTTCTACTTCAAACAAAAAAAAAAACAAAACAAAACCTTTAGGATTCACTTTAAAATTTAGGATAAATCAATTCTAACCATAACTTTGACAAATAACTTAGCTAAATAAAAAGCATAGACTTTCTAGGAAAACCATAGTGCTTTAACCCAATCCCAAATAGTGAAAATAAATAGAAACCTCGTCCCCCGAAAAATAGATACTAAAAGAGCGTTGTAGGGGTGCTAATCCTTCCCTACATGTAACTAACTCCCGAATCCTTCTTTGATAATGCAGATCACACCTTAAACTACTCAAAGTAGAGGGTATCCAACTGTACCCCAAAAACAGTTGGTGGCGACTCTAAATTTCTCACCAATGGTTTAGTTTACGCTCACCCCAAACGGGCCCAGATGAAAACCAGTGATGATACTATGCAAGACAGATAAGTCTCTACTACATGCTCAGTGTACTCGTGTACAGTGTAGTGAGAAATATCATCAAGGCTCAATCTGCAAACAAACATTAGGACCCAACCTATCCATAACAGTACATCTTGTCCACAATCCTCAATAGGATACCATCTTAGGGCACTCAGCACCATGACAACCTATCATCACGAGCTCAACAGTTTAACTCAAGCCTCAGCGGCTCTGCCTGTCACATCAACCACATAGCACAACCTGTGCATCACAGTGAGAACACAAACAAGTCACGGAGCCCAAGGACCAATCCTCAAACCAACACACCAATACCAGTATAACATTAAGGTTCACAATACTCCCTTTATAACTAAGGTCATTTTCAACAAATTTATCCTCATGTCTTGATTAAAAGAGAAATTTTTCGTAGAAGGTGTTTTCCTGAAATAAAGAGTCTTGGCAATGGTTTCTCATATCATAACTAAGATAACCTAATTTTTGGGAATTTTTGCTGAGAAGTCTAACCCCACTTATTCCACTTCCACTACACTACACTTCACTTTTACTACTTACACTTCACACTACACTTTACACTTCCACTTCCACTTCTAAGTGAAAAAAACCTAGAGAGAGAACCTCCTCCTTCTCTCTAGAACCCAGCTGCCTCCGTCCTCCCCAATTTTTCTGGCAGCCGTCGGGATGGGCCGCTCCCCCGGCAGCATGGCGCCATCTTTCAACCTCTCCCTGGCTCTGCCCCCTTCACCCGCTTCTCTACTTCTCCTTGCATCTCCATGTTTGATGGCGTTCCGGCCATCTCCTTCCCCATGGAGGGCCTGCTCTCTTCGGCCAAGGATTTTTCGTCCACCGCCGTCCTCACCTTTCGGCCTTCCCACCCTCCTTTCGCCTCTCTATGTCGTTTTTTGCTTGAGGCATAGTTCTTTGAAGGCTTCGATTATGGCCTGCTGTCCAATGGCATGCTCATGGTTCGTTTTGCGCTTCCATCCGATCTCTATCGTGTTCTCTCCAGACGGCCTTGTATTTTGTTTCGCTGCCCGTACAACATCGGGCGTTGGGTCCCCGGTGACGATCTCCTCTCTGGCGCCTTCCTTGTTCCGACGTGGATCGCCCTCCCGAACCTGCTGTTGCATCTTTTCCACCCGGATTTGCTCCGACTGATCGCCTCCCTCTTTGGTACCTTCCTTGCCATCGATTTGTCCTCGGCGTCGCTTTCTCGGCCATGTGAAGCTCGCTTTTGCGTCGAGATGGATTCACGCAAACCCTTGCCTCCAGCTATTTGAATCATCTCGGTTGTCGGTTTCTGGCAGTCGGTGGTTGTCCTTGGCGATCGTCTAGCGCCCCTCCGCCGTGGCAAGTTTTCGTAGGTGCTGCATGTGCCGTTTCGAGACGAGTCCGTCGGTGCTCCCATGGCACGTCAGTCGCGCCTGCCTCCAGGTCTCGAGGCCTGATCTGTTTTTGGGCGCACGGCCGGTCCATTGTGGCTCCCAAGGTTGGCTGCTGCCTCCCCTAATCCTAACCCTACCTCGGCATCTCTTCCCCCGCTCCTCCTTTCTCTCTCTTTGCCAGCCCATTCGCCCCAACCAGCCCAACCCCATCCGGGCCCCCTTCCCTCCTCTCAGCCCGTGCCTGACCCTGCCTCCCTCTCCTCGGGCCGAGCCCATCCTTCTATCGCCCAGGGCCCGCACCCTCCTTCCCCTCAGGCCCAGGCCCAAGCCCCCGACCCACCACCCCCCATGCCTGAGCCCACTCCTCTAACCCTCACCCGCCGCCTCCCTTCTCATTCGACTAGCTGCTCTCGTCGTCCTCGCCGGTTGCCGTCTCAGCATCCCCTCTCTCTAGTCGGACGATCTCCCCCTCCCCTCTAGCGTTCGCTCCCTCCAGCTTTTCCCTTCCTGGCCGCCGCTGGGTCATCTCCTCCTGGTTCCTGGGCGGCGATGGTGGCCTCTTCCAGCCGGCGGCCGAATCTCTCCTGGCTAGGAGCCCCCCACCGATCCCTTGTGGTGGGCAGTAGCTCCTTTTCTAGGAGCCCTACCCCGGCACACGCTCCTTCCTCCTCCAGTGTTGTGGCAGAGACTGCTCTGTCTACTGCTTCTGATCCTCGGCTCCTTGGTTTCAACATGGCAGCGTCTTTACCGGCATTTAGTTGGGATCATGATGACCTTGATGAAGAGGCGGATTATCATCCCTTTTGCCCTCCCGACTCCTGGACTCTCTTTCCTAAGTTGGATAAGTATTATGAGGTGGAATCGCATGCCCTTGAGGTTGCCTCCCGCCCGGCTTCTTCGGATTCCCCGGTTGTGGCCATTAACATTGATGGAGCGTGTTCCCGTGCTCCTCTTTCCACCTCCATCTATAATTTGCGTCCTCGTCGACATAGTTTTCCTATTAGATGTAGTCAAGGTAATTCTCACAGTTAATTTTGTTTGATTTCTTTTACCTTTGTGCTTTCCTGTTTTGTTAGCCTTGGTATGTTTTTCACGAGTATGCTATTTTCTTGCTCGTATTCTGGTTTTTCTTGCTGTATTTTTTGTGCTGTTGCTAGCCTTTGGCCTTATTTGCTGTTTTCTGCCCCTTTATGGGTCCCTCTGCCCCTTTGTGGGCCAAGTTGTCCCTGTGTGGGTTACAACTGCCCTTGTGTGGGTTAAAACTGCCCCTGCATTAAATCTGCTCTTGCATGAGCGCTCTTTTGCTAGGTTAATCTGCTCTTGTCACGGGGTTAGGTTTCCTGCGCCTCTTAACCCATTGCGGCACTTAGCTTCTCTATCTACGATCCGCTAAGTTTAGCCTTTGAGGGTTGAAGTGCACGTAGACTAGTTTCGCCCTGCCACTGGGCTCATCAGGAGAACGGCTCCAGTTCCCGACCAGTTTGTGTAAGGATGGCTAAATCCCTTCTTCAACGTCAAGTCCTCGACTAGTGGCGTGCTCCCCGCATTCAACCGGGTTGGCACGTCTGAACTCCAAAGGGGTTCCATCTGTTCTCCTCCACGAACTGCTTAGAACCTTCCGCTGCGCACCATTTACACTTTCAACCAACCCCTCTCATTCATGTAGCACGAATACATTCCTGAATTGTGCCACTGAGAAACGCCCTGAATCCTCAGGTCGTGACACTGCCCCTTTGTGGGCCAAGTTGTCCCTGCGTGGGTTACAACTGCCCTTGTGTGGGTTAAAACTGCCCCTGCATTAAATCTACCCTTGCATGAGCGCTCTTTTGCTAGGTTAGACTATACTCTACCCTAAGTGTACTTGTCTTGCTTTTCTTAATAAAGCTCTTTTTTAAAAAAAAAAAAAGTCTAACCCCACTTCGTAAATAGTCACCTCGAAACAAAAACTGAATTTTTCCTAGATTTAGTACTAATTCTCAATTTTTACATTTTGAAGGAGTGAGAATTTGATTTTCTAGTATTTTTCTTTGAATTCAAATGGTGGATATTTATTTATTTACATTGTAACTTAAGTAATTACTTAAAGGTTTACATGTAAATAATCCTTTGGAACTGGAACTGTACTTCAAAACTGTACTTCGAATCTCCCCATCAAGACTTCCTTCGAATCTCTTTTTGAGACTACCTTCGAACCTCTTTCAAGACTTCCTTCAAACCTCTTTTCAAGACTTCCTTCGAATCTCTTTTCGAGATTGTACATTCAAAACATACATTCGAACAACAAGTTCGAAACACATTTGAACCCTCCAATTCCAGAGTCGATTCCATCGAGTGTTCGCTGCCTTGAGGCTCCTTTGAGTCCTCGATCTCATAGTTCGCTAAGGATACTATTCATTGTCGTTTCTAGCTTGTTCTTCATCTGAAATCAACCCAACGACCCTCAAACTCTCACAAACCTAAGAAAAACTCATAAAACTCATACCCAATACTACATATAAGGTTTTAATCACATATTATATACTTAAATCATAAAATTCAACCCAAAATTAAGTTTCCCTCAAAACCTAGGGTTCATATGAAATCACACAGATCATCCCAAATCATGCATACCAAGACAGAATCAAGGTAGGGAGTTTAGAAACACCTACCTGGAGTGATTCTTTGAGATCTACGAGCTCCACTCGCCCCAAATCACCAAGGTTTCAAGTTTTCAAGTCTCTCTCTCTCTCTCTCTCTCTCTCTCTCTCTCTCTCTCTCTCTCTCTCAAATGCACTAATGCGTTAGCGTAATGTGGAAGCTCTCTTTCTTTTCCTCCTATTTATATTGATTATCTTTCTTATTAATTAATCAACATCCAAAATAATAATTGACCTTTGGCCTCACGGGGTCACGAACACCAAATTGAGCTCAAATACAGTCAAAACACTCAAAATGACGAGCAAATCACTATCCAGATATTTCCCAACTCAATTGGTCACTTGAATACAATGTCAACCAACAAACCCCGAGAAAGTCAATAGTCGGGCCACTTGGGGGCCCGACCTAGAATTGGGCTCAAATAGTGTCAAAATGCTTGCATCGACGGCCACAATACCATCTATATATTCTCAGCATCATAGAAATGATATCTCTCAGCCTTACCCAAATACGGATCTTTACAAAAACACTCACATTGACAACCAAATTACCGTTTAAGCATTTTTAACACCATCCAAAAACTCTCTCAATATTTTCCAAATATGGATCCTTATAAGTATCTTCAATGCATTAGATATAGTAAAAGATATAGCTAAATTTAGCTAAAACTTAGAGCACTGACATCAGTTTTGCTAAAGACCGATGCAAATTTGAAGTTTGATGAAGCTTAAAAAAATGTACCTACATTGGTCTTGCTAAATATTAAATGTTTAACTTTTAGTTATAGTAAATTTACATCTTTCTTTAAATTTGGAGATGGTTTGTCGCGTTATCTTTTGTTAGCTCTCTCATATAACACATATAGGCATGCCATAACACTTACCAGCAACCTGTGTCACCGATCAACAATGCTACCCGGCATTGATCGCCGCCCCTAGCAAACCGTCCCAAGTGGGTCATTAGATGGTAATCTACGGGGAGGAGTGCAGAGTCGAGGATGAATATGCAAATAGAGACGGAGGTGGAGGGTCAATGTGGACGTCCTTAGTGGTGACACTATCAACAAAGGTGGAGTTAGCGGTAGTTACAATGTCTTTGGGATAAGAGGCCATGCTGATTGGGTTTGCATCATCTGGTGGGGATTGGATCTGGGTCAGAAGCTGATGCTTGAGAAGGAGCTTAAAGAAGACGTTGTAGAGCATCACAGAGAGATTTGGCATCTCTCTCTCTCTCTGATGACTCTCTCTCCCATCCACTTGGTCTTTGATGACTTCTCAATGTGGATGCATGTTTGTGGAGATCCACTCACTCTCTGATGACTTCTTAAAGTAAACACATGGCTATAGAGATTAGAACTCGGGGTGGCATAAGATTAGGGTTTGACGAGACAAAACTCTATCACGAACGTTAATGGTGATGGCCTTAGAGGCTCTCTTACTATCTCATTGGCCTGGCAAGGAGAGAGTAAAGACTAAAGACAAGGTAGAGAGATGAAGCTCCCATGTAGCTTCATCACACGTTTTGTCGGCATGGTTAGGTGGGTGTTTGTTGGATTGTTTGAACAAAGGCTTGTTTGTCTTTCTATTGCCTTGTTTTTTACTAGCCTTATTTTGATGAGGGAAATGACTAATTCAATGTGGAACATTAGATAGTAAAATTTTAAATTTACGAAAAAGCAGTACTTTCCATCAAATGTTAGCATTAACTTTGATAAAGTCATTGTCAATGTTCTTACCTCTAATGCATTAGCATACCAAAACTTATAGCAATAAATTTAGATAAAATTTTAACTTTAGCTAAGAGTGTTACATCATATTCTTACTATCAAATTCGTCCAAACCCCAACATGTCCTTCACCATGTCACCAATTTGTTTGTGCTTAATGAATAAAGGTATATTTGAAATATTATAATCAAACAAAAAAATAGATGATGCACTATTTGATCATGATTAACTAAAATAATATTATAGCAAGTTAAATTTAATGTTAACTAATCAATTTTAGTAAATCTTTTTAGAGCATCCTTACTAGTTTCATAATTTTTATCTTTATTTTTAAAAATAAATAATATATTATTTAATATATTTTATTTATCCTCTATATTTTATTTTTTATTTTGTTGGTATATAGTGATTTTTTAAATATGAAGAATTTTTTCGATTTCTATTTTTATTTTTTAAAATTTAAAATTTAAAGGATGTAGGATATTTTTTATTTAAAATTTAAAACTTTTTTTTAAAATTTAAAAAAAAATATTATGGATGCTCTTGTACGTGTATTAATTTAATTGGTATTTGTTTAAGATGGAAAATGCTTAAGAAAAGGAAAATGGAAAAGCAAGGGCGTGGAAACCAAAGCCATGAGTCCATGACACTTCAAAACTCAATATTCATTAATCTATCTTTACTCTACGTTTCCCAACTTTGCATCCTTCTTTTCCCCCGCTTAGTATTTGAGGAAAAGATTTTGGTTGAAAGCAGTGGCATGGCTACTGGCAAGGGCACTTGATCAATTATTAATTTATTATGTAGCCTGACTAAGCCTCTTTCCCAGTTCCCTACGAAAAAAGGTTCAAGTTATGGAATCCAAGATAAGGTAAATGATGGCTTGTATGTTGTAAAGAACATCGAGGCACATGCATATGGATCTCAATGCGCAAGACCCAATTGCGTCAAAAGATGAACATGGGACATTTGTTTTGGCGCATCTGCACGCCACGTCTTCCCCAATAGCGTCAAAAAGCTCTCCGCTCGCCGCCCTGTAGGGATGTTTTTTGCGCAGGGGGACGGGGCAAGCATGCCCCGCCGATCCGCCTCCCACGCCACGTTTAACCATCAAGCTAAAGCTGTTTTATTATATACGCTTATGTATGTAATATATATATTTATAAATAATTAAAAAAAGGGTAAAACTGTTTTTTAATATAATTAATATTATATACTTATAATATAACATATAACATATATATACTTATATATAACTATTATTATTATTATTATTAGTAATGATAATAATAAGAAAAAAAGAGTGTATGATTTATTTTAAAAATAATAATAATTATAAAGTATATATTTTTGTATTATAATAAAAAATAAATGTACTATTTGTATTTTCATATAAAATACAAATTAATTCTATTCAAAATTAGTTTTGAAGTTATATATTAACTCATATTAATATACTATATGTTTATAAATCATATCACTTTTTTATATATTATATGCTTGTATTTTATATTAAAACATTACTATTACTTTTAATAAATGATTATTTTTATTTAAATATAAGTATATATACTTTGAGAGTGATATTATTTTTAAAATAAAACATGTACTCATTATTATTATTAATAGTTGTATTATTTTTGCTACTAATATTATTTATATGCTAGATTTTAAATATATACACTAATCATATCAACATAGTAAATAACATTCGTTTATGATATATATAATAGTTATGGATAAAATTTTTAACATGAATTATTAAACTTTAGATACTCAACAATTATCATATTACTTATGTTATATATATAGTTATATAGTTATCACTATATATATGCATGTATAAATTATAATCAATAAGTAATAAATTAAGTAATTAGTAGTGATAATCTAAGTAATATAATTATCATCGATAATAAGTGATAACATGAGTAGTGATAACCTAATTAATATAATCATATATCATGATTATCATATACCTTGTGTTATAAATAATATAATAGTCCAAGTCGTATTTCTTCAACTTATTTCTCTTAATGTAATTAAAATGATTAATAATATAATTATTTTTATATAAGATTAATTATTAAGTATGAGTTTATATATATATATATATGTATTATTTAATGTGATAAATATTTATATACTATTATAACTATAATCAATGTTGTTAGTTAATTATATAATACTGACTGTTTTGATATAATATAAAATATATGGTGATAGTGAGTTTTGATTTTTGATAGTATGTATTTTATATTTGGGTTTAAAGTAATAAACAATATATCATTGATTATTTTAATTACATTAGGAGAAATAAGTTGGAGAAACACAACTTCTCAGACTATTATATTATTTATAACACAAATAATGTGATAACCATGAGTATCTAAAGTTTAATAACTAATGCTAAAAAGTTTGTTCATAACTATTATATATATTATAAATGAATATTGTTTACTATGTTATCATAAATTATTACTTATTGATTAGAATTTGTATATGCATATATATATATATATATAACATAAGTAATATGATAATTATTGAATATTTGGAGTTTAATAATTGATGTTGAAAAGTTTATAGATAACTATTATATATATTATGAATGAATGTTATTTACTATATTTACATAATTAATGTATATATTTAAAATCTAGCATAGAAATAATATTAGTAGCAAAAATAGTATTACTACTAATAAAAGTAATGAGTAAATGTTATATTTTAAAATAATATCACTCACAAAGTATATATACTTATATTTAAATAAAAATAAATATTTATTAAAAGTAATAGTAATATTTTAATATAAAATACAAGCATATAATATATAAGAAAGTGATATAATTTATAATTATATAGTATATTAATAAGAACTAATATATAACTTCAAAACTAATTTTGAATATAATTAATTTGTATTTTATATGAAAAAATAATAGTATATTTATTATTTATTAAATTATAAAATATATACTTTGTAATTATTATTATTTAAAAAAAAATCATAAACTCTTTTTTTATTATTATCATTACTAATAATAATAATAATAGTTATATATAAGTATATATATGTTATATTATAAGTATATAATATTAATTATATAAAAATAGTTTTACTCTTCCTTTTAATTATTTATACATTATATTATAAGTATATATATTAAATACATAAGCATATATAACAAAAATAGTTTAGTCTGATGATTAAGCGTGTTGCTATAAAGGGGGAGGTCTTGGGTTTGATTCTCAGTCCTAGTAATATTTTGCTAGGATTTTTAGCGCACGGGCGGGTCGGCTGGCGGTCGGGATGGGGCTGTTGGGTTGGGCTATGGGGTGCGGGCTGGGGGCGGCTGGGCTGGGCAATGGGGTGGGGTGGGCCAGACTTGCATGCGGGTAGGTTGGGCTTGTAGGTGGCCTTGGGCCGTCAATTGTGAGGTGGGGAATCCCCGCCCCATGCCCCGACGGGGCGGGGATGAGACAAAACATTTGATACCCGGCAGGGCATGAGGCGGGGACAAGGTGTATTTCCCCTACCGGAGATGGAGACGTGGCGAACTAAAACCCGCCCCGCCCCGCCCCATTGTCATCCCTACCGGCCTGCATCTACAGGGCCACATCCATTTTCCGGATAATGGGAGAAAATTTAAAAATATTAATAGACGTAATATGATGATATAATTTTTAAAAATAATAAACTTGATAAATTTAAAATTATTTATAAATGATGAAAATTTATTTAAACTCACAATTTTTAAAACCAATTATGGTTTGAAAAAAATTCAAACTTGCCAAACATAGCCATTGTCATCAATAAGTTACTTGTTTCAAAAATAAATAAGTAGAGTAAAAAATGTTTTGTTAGACTAGTAGGTGCATACTACTTGAGTAGGAACAAAGTGAAAAACATAGCTGGTGCGGACGAAAAAGGCTCCACGGAAGTTTGTGCGGGAGATCGATGGAGCTCCTTCGGAGTTTAGACATACCAATTCAGTTAAATGCGAAGAATATGCTGCTAGTCAAGGACTTGACGAAGAAGATGAGACTTGGTCATCCCTACAAGAACTAGAGTCATTCTTCTGATGAGCTCAAGCAAGGGTAAAATTAGTCTACGTGTGCCCCGATCGGTGTGTCTTATTTGGAGCATCCATTAGGGTGACCAAGTGTTGCACGGGTGAAAACCTTGACCTTATGACAAAATGATATCAGAGTAGTTGCAGCTCGTATCCAGAAAGCTCGCCGAGCACTCTCGCAACTGACATGTGTGGTTCCTGATCCCAAGTTCGGAGGGAGCCCCTAAGAGATGGAGGGTTTACCAGGTGAAGGTCTTGCACGCATCGTGTCCACCACAATTGGTGGCCGACATGCTAGGATGGAGTTCCCGACAGAAAGGGATAGAGTGACAATACGAGAGTTGTAAGAAGCGCGTCGGACGATCTTGTGATCTTGTGAAATAATAGAAAAAAATTACAAATTAATTTTTGTAGTGTTAAACTTTCGGTCAAAGGCCGTGTGATGTGAACTTGTGATCTCCAACACTTCTTTGAATTTGCGGTTTCAACATTTATGTTCAACTTGCGTTTTTAATCCATGCTTTATATTTCTTCCATCCATAGGAGAATACAAAACATGCTAAATAATAGAAAAAGTCAAATTTACAATTTTATATATATATTTTTATATATATATATATATATATATATATATATAACTTGCCGCCCTAACACTTTTTTTAGAAAACTTTTGGTTTAACCTATGCATTATAACTTTTGATTTAAACCTTGTTATACAATCTTTCAATCACCTAAAATGATTTTGGTTTAATCTCTACATTCCAACTTTTGATTTAAACCTTATTACACAATCTTTTCAATCAAGCGAAATTAACTTGCATACTAATTATTTGTGAACTTCTCGTATAACGGGTTGGAGCTTAATCTTGTGATTTTGAGTATGGTTTTGGTGAACTTTTTATGGAGTATAAAATTAAATTGCAAGTTAATCTCCTTTCAAAATCTGTATGACTTCAATTATAAAATAATTATTTTAAGTTATAAATATTTAAAACTTATATATTTAATATTTCAATATTAAATGTCAATATTAATGTTTGGCTTTTCTTTTTCAATCTTCAATATTAAATATGTTGTATTAATATTAGTTACTAAGAAGGTGGTGCATGTTTTTTAAAATTAATGATTTAAATTTTTATCGGAGAAATCATAATTTTGAAAATATTTTTTTTATATAAGAGAGTATGGCTCAGTTTGACAATGCTTCTTGGAGACTGCTTATGCTTATAAGATAAACAAAAGCAATAAAACATGTTTGGTAACTTTAAAAAAAGTGCTTATAAAAAAAGTTTTTTTTTTAATAAAAAACAGAAGCAATTCAGGGGTTACTTTTAGAAGCTGCTTTTTTAATAAGCAATTTTTAAAATTTGAAAATACCAATGTCATCCTTTATCATCTTCAAACGTGGGGGAGGGAGAGGAGAGATGGCACGATCCGTGTGCCGACATCTCTCACGATCTGGGCAGAGGAGAGATGGCACGATCTGGGAAGAGAGAGAGAGAGAAAGAGAGAGAGAGAGAGGGAGAGAGAGGGGGGGGGGGGTAATTATGTGTTTGTGTGCATAGAAAATAAGGTAATATTTTTTTAAATTATAATAAAATAAAATAGATAATTATGACTTTTGTATCTTGAAAGTAATTTTTTTAAATTTTACCAAACACTTATTAACTGCTTTTGACATTTAAAGCACTTTTAAAATTATATTTTATCAAACACTTACCTACTTATTTTAACAGCAGCTTATTTTCCTAGCACAGCTAAAAACAGCTTCTCTTAAAAGTACAGCATTACCAAACTAAGCCTATATGTCTGAGAAAAATGAATTTTTAAAAAAAACTAGTCTCACCAAAAATTGAAAAAAGTAAGACCAATTAATAAAGTAAAAAAAGAAAGAAATGTTTTTTTAAAAATAAATTTAATGAGACAAAAAAATTAATTTTAAAATTTAATTTTTTTATTCGAAATAATAATTTATTCTAAAAATCAGTGCATCAAATAATATTCATGAAATCTAGTAACTAAACAAGCCCTAAACTTTCTGATTTGAAAGCTTTCTTTTTTCTAGTATTTTGTAAAAATTATAATAATATTAATATTTATGACAACATTTTGCACATTTGAATTTTAAAAATTAGTAACATCTGTGTGGGAAGTGAGTATATTTTATTAACTCTTTAAAAACTAGGAAGAGATAGAGTACATATAAAAATTAGAAAGAGAGAATGGTGTAGATGGAGGATGGTTCCGAGCCATATGCATATTTACACGCCAGTTTTTCTTCAAGGAGCCTCGTGCTCGCCGCCCTGCATATCCACGCCACATCCATTTTTCAAAGATAAATAATGCCACGAGAGAAAGAAAAGAAAAGAAAAAAGGATAGGGTGAGAAACAAAAGTATAAATAAATTGGAGAGAAAAAATAAAATAAAACAGGGTGATTGGCTGACTTTCTTGGCTACAAGGAAGTCCACCAACTTGTTCTTCGGCTTCCCATTTCTGGTGTCAATTCTCTCCCCAACTTGTTTCCTCGTTTTGATCAGTTTCTCCCTCACGAATCTAACGTATATGAAAGCGGCCCCTCTGAACTGCGGCAGCACCAGCCACGCCACCATCACAAGCTTCACGTCATACCATATTGGAATCCTATGTACGTAACATACAACTCTAGTCATATCATATGTAGACCGACATAGGAGAACGGAGTTCTAGCAAGAGTTACCACATTTTGGTACATTTTTACAACCAAAAAAAAAACAGCAAGCTAAAATGAAGTAATATTTTCATGTAAACAAATTTCAAAAAAGGAACAAACGCTCATCATTTATCTTCCTTCTTTTTACATAAAATTTATATCAGCAAACTTGATTAAATATTTGAAATATTTTTTAAAATTATATATAGATAGTTAGATATACTTTTATTTCATTAATTTTTTAAACTGGAAAACGCAAAAGTTATAATTTACTAAAATTTTTAACTAAAATTAAAAAATATTTTAAAAATATTTTATAGTAATTAATATTTAATCATATATGTATAATTTTTAAAAAAATATTTAATGAGTCCAATAACAAATTATAAAATGTTGTTCATTTCTAAAAATGCATAATCAGATAATTTCCCATTAAAATGATTAATTCTTACGGGTTTGGGTTCGCTGGTGAGCAGGGTCAGCTCACCATTGTAGTGATCTGATTTATTTTGGATTTTATTGATATTTGTTTCAAAAATTAACCGTTAGATTGGATATTTATGTAATATATATTATGATTTTAAAATTTCAAGATGATCTAACAGTTAATTTTTATGCAAATTTAATTAGAAAAAAAATAAAATAAATAAATAAATTTTAATATATTAAAATTCATATATTTCGTAATTGAATTTATATAAAAAGTAACTATTAGACCGTCTTAAAATTTTGTATTCATGATCCATACTACATAAATATTCAACCTAACAGTTAAGTTTTGAAATGATTCAAAATAAACCAGATTAGCACGGTAGTAAACACGGTCGGCTCACTACCGAATTAAAACTCAATTCTTCTTATATACTTGTATTTTAGTTTTTTTTTCTGCCCAGATCACAAGTTAGTCGTTTTACTTTTGAAGTAGGCTTTTTTTCACCGACAGCAATTTCATTCGTTAGATTTAAAAACCAATATGACCATAATAATATCAATCAAATTAACATAAATGGATTTGATTTTAAATTTAACTTTCATTCTTTAAGTATTAACAGTATTTTTTAAATTAATTAATTTTAAATTTTTAAATCAAGAAAAAAAACTTTAATCTTTATATTATATGTATATATATAAGAAATGAATAGTAAGTCGCATAATTTTACAATATTTTTTCCGAGAATAGTTTTACAGTATTTGTTATAAATATTCCAGTAAAATGTTCAGAAACTAATAAACAAACCTTTAACAAATAAATTTGATAGTGCTGGTTTTGAAAGCAAAATGAAACCGGGAAAAAAACATTAAAGGGGCATTAGGATTCGTTCATCTAATAATTCAGTCATATCCTGCGTTTAGGTTATTATTTGTAAAGGATAATACTAATAATTCTTATAATAAAACAATACTCGTCAAGAGTTATTAAATATCTCGCTGGTAGTATTATTAATACATAAATGGATTTGATTATCTTCAAATACAATATTAAATTATTTTATCTTCACTTTATCTTGATATGGAAATTGTCAAATCATTCATTTTATGCAAATCAAATACATTATGTATATGTTTGCCATGAGGTGTGAAATTTGATGAGAATGGAATGTGATTGAGAAAAGAAGAGAGTAAAGAATGGAATGTAAGTGGAAATATTAAATTATTAGTTATTTATATTACATTATCAATGCCATAATAATACTCCTATCTCATTTCAAATCCAAACACTTAAATGTTGGCGGTGTAGTTGAGTTCAAAATGTGATAAATGGGTATTTGAGTGCATTAATAATTTAATATTAATTAGTAACATTCAATAGTAATAGTGTTATTTTTAAAAATTAATAATATGTTTAATTTGCATGGTTAGAAATATATTTATAATCATACACCTCAATTCAATATAACAAGTTTAATTTGTCTATTTTATATTAGATAAAAAAAATTTAATTTAACTTTATATAGTATAAACTGCAATGAATTAAATTTTAATTGTAAAAATAAAGAATATTAAATGTTAGATTATTATTAGCCAGAGTTATTATTTTATTATAAAATTTATTGGAAAATTCATAATTAATTTTAAATAATAAAATTATTAATGTAATATATAAATTATCTTAATACTCGATAAATATAGAAAACCTCATATTTTACTATTTTAGTTATGACTTCACATTGGGCAGGTGAGCAGGTTCTAGAATCTCGATAAACCGAAGAGCGTGGTTTTTTGTCATTAAATTAGTAATAAACAAACAAACAAATAAATGCGTATACAAAAAAGCATACCGCTCCAGCACAGATTGGGTGAGCATCTCCAAGAGAGTGAGAAAGGAGTAGAGAATCCAGTAGGCCAACCACTGCTCATCATCTATTTTTGATGGGCTCTCTAACGCCATCACCGACGCATACCTATCTTGTTGGAGCCATCACCCAATATATTAATTATTAAACACCATTCAAATAAAACCAACGAAAACAGCACCCTAAATCACTTAGTTAATCAATGATTTATTTATCTTTGGCTCAAAAATTCAAAAAAGTGAGGGAGAGAGAAGAAGAAAAACGGAAAACAGAGTCGGTTACTGACAAGGGGTAGAGCAACATCAACACCGGCCTGCAGTTTTGTTCATAAAGAAAAGGGGAAGGAGAGAAAACAAAAGTTGAATCATTAAATGCAGTAAAACGGCAAACAAAGTGAAGGGTAGAAATCAATTAGACTGAGAATTGGAGACTCCGAGATTACCCAACAAGGGAATGGGCATGAGTGAGGACCGTCCACATTTTACTCATACTGGTACAGGAAACAAGGAGAGGACAACAAATAAGGCAGGACCAGAGAAAACGGTTTCGTGGATTGGAGATTAACTTGGGTTCTAGGTCTCCAGATGCAGGGCGGAGGTTTATAGGGGAGGACGAGGACACTTGTCAGAGTCGTAGTGTGGCATCTGGTTCTGCCTTAAACGTGTCGAACTTGATGCTCCCACCCACCTCCTAGGCCGCTACCTGAAGTAGCGTAAAGTCATTGCAACTGCCCAACTTTAGTCCAGGGTTTACCAATGTTGATTTGAAATTAACATAAAGGGTATCCACCTTGGAGCTTGCTTGATTCTGACAGGGGCGGAACCAAGTCCAACAACAATAAATTAGACGAGTATAGTCATCCCAATTAGAGAAATCGCATCGATTTTTGCATAAAAATAAAATTCATTTTTCGTTTTTTTTCTTTCATTTTTTTACTTTTACAAAATTAAGCATTTAAATTTCACAACACGAGCAATAAGCAAGCTCTAACTTTAAAATAAATGGAAAAAGATAGAACACATGAGAGCAACATGCTTCCATCAAAGCGAGATGAAGCAAAGTGAGCAAAGATGATGCCAATGACACGGCTACGAAACCACAGGAGTCGCTGGAGGGGGAAGTAGTCGAGGGCGTGGGCAATGACAATGGCAGAAGCTTCAATGCCCATTCTGATGACTACGCCGTGCAAGACCTAAACCTTGACGGTGTCGGAGCTCCAAGACCTACCATCCGCGCGATGAAGATGAGTAGATAGATATTGCGCGCCTTCATCTCTGTCTGTCACTCACGAGTCACATGACCTGTAGACAAGGGCAGACAGCGACTACATCGGCTTTGCATAAGGGGAATTGAGCTCCAAATTCGTTTTCCTAGGCTGTTCTACAGAGGATTCGTAATTCGTAAGAGAGATGAGAGAGAGAGAGAGGTATCAATTTTTTTTCCATTGGGCTGAATGATTTTCATGCGCTTCAAGGTCATTTGGTGGATTTCAACAGTTATTTTGTAAAGCAATTTAGCTTTAAGCCGTTGGATTTCATTATATTATAATGAATGGCTCAAATATATAGTATTCCACTGTGCAATAACTCTGTCGGATATGAATTTTTATGATCGGTCACAAATTTGAGACGGGATTAGGGATGGCACGGGCGGGGACGGGGCAAGCATGTCTCGCCCCACCCAAGAGAACTCCCCGCCCGCCCCGCCTGGCAACCCACCCAGAAGATCCGTCCGCGTGCGAAAAATCCTGACAAAATATTACTAGCATGAGAATTCAAACCCAAGACCTTTCTTACATTCTACATATGACTCAACCATCAAGCTAAACTGTTTTTGTTATTTATTCTTATATATTTAATATATATACTTATAATATATCATATAAATAATTTAAAAAAGAATAAAACTAATTTTTTTATATAATTAATATTATAAACTTATAATATAAGATATACCATATAACATATATATACTTATATATAACTATTTTTATTATTATTATCGTTAATGATAATATTACTATTATTATTAGTAATGATAATAAAAAAAAGTGTATGCTTTATTTTAAAAATAATAATAATTACAAAGTATATATTTTTAGATTATAATGAAAATTAAATATACTATTAATATTTTCATATAAAATACATATTAATTAGATTCAAAATTAGTTTTGAAGTTATATATTAGTTCATACTAATATACTATATAATTATAAATTATATCACTTTCTTATATTTTATATGCTTATATTTTATATTAAAATGTTACTACTACTTTTAATAAATGATTATTTTTATTTAAATATAAGTATATATACTTTGTAAGTGATATTATTTTTAAAATAAAACATTTTATCATTATTATTAATTGTTGTACTATTTTTATTATTAATATTATTTATATGTTAGATTTAAAATATATATACTAATTATGTAAACATAGTAAACATTATTCATTTATGATACATATAATAGTTATCAGCAAACTTTTTAACATGAGTTATTAAACTTTATATACTCAATAATTATCATATTACTTATGTTATATATATATAGTTATATAGTTATCACTATATATATGCATGTATAAATTCTAATCAATAAGTAATAATTTAAGTAGTGAGTAGTGATAATCTAATTAATATAATTATCATCAATAATAAGTGATCATATAAGTAGTGATAACATAATTAATATAATTATATATTTGGTCATCATATTACTTGTGTTATAAACAATACAATAGTCCGAAAAGTCTGAAAAGTCGTGTTTAACCTAACTAAGCTTAATTATTAAGTATGAGTTTATATATATATATATATATACACACACACACACACACACTATTGCAATTATAATAAATGTTACTAGTTAATTATACAATACTAACTATTTTGATATAATATAAAATATATGGTGAGAGTGGGTTTTGATTTTTGATAGTATGTATTTTATATTTTATATTTGGATAAATATGTTTTCTCGGACTATTGTATTGTTTATAACACAAGTAATATGATAACTAGGATATATAATTATATTAGTTATGTTATCACTACTCATATTATCACTTATTATTAATAATAATTATATTACTTAGATTATCATTACTCGCTATTTAAATTATTACTTATTTATTAGAATTTATACATGTATGTATGTATATAGTGACAACTATATAGCTTATATATATATATATATATATATATATATATATATATATATATATATATATAACATAAGTAATACGATAATTATTGAGTATATAAAGTTTAATAACTCATGTTAAAAAGTTTGCTGATAACTATTATATGTATCATAAATGAATAATGTTTACTATGTTTACATAATTAGTATATATATTTTAAATCTAACATATAAATAATATTAATAATAATGATAAAATGTTTTATTTTAAAAATAATATCACTTACAAAGTATATATACTTATATTTAAATAAAAATAATCATTTATTAAAAGTAGTAGTAACATTTTAATATAAAATATAAGCATATAAAATATAAGAAAGTGATATAATTTATAATTATATAGTATATTAGTATGGACTAATATATAACTTCAAAACTAATTTTGAATCTAATTAATATGTATTTTATATGAAAATATTAATAGTATATTTAATTTTCATTATAATATAAAAATATATACTTTGTAATTATTATTATTTTTAAAATAAAGCATACACTTTTTTTTATTATTATCATTACTAATAATAATAGTAATATTATCATTAACGATAATAATAATAAAAATAATTATATATAAGTATATATATGTTATATGGTATATGTTATATTATAAGTTTATAATATTAATTATATAAAAAAATCAGTTTTACTCTTTTTTAAATTATTTATATGGTATATTATAAGTATATATATTAAATATATAAGCATATATAACAAAAACAGTTTAGCTTGATGGTTGAGTTATATGTTGCATGTAAGGGAGGTCCTGGGTTTGAATCCTCATCCTAGTAATATTTTGCCAGGATTTTTCGCACGCGGACGGGTCTTCTGGGCAGGTTGCTAGGCGGGGCGGGCGGGCTGCGGGGTTGGGCTGGATGGCATGCTGGATTGGGCCGGTTAGTTTGGGGCGGGCTGGGCTGACATTCGATTTGGGTGGGCCGTCTAGTGTAGGAGTAGGCTTAACGGGGCACAGGGCGGGGATGGAGAGTGTTTTGCTTAACGGGGATGGGGACGGGGCGACCAACCCCCCCCCATTGCCATTCCTAGACGGGATTTGATCAAGAGTGATCCGATCCTATTAGAATGGTTTTTGGGTTAACGTAATTCAATTTAGGTTTGAGATGAAATTTTTTAGATAAGACGAATTTAGGATAAGAGAGCCCGTCTCAAACTTGTCCTGTTTTCATTCCTAATTACGATATATTGAGTATAAAATGCGTATGGTGTGATATACCTGACAGGTAAGTAAGTATAGGCAAAAATAAATAAATAATAATAAATTAATATAATTTAAAGTAATAATTTAAATAAAAAATATTTAAACATTAACTAAATCTAATATATTTAGGAATAATATCACAACAAATTACAAAATTAGGGGACAAGAAAGTGAAAAAGCTAGAAAAAACTATTTTGGATTCTAGAAATAGTTTGCTTAAAATATTTCTTTCTAAAAATAATTATGGGATGCTAAAAAAAGAGATTTAAGCAAACTATTAATGTTAAAAAAGATTTGAAAATAGATTTAAACCAAACTAAGAATAAGAAGATAGTATAACTCACAAAGTTGACTTTGTAGAATAATCTTCTTCATATGAATTAGACTTTGATTATGCTTAATCTTAAATTGCTTTTCAAGTGAAAAGAATCAATTTTGAAGTCAACATCTTTTGAAATTAAAAAATATTCAAAAGAATATATTTTTGGCACTAATTAACCATGTTTTAAGACTCTAGAGCTTCTAAAAAACTTAACAAAGAAAAAGAATAAAGTTAATTAAATAATAGTGTTTGATTATTATGAAGTTAAGCTAGAATTCTAGCTAATGTAAACATGAGGAAGCATAGAAATTTTATTAGAAGACGCAAAAACTGACTAAGGCATTACATCAAATTTACTAACATACATTAGCCTAACGTAGGCAAGAAACTATAGTATGTTAAGTAGGATAACAACATTTTAGTTACAAAAGAAAGGTCTTAAGACTTAGTCTTTGCATGTTGAAATAAGGACACACCATGATCTCTAACCGATGTAAACAAGAATTTCTCGATGACGCTATAGTTTTTCTCAATAACATAAGCAAAAGGTTTTTGATGATGCATTAAATTTCCTTGATGACATAAGCAAGAATTTCTCAATAATACATAAGTTGTTCTCGCATACATAAGCAAAAAAAATTCGATTATGCCAACAATGATTATTAAATGATGCTTCAGAAATTCTTGATAAAGTTAGGAAAATTCTAAATGCACTTCTATATAAATTGATGACATGGTAGAAACCTTGGATGTCATTGTCACGCCTCCAAATTCCTAACAATTAGAATTAGACATGTGACTATCTCTTGCCCATACCCGAATGATTAAGGGGTTAGTGACTAGTACCTATAAAAATTATATAATAGGCGCCGTCTAAATCATGCTATAAGTATAATCATATAATAAGGGTAATTCTATGCTTTCCTAATAAAAAAAGTCCAATAACATGCATTCCTCAAATATCAAACTGAATAGATACAATTGTCATCACAACATAGCATAATATGTGATAATTGCATAATTTGTTATTAATTTTACATGTAATTTATTGGCTCTAAGTTAATATTTTATTAAATTAATGTATTTTTATAGTGTTACTTTTATTTTATTATTTATTATTTTTAATCATTTTTATAAATTTGGTATTAATTATTTGAACTTAATTTGTAATTATTCTAAGTGACTAATACTTATTTAATTAGGACTACAAGAAATTTTCTCCTGCAAAACAGAGGCAACTAGCTTTGTGCAATAGCTACCTAATTCTCTTGTCGTTGTAAGCAAGCATAACTCGTATGACCTAAACACCCTTTAGAGAAGTGCTTTTCCTCAAAATAAGGTATCACCCCAACCCAACACACAAGACAGTAACCTCTTATGGTGCTGCTTTGACTATAGCCTAGCACATCCACTCACCAAAGAAGTCTGTGTTTCACTCTATTTCAAAACCTGGAATGCTTCCAGAACTCCCGAATCAACAGATAGACAAAGTTGCTTGTTGGTGCAATACGAACGGCATAGATATCACTCTCCCCTATAGGCGTGCTAATGAATCATCTGTTTGGAATTGCATTTTACTACCCTATGATATGTGAAATCATTCCGATTTTATGCATGATTTGGTGATTGCAAAACTAATTGGAAATGAAATCTTCAAAATAATAAAATACAGTAATTCCTAGCATATTTTAGAATTTCAGAAATTATCAAACCATCAAATTGCGAATGAGGGTATTCATGTCAAACCAAACTAGGTTTTCATTTAAAACCATCCCAAAATCCTAATTTCAAGTTCTACCATTATTCTCTCATTAATTAGATCCAATAATAACTCATTCAACATCTAGTTAACCCATTCAGGTAACACATTAATAATTCATGGTCTCTATATCAATTAACCTAGATTTCCATCCAAACTTAAGTTTCAATCAACATCACCATCAAATAACTTAACCACATCATAGGATTCCGTTAAAGCTACCCAAGCATTATACCATCAAATTCTCATCAAAAGTAGCATTAAAAACACTAACAACATCTTTCCAACAAGTTTTCCTAAATTTACAGTTTTAAACTACTTTTTGCTTTCCTATATAAATATATATCATAATAGATTCTCTAAATTAAACTCTATATTACTAAAATAATATTTTATACTATTTATTTTATTTAATAATATTTTTTTAATAATTTAATATGAAATAAAAGTTAATATTATAAGAAACATGAACAAAGAGGTGAGAGAATTTTTTTAGATATGATTTAATAATTATAGAGAGTGAATAGTACTTTCTAATACATTGGAAAATATAGTACAAATCTCATATAAAAAGATAAATATAGGACATCTGTTATGTGAATGATTTTATGATTTTTTAATTTTTTTTCTTAAATATAAAAAATCAGACTTTTATATAAAATCTGGCACTAGTGTTTTAAAACCCTTAAAACCACATTAAAAATGACAATAGCATGGGTGAAAATTAAAAAAGTTCAGTCGGCCGCGAGTCCCTAGTAAACGGGCAATAAACAAAACATTATTATTTTTATCAATGGTTGGCGTGTCAACTAGCCATGGCCACTGTTCTCTGGCCGTGGTGACCGGCTGCGAGAAATAATTCATTAATTCTACTTTTATAAAGAATATTCTACCGAATATTCACTTTATTTTTATTTTATTAATAAACTTACTTTTCTCAATTCCACTCAACTACTTCCGCCCCTTGTTTCTTCAGCCAGTACTACGCAACGACTCCTACTTTGCGGCCACACTCTCACACGACTCCCTTCGTAGGCACCCGTCGTCCAATCATCCAACACCAGCTTCCATCATCCAAGGCCGGTCATCAAGATCTAGATTGACGGTTCCAGTCCAGATCCAATCTTCGTCGTCGAATACAAATCATCTCGACAAGGAGTGCGGCCTATGCGTCATCGATAATTGGGCGAATTTCAAGCGGGAGATCAAGGCCCAATCCTATCGCCAAAACGCGGAAGACGAGTTCCGGGCGAAACTTCGGCGCCTTACTCATAAAGGCATGGTGCGGGAGTACGTTTGTGAATTTTCCGAGCTGATATTGGAGATCCCGGATATGTCCGCAAAAAATTCATTATTTTCTTTCATGGACGGATTGCAACAATAGGCAAAGTTGGAGCTGCAGCGGAGAAATATGCATGGCCTGGCGTCGGCCATGGTGGTGGCCGAATCATTCATTGAATACAAGAAGCCAGAGAAGGCCACTAGTTCTTCATCGACTTCCAAGGCGAACAAGTTCCACAAGGAGAAACGTGGGAGAGATAACTAAAGGGAAGGAAAAGGGAGACCCTTCCAACCATCTAAGGACTTTCGCCCAAAATATTTCGCGAATAATTCCAAGGACGGGGAAAAGCCAAGGATCTCTTGTTTCCTTTGTGAAGGCCCTCACAAGGCATTCGAGTGCCCGAAGCGCTCCAAGCTCTCTGCAATGATCAACGAAGACGAAGACAGGGATGCGAGGGATCCAAGACTTGGTTCCTTGCAACTCCTCAATTCAATTAAGGCGAAGGTGGAGGTGCCACCATCTGGAAGACAGAAGGGGCGCATGTACGTGCTCACTAAGGCCAACAACCTTGAAACTAAGGCCTTGGTGGACACAGGTGCGACCAATAACTTCATCAAAGTAGAGGAAGTTCGTAGACTGGGATAGTCTACAAGGAAGAGAAGGGCTGACTGAAAGCGGTGAACTCCAGTGCCAGTCCAATCCATGGCGTGGCTCGGGGTGTCGAGCTAAGTATCAGCGAGTGGAGAGGCAAGGTGAATCTCTTCGTGGTGTCGATGGACGACTATCCCATGGTGTTGGGAACGGAGTTTGTCGACGAGGTGTGGGCAATTCCAATTCCTAGCACCAACACAATGTGCATCATGGACGAGGGGAAGACATGCATTGTCACGCCCCCAAATTCTAGGGAACCCGGAACTA
Source organism: Taxillus chinensis (assembly GCA_023512835.1). Taxonomy (NCBI): domain Eukaryota; kingdom Viridiplantae; phylum Streptophyta; class Magnoliopsida; order Santalales; family Loranthaceae; genus Taxillus; species Taxillus chinensis. The sequence continues at coordinate 53,954,977 of CM042087.1, read as the reverse complement.
GGAACATGACTTCCCCTTGCCCGCACCTGAAAGGTCAAGGGGTTGGTGACTAGCACCAATAGAGACTACACCGCGGGTGCTGTCTCAAATATGCAACCCTGTACAGTCATACATCAAGGGTAATCCTGTACTTTCCCATACATCATCATGCATACAATAAGTCAAACAGTCATACAGACATCACATCACAAACAGTATGCAAATATAACTGTCCACGGACTCATGTCCGGGATACAAACATAAGACAATACACAATACAGAATACAGTACTATATTATACATCAGAGTAGTGGGCACGTCCTCCTGGAAGAAAGTCCTCCACTAGTCTCGGGTCACACCTGAAAAAGGTAAACAACAAGTAGGGGTGAGCGACAAGCTCAGTAGGTGATCCCAACACTCCACATCATGCAGACATACAAGTCTATACTACATGCTCTGTGTACTCATGCACTGTGTAATGTGCATAATCATCAGGACTCAGCCTGCAAACAAACATCATGACCAAGCCTGCCTATACAGGACAACTTGTCCACGATCATCCATGGGATCCCAGCTCAGGGCACTTAGCCCTAGCTCCACGAGCTCAACGGCTCAACTCAGGCCTTAGCCTGTCCACAGCGCAATATGCCCGGCCACAGTCGCCACACAGGCCTGCCATCGGTGCATATGCCTGCCACTAATAACGTGCATTTTATGCCATTATTCTAGTGTTTATTTAGGATGTTTAAGAGCATGATTAGAGCCTTATTGCTTCATATATCATATATATTTGCTCTAACCCCTAGGAAGATGCTATTTGCAAATACATGTGCTTTTAAGCTGTTTTGGCAGATTTTGGAGCTCACTTTTGACATAGTAGATGGCCTCAAACAATTGGCGTGCAAGAACAAAAGTTTCTTAGAATGATGTCTTCTACCTACCACAGAAATTTCAGAGCATTTGAAGCTGCACGTGAATTCACCCATTTCACGTGCAACCCTATTTTTGCCTCTCAGGCCTCTACAGGATGCAAGGAAGCTTGGGGAGAAGTTTGAGCTGATTTGAAGGTGCACGTGAATTCACCATATCACGTGCAAATTGACGTGCAGAGATATTTTTGGACCGATCCTATCGTTTTTCCATGCTGATCATTTGTTTCTGAAGGCCCAAGTCCAAATTGTGGATGAAAGATAGAGATTTTAAAGTTTCGAGTGTTACTTATCAAAACTACGTTATTTTGATAGATGGGCTAGGTTACACACCTCAAGGCCCATCCAAACTCTATAAATAAGAGCTCCACGCCCCCTGCTATGTATCCCTAGACCCCCTACACATTTTTAGAGAGAGAGAGAGAGAGGCTCCACGACTTGGAGGTTGCTCCTTGACCTAGGAGAGCAGCCATCACAGCCGTCGTAGCCGTCGCAGCAGCCGTCGCGGATTTTGGAGCCTGGATTTGAAGCTTTATTGCGCGCGTGGATTAGAAGAAGATGTTGAGCTTTTCTGCTTTGTATTTGCTTGTAATCATGCGTGAGTAGTTCTTTTAATCTAGGGGAGCAATGTAGCCCCCCTGTTGCTTTGCTGTGTTTATGAATATTGGGTTTGGATGATTGAGTTTTGCATGTTTTATGAATCTGTTCTTAATTCTATCTTTGGATGTACACCTTGGTATTCTTAGCCCTAGTCTGGGGCGGATTGAGATTCATAACTTATTTGTAATTGGTGTGATCATTATCCTTTTGCAAGTATGATTTATTGGCTTTACATGTTTGTGTGTTTAGATGACCATTCTAGCATACAACTCTTAAAAGGACCTCAATGACCATTTGTTGTCCTTGGCTTATGTTTAGCATGTTTTCAATCAGACAACCCTAATACCATGAACCAGTAGAGATAACATGGGGAGGTGAAATTGTGACCTTAGATGCCTTTAATCCTTGAATCTTAATCCTAAAATCAGTTTGTTTTCGTTGTTTATTCAGAAAACCAAATAAAAATTAGATCTTTAGTTTAAAAAAGAAAACTTTTTGCCAAGACATTTTATAGAACAAGAGTAATTGGGTGCTTTGATTTGAGAACTAGAAAACTAGGTTAATCCCTGTGGGTTCGACCCCTTGCTTGCTGCTATTCTTTTAGTGCAAACTTAGGGAATTTATTATCTTGAAGAGAGATTTAACGACATTAGCTAGTTCTTTTAGAGAGGTTAAAAATCTGTCTATCAAATTGGCGCCGTTGCCGGGGATTCAACGGTTAAGTAGTTTTTAAAATCAACATTGAGTGAAATTGTTTGAATTCTGATCTTGGTGTTTATTTTGTCTTATTTTCTGTTATTTTGTGTTCTTTATTTGTTTATTTTGCATTATTCGGAGCTGCTAGGTGTGTTCTTGTTGTTTTACAGGAACATACATCAAGGATTCCTAGTTGTGCATGCAAAGAGAGGAGGATATACAATTTACTCGGGAACCTGAAAGGTTGTTCAGAGCTCGTCGCAGAGCAGCTAGGGAAGCAGCACGTGAGGCTGAGGAAGCATTGCAAGGCTTAGAGCATTCGGTAGGTGAACTGATGGCGGATTTAAGGCCTGATGGTGGTGCACCGCAAGGAGGGGCCAATTACAATGGCCAATATCCAGAAGAAGAGGGACATAGGTTTATGCCCAGAACCTTCTTAGATTATGTGAGGCCAATGATGTCAGACCATTATTCTGGGATTCGGCAAACAAGAGTCCAAGCAAATAGCTTCGAGCTGAAGCCGGCGTTGATCAACATGGTGAGCAACAACGCGTTTGGAGGAACAGCCGTGGATGATCCGCACCAGCATTTGATGAGGTTCTACCAGGTGTGCGACACCATCAAGATCAACAATGTGTCGGAGGAGGCAATAAAGCTAAGGCTTTTCCCTTTCTCTTTAAGGGATAGAGCTCTTTGGTGGTTCAACAATCTGCCAACAGGTTCAATCAACACTTGGGAGGAGATGCGGACCAAGTTCATGTCAAAGTACTTCCCTCCTTCCAAGGTGATCCAGCTCAGAGGGGAGATTAGCAGATTCAGGCAAGATGAGATGGAGACTCTTTATGAAGCTTGGGAGCGTTTCAAAGACTTAGTGAGAAGATGCCCTGATCATGGAAGACCCCAGTGGATTCAAATTGAATCTTTCTACACAGGTCTTGGTCTCACTCACAAGATAAGGTGAATGCATTCTTTGGAGGATGCTTGATGAATCTAGAGCCTGAGGCAGCAGCAGAGCTCTTGGAGAGGCTGTCATTAGCCGATTGGCAGTGGTCTAATGTGCGTACTTCAAAGCCAAGGGAGAAGATAGCTTCAGTTGATAATTCTTCCAATGATATACAAGCACAGATTCAAGCCCTAGCGAAAAGCATGGAAGTGTTGGCTCTTAAAGTTGGAGGATCACAACACGCCTCACCAGATGCTGAGCAAAGATGGAGTGGAGCTGAAGATGCAAATTATATTGGAGGGAAAGGCTTGTACTAGAAGCAACAATATTATCCTCACCAATAAGGACAAGGGTACAATCAGAACCAACAACAAGCGCAGGGATATCAGAAGAATCAGAACCGAGGGGGAGATACATCAGCTCAGTATAAATATGTGCCTCCAGGGAGGAAGCAAAATTCGTATGCTACTGATAATTTCTTACATCCACCTCCTGGATTCGAGCAACAGCAGCCTCAGCCTCAGCAGCAAAGAAGAACATATCAGCATGAGGATGAGACAGCTAGAAGAGAGGTGGGTGATTTGAAGGAAAGGGTAGGCAGTATGGAATCTTCAATTAAGAATATGGAGAAGTTACTTGTGAGTATGGCACAGAATGTTAATCAAAGGGTGTCCACCAACACTTTTCCAAGTGACACTGAGGTGAACCCCAAGGAGAGTTGCAAGGCTATCACTCTAAGGAGTGGGAAAGCATTGAAGGAAGCTGAAGAGCCTAAGAAAAGGCCAATTCCAGAAGAACGAAGTAGACCCTTGGAAGCTGAAGACCAAGGAAAATCAGATAAAGAAGAAGAAAGAGTGCAAGAAAAGAAGGACCAGCAGCTGAGTCAAGATAGAATAGTTGAAGAACCAAGGCAAGTGCTCAGGCCTACCATGCCATTTCCTCAGCGGCTGAGGAACTAGAGGGTTGAAGAAGAGTATGAGCGCTTTCTGAGTTTGTTCAAGAAGCTTGAAATTAACATTCCATTTGTGGAAATCTTGGAGCAGATGCCTAGGTACAGAAAATACATCAAAGATTTTGTGACAAAGAAGAGGAAATATGGGGATCATGAGACAGTGGTAGTCACTAACGAGGTGAGCAGTGTTGTTCAATAGAGTTTGCCCATCAAGCATAAAGATCCGGGCAGTTTTAATCTCCCTTGTGTGATTGGCAATGCACCGCAGCAGCAGGCCCTATGTGATTTAGGGGCCAACATCAATTTGATCTCCTTCGCTTTGTACAAGCAGCTTGGGCTTAAGGGCATGAAGTCCACTTCCATATCATTGCAGTTTGCTGACCGGTCTACTGGAAGGCCTGAAGGGATAATTGAAGATGTGTTAGTCAAAGTGGGCTCCTTCATATTTCCAGCGGACTTTGTAGTTTTGGAGATGGAAGAAGATAGAGGAGTTCAGCTACTCCTTGGAAGACCGTTTCTCAGAACGGGTTGTGCATTGATTGATGTTGCTCAAGGGCAGCTAACTCTGAGAATTAATGAGGAGACCTTAGTCTTCCACATGGGGAAGGCTTTGCAAGGTCAAGAGGAGGAGGACTGCCTTTGGGTTGAAGACCTTGAGGAATTGGTGGAAGACTACTTGGCAGAAGAAATTACCACTACCAATAATGGAGCCCTTCAGCTCTTAGAAGCTCAACGAGATGAAGAGATGTACTTGGCAGCTGAGGAAGATGAGCAAACTACAAACTCTTTGGAGCTAGCTGAGGAGGAGAAAGAAGATGACGTGCCTCCAGCTCCAGAACTGAAGGAGCTGCCTGGACACCTAAGGTACGAATTTCTAGACTCTACAAATCAATTCCCTGTCATTGTTGCTTCTAATTTGAATGATGTGGAGTGTACTCAATTGTTAGAAGTCCTTAGGAAACACAAAAAGGCCCTAGGATGGAACATTGAAGACATTAGGGGTATTAGTCCAGGGATTTGCATGCATAAATTTTTGATGAATGATGATTTTAAACCCACTGCTGAAAGACAAAGAAGATTAAACCCTGCCATGAAAGAAGTTGTTAGAAAAGAAATTTTAAAATGGAAAAATGCGGGTATAATTTATGCTATTTCTGATAGTGAGTGGGTGAGTCCATTGCATGTTGTGCCCAAGAAAGGGGGCATGATCGTGATTAAGAATGAGAAAAATGAATTGATCCCATCTCGCTTGTGACGGGGTGGAGAGTGTGTGTTGACTATAGAAAGTTGAACAAGGCTACTAGGAAGGATCATTTTCCTCTTCCTTTCATTGACCAAATGTTGGATAGGTTAGCTGGCTATAGTCACTACTGCTTTTTAGATGGCTATTCCGGGTATAATCAGATCATGGTTAAGCCCGAGGACCAAGAAAAGACCACCTTCACGTGCCCTTTTGGCACTTTTGCATTTAGGAGAATGCCATTTGGGCTTTGTAATGCCCCCGCCACCTTTCAAAGGTGTATGATGGCTATTTTTCAGGGTTTAGTTGAGGAGATCATGGAGGTCTTCATGGATAACTTCTCGGTGTTTGGTTCCTCCTACCAACAGTGCTTGAAAAATCTAGATGTGGTTTTAGCGAGATGTGAGGAGAAGGAACTAGTCCTAAATTGGGAGAAATGCCATTTCATGGTAACTGAGGGGACAGTTCTAGGGCACAAGGTGTCTGCACATGGTTTGGAGGTAGACAAGGCAAAAATCTCCACTATTGAGACTCGCCACCTCCAACCAATGAAAAAGGAGTGAGAAGTTTCCTTGGCCATGCCTGGCTTTTATAGGAGATTCATTAAGGACTTCTCAAAAATTGCAAAACCCATGAGCAGGTTGTTAGAAAAAGACACAAGCTTTGAGTTTAATGCAGATTGCTTAGAAGCTTTCAACATCCTAAAGGGTAAGTTAGTCATCGCACCTGTTATAGTCACACCTGATTGGGCTCGGCCTTTTGAGCTAATGTGTGATGCGAGTGATTATCTTGTGGGGGTAGTCTTAGGGCAAAGGCGAGAAAAGGTGTTTAGGGTCATTTACTATACTAGTAAGACCTTAGATGATGCTCAACAGAACTATACCACCACTGAGAAAGAGTTGCTAGCCGTGGTTTATGGCTGCAACAAGTTTAGACCCTATCTTTTGGGGTCTAAAGTCATTGTTTATACTGATCATGCTGCATTGAAATATTTGTTTGCTAAAAAAGAAGCTAAGCCACGCTTGATTAGTTGGGTTCTCCTCTTACAAGAATTTGACCTTGAAATTAGAGACACAAAGGGAGCCCTAAATTCTGTGGCTGATCACCTCTCCCGTGTGGAGAATGCACCTAAGTCTCTACCCATTGTAGATGACTTTCCTGATGAGAAGTTGTTTGAGGTACATCATCTTCCTTGGTTTGTTGACATAGCAAATTATTTAGCCACTGGGTCCATACCCAAGCAGTTAGACTACCACCAGAGAAAGAAATTGGTAGTAGATGCTAAGAAATTCATTTGGGAAGACCCAATTCTTTATAGGAGGTGTCCAGACCAAATCATTAGAAAGTGTATCCTTGAGGAGGAGGTAGATGACATAATTCATCATTGTCATGCATCACATTATGGGGGCCACTTTGGGGTGCAAAGAACTGTGGCTAAAATCATGCAGTGTGGCTCTTATTGGCCTCACATGGTGAAAGACACCTATGTCTACATCAAAAAGTGTGATAGATGTCAAAGGGTAGGTGGTCTGTCTAGGAAAAATGAAATGCCCTTAACTGGAATCCTTCCAGTTGAAATTTTTGACATTTGGGGCATTGACTTCATGGGGCCATTCCCCAATTCTGATGGGTATTCATACATTTTGCTTGCTGTGGATTATGTGTCTAAGTGGGTAGAAGCTATTCTTACTAGAGTGAATGATGCTAGGGTTGTGACTCATTTCCTTACTAGGAACATCTTTAGCCGTTTTGGGACACCAAGGGCTATAATCAGTGATGAGGGTAGTCACTTCTGCAACAAATTGTTTGACAAATTATTGAACAAGTATGGTGTCACTCATAGGAAGTCTTTAGCATACCACCCACAAGCTAATGGACAAGCAGAAGTTTCCAACAGAGAGATTAAAGCCATTTTAGAGAAAACTGCTGGAGCCAATAGGAAAGATTGGTCTCAAAGGCTTGATGAAGCCTTATGGGCATATAGGACAGCTTACAAAACTCCCATTGGGATGTCACCTTACCGTATTCTATATGGTAAGGCATGTCACTTGCCTGTGGAACTAGAACACAAGGCTCATTGGGCCTTGAAGAAGTTAAATTTTAACCCACAAGAGATCAAGGAGCTTAGGATGACTCAATTAATTGAGTTAGATGAGCTTAGGCCGGATGCCTATGATAGTGCTAAATTTTACAAAGAAAGAACTAAGAAATGGCATGATAGGCAACTCAACAATGAACCTTTAACCTTAGGGCAGAAAGTTCTTCTATTTAACACAAGGTTGAGGTTATTTCCTGGAAAATTAAGGTCCAAGTGGATGGGACCTTTTGTGATAGTTGATAAGAAGCCATATGGGAGCTTTGAGCTCCAAATTGTAGATGGCAAGAAATTTTGGGTGAATGGCAACAGACTGAAACCATACTTTGATTCAACTCAGAGGGAGATAGTTGATTCCCTCTCTTTCACCATTGCATGATCATAACTGAAAGTCTAGCTACAGACTTTAAATAAAGTGCTGGTTGGGAGGCAACCCAATATTTATTGCTATTTTATGTTTTTTTTATTCAATAAATTTGTTTGCAAGCTAACCATTGTGCAGGAGACTTTGCTTCTTTCTTAACTAACCATTTGCAGGATGAGCAAATTATTGGGTCCTGAACTTGTGGAATTGTTTTCAAAGTCAAAGTCAAGGAGCGAGGAGCAAGTGAAGCCCAAAAGTGCTTGAAGATGGGCTCAAACAATTCACGTGCAAGACTTAAAGATGGTCCATAATGCATAAGAAACTCAGTGGAGAAATTTGGGCCAATTTGGGCCTGAACGTGAATTTGCACGTGAATTGCCCAATTCACGTGCACCTCCTTTTGAGCTGTAACTTTCTGGAATGGTAGATGAAGACCATGTGAATCACGTTTACTCTTGCACGCGAATTGTTAGCTGTCATATGGAGGCCCAAAAATGCAAAATACCGATTTTAGCCCTCCTAGAAGCTTCACACAATTCACGTGCAGAAGGGACTATTGCTTGCCAGCTCAAGGGGGACCCACTACCAAAGTTTGGGACGATTCTGACCTGCACGCCAATTCGGCCAACTCACATGCAAGGGCTATTTTGGTCAGAACACTCTGAAAATTTAGGGGCATGTGTATCACGCCAATTAGAGCATCCTTCCTTCTGCACGCTATATAAAGGGAGGCCATCTTCAAAGGCTTCCACACCAAAATCACTCCAGATTTGAGTATTAGAGAAACTCTGCTCTTTTGCTCTCTTGCTCTTCAGTTTTCTGCTCTTTGCTCTTATTTTCTCATTCCAAAGATGGTGCGCACAAGGAGGACTGGCCAGGAGGAGGTGCACTCACCTAGTGCTGATAGCCAACCTGAAGAGGAGATACTCTTGGGGCAGGCTCTTGATATGCAGGCTTTGGAGGCTTCAGAGCTGGGCTAGGCTAGAGAGGTGGCTCTTAAAATTCAAAATCTGGGATTACAAAGGTTAGTATCTGCCCAGCCAGCTATTTCCTACTCTGCCCTACAAGAATTCTATGCATTTGTCTCTGTGAGTGAGGATGAACTGATAGGGGTTTTGCAAGGGGTTTATGTCAGGATTACCCCTGAAATTATTAGACATTGCTTTTACCTCCCTGAACCCAGTGATAGTTTCCCTCAGCTAAGCTTAGGAGAATTTGGTACTGCATGCAACTATGCTAGAAAATTTCAAAGTCGAAGGCAGTATACCAAGAATGGTTTTGTTGGAAAATTTAGATGCCTAGCTTACCTGGTAGGGAAATGCTTATTGATTCAGACCAGTGGGCTAGATAGTGTGCCTAAGCCACACCTGGAGTTCATGTATAGCATTGATCATATGCTAAATGTGGATTGGGCCGCTACCATTTTTAAATGGTGGAAGAAAAACTCATCAAAGCAGATAAATGGCAGATTTTTGTGTTTGATATTTCAAAGCATGCCTGCTTTGCATTTTTCCTCCATGGATACCATCACTTTTCCTTCTCACTGAGTGTTAAGAGTATTGCATCTGAAGGAGGTTTGGGGGTCGGTACCAGAGGTCATTGGGCAACCAATGTTCCTCCTCCATCACGGCCCGCTAGGCACGGTGTTCATGTGGAGCGATCCACGGACTTTGCAAGGGAGACCTCTCCTCATATGGATCAAAGGAAGCAGACTCTATACGGACTCACCGCCATGTACATGCGGTTCAATGTACATAAAGAAGATATTTTCAATTTCTTTCAAGGCATTAGTGGGCAGGTGGTGAGCGAAGTGGAGGTCATCAATTGGGCGATCACTAATGGGCACATCACTAGTGCCCAATTTGAAGAATTAATGGCCCTCATCTCCGGAGACCAACAAGCTACTTCACAACCTAGAACCAGAGCATGGGAGGCCCCAGATGTAGCTGCTCATGCATCGCCTAGAGCATGGGAAGCCCCGAAGCTCCTCACGCCGCATCTACCGAAGTTTGGAGGCAAGAAACACAGCAGCTCAGGGAGGCAAATGCCAGGAACCCAAGACGAGGTGGAAGCCCTGAGGAAGGACAACAAAGAAGTTAAAGGCCTCCTAGGCAAAATCTGGAAGGCTTTGAGCAAGAGGAAAGCATCAAAACGTTCTCCTATAGTGGAGATATCTGATGAAGAACCCTCTCCATCCCCCCGAAGATTCCTATCCAGCCCAGGCGGATCCACCTCAACCAAAATCTTCGGCTCGGCCATCCCACTATCACCCAGGAGGAGGCAGAGCCAGCAGCAGGGTATTCACCCTTCCGGCCTCAAGAGGGAGACAGCGCCGGCGAAGGGTATTCACCCTTCCGGCCTTTTACCGATCCTGCATATTCTCAGGCTCGGTGCCCGCTATACTTCCCTGTCTCTTGGGGTGCATACATGCTCGCTGAACCTGAAGATCTTCTTGGCCCTTCTTGGCCCTCCTATCCATTTAATCATTAATCCAGCTTTATCATCTGATGAGAGCCAAGCAGCATTTGAAGAGTTCATCAATTCCACGGTTCAGAGGGCTCGCTTTATACGGGATAATGATATCTTCACCCCTTTTAGCTTAAAGAGGATCTCCGAGAATGAATATCTCTACGCCGACGAGATAGACCTCTTCTGCAGGACCATGCGCTATGTAGTGGAGGCTGAGCCTCATAACTACCCCTTAGCTCGGTACACTTCCATCATGCTGTGTGAGCTTTTCAATCAACCCTTGTCCGAAGAGGTATGGCGCCAACGCATCAATGGTGAGAATGAAGGGCAACGCCCTTGGCATGGTATGCATGAGGTGCTGATTCCGGTGCACATTGACCGCCACTATGTACTTGTTCGTTTGAATCTGGATGTAGGACATGCCGTGCTATATGATCCAAGCCAAGGGAAGGAAAATTGGGAAGTGCGCGGTGAGACGTCGGCTGACTTTGTGGCTCAGGTGCGACGAATGGTGGCCAATGTCATCTACTATTACAGTGTGCCAAACCAGGGGTAACTGTTTTTCCTACTCCTTCTTTTATGCCATGCAGACATAGCATATTTTAAGTGTGGTGTATGGGAGTGACTTGAGCCACTTGCTTGTCTTTTATGTTGTGATTGCATGTTTCATTTAATAATAAAAAAAATAAAAAAAACTGTTTTTAGTTGCATGATTGTTTGAGTTGTTTGCTTGAATGATTTGCTTGTGGAGGCATGGATATTAAGTATGCAATTTTGGCTTAAAATTTAAAAAAAATTTAATTTTTATGCCACATTAGTATCATGTTGTGATAAGGGTGTTAAAGTAGTTAAAATGTGCTCTGAATTGGTTTGATCATGTCTTTATCTTTTGAATGATATCACCATGTTTTTGGAGCTGAGTTTTGAATATTAGTTGAGCATGAAATGCTATGATAGACCTAAGTAACCCTTAAAGTTGAGTGAAAAAGAAATGCAAAATGAGAATAGCTTCTTTTTAGCCCTTGAGTGACATTTATGGTTTTTGGGTAATAGTTTGATTTGCTACTCTTCTTGCATTCAACATTGGTTATTTAATGGTAGGAGTTAAGTAAGCATGTGATTACTTATTAGTGCTCAGTGTTTGGTGTTTAGTTAGGATGCAAGACCTCTGAGTCACTGTGACTGTCTTTGCATTCTTTTCTTTATTTTGTGATATTATATAAAAGGTTGTGATATATAATGTGAAAAAGCCATCACTTAATTGGGAAATGGGATGTGAGACATCAATGAATTTCTGTCTCTCCTTATGTAGCAAAATGGCAAGGGGTATGCATTAGAAAAATCAGTCTTATTTATGTGTTATATGAGTAAAAAAAAAGAGTGAATAATCCATCAAGGGAGAGCATAAAATGCAACCTTGTAAGGTTATTACTTTAAAAAAAAAAAAAAAAAAAAAAAAAATTCAGAATAAAAGCCACAATGGCTTGATGTTTATGTGTGAATGTTTAGATTTGTGAAGCCACATTGGCTGAATTGTGTTTTGTTTTGAGAGTGTTGAGCTCAATTCTCTGGCTCATGTTTTGTTTATTCAGTTATTAGAATAGAGTGTGAGTTTATTGAGTTTAGACTAGCGTGTGAGTTCAAATAAAGTAGAATAGAGAGTGTGTTTTCTTTGATGAGCACAATAGGGAACTCTCATGATTGCTTGGCAAGTACTTAATCAATAGCTGATGGCGAGTGTAGAGATAGAGTTTTCCATCCATTGTTCATTGATAGGTATTGGGGCTTGAGAATTATTATATTTGAGTGAGGCTGCTTATCCGTGGTAAGAACTTAAAGGGAAACTAGGTGCTATTTTATCATGGAATGCTTGCTCATATCTGAAATTTAAGTGGTGATATTGCATGGTTGTGGGACTAGGGATATGGACATGAATGAACTAAGCTATGACTCATTTTGATGCTTAAATTCCCATTTCATCATGATAGAGTTGCATGCTTAGGAAACCATGATTCTCCTTGATTGTTATTTTATTTTTCTTCCGTTTGATTGCGTGTTTATTTTATTTTTGCAAGCTTGTATGTTTTTGCTTGAGGACAAGCAATGGTTCAAGTGTGGTGTATTTGATAACGTGCATTTTATGCCGTTATTCTAGTGTTTATTTAGGATGTTTAAGAGCATGATTAGAGCCTTATTGCTTCATATATCATATATATTTGCTCTAACCCCTAGGAAGATGCTATTTGCAAATACATGTGCTTTTAAGCTGTTTTGGCAGATTTTGGAGCTCACTTTTGACATAGTAGATGGCCTCAAACAATTGGCGTGCAAGAACAAAAGTTTCTTAGAATGATGTCCTCTACCTACCACAGAAATTTCAGAGCATTTGGAGCTGCACATGAATTCACCCATTTCACGTGCAAGCCTATTTTTGCCTCTCAGGCCTCTACAGGATGCAAGGAAGCTTGGGGAGAAGTTTGAGCTGATTTGAAGGTGCACGTGAATTCACCATATCACGTGCAAATTGACGTGCAGAGATATTTTTGGACCGATCCTATCGTTTTTCCATGCTGATCATTTGTTTCTGAAGGCCCAAGTCCAAATTGTGGATGAAAGATAGAGATTTTAAAGTTTCGAGTGTTACTTATCAAAACTACGTCGTTTTGATAGATGGGCTAGGTTACACACCTCAAGGCCCATCCAAACTCTATAAATAAGAGCTCCACGCCCCCTGCTATGTATCCCTAGACCCCCTACACGTTTTTAGAGAGAGAGAGAGGCTCCATGACTTGGAGGTTGCTCCTTGACCTAGGAGAGCAGCCATCGCAGCCGTCGCAGCAGTTGTCGCGGATTTTGGAGCCTGGATTTGAAGCTTTGTTGCGCGCGTGGATTAGAAGATGTTGAGCTTTTCTGCTTTGTGTTTGCTTGTAATCATGCGTGAGTAGTTCTTTTAATCTAGGGGAGCAATGTAGCCCCCTTGTTGCTTTGCTGTGTTTATGAATATTGGGTTTGGATGATTGAGTTTTGCATGTTTTATGAATCTGTTCTTAATTCTATCTTTGGATGTACACCTTGGTATTCTTAGCCCTAATCTGGGGCGGATTGAGATTCATAACTTATTTGTAATTGGTGTGATCATTATCCTTTTGCAAGTATGATTTATTGGCTTTGCATGTTTGTGTGTTTAGATGACCATTCTGGCATACAACTCTTAAAAGGACCTCAATGACCATTTGTTGTCCTTGGCTTATGTTTAGCATGTTTTCAATCAGACAACCCTAATACCATGAACCAGTAGAGATAACATAGGGAGGTGAAATTGTGACCCTAGATGCCTTTAATCCTAAAATCAGTTTGTTTTCGTTGTTTATTTAGAAAACCAAATAAAAATTAGATCTTTAGTTTAAAAAAGAAAACTTTTTGCCAACACATTTTATAGAACAAGAGTAATTAGGTGCTTTGATTTGAGAACTAGAAAACTAGGTTAATCCCTGTGGGTTCGACCCCTTGCTTGCTACTATTCTTTTAGTGCAAACTTAGGGAATTTATTATCTTAAAGAGAGATTTAACGACATTAGCTAGTTCTTTTAGAGAGGTTAAAAATCTGTCTGTCAGCCACGTCAACCACATAGCACCATCGGTGCATCACGGTGAGAACCCAAATAAGTCACGGAGTCCATGCCCCAATACCTCACACTAACATACTAACATTAGTATGACATGTCATTCTCAACATTTCCTTTGGAACTATAGCCAGTCTTCACAAGTAAAACCTCAATCCTTGATTTATGAAGGAAGTACCCATAGCAGCTATTTTCTTGAAATCAAAAGTCCCGGCATTGGGTTCCCATATCATAAATAAGATAATCTGATTTTTGGGGATTTTTTCGAGATGTCTAACCCCACTTTCCAAAAATTCACCACTACGAACTTTTGGGTTTTTCCGAGATTTTACACCAAATCCCAATTTTCACATTTTGAAAGAGTGGGAATTAATTTTTCTAGTATTTTTCTTTGAATCCAAATGGGGGTTATTTCGTTATTTACATTGTAACTTAAGTATAATTCTTAAATGTGGAGAGGCATAATGGTTTACAATGTAAATGTCCAGTGCGGTGCGGTTTGCGATCTTGCGGAACTCTTGTTGCGAGATTGAAGGCTGCGGATCACTGCTGCGGATTTGATGCTACGGATTTGATCGTCGCGGAGCGATGCTACGGACCGATGCTAGGACGGATGCTACTCGATCCGGACTACTACTCCGGACTACTGATCCGGACTAACTCCTCCTGGACTACGATCCGGACTAACTCCTCCGGACTATCGATCCGGACTAACTACTCCGGACTACGATCTGGACTAACTCCTCCGGACTACCGATCCGGACTAACTCCTCCGGACTACGATCCGGACTAACTCCTCCTGGACTACGATCTGGACTAACTCCTCCGGGACATTGATCCGGACTATTAAGCGCTGCGACTACGAACTTCGACCCTACGGTTCGCCCAGGGTACTGTTCATCGTCGTTTTTGGCCTGTTCTTCGTCTGGAAGCAACCCAGTGACCCCCAGACGCTCATAAACACATGTTTTACGCAATAAACTGCAATATTTACCTGAAAACGCGTCCTAAACGCCACTAATTCGCACGATAACAGCAGAAATACACACAAATCATATATTCATCTAGATCTAAATCTAGACCTCCATGGTTGACTTCTCAACCCTCATAAAATACACACTCATACAACCACAGATCACATATTCAAAGATAGGATCGAGATAAGATAGTTAAGGACACCTACCTGGAAAGGTTTATTGCGATCCACGAGCTCCAATCGCCCCAAAATCGCCAAAGAAAGCTCTTCACGCTCTTCACCTTCTCTCTCTCTCTCTTGCTCAAACACGCATGCACCAATAATTAGCAATTAAAGAGATAAGACAGTTCTTAATTATATATATATCGTTGCCAATAATTGGCCTCCCAGCAATAATTGACCCGAACGCAATAATTGACCTCCCGAGGTCACGAACTCCAAATTGAGTCAAATTATTGTCAAAACGCTCAAAATGACGAGCACAATATCGTTAAGATATTATCACACTCAAATGATCGCTCAAATGCAAAGTCAACCAATAAACCTTGAAAAGTCAACAATCGAGTCAAACGGGGCCCCGACTCAAATCGGGCCTAAGTACAATCAAAATGCTCACATCGACGGCAACACTACCGTCCAGATAGTTACATTCCCATAGAATGACTATCTCTCAAAACTACCCAAATACGAGTCTTTACATCCTCCCCACCTTAGGACTTTTCGTCCTCGAAAATAAAACACAAGCCCAAAAGACATAGCAAAATCCAAGCTCAAGTACCGCACAACAACAAGACACAAAATATGATCATCAACATGATCACCAACCACATAGGTGCAATGCAACTCACAACAAGCCAAAAAGGCTCACACAATGCCAGGATGCCAACAATCAACAAGCTACACAATATCTCAAACAACATATGCAAAACAAATGCATAAAACATAACTCATACCTCAGGGAAGGTCCTCACATCCTCCCCACCTCAGGACTAATCGTCCTCGAACAGCTCAGGATGAAGAACCCGCATCTGGCTCTCTTTCTCCCAAGTCTGCTCCTCCATGCCTCGGTGTCGCCATAACACCCGAACTAGTGGGATCGTCTTGCCTCGCAAGACCTGGTCCCGCCTGTCCAAAATCTGTGCTGGCATCTCAACAACGGCACCATCATCAGCCAAGTCTATCTCGCGATAGTCCAACACATGGGAAGGATCAGGGTGATACCACCTCAACTGAGACACATGAAACACATCATGTACTCGCGCCAACTCTGGTGGCAAAGCTAATCGGTAAGCCACTGCGCCCACAGTGGCAACAATCTCAAACGGCCCCACAAAATGAGGGGAAAGTTTGGATCCACGTCCAAACCTCCGATGCCCTCGACGTGGTGAAACCCGCAAAAATACACGGTCCCCCACCTCAAACTGCAAAGGTCGACGCCTCTGGTCCGCGTAGGACTTCTGCCTACTCGTGTTGTCAACATGCGCCGCCGAATCGCCCGCACTATCTCTGTGGTCTCTCGAACCATATCGGGACCGAGAACTGCTATCTCTCCCGTCTGTGCCCAACACAAGGGTGATCTACAAGGCCGCCCAGACAGCGCCTCATACGGAGCCATCCCAATCGTGGCCTGATAACTGTTGTTGTAAGAGAACTCCACCAAAGGAAGGTGAGTCTCCCAACAACCTCCAAAATCTAGGACATAGGCACGCAACATATCCTCGAGCGTATGAATCGTCCGCTCCGACTGACTTTCCGTCTGCGGGTGAAAGGCTGTACTGAGGTTCACCCTAGTACCCAAGGCTCGCTGCAACTGTCTCCAAAACTGAGAGGTGAACCTCGCGTCCCGATCAGATACAATAGACAATGAGACTCCATGCAACCGCACAATAATATCAATATACCTCTGTCCCAAAGTCCTCACTGGGTCTGTCTCTCGAATCGGAATAAAATGTGCCGATTTGGTCAACCGGTCGACAACTACCCATATCGTGTCGTGTCCCCTGGAACGAGGAAGTCCAGTGACAAAATCCATGGTCACGTGGTCCCATTTCCACTCGCACCGGCAATGATCGCAACTCACCACGGTGATCTCAAGTGCTCGCCTTGACCTGGCCGAAAGGTCAAACACCTCCTCACAAAATCAGCAACGACCTTCTTCAGGCCTGGCCACCAAAATTGCCTCCTCACGGCATGGTACATCTTGGTCCCACCAGGATGTATAGCTAACCTCGACTAGTGAAATTCCCGAAGAACCTCCTCCTGAAGAGAAGTGGGAACTATCAGGCGACCCCTATACCTCAATATATGCTCAGCATCCTCAGTTCAATCAGAAGATGCCTGCCCATTCTGAATCCTGTCTCTGATGACCTCACAATCAATGTCCCTCAGCTGATCCTCTATGATCCTGCGCTGCAACTCAGGGACTGCGACAACAACACTGAGGGTCCCTTGCCCCTCACTGGTCACCATTTGCAACCTCATCGCTGCCAACTGACCCATTATCTCCCATTCTTTAATGGCACAATGGGCCATCATGGCCCTGCTCTTCCTACTCAGAGCATCTGCCACCACATTACCCTTCCCAGGGGTGTACATCATATCAAACTCAAACTGCTGCAGGTACTCCACCCACCGCCTCTGCCTAAGGTTCAGGTCTCGCTGAGAAAAGATATACTGCAAGCTCTTATGGTCCGTATACACCACAAATTTCTCCCCAAGGAGATAATGCTGCCAGCTCTTTAAAGCAAAGATCACTGCAGCCAAATCCAAATCATGCGTGGGATAGTTCGCTCATGTGGTCTCAATCGCCTAGATCCATAAGCAATCACCTGCCGAGTCTGCATCAGCACACAACCAAGTCCCACCCTGGAAGCATCACAATACACCTCGAAAGGCACACCCTCCTGTGGAAGAATCAAGATAGGTGCTGAGGTCAATCGTGCCTTCAACTCCATGAAAGCACTCTCACACGCATCAGACCAAACAAAAGGAACTCCCTTCCTGGTCAGGTGTGTCATAGGAGATGCCAACCTGGAAAAATCCTCCACGAACCTCCGATAATAGCCTGCCAAACCAAGGAAGCTACGAATCTCAAACACATTCGTGGGCCTCTTCCACGACATAACCGCCTCGATCTTCTTAGGATCCACTATAATACCCTCCGAAGATACCACATGCCCCAAGAAGTTCACCTGTTGCAACTAGAAGTCACATTTCGTGAACTTCGCGTACAACCGATGCTCCCGTAAGGTCTGCAACACAACCTACAAATGCTCCTCATGCTCCCTCTTGGTCGCTGAATAGACCAAAATATCGTCGATGAACACCACAACGAACATATCTAAATATGGAGCAAATACCTGGTTCATCAATCCCATAAACACTTCGTTAGAGCATTCGTGAGCCCAAACGGCATCACAAGCCACTCAAAGTGCCCATAACGACAACCGAATGCGGTCTTAGGGATATCTGCCTCCCTAACCCTCAACCGATGGTATCCAGGATCTCAAGTCTATCTTGGAAAACCATCTCGCTCCACGAAACCGATCGAACAAGTCATCGATCCTCGGCAATGGATACCTGTTCTTTACAGTCACCTGGTTCAGCTTTCGGTAGTCTATACACAGCCGAAGTGAACCATCCGCCTTCTTGGCGAACAACACTGGAGCGCCCCACGGTGAGCTACTCCGCCTGATAAAGCCTCGTGCCAGTAAATGATCTATCTGCCTCTTGAGCTCTCTAAGCTCAGTCGGTGCCATCCTGTATACCGCTAACCTGATTGGTGTTGTCCCTGGCAACAACTTGATCGAAAACTCTACCTCCCTCACGAGTGGCAAACTGACCAAGTCCTCGGGAAACACATCCGGGAACTGATCTACAATGGGTGGCAAAACAGCCTTCCCCTCTCTCCTCCAGTCAACCAACGTCAAGCTGGCTAACTGGTGGGTCACATCACCCCACCCATGCCTCAAAGGTCCCAACCTGCATGCCTCCTCGGTCCACTCACCCACAAAGACACCCCGCGTGCCCTCTGGTGTGAGGAACATCACACGCCATCGAAAACAATCAATCTTGGCCTCCACGGAGACCAACCAATCCATACCCAGGATAACATCAAACTCATCTAACTTCATGATATACAAATCACACAACAGGTTAACACCCCCAAGTGTTACCTGACAAGCACGACAGATACTCTCAAGTATCACAAGTCCACCCAAAGGTGAAGCAACCATCAGAGACTGACTAACTGTCTCCTGGTCTAACTCTAACCCAATCACCGTTGCATACGAAATAAAAGAATGGGTAGCACCAGTATCAATCAAAACTGAACAGATAGTATGAGAAATGATAATGGTACCTCTCACCACTGAAGGTCCTGCTCCTGCCTCGTCCACTGGTGGAACCTCTGCCTCTCTGCTGGTAAGGGTAAACATCCTCCCTCGTGGCCCACTGCCACTAGCCTGGCCCATTGGGGCCTTGCCCCGCTGATCAACATGACCCTGTGCCTCCCGCTGAGGCTGCTGCACTGCAGGTCGCATTTGCGTGCTCTGTGCCGGCGGCACTGACCTCTGAGACGGAGCCCCACTCCTCGTCCTTGCTCTCTCGGACGAGGGCCTACACCGCTGGTCGAGCTAAGGGTAACACATTCCCTAGCTCCATGCCCTACTTTCCCGCATCGGAAACAGGTCATCTTTTTCCTTGGGCAGTCTCTCGAGACATGCCCGGTCAAACCACAACTCCAACAGGTACCTGGCCTCCTGCTGACTGAACTCTCATGGGGTCCCACCGCCTGATTGGAAACCCTCTGCACCTGCCTCCTCTTAGGCTGAGCAACACTGTTATCCCCACTCTGCCTCTTCTTGCTCGGACCTGCCGAACCGCTCGGCCTCTGGGCTCTCGCCTGATCCTGACCTCGCTCAATAATGAGCGCCTTGTCGACCGCCTCCCGATAGCTGGTCAACTGCACGGTTCCAGCTGTCTTTTCAAAGATGACCTCAAGCCCTGAATGAAGTCCTGCGTCTTCCGACCTTCCTTTTCCCAAGCCTCAAGAGCAAACCGCCCTAAATCTGTGAAGGCTTGCACATACTCACCCACCGTCTGGCCACCCTGCTGAAGCTCATAATACTCTCTCCGTCGGGCATACTGTATCGAGCTGGGAAAATACTTCCCAAAGAAGCGCTCAACAAACTCTCTCCAGCTCATCTGACTGCCATGGACAACTCTAGTGGATTCCCACCACCTGCGTGGGATACCCAACAGATAGTGCGTCGCCACGCGCACTCTCTCCTCATCTGGCACCCCGATCATATCAAAGATATCCTCTGTCCACCTAATCCAGTCCTCAGCTACCTCTGGCCACGAACCATCCTCAAAAGTCCTGGGTGCATGTTTCAAAAACTGTGCAGCCCAGTCCACTCCTCGTCGTGCTGGCTCTATCACGACCTCCTGCTGGTGCACATCCTGCACCACCCTCGCCTCCTGATGCTGAGGCTATGGTGGCTACTGAGGCTACTGTTGCCTCTTCAGCTCATCCACCTCTCTAGCCATATCCCTCATTGAGCCCTGCATACCCTACATGGCCTCCTGCAACTGAATCAACACCTGCGTCAAATCAGGTCCCACAACGGGAGCCGATGACCTGGCTGCGGGCTCTGCCGCCCCTGGTGCCCCAACTCTATCGTGGGCTCCTCTACCGGACCCTGGCCTCGGACAACCCTCCTCGGTGGTGCCATCACACTGGCCACAACAACAAACAATCAAACAATCAATACTAGCACTGCTAGCACAAACAGCCATCAAAGGCACAACCGACTTGTAGGTTCTCACCACACGACCCGTAGGTCCATACCATGCATATAGCATCGTGTCACCCCTCAGGGTACACCACATGACCCGTAGGTCCACAACCATGCATATAGCATCGTGTCCCCCCATCAGGGTACACCACTTCCAGTCCTGGCTCTCACGGCCACGTGCCATCCTGGCACCAAATGCAATCATATCACAAACAAAGAAAATCTAGTGCCCTATATGCACACAATCATACCACTAGAAATGCACCCCATGTATGCTCCTAGGATGATCTAACTGACACCAAAATAACCTAGAACACATGTAAGGACTGCGTTGATCAGGCGCCCTCCCTACAGTTTTCCAAGTCACATGGAATCAATTAACCACCCCTCACTAACCTAGGTCCACTAGACCATGCTCTGATACCAACTTGTCACGCCCCCAAATTCCAGGGAACCCGGAACTAGGAACATGACTTCCCCTTGCCCGCACCCGAAAGGTCAAGGGATTGGTGACTAGCACCAATAGAGACTACACCGCGGGTGCTGTCTCAAATATGCAACCCTGTACAGTCATACATCAAGGGTAATCCTGTACTTTCCCATACATCATCATGCATACAATAAGTCAAACAGTCATACAGACATCACATCACAAACAGTATGCAAATATAACTGTCCACGGACTCATGTCCGGGATACAAACATAAGACAATACACAATACAGAATATAGTACTGTATCATACATCAGAGTAGTGGGCACGTCCTCCTGGAAGAAAGTCCTCCACTAGTCTCGGGTCACACCTGAAAAAGGTAAACAACAAGTAAGGGTGAGCGACAAGCTCAGTAGGTGACCCCAACACTCCACATCATGCAGACATACAAGTCTATACTACATGCTCTCGTACTCGTGCACCGTGTAGTGTGCACAATCATTAGGACTCGCCCGCAAACAAACATCATGACCCACCTGCCTATACAGGACAATTTGTCCACAATCCTCCATGGGATCCCAGCTCAGGGCACTTAGCCCTAGCTCCACGAGCTCAACGGCTCAACTCAGGCCTTACTCGTCCACGCGCAATATGCCCGGCCACAGTCGCCACACAGGCTTGCCATCGGTGCATATGCCTGCCATGTCAACCACATAGCACCATCGGTGCATCACGGTGAGAACCCAAATAAGTCACGGAGTCCATGCCCCAATACCTCACACTAACATACTAACATTAGTATGGCATGTCATTCTCAACATTTC
Source organism: Taxillus chinensis (assembly GCA_023512835.1). Lineage (NCBI taxonomy): Eukaryota > Viridiplantae > Streptophyta > Magnoliopsida > Santalales > Loranthaceae > Taxillus > Taxillus chinensis. The sequence goes on along the minus strand of CM042087.1, from coordinate 53,933,057 downwards.
CTTTGGAACCGTAGCCGGTCTTCACAAGTAAAACCTCAATCCTTGATTTATGAAGGAAGTACCCATAGCAGCCTATTTTCTTGAAATCAAAATTCCCGACATTGGGTTCCCATATCATAAATAAGATAATCTGATTTTTGGGGATTTTTTCGAGATGTCTAACCCCACTTTCCAAAAATTCACCACTACGAACTTTTGGGTTTTTTTTCGAGATTTTGCACTAAATCCCAATTTTCACATTTTGAAAGAGTGGGAATTAATTTTTCTAGTATTTTTCATTGAATCCAAATAGGGGGTATTTCGTTATTTACATTGTAACTTAAGTATAATTCTTAAATGTGGAGAGGCATAATGGTTTACAATGTAAACGTCCAGTGCAGTGCAGTTGCACTGCTGCGGAACACTGTTGCGGATTGAAGCTGCGGATTTGATGGTACGGATTTGATGATGCGGAGCGATGCTACGGACTGATGCTACTGTCACGGGGTCAGCCTTTATAGCAGCTTAACCCGTGCGGCACCTAGTTCCCATCCGTACGAAGGAACGCTAGGTCAGTCTAACTTGTCGCATTTGGATCGGAACCCATCGATCCTTTGTAAAGCATTTGTGTAGGGAAGCGCTCGGTGGAAAAACGATTAAACGAAGGCAACAAACGATTGTATTGATTGCTTGAAAGCTTTACAATATCACTCTCCTACATATAGATGTTAACGCTTTTCCTGGCTACGTTGCCAGGACACATCATATATGATCGAAATCTAAAATCTCTACAACTTACTCTATAAGCTAAGTACAACACTTTACAAAGGGGAAATACCCCAAAATGGCCTAAGTATGCTAGGATAAGCCTCGGTCCGTGACATTCTCCCCACCCGATTTCGCAGCGTCCTCGTTGCGTCTTCGGCTTCCTCGAACTCGACGAACTACTGGATGTAGCGTTCGGTTTCTTCCCAGTACTCTTCAATCTCTTTGGAGAATTGCCCCAGATCTTCTTCCTTCTCCCAGCTTGCCTCTTCAACCGGCCTGTTCTTCCATTGGACGTAGTACTCCACCCAGCTTGGAGTAGGTCTTGCCCGTTGATGCTGTTGGTGTCCGCACCGCCCGTTGTCTGCTCGTATCTTCCAAGTCTTCGTGGTAAGGCTTGAGCAAACTAACGTGGAACACTGGATGCCTTTGTAAGCTAGTCGGGAGGTCCAATTTGTATGAGACCTTCCCAACTTTCTTAAGTACTTTGAAAGGCCCCTCATATCAGCGCACCAAACCCTTATGCAATTGTCTGAGTGCTTTGGTTTGGCGCGGAAGGAGTTTGAGCATCACCATGTCTCCTTCCTGAAATTCCAAGGGCCTCCTTTGTTGATCCGCCCACTTCTTCATCTTCTTCGCCGCTTTGTGCAAGTATGCCCTGGCCAGATCCGTCTTTTCATGGCATCCTTTTGCAAACTTGAACGCCGCGGGGCTTTTTCCAGTGTACCCTCGAGTGATGGAAGTGGGCGTCAATGGTTGCTGCCCAGTTGCGAGTTCGAATGGACTCTCGTTTGTGGACTCGCTCTTCTGCAAGTTATATGAGAATTGGGCTATGTCCAACAACTTGGCCCAATCTCTTTGGTTAGCACTCACGTAGTGCCTCAAATACAACTCCAATAAGCCATTGACACGTTCAGTTTGGCCGTCTGTTTGTGGGTGGAAACTTGTTGAAAAGTTTAAGTCTAAACCTATTATTCGGAACAGCTCGGTCCAAAACCGCCGAGTAAATCGTGAGTCCCGATCGCTCACGATTGTCTTTGGAATGCCCCAGTACTTCACCACGTACTTGAAGAATAGTCGGGCCGTGTCGTCGCCGTGTAGTCCTTCGAAGCTGGAATGAAAACTCCATACTTAGAGAATCGGTCGACCACCACAATGATCGTACCGCATCCTTCGGATCTTGGGAGACAAACAATGAAGTCCATCGAAACACTTTCCCAAGGTCTTTCCGGCGTGGGCAATGGTTCTAACAGTCCCGCTGGTTGCCGATTCTCTATCTTGTCTTGTTGGCACACAAGACAAGTCCGCACGTACACTTGGACGTCCTCGTAAAGTTGAGGCCAGTAGTAGCTCCGTTCCACCAACGCCAAGGTACGATGAACTCCGGGATGGCCAGCCCACCGCGAGTCGTGACATTCTTTGAGGATGTCTCTCATCAAACTTCCCCATTTGGGAACGTACACCCGTTCCCCTCGAGTATGGAGCAAGTCGTCCCTTAACCAAAATCGCCGCGTCTTCCCAGCTTTGACGCATTCCACCAAGGACTTGGCTAATGGATCGTGCTCCATTCCTTCCTTCAGTTTGTCCAACAGGGGAAATTGTGGTTGGCTAATGGCTGCGAGTTCCGCCTTTCGACTTAGTGCATCGGCCACCACATTATTTGTGCCCGGTTTGTACTCGAGCACAAAGTCAAATTCCGCTAGGAGTCCTTGCCACCGTACTTGCTTCGGAGTTAAGTTCCTTTGGGTTAGGAAATAACTCGTAGCAATATTGTCTGTCTTCACCACGAACTTGGACCCTAGCAAGTAATGCCTCCACACCCGAAGGCAATGCATAACTGCCGTCATCTCCTTTTCGTGCACCGCATACCTCCGTTCGGTGCCATTGAGTTTTCGGCTTTCATATGCTACAGGATGCCCCTCCTGCATTAGAACTCCACTGATGGCAAAGTCTGAAGCATCCGTGTGAACTTCATAAGGCTTCGTATGGTCCGGCAGTGCCATCACCGGTCCGTTTGTCACGGCTTGCTTCAACTTATCAAATGCCTCTCGGCAAGCATCATCCCACACCCAAGTCTTGTTCTTCTTTAATAGTTCCGTCAAGGGTGCGGCAATGTGGGAATAGCCGCGGATGAATCTTCTATAGTAGTTAACCAAGCCGAGGAAGGAACGCATTTCAGGGACTTTCTTGGGCGTCTCCCATTCCTTGATGGCTAACACTTTCTTGTTATCCATCTTCAACTTGCCACCGCCGATAATGTGACCCAAGAAGGGCACTTCCTTCTTCACAAAGTCACATTTCTCCTTCTTCACAAAGAGTTGGTTCTCCCTTAAGATTTGGAAAACCTGTCGTAGATGTGCCTTGTGTTCCTCCAAGGTTTTGCTGTAGACGACAATGTCATCAAGGTACACCACGATGACTCTGTCCAAGTATGGTTGGAAGATCCGGTTCATCAACGTACAGAATGTGGCAGGGGCGTTTGTGAGGCCAAAGGGCATCACCAAGAACTCGTAAGAGCCGTATCTCGTGACGCACGCCATCTTTGCCTCATCACCTTCGGCTATCCGCACTTGCCAATATCCCGACCGCAAGTCTAGCTTTGAGAACCATCTCGCAGCACCAAGTTGATCAAAGAGGTCAGATATAAGTGGGATGGGGTAGTTGTTCTTCACTGTGATCTTGTTGAGTGCCCTATAGTCAATGCATAGCCGCATCGACCCATCGTGCTTCCTTCAGAACAACACCGGTGCTCCAAATGGCGCTTTGGATGGCCGAATGAATCCGGCATCCAACAAGTCCTTCAGTTGTTTCCGAAGTTCCTCCAACTCCGGTGGTGCCATCCGATAGGGCACCGCAGCAGTAGGCCTTGCACCGGCCTCTAGCTCGATCTTATGGTCCACCTCCCGCTTCGGCGGAAGTTGTTTGGGGAGTTCAGGTGGCATAACGTCCCCAAACTCTTCAAGGACCGTCTTCACTTCGGTTGGGGGCTCCTCCCCAACACTTAGCCATCCTTCCTTCACCATAGCAATGAAGGTTAGCTCTTGTCGCCTAACTCCTTTAGACAGTTGAAGCGCCGAAAGAGACCTCGCCTTGAGTTCCTCCTCCCTCATTACTTTCACCATGCACGTCTTCCCCTCGTCCATGATACACATTGTGTTGGTGCTAGGAATTGGAATTGCCCGCACCTGGTCAACGAACTCCATCCCCAACACCGTGGGATAGTCGTCCATCGACACCACGGAGAGATTCACCTTGCCTCTCCACTCGCCAATACTTAGCTCGACGCCTCGAGCCACGCCATGGATTGGACTGGCACTGGAGTTCACCGCCTTCAGCCAGCCCTTCTCTTCCTTGTAGATTATCCCCAGTCTACGAGCTTCTTTGACCTTGATGAAGTTGTTGGTCGCACCCGTGTCCACCAAGGCCTTAGTTTCAAGGTTGTTGGCCTTAGCGAGCACGTACATGCGCCCCTTCGTCTTCCGGATGGTGGCACCTCCACCTTCGCCTTGATTGCATTGAGGAGTTGTAAGGAACCAAGTCGTGGATCCCTCGCATCCCTTCCTTCGTCTTCATTGATCATCGCCGAGAGCTTGGAGCACTTCGGGCACTCAAATGCCTTGTGAGGGCCTTCGCAAAGGAAACAAGAGATCTTTGGTTTCTCCCCATCCTTGGAACTATTCGTGAAATGTTTTGGGCGAAAGTCCTTAGATGGTTGGAAGGGTCTCCCTTTTCCGTCACTTCGGTTGTCTCCCCCACGCTTCTCCTTGTGGAACCTGTTCGCCTTGAAAGTCGATGAAGAGCTGGTGGCCTTCTCTGGCTTCTTGTATTCGATGAGTGATTCGGCCACCGCCATGGCCGACGCTAGGTCTTGCACATTCCTCCGTTGCGGCTCCAACTTCGCCCATTGTTGCAATCCGTCCATGAAGGAAAATAATGAATCCTTCGCGGACATGTCCGGAATCTCCAAGATGAGCTCGAAAACTCGCGGACGTACTCCCGCACCGTGCCTTTGTGGGTAAGGCGCCGAAGTTTCGCCCGGGACTCGTCTTCCGCATCTGGGGGATAGAACCGAGCCTTGATCTCCCGCTTGAAATCCGCCCAGGTTGTCAATGATACATAGGCCGCACTCCTTGTCGGCATATCGTCGCCTCCACCACACCATAGCCGAATCGACTAAGTATAGCGGAGCGGTCTTCACCTTCTTTGCCTCGTCGATGATGTTCAAGGCATCGAAATCTTGCTCCATGGTCCAGGAGGAAGTTGTCTAACTCCCTCGCATTCCTTGACCCAGCATAGGTCTTAGGCTTTGGCACGTTGATTTTGGAGCTGGAATGGCCGCCAACGCCACCTTGGGTGACCACCATCTTGCATAGAGACCAATCCGCCTTGATCTCTTTGATTTCCTCTTGCATCGCCAAAATTTGGGACATGAGAGAACCCTTCAAGCCCTCGAATCGAGAGTTCATGTCATCCATGACGGAGTTGAGAAGCCCTTGCATCCTCCCAAAGCTTTCCTCACCCTCTGAATCCAGCTTTTCGATGCTTTCAGTGTGCTCCTCGACCACCTCCATCTGTTCGGCTAACGCCAACTCCAATTTGGCTAGCCGACTCTCCAGCGGACATGTTTCCCTCGAAACGGACTTATCTCTCCTCCGTTCCTTAGCGTGGTGCTCCTTGTCGCGGCCTTCGTGGTCGCCACCACTAATGACAACAGATCCACCGTTTGTCATTTTTGCACCGTCTCGAAGTTTTGATTGTTCCACCGAACTTTAGCACCAAATGTGCTCTGATACCACTTGTCATGGGGTCAGCCTTTATAGCAGCTTAACCCGTGCGGCACCTAGTTCCCACCTGTACGAAGGAACGCTAGGTCAGCCTAACTCGTCGCATTTGGATCGGAACCCATCGATCCTTTGTAAAGCATTTGTGTAGGGAAGCGCCTAGCGGAAAAACGATTGAACGAAGGCAACAAAAGATTGTATTGATTGCTTGAAAGCTTTACAACATCACTCCCCTACATATAGATGTTAACACTTTTCTGGCTATGTCGCCAGGAGACATCATATATGATCGAAATCTAAAATCTCTACAACTTACTCTATAAGCTAAGTACAACACTTTACAAAGGGGAAATACCCCAAAATGGCCTAAGTATGCTAGGATAAGCCTCGGTCCGTGACACGATTCAGGAATGGATTCGTGTAAGGATAAGGAGGCTTCCAAGATCGCTCCGACGCGCTCCTTCGTACTCCCTTGCCCAACTCGTATCACACTCTAGGATACTCCAACTCTATGGACGCGAGACGTGCAAGACACTATCGGTCGACTCACCTCTGTGAGCTCCCACCTTGGGATCACGCTACTCGCGAGAGTGCTCGGCGAGTCTTCAGGATACGGGCCGGTTCGGCTCGATACCACTTGTCACGGGGTCAGATTTCTGCGCCTCTCAACCCATTGCGCCACTTAGCTTCTCTATCCACGGTCCGCTAAGTTTAGCCTTTGAGGGTTGAGGCGCACGTAGACCTGGTTTCGCCCTGCCACCTGGGCTCATCGGGAGAACGGCTCCAGTTCCCGACCGGTTTGTGTAGCGATGTCCAAGCTGTTGACATTGGGCGAGTGGGAGGGCGTCGAGGTAACGATGCCATCGCCTGCGGGGAAGCGATGTCGACAAGCGCAACGAGGACGTTGCGAGGATTGGGTGGAGGAGAATGTCACGACCCGAGCAGCGTGGTGCTGGCGGGACGTTTCTTAGTGGCACGATTCAGGAATGGATTCGTGCTACGTAAAGGAGAGGGGTTAGTTGAAGCGTAGATGGTGCGCGGCGAGAAGGTTCCAGGCAGTTCGTGGAGGAGAACGGATGGAACCCCTTCGGAGTTCAGACGTGCCGACCCGGTTGAATGCGGGGAGCACGCCGCTAGTCAAGGACTTGACGTTGAAGAAGGGATTTGGCCATCCTTACACAAACTGGTCGGGAACTGGAGCCGTTCTCCTGATGAGCCCAGTGGCAGGGCGAAACCAGTCTACGTGCGCCTCAACCCTCAAAGGCTAAACTTAGCGGACCGTGGATAGAGAAGCTAAGTGGCGCAATGGGTTGAGAGGCGCAGGAAACCCGACCCCGTGACACTAAGAAACGTCCCGCCAGCACCACGCCGCTCGGGTCGTGACATTCTCCTCCACCCAATCCTCGCAACGTCCTCGTTGCGTTTGTCGACATCGCTTCCCCGCAGGTGATGGCATCGTTACCTCGACGCCCTCCCACTCGCCCAATGTCAACAGCTTGGACATCGCTTCCCCGCAGGTTGCAACACCTTTACCAAGATGCTCGCCCCACTCGCCCAATGTCCAAAGGATAGGAGGCTTCCAAGATCGCTCCGACGCGCTCCTTCGTACTCCCTTGCCCAACTCTGTATCACACTCTAGGATACTCCAACTCTATGGACGCGAGACGTGCAAGACACTATCGGTCGACTCACCTCTCGTGAGCTCCCACCTTGGGATCACGCTACTCGCGAGAGTGCTCGGCGAGTCTTCGGGATACGGGCCGGTTCGGCTCGATACCACTTGTCACGGGGTCAGGTTTCTGCGCCTCTCAACCCATTGCGCCACTTAGCTTCTCTATCCACGGTCCGCTAAGTTTAGCCTTTGAGGGTTGAGGCGCACGTAGACTGGTTTCGCCCTGCCACTGGGCTCATCAGGAGAACGGCTCCAGTTCCCGACCAGTTTGTGTAAGGATGGCCAAATCCCTTCTTCAACGTCAAGTCCTTGACTAGCGGCGTGCTCCCCGCATTCAACCGGGTCGGCACGTCCGAACTCCGAAGGGGTTCCATCCGTTCTCCTCCACGAACCGCCTGGAACCTTCTCGCTGCGCACCATCTACGCTTCAACTAACCCCTCTCCTTTACGTAGCACGAATCCATTCCTGAATCGTGCCACTAAGAAACGTCCCGCCAGCACCACGCTGCTCGGGTCGTGACATTCTCCTCCACCCAATCCTCGCAACGTCCTCGTTGCGTTTGTCGACATCGCTTCCCCGCAGGCGATGGCATCGTTACCTCGACGCCCTCCCACTCGCCCAATGTCAAGACTTGGACATCGCTTCCCCGCAGGTTGCAACACCTTTACCAAGATGCTCGCCCCACTCGCCCAATGTCCAAAGGATAGGAGGCTTCCAAGATCGCTCCGACGCGCTCCTTCGTACTCCCTTGCCCAACTCGTATCACACTCTAGGATACTCCAACTCTATGGACGCAAGACGTGCAAGACACTATCGGTCGACTCACCTCTCGTGAGCTCCCACCTTGGGATCACGCTACTCGCGAGAGTGCTCGGCGAGTCTTCGGGATACGGGCCGGTTCGGCTCGATACCACTTGTCACGGGGTCAGATTTCCTGCGCCTCTCAACCCATTGCGCCACTTAGCTTCTCTATCCACGGTCCGCTAAGTTTAGCCTTTGATTGTTGAGGCGCACGTAGACCGGTTTCGCCCTGCCACCTGGGCTCATCAGGAGAACGGCTCCGGTTCCCGACCGTTTGTGTAAGGATGGCCAAATCCCTTCTTCAACGTCAAGTCCTCGACTAGCGGCGTGCTCCCCGCATTTAACCGGGTCGGCACGTCGAACTCCGAAGGGGTTCCATCCGTTCTCCTCCACGAATCGCCTGGAACCTTCTCGCTGCGCACCATCTACGCTTCAACTAACCCCTCTCCTTTACGTAGCACGAATCCATTCCTGAATCGTGCCACTAAGAAACGTCCCGCCAGCACCACGCTGCTCGGTCCGTGACACTACGGACTGATGCTACTGATCCGGACTACTCCTCCGGACTACTGATCCGGACTACTCCTCCGGACTACTGATCCGGACTAACTCCTCCGGACTACTGATCCGGACTAACTCCTTCGGACTACTGATCCGGACTAACTCCTCCGGACTACTGATCCGGACTAACTCCTCCGGATTACTGACTCGGACTAACTCCTCCGGACTACTGATCCGGACTAACTCCTCCGGATTACTGATCCGGACTACGAAGCTGCTGACTACGAACTTCGACCCTCCAGTTCGCCCAGGGTACTGTTCATCATCGTTTTTGGCCTGTTCTTCGTCTGGAAGCAACCCATTGACCCCCAGACGCTCATAAACACATGTTTTACACAATAAACTGCAATATTTACCTGAAAACGCGTCCTAAACCCCTCTAATTCGCACGATAACAGCAGAAATACACACAAATCATATATTCATCTAGATCTAAATCTAGACCTCCATGGTTGACTTCTCAACCCTCATAAAATACACACTCATACAACCACAGATCACATATTCAAAGATAGGATCGAGATAAGACAGTTAAGGACACCTACCTGGAAAGGTTTATTGCGATCCACGAGCTCCAATCGCCCCAAAATCGCCAAGAAAGCTCTTCACGCTCTTCACCTTCTCTCTCTCTCTCTCCTGCTGAAACACACATGCACCAATAATTAGCAATTAAAGAGATAAGACAGTTCTTAATTATATATATACCGTTGCCAATAATTGGCCTCCCAGCAATAATTGACCCGAACATAATAATTGACCTCCCGAGGTCACGAACTCCAAATTGTGTCAAATTACTGTCAAAACGCTCGAAATGACGAGCACAACACTGTTCAGATATTATCACACTCAAATGACTGCTCAAATGCAAAGTCAACCAATAAACCCCGAAAAGTCAACAATCGAGTCAAACGGGGCCCCGACTCGAAATCGGGCCTAAGTACATTTAAAATGCTCACATCGACGGCAACACTACCGTCCAGATAGTTACATTCCCATAGAATGACTATCTCTCAAAACTACCCAAATACGAGTCTTTACATGCGTGGTGAAGGTAATGAGGGAGGAAGAGCTCAAGGCGAAGTCTCTTTCGGCGCTCCAACTGTCCAAAGGAGTGAAGCGACAGGAGCCAACCTTCATTGTCATGGTGAAGAAAGAATGCCTAAGTGTTGAGGAGGAGCCCCCAACCGAAGTGAAGATGGTCCTTGAAGAGTTTGAGGAGGAGGAGCCCATCAAGGAATGGGAGACGCCCAAGAAAGTCCCAGAAATGCGTTCTTTCCTTGATTTGGTTAACTACTATCGAAGATTCAACCGTGGCTATTCTCACATTGCCGCACCCTTGATAGAATTGTTGAAGAAGAATAAGACTTGGGTGTGGAATGATGCTTGCTGTGAGGCGTTTGAGAAGTTGAAGCAAGCGGTGATAAACGGACCGGTGATGGCACTGCCGGACCATGTGAAACCTTATAAAGTTCACACCAATGCTTCAAACTTTGCCATTGGTGGAGTTCTCATGTAGGAGGGGCATCCTGTAGCATATGAAAGCCTCAATGACACTGAACGGAGGTACGCAGTGCATAAAAAGGAGATGACGGTAGTTATGCAATGCCTTCGGGTGTGGAGGCATTACTTGCTAGGGTCCAAGTTCGTGGTGAAGACAGACAACATTGTTATGAGTTATTTCCTAACTCAAAGGAATTTAACTCTGAAGTAAGCACGGTGGCAAGGACTCCTAGCGGAATTTGACTTTGTGCTCGAGTACAAACCGGGCACAAATAATGTGGTGGCCGATGCACTAAGTTGGAAGGCGGAACTTGCATCCATTAGCAACCACAATTCCCCCTGGTGGATAAACTGAAGGAAGGAATGGAGCACGATCCATTAGCCAAGTCCTTGGTGGAATGCGTCAAGGTTGGAAAGACGAGGTGATTTTAGCTAAGGGATAACTTGCTCCATACTTGAGGGGAACGAGTGTACATTCCCAAATGGGGAAGTTTGAGGAGAGATATCCTCAAAGAATGTCACAACTCACGGTGGGATAGCCATCCCGAAGTCAATCGTACCTTGGCGTTGGTGGAAAGGAGATACTACTGGCTTCAACTTTATGAGGACGTCCAAGTGTACGTGCGGACTTGTCTTGTGTGCCAACAAGACAAGATAGAGAATTGGCAACCAGCAGGACTGTTGGAACCCTTGCCTACACCAAAAAGACCTTGGGAGAGCGTCTCCATGGACTTCATTATTTGTCTCCCAAGATTCGAAGGATACGGCACGATCATTGTGGTGGTCGACTGATTCTCAAAGTATGGAGTTTTCATTCCAGCTCTGAAGGACTGCACGGCAGATGACATGACCCATCTATTCTTTAAGTATGTGGTGAAGTACTGGGAATTCCAAAGACAATCATAAGCGATTGGAACTCACGGTTTATTGGGCGGTTTTGGACCAAGTCGTTCCGGATAATGGGTTCGGGCTTAAACTTTTCTACAAGTTTCCACCCACAAGGCCCGGCCAAACCGAATGTGTCAATGGCTTATCGGAGCCGTATCCGAGGCACTATGTGAGTGCCAATCAAAGAGATTGGGCCAAGTTGCTAGACATAGCCCAATTCTCGTATACCTTGCGAAGAGTGAGTCCACAAATGAGAGCCCTTTCGAACTTGCAACCTGGTCGCAACCATTGACGCCCACTTCCATCATTCAGGGGTACACTTGGAAAGAGCCCGCAACGTTCAAGTTTGCAAAAGGATGGCATGAACAGACGGATCTAGCCATGGCATACTTGCACAAGGCAGCAAAAAAGATGAAGAAGTGGTCGAATCAACAAAGGAGGCCCTTGGAATTTCAGGAAGGAGACATGGTGATGCTCAAACTTCTTACGCGCCAAACCAAAGCACTTATACAGTTACATAAGGGTTTGGTGCGCCGCTATGAGGGACCTTTCAAGGTTCTTAAGAGAGTTTGGAAGGTTCTCATACAAACTAGACCTCCCGACTAGCTTACAAAGGTATCCAGTATTCCACGTTAGTTTGCTCAAGCCTTACCATGAAGACTTGGAAGATACGAGCGGACAGCGGGTGGTGCAGACACCAATAGCATCAATAGGCAAGACCTACAACAAAGAGATAGAGAAAATCCACTCTCATAGAGTCGTGTCACGAAGGGGCGTAGATTCAAGCCAGGTGGAGTACTATGTCCAATGGAAGAATGAAAGGAGCATTTATCGCACACGCACTTCAAATAAAATTTAAACTAAGTATAGCATAGGGCTAACATACGTCGTTCACTAACCGGAGGACTTATAAAATTTAATTCAACTTATTCTTCAATAAAAATAAATAAAGAAAATCTAAGTTAGAAAATTGGGGGGGTTTTGATTGAATGAAATTAAAATAAAAGAAAATATGTAAAAAAAATTAATGAACTAAAAACGTAATTGATTTAACCTCTCAGTTCAATTATTATTTATCATTATCTTCTAAAAATACAATAACATATTTAAGGCCTCATAATTCAATTAAACCAAGACAACATAATTATAATTAAATTATGAATTCGCACTAGAAATCAGACTTGAACTCGTACCAATCCTAGAAACGATTATGTTTTGCATTCGAAAGACTAAATCGAACACTACGAATAATAATCTTCACATCTCAAAATTAATTAACCGTAACCGCGAATTAATCACAATTAAAAATCATGCTTTAAACAATCCACAATTAACTACAATCGCAAATTAATTGCAAAGAATTTAAAACAGATAGATGAAGGAATTGCAAACCATAGCACATAAATAAATTATTAAGATGAAGAACAAAGATTCAAAATAACAATTAAAGTTTGAAGCTAAATCGAATACAGAAAACTAAAATAGGATGCATGGGAAGTCTCGCCGTGTCACGCGCAGCCCTGGTGCTACCTTGAAAATCGCTGCGCGTGATGGAGAGATGGAGACGGCGTTGCCGAGATGAGTCGCGATGGAGGGCGTATTGAAGAGATTTGGTGCGTGGGATCCTCTTGCGTGCATGGGTATTTAAAAGGCAAAGCAATTGCCTTTTTTTTTTTTGTTTCTTCTTTCCCAAGTGTTTCCAAATAATACATGATGCCCAAGTGTTTCCAATAACGGATGACCAAGTGCTCTTCCTTTATTCCTAATTAATCATAGTGGGCTCCACTCCATTAAATATCTTCTTGTCAATTTGTCCTCCCACGTAGCATGCAAACATTTAACCTACAAAACTATTCAAAAAATTAACCCATCAAAATATTAACAATTAACTAAAACCAAAATATCACTTAGTAAAATTACAAATTAAGCTCAAAGAATTAATATCAAAATTGAAATACGTAATTCAACATTAAAAATCACCAAAATTAATATTAAATCTATAAAAGTGAATAAAACAGTAAATAATTGAAATTGAGGAAAACTATTATAAAAATGCATTAATTCATCAAAATATTAAATTAAAGCCCATAAATTATATGCAAATTTAATGACAAATTCCACAGTTATCAAAGAACAGGACCGGTTGAAGAAGCAAGCTGGGAGAAGGAAGAGGATCTGGGGGAAATTCTCCAAGGAGATTGAAGAGTCCTGGAAATAGACCAAACGCTACATCCAAGTTCGACGGGTTTGAGGAAGCCGAAGACACAATGAGGACGCTGCAAAATCGGGTGGGGGAGAATGTCACGGACCAAGGCTTATCTTAGCACACTTAGGCTATTTTGGGGTATTTCCCTCTTGTAAAGTGTTATAGCTTAGTTTATAGAGTGAGTTGTAGAGATTTTAATGCTCAGTTAGAAATGATGTCTCCTGATGTCATAACCAGAAAAATGTTAACATTTATATGTAGGGGAGTGATGTTATAAAGCTTTCAAGCAATCAATCATTTGTTGCCTTTGTTCAATCTTTCTTATGCTAAGCGCTTCCCTACACAATTTCTTTACAACAGATTGATGGGTTCCGATCCAAATGCGATGGGTTAGGCTGACCTAGTGTTCCTTCGTACGGGTGGGAATTGGTTGCTGCATGGGTTAAGATGTTATAAAGGTTGACCCTGTGACACGCGGCACATCCCAGGATGAGTGAGAGCATTTGCAACATTGCAAGGCATGACCACAAACAAAATAGAAGAAACAAAAGCATAAGAGGATGTGGATAATTTAATAGTGGTGACAAAGTTAGACATAGGATAACGAGAGCATAAGAGACCAGTATAAGAAACAAATTGATCAAGAGGGCGGCCAACACAGTAACGAGTACCTTTTCGTTGTGCAATAGACGGATCAAGGGTTAGTGGCGGTCCGAAAGACAGGACGTTGATCGAGGGGGCAGGAGCCTCGGGGAGAAAGAGCGATGAGGCCGACGCTGATACGTTTGCCTAGTAAACCTATCCAAAGGTGGAGAACTCTTGTCAGGTGAAACATACTCATCGAAAGAACTGGGAGAAACAATAATAGGAAAAAGCTGAAAGAGCAGGATTTTTGGGTGAGGGAAGAAGAGTAATAGGATAGATCCTCATGAAAAGTGACATCACGGGAGACAAACTCGATCGCGTATGGGATCATAACATTGATACCCTTTCTGAGTGCAAGAATAGCCAATGAAGACACATTTAATGGAATGTAGATCCGACTTATCTAAAACAGGTTTGAGATGTTGCACAAAACAAACACAATCAAACACACGAAGGGGAATAGAGAAAAGTGGGCTATTAGGATAAAGAATAGAATAGGGGATATGCCCATGAAGAATAGAAAAGGGAAGATGGTTAATCAAATAACATGCAATAAGAATAGCAAAACCCCATAGATATTTAAGCAAATGCATATGTAAAAATAAACAATGAGCGACATCAAGTAGATGACGATTTTTTTGTTCTGCAACTTCATTTTATTGAGAAGTGTAGAACAAGAAGTTTGATAGACAATACTATGAGAGGTCAGAAATGGTTGAAATCTAGAGGAGGAACTTAAATATTCTTTTACATTATTAGATTGCAAACACTTCACGGAAACTTAAAACTGAGTTTGAATTTCAAAATAGAATTCTTTGAAAACAAATGAACACTTCTGTTCAGTCTTTTATTAAATATAACCAAGTCTTACGAGAATAATCATTATAAAGGTGACAAAATACTTGAAACCGGAGAACACTGATATGGGACACGAACCTCATATGTTAGAATGAACTATGGAAAATGGTGTATCCACTTGATTTATTTGACGCGAAGGGAATGATACATGATGATGTTTACCTAACTCTCATGTTTCACTAGGAAGAGTCTTAACAGACACAGTAGATGGCGATATAGACCGGAGTGTACGAAGGAAGGATGTCCTAAAAACAATGCAGTCAAAAAATATCAGTAGTGTTGGGCAACCGTAGCAGCAGAGAGGAAATAGCTCCATCAAAGTAATAGAAACCATTAGCTTCAATGCCCCCACCAATCATCTATCCAGTCTTTAGATCTTGGAAAACACAAGTGAAGACAGAAAAGTTATAGAATAGTTAAGAGATTTAGTCAAGGAACTAACGAGATATCAAGTTATACGGTGAGTGTGGTAAATGTAAAATGGAAGAAAGTGAAAGAGAGGGACTTAATCGAGTGGTTCCAATGCCATGTGATGAAGTTTGCGAACCATCGGCAAAGGTAACAAGGTGTGATAATGTGGGTGGTGTAGATTGAAAATAAGACAAGAGGGTATAGTTACTAGTCATATGATGAGTGGCACCCAGAGTCTATGACCCAAGCATCGGATGTGGAAGAAGTTAAACAAGAACTATTTGAAGGTCGAGATGCCAAAGTAGCAGGTTGTCACAGTAGCCCTAGCCTTTTGAGTAGTACCTACCAAAGAATCATAAGTAGCATGTGATAATGTAACCTGTCCAACATAAGAAGGTGTGGACTTTGTAGCAACCTCCAAAGCAGGGTCGATTCATTAACCCCAACATATGCTATATGTGTTGGGTGAAGCTTCGGATGAAGAGTATAACAATAAGATTCTATATGTCTAGCTTTCTTACAATGTGTGTAGAAATGTTGTGTTCGGCCACCAGGTGGAACATAAGCACCATGAGGGACTTCGCCCATATCATGACCTCCACGACCTCTATGACCTCATGTATCATGGCCCTGACCACGTTGGATCCCGGGAACATGTGTCACCATAGCAGACAACTTAGAGGAAACTAAAGTAATGAGTGAAGGCTTCGTTTTAGTAGGGTAACGAAGAATACAAGAGAAAACTTCATCAATAGAAGGAAGGGACCGTTCACGGATAACTTGATCTTTGAATGTCTGAATGGGAATGGCCAAACTTTTAAAGAACATCATAACAAACATATCTTCTTGTTGTTTTGTCAAGACATTGCCTCCATAGTGGGCGGTAAGAAGGTGTCAAGCCCTTGCCAAAGAGAAGTAAATGTGGAGTAGAATTCTAGTAGAGATTTATCCCCAAGTTGTAGATCAAACAATTTCCATATGTCATAGACATGTTGCAAATTATCTTTGCCAAGATACATTAAGGCACATTTATCCCAAATACTTACATGGCATAAACCGAGGAACCAGTCATGGTTTCATGCTATTCTATAATTAAGTACAAAGAACCAAAAGGCTATCATAATACAGATATGGCACTTGATCAGTAGCCAAAGCATAAACTTCAACGGTCGTAGATTAAGGCACATAATTGGAACCATCTAATTTCAAAGGGGCAAGTTGAAGAGTTGAATTATTACTTGTTGTTATAGCCTAATACAGGACCAGCATCTTGAAAAAGAGCTAATGATCTCCCAAGGTATAGAATTTCCACACGGTATTTAACATAACAATCCAACAAAAATAGTCACAAAAGTGATTCAAACCAAACTAGCAATAATAATCATCGATCAATCCAAACAACAACCTCTGTATATATACACTGGGCTTAACAACATATGATAGGATAAGATATATACGTGATGGACAACAGAGCAATCGTCGAGAAAAATGACTTGAAAAAGCCAACCATTGCGTGTCTTAGTCATCATTCTCGCTATCATGCCTACACTAGTACCAGTGGAGGCTGGCGCCGATGTTGCTTGGCACAACCGATGAGACGTATGTTAGATCGTACGTTAGACCAATTGTCTCCGGAGTGCAGAGGCAGAGGCTAATCGTTAGACAAGATCGAGATCGAGTTTACTATCAAAGAGATAGAGTGTAGAGGCCGATCATTAGACGAGGCTTTTCATCGTTGTTCGTCAGTAGAGAGCGTCAATGAGAAATGTCATCATCCTGCCAAGGAAAATAGCACAAACTCTAAAATGTATCGATATCTCACGCGAGTTTTATTTTTCTTATTTTTTTTTTTTTTTTTTTTTTTTGAGATCTGGTCGCATTTGTTACCTGATAGTTGGTCACCCGGAGGTTTCCCATCCAGGGCTTCATCTCTGGCCAGACACCCCAATTTTTTTATTTATGCTGATACCCACCTCAGATCGCAGTTGTCCTCTCCGATGGTCACCCGGGGGTGCCCATCCGGGTACTCTGGCCCGAAGTGGGTTTATTACCCCCCACCACCTCATGTTATCATCCTCCCTGGTACTGTCTCGTGAACTTGGTGGTCGACCAGAGACCCCCCAGGGGTATCTATGGCCCGAATCCCGGGAATATGGTTCGGAAACCGAGCGAGGCCGATCCTGGGTCATAATCGTGAAGGCCGTCCACCCGACCCCCCGTAGCTGGTAGCCCTCGGCCCACCTCCACCCCGTGGTTGGAGGTTTTACTTGGCAGTGGTGGCAATCTCAAAGCATCGGCTTGCCTCTTGGCTCTATGATACCATGGAGAGTCCTAAAATCTTAAACTCCTGGAATCCTTTGCAACCATGGAGGATGACTACATATGTAACAAAGTTTAACTCGATAACTAAAATTATTATTTTAAATAAAAATAAGATATCCTCTAATTTATGACTCAAATAATTGTTTTTAAAAGGGTTATTTTGGCTTTGGGTTGACACTCATGTGTGATTTGAATTCAAATTATGGTTTCAGGTATTGGTCATTGAAACTGTAGAAGGTTGGGTTAGGGCCAAATTGGTATCAAAGGAAACATTAAATTGGATGATATTGTGTGGGTTCTCCCAAAAATCGGCCGGGTAATTTTCATTCCACTCTGTTCTTGTTTAATTATTTTTGTTGCGTTTTTTTAGAATCGCTTAAAATCTCTTTTTATTGTTGCCATCTAGGTTCCAATTAGTTTTATCTACTACCTTCGAGATGAGCATTAGCCTGAAGATTGGATTATAGAGGTTTTTGTTTATTATCACTCATGGCTTTTGTTTGATCATGGCTTTTGAATTTATAGAAGCTGAAAATATATCAACAATTGAAGGTGGTTGTTTTATGAGCTATTACACTCCTTTTTCATAATTATTTAGGAGGTTTTATTTGGTTGAAATCATTACATGTACCATAATATGTGACATAATTAAAAAAAATTCAGTTTCCACCAGATTTGTGAAGGGCAAAAGATAATTCTAAAATTTCTTAATTGGAATCATTGACATTATTTAATCCATATCTCAATAATCATCAAGTGTTCAACTTGCAAACAATGATTCATGGAATCAGAAATCCCACAATCAAAACCTCCCAAAAAATCAACTCTTCAATGGACATGCTAGAAATGCCATCATCCCACCAAGAAAAATAGCTCAAACTCTGAAATGTATTTGATCATTTCTCAAACATGAAGAATTTCATCACCTTTTACCTGGTAGTGGTGGCGATTTCAAAGCATCGGCTTGCCTCTTGGCTTTATGATACCATGAAGAGTCCTAAAATCTTAAACTCTTGTAATCCTTTTCAATCATGGAGGATGACTATATATGTAAAAAAGTTTACTCGATAACTAAAATTATTATATTAAATAAAAATAAGATACCCTCTAATTTATGATTCAAATAATTGTTTTTAAAAGGGTTGTTTTCGCTTTGGGTTGACACTAACGTGTGATTTGATTTCAAATTATGGTTTCAGGTATTAGTCATTGATAGTTGGGTGAGGGCTAAATTGGCATTAAAGGAAACATAACATTGGTGAGATTGTATGAGTGGTCACCAAATTTGGCTAGGTATTTTGCATTCCACTTTGTTCTTGTTTAATTATTTTTGTTACCTATTTTAGAATCCCTCATAAACTCTTTTTATTGTTGTTATCTAGGTTTCAATCAATTCTATCTACTACCTTTGAGATGAGCACTAGCCCAAAGATTGGATTATAGAGGTTTTTGTTTACTGTCACTTATGACTTTTGTTTGATCGTGGCTTTTAAATTTATAATAGATGAAAATATATGAATAGTTAAAGGTGGTTGTTTTATGAATTGTTGCTCTCCTTTTCCATAATTATCCAGGAGGTTTTATTTGATTGAAATCGTTACATATACAACAATATGTGATATATTTAACAAAAAATTCAGTTTCACTGATTTGTGAATGGTAAAAGACAATTATGAAATTCCTTAATTGGAATCATGGAAATTATTCAATTCATATCTCAACAATCATTAAGTGTTCAACTCGAAAAAATGATTCATGTAATCAGAAATTCTACAAACACAACCTCCCAAAAAAATCAACTCTTTAATGGACATGGTAGAAATGTCATCATCTTGCCAAGAAAAATAGCACAAACTCTGAAATGTATTGATCATATCTCACGCATGAAGAAATTCATCGGCTTTTTACCCTGCATGCGGGTGCGATCTCAAAGCATCAACTTGCCTTCGGTCCTCTCTTGCCATGGAGAGTCCTAAAATCTTAAACTCCTAGAATCCTTTGCAATCATGGAGGATGGCTATATATGTAATAAAGTCTAACTTGATAACTAAAATTATTATATTAAATAAAAATAAGATACCCTCTAATTTATGATTCAAATAATTGTCTTTAAAATAGTTGTTTTGGCTTTGGGCTGACACTCACTTGTGATTTGAATTCAAATTATGGTTTCAGGTATTGGTCATTGAAATTGTAGAAAGGTTGGATAAGGGCCAAATTGACATCAAAGGAAACATAACATTGGGTGAGATTGTATGAGTTGTCATAAAATTTGGCTAGGTATTTTCCATTCCACTTTGTTCTTGTTTAATTATTTTTGTTGCCTATTTTAGAATCACTAAAAAAACTCTTTATTGTTGTTATAGGGTCCAATCAATTCTATCTACTACCTTTGAGATGAGCAATAGCTCGAAAATTGGATTATAGAGGTTTTTGTTTACTGCCACTTACGACTTTTGCTTGATCGTGGCTTTTCCATAATTATCTAGGAGGAATAATAATAATAATAATAATAATAATAATAATAATAATAATAATAATAATAATAATAATAATATTATTATTATTATTATTATTATTATTATTATTATTATTATTATTATTATTATTATTATTATTATTATTATTATTATTATTATTATTATTATTATTATTATTATTATTATTATTATTATTATTATTATTATTATTATTATTATTATTATTATTATTATTATTATTATTATTATTATTATTATTATTATTATTATTATTATTATTATTATTATTATTATTATTATTATTATTATTATTATTATTATTATTATTATTATTATTATTATTATTATTATTATTATTATTATTATTATTATTATTATTATTATTATTATTATTATTATTATTATTATTATTATTATTATTATTATTATTATTATTATTATTATTATTATTATTATTATTATTATTATTATTATTATTATTATTATTATTATTATTATTATTATTATTATTATTATTATTATTATTATTATTATTATTATTATTATTATTATTATTATTATTATTATTATTATTATTATTATTATTATTATTATTATTATTATTATTATTATTATTATTATTATTATTATTATTATTATTATTATTATTATTATTATTATTATTATTATTATTATTATTATTATTATTATTATTATTATTATTATTATTATTATTATTATTATTATTATTATTATTATTATTATTATTATTATTATTATTATTATTATTATTATTATTATTATTATTATTATTATTATTATTATTATTATTATTATTATTATTATTATTATTATTATTATTATTATTATTATTATTATTATTATTATTATTATTATTATTATTATTATTATTATTATTATTATTATTATTATTATTATTATTATTATTATTATTATTATTATTATTATTATTATTATTATTATTATTATTATTATTATTATTATTATTATTATTATTATTATTATTATTATTATTATTATTATTATTATTATTATTATTATTATTATTATTATTATTATTATTATTATTATTATTATTATTATTATTATTATTATTATTATTATTATTATTATTATTATTATTATTATTATTATTATTATTATTATTATTATTATTATTATTATTATTATTATTATTATTATTATTATTATTATTATTATTATTATTATTATTATTATTATTATTATTATTATTATTATTATTATTATTATTATTATTATTATTATTATTATTATTATTATTATTATTATTATTATTATTATTATTATTATTATTATTATTATTATTATTATTATTATTATTATTATTATTATTATTATTATTATTATTATTATTATTATTATTATTATTATTATTATTATTATTATTATTATTATTATTATTATTATTATTATTATTATTATTATTATTATTATTATTATTATTATTATTATTATTATTATTATTATTATTATTATTATTATTATTATTATTATTATTATTATTATTATTATTATTATTATTATTATTATTATTATTATTATTATTATTATTATTATTATTATTATTATTATTATTATTATTATTATTATTATTATTATTATTATTATTATTATTATTATTATTATTATTATTATTATTATTATTATTATTATTATTATTATTATTATTATTATTATTATTATTATTATTATTATTATTATTATTATTATTATTATTATTATTATTATTATTATTATTATTATTATTATTATTATTATTATTATTATTATTATTATTATTATTATTATTATTATTATTATTATTATTATTATTATTATTATTATTATTATTATTATTATTATTATTATTATTATTATTATTATTATTATTATTATTATTATTATTATTATTATTATTATTATTATTATTATTATTATTATTATTATTATTATTATTATTATTATTATTATTATTATTATTATTATTATTATTATTATTATTATTATTATTATTATTATTATTATTATTATTATTATTATTATTATTATTATTATTATTATTATTATTATTATTATTATTATTATTATTATTATTATTATTATTATTATTATTATTATTATTATTATTATTATTATTATTATTATTATTATTATTATTATTATTATTATTATTATTATTATTATTATTATTATTATTATTCCTACTCCTACTCCTACTCCTACTCCTACTACTACTACTAATGAGCACCTTATTCTTTTTTCATAAACAACAGACAGCGTGCTGCCTCCCCAAACCCATATCGCAAAAAGAGTTCTCTCTCAGAAAACTCCCTAATCTTGGCCTCTGTCTGATGCTGACACCAACAATAGAGCTCCTTCGCCGCAAACTCTTACTTGGATTACACCTCACCACTTTTGATGAGTTCGCCCTAGCCACTTCGCTGTTGCATCATGTTTGTCTTGCATCCTGCAAGCCTTATCCCACTCTCTCTCCTCCTTTGCAGCGTCGCAGGTCCATAAAACCCTAATCAACACCCATGCCCGATCTTGGCCCCTGGATCTGTTGCCATCCCGTACCTTCAACTATCCCAGATCGTCCTTTCACCCTTCCAAT
Source organism: Taxillus chinensis (assembly GCA_023512835.1). NCBI lineage: Eukaryota > Viridiplantae > Streptophyta > Magnoliopsida > Santalales > Loranthaceae > Taxillus > Taxillus chinensis. Next base: position 53,910,573 of record CM042087.1, on the reverse strand, counting down.
GCCTTCTCGGTAGGAATAGATTAGGGAAGCCAAGATACAACATATTAAAATTAGCGTAGCTCACATCTAAAAACTATTATATCAAATTGCGATTAACACCATCTAAATCACAAGCAAGCTCACCAAATTTTCTTATAACTATATTAGATAACTTTTTTAAAACATACCATCTATTTACTATTATTGCAGTTAACAACATATTCATTACAAACATTTTAGAATAATAAATTATATTATTAATTAATTTTAATAGCTGTTATATATATATATATATATATATATATATATATATATATATATATTATCTATTGATTATTATCGATTGTCTATCTCTTTTTTTCTGCTACCTAGGACCAATTTTGAATACTCTAATTTATTGAATTTGTTGGGAGTATAAGTTTTCTGGTTTTATAATTATTGATCTTGTTTGCTTCCTTTTTGTGTTTGTTGATTAGTCATTGGCTAACCATTTTGCTCGACTTTGTGTTCTTAGTGACTTGGTTTCTAAAAAAATTAATAATTTTTTAAGTTTTATGGTATTTTTAATGTTTAATTTCTATAATATCTGTAAAATTAAAAATGATTAAATGTTTCTGTTCATCAAGTGAGAAATTTATTTTTAGGAGCTGAAATGTAACTATATCATTTTTTTTTAGTAGACCTAGCCAAAAAAAATACAAAAATAATATGAAACGCGTGGGTGTTGTTTGTAGATGCCTTTTGCAAAGTTGCATCTGGATTGTGCAAGTCATCTTGTAATACAAGGGTTTAGTATGAAGCTGGAGGAAACTTTTCTCCTCCATATCTCATGAACTTTGGTCATTTGATCCATTCAAGGAGTCCTAAAGAGTTTGAGGTGCCAAGGAATGCCAGATCCAATGATTTTGTGAGAATCTTCACAAGAAAGCATGAGAGACTTGTTCAGAGGTTCTTCCTTTGTTTGGCCAATCATTGCAAAAAAATGTAGATAGTGTAGGTAGTCCTACAGAGTTCAGGGCCATGGTCAGATATTTTTGGGTTGTGGCTTGTGGATCAAATTATAAATCAGTAAATTGCATGTGGTCTCATGGATAAGATGTAAATTGATTTTTCATAATTTGAATTATATGTAATGTTATTCATCCTAACAACTACGTTATAGTCCAAGTCTCTTTAATTTGTTTTTGAAATCTAAGGTATATTTGGTTGTGTTTTTGATTTTCTATTTTCAAAAATTATTTTTGAAAACTATATTTGAAAAATGCTTTTTAGCAAATTGAATACACTTTTTTTGTTTGGAGATTATTTTCCGAGAGGGCGGCAGTGGCGGGCATCCTGTTCCATTCGCGTGAGATCTTGCTAGGGAGATTGCGCGGGGAAGATCTCGAAGGGGTAAGTCGTCGTGTCGGGGGACCTCGCACCTTGGGGTGGGGGGGGGGTTGTTGCACAGGGGAAGCTCTCGCGTAGGAAGAGCTTGCACAAGGGGGAGCACGCGTGTGGGGAGGGGGAGGGGGAGTCGTCGCACCGGGGGGAGGGGGGAGGTCGCACGCATGCCATATTTGGCAGCCGGGGTCGTGGGGCATCGTGCAAATGTTTTCGTTTCCCTGCACTTGAAAACCAAAAGTTTTCAAAAACAAAAACGCAAAACAGTGCCAAAAAAAAGATGTAATGTTTCCTGTATTAAAATAAAGAAAACTGTTTCTAGAAACAGATACCAAACAACATCATGTGTCATAAACTTTTATTGTCTTTAATTTTAAATTTTGGAGTATAACAAACTTTTATCTCTATGGGAGATGTGAAGGTTGTCTTCATGTGTCACGACCCATTCGATCCGAATCGATAAATCAAACCCAATGGAATCATATAAACTAAAAGTACATGATTTTTTAAATTGATTTGGTTTATTTTATTTGAATTAAAAAAAAACGATATATTTCAGTTGATTTACGATTTTGTCAATTCGAGATTAAACCGATCGAATATAATGTAATATATATTTGAAAATTTTAATCTAGATTTTTCCCTAAAATTACACCACATTAATCATATAATGTCATATTTGTTTTACCCCTGTTTACTAATGAAAAATTAATTACACAACTAATAATGTAAAAAGAAATTGGTACAGAGAACATTAAATCAGATGAGTGCTGTTTCAAGGTTGGTGCTTCTGCGGCTGCTGTTGGCTGCTGGGCCGCCGCTGCTGGCTAGCTATTGGGCTACTGCTAGTGTTACTAGGCTGCTTGTTCTTGCAATTGAGTGTTCAAATCCACTGTCTTTGCCTCCCCAAATGCGATGTAAGTATTAGAATTTGGGTTGTTAAAGACAACAGGTTTTCAGATGAATAATAATATCTTCAAGCAACAAGAATATAGAAAATTGTCATCGCGTACAAAATCAGCCATAGAATGTTTGATGCAAGGCTCAGTATCTCCACTTGAAATTATCCAAAGTAGAAAGAATGAATGTTATTGGGCTGAGAGTGCAAAATAAATTAACATGAGGATGGAAACTATTTTTATGTTGACTGATTTATTTAAGGCACTCAAAGACTAAAAATTATTGTCCAATGTCATTTCCTTGAACAACGAAAGATTAGTTTTTTTTTTCTTTGCGAAGCGTAAGACTAAAGACTAAATTGTTCAGTTCCAGTCATTTCATATTACAAAGCTGTGTCGTCAATACATTGAATGGATAGAGGTTATATCATAAAATATCATTCAAAGGCTTTGAAATATTGCTACAAATATAGTAATTCATCTTGTTAGATTGGACAGTTATTAATAAAAGGTTACCTAGGTTAAATATGGTGTAAATATTATTGTAATACAATGAAAGATTCATCTTTATAGGTTATATATTGTTCATCCAGTGTCAATGCACTCACAAAGTTTATTTGTTAAAATAAATTTTTGAAAAAAATACAAATTATGAATGTTAGGTTGAACAATTCTTAATATTATTGAACCACTAGGTTGAGAAAAGGTTACCACTTCAGAAATGTTCGGTTAATCATATATTAACAAATTCCTATTGTTGAGTTTACTCGGTTCTTAACATATCAAGTACGTTCGGATGGCTAAAATGCAATATACAGGCATTGTAGAGTTATGATCAAGTTAACTTTTATGGATTGTTAACTTTCAATCAATGCAATACAAATAAAAAAAATATCCACATAAAGTTTTAGATTTATAAAACATTAACATATCTACAATGTTAAGTCAAGCATATATTAATAGATTTAGTTTGTTAATCATAAGCACACTTAACATTTTCATTATGTTTTTAATGACTAGAACTGAACATATTAATTCTATAAAATTTTGATCAAATTAACATTTAAGAATTATTAAGTTTCAATCAGCATAACTAAATAAAAAAGTCTATAAACACTAAACAGTGTTAAGTTGCTTTTTAAACAAACTGCATGTTCGGTTTGCGTCTAAAAAAGAAATTCCAAAGGGTAAAAGTTTTCCATTTTTTTTAAAAAAAACCTTATACAGCCTTCTAAATATGTTATTAAATTTCAAAGGCTTATCCTATAAACTACATTTAAAAATGATGAGTTCCATTGACTACAACAAAAAGGTTGGGCTTCCACTTCAAAAATGTAATGATGTTCTTGAATGATTTGCTATTGCATTTTGGAAAATTAAGTTTACAAGTTGGATTTTCCACCTTGATCTGCACTTGGCATATACACTGGAACTACAATAGTACAATGGGATGAAACATCAAGGTAATTAATTTTAAGCAGACAAGTAGCCATCCCAACAACTGCTACTGATTTCCCATTTACCGAAAGAAAGAGGAAGTACACAAGAACGTGCTTGGAGATAGAGATGACATTAAGGAGTCTAGATCTACTGCAGCAAAGCCAATGCTGCAACTTGAGGCAAAACATCAAGGAATCCAATGACAGGTACAATGAGAATAAGGAAACCCCAAGAGCTCGTAAGTAACAGTTGGAGCACAATCCTTGTTGAGCTGCTCTTTCTAATTAGTCCTTGATCCAAAAATTCTTTATTGGCATAATTTAAAGAAACATTTACAGGCAATAAACCTGAATCAGACAACTCAAATAAGTGACCGCAGATCTATATTCCAGAAACGTTTTTCCAACTTACATTTATGGTCTGTCCAACCAATCCTTTGATGACCTAAATCATAAACAAAAATCTTATCTTTCAGAAAGAGAGATGCAAAATGAAGAAACTTGGGTTAATTATCATAGAATGAATTCACGATATTGGCAGGAGTTTTGTCCAATAAATTAGCATATAGCCTAACACCTCCTAAAACTGGCCTTGCTCCACGCTGAACTTTCTGAAATCCAATGCACCACATTGCACCATCCTACGACAACCAATCAAATTCATGGATTATAAAACGAAAATGCTTTGCGGCAAAAATTTGTGAGGGGGGGGACGTGAGAGAGCTCCATGTAGGAGAATAGCTGAACAACTCACGCCATAATTTGGATGTATGAGGTAATCTTCAGGTTTTAAAACCATAGATGCACCGCCGTCAAAGTGTAAGCTAATAAGGGGAAAAATCTCCGCCATACTTAACACCAAAGGAAGTATTGCGTGGCATACGACAGAAAGGTTAAATGCACAAGCTAGACAGGACAAACATAAAACTGATAATAAAGATCATGTTATAGTTAGACTGCATTCAGTAGCAATTGAGACACAACAGAAATATTGCTATGAAGAAAGACCATCCACATGTTGGTCAAATTATGATGACCGTTGTTGTGACCCTCGGGTCTTCTGGTTAATCTTGTCCTCTTTATTTTAACAATTCCTTTATTGGGTTAGTAACAATCAATTTTCTTGTGAGCATAATCCTTTGAATGGTCATTTCATTATATAGGTCAATTTATAAAAATAAAGCATAACTTTAGGGGGCACAGGTTATACTCACCCAAAGACATTGGGAGCCGAAGAGTTAGCAACCATGGAGCCTCCCATAACAGTGTCAAAATAGAAAGTATCAGATACATAGAAACCCGAGGTTCCACTATCGTCTCCATAATGCAATGAGTAACCACATCGATTACTCTAGGCAGGACACTGGGTTACCACATTCCGAGCCCCATAAGAGCACACTGGGTGTGAACAAGCCACAGGGGAAGCTGTTCTCGTGCTATCCACATCGAAAGAACCGAGCTCAAACTGAGAAAATGAAAACAATCAGGTCAAGCTCACCACAATACCTTATCTTAATTTAGAAAACCCGTTTATTAATGTATAGCTAAGTGAAGAATGAAGAATCTTACTCCAAGTCCATTGGAGTGGGGGGCAATCAGTACAGGAATTGCATCGAACCCACGAGACGTCGCTTCCAGTGTCAATCATCACGTTAAACACTCTCGGAGGAGAAACCGGTTTCACTTTTTTGTAATAAAAACCAAGCAGCATGGAGATTAGTTATTGGCCATCGTATCTATGTACCCAAATGAATGAAACCATGAAAATCATGTTTAATTTATCGAAGTACACACTCCACATCAACACTATAACAAAGAGGTTTATCGTCAAATTAATGCAGAGAAAACAGTCGAATTAAGGCATCCAGATGAGCGAAACGACTGAATTCATTTTTTTACCATTGGAATAAATAGGTAGTACGGGTCGGAGATGCCACTGACCGAGAAATTCACGATGCCGTCAAGGCGTTGCAACATGCGGACGTGCCTGTCCTTGGTGGAAATACGAAATACGATGGAACACAACAGAGGCACTCACGTAGGCTGGGCCCAGCAGTATATTCGGGGCCCATCCTGTGGGACCGGTTCCAAAGCAGCCGATACCCATCATTCTACTTTAGTACCGAAAGCAATGATCGCCACGTCATACAGGTGCACAATCGACAATGACGTGGCTCCTTTCGGCTGCGTGGCAGATGGTCGCCGTCCCCACGAGGCCATAACATTAACATCAGTCCCCATCAATCCCTCAGTGACTTTTCTGGTGTACACAAATGCTTTAAAACAGAGCTTGAAAACTTTTGCCAGACCATAAATAAATAAAACTTGGAGTAATACCATGAGGATGGGACCATGCATTTGGCGATGGAGAAGATTGGATTTTTCAAAAAGGCCTTAATAATATATTGACCATTCTTTACAAGAAGTCATTTTTCAAAGGCCTATCATGGCACTTTATGAAAGATAACATATTAATATATATATATATATATATATATATAGAGAGAGAGAGAGAGAGAGAGAGAGTTAATTACCTGCATTATGCGTCCATTAAATCTAGGCCTTCCAATTGAATAATGGATATAAACAAATGGACAGCTCTTTTGCTGTACGGGTAAAAAAGTCAGCTGAGATTCCCTCAGGTCACGCACCACCAGGCTCTCAATAATCTCCCGCGGATATCTCAAGTATCATCGGCCGGATCTTGGAGCCTCGATTCGACTTCTTCCACCGGTGAACGGGTCCGGATCCTGGTGGTGTTGTACATCATTTCGGACCCAAGTAAAAGGAGAGAAACTGACGGTGGTCAATGCAAAGAAGTCCGTCGGACTTTCATATTCAATATGAACCATTCATAAATTCATTGTAACAATTCCAACCACCTACATTAAAATTCTAGTAAGTTCTCGGATCATATACATATATATATATATATATATATATGTATATATAGTAAGGAAGGGATACGGCGATGGCCTGGCTTCTCAACTTTATTAACCAAATTAATTTTAACTAAAATAAATAATTAAAATTAATTTTAAATTAATATAATATTATTTTAACTAATGACATTTAATTTTAATTCTATATTATTTATATATTTACTTAAATTTTATTTATTTCAATTTACTCTAGCTAACAAAATTATCTTCGTGGAAAAGGGCGACAGCTGGGCGGTGATAGGGTTGGGTGATGGTGGGGAGAAGCGGGCGGCAGGGTTGGGATTGGATGACGGGAGCTTAGGTGATTGTGGGGTGATGAGCTTGGGTGATGGTGGGGTGAAGGGGGCAATGGGAGCTTGGGCGACAGTGGGGTGATGGGATTAGGTGACAAGGTTGGGTTGTGGAGGAGGGATGACACATGGGAAAAAACAGGGTAGATTCAGCAGGGCAACACATGACGGGGTGCGATGGAATTGTAGAGGGGAGATGCGGGGAGAGGAGGAGAGGGGGTGGGACTGTGCTGTGTTGAGGGGTGGAGGGGCAATAATCGAGAAAAAAAACTATAACTGAACATTAAGTAAAATAAAAGCTAGAAATGCCTAAACTCTGGTAAGACATGAAAAATGAGTGGAAAAATTTTAGATGGAGAAGATATGAAAAGAAAAAAACATATGAGAAAAGAAAAAGGCATGTGGATGTGGGCTGCCTGATTGGTAGAGAAAATAGATAAAAAAAGTTAAAAAATTATATTTTTATTATTTAGAAAAAAATATATAACATATGTATTATTAGTTTTATCCTGAAATATATTATCATGGGTTATCATGCCAAGGAATATTTTTGCGAAGGAATATTTTTAAAAATTAATTGAGTGCATCAGTTTTCACCTAAAATTTATCGTTTTGCACAAAAACGATAAATTTATCAGTTTTCAACAAAAACTAGCTCTGCCTTCTTTTCTGACTTCTACTGTTTTTTCTCAGGCTTCCAAAACACAGGAACAGTACACTTTCACGCGGTTTTTCATTGCTTTTCTATATGACAAGTCTCTTTTTCAAACCGAGTCACAGCCTCGTCCCATAACAAGTCGCTGGTTAAGACCCTCTCCCTACGTCTGGACGTCAACCCGGAAGACGTGGTCAACTTCAGGGAGAACCATGAAAAGTAGCTACGTGACATGCTCTACTTCTACTAGGGTCAATTTTAGTGTTTCAAAGGCCAAACGAGTATTTCAGTTAAGTAGATCATATCCGAATTAAACATTTATGAATATTTTAAATACTGATTTTTAAAAAGTTATTTATCTTTGTTAAAAAAATTAATGTTTATAAATATATTATTTGTATGTATTGGAAAGTTATTTACGTGGAAGAAAGTGAGAAAAGCTTATGAACTTAATAAGGTAGAGACGTCTTGAAATATAATAACGCATTTTAAAGCCTTGTGAGGTGATGTGACAAGCCCAAAGTAGATAATATTGTGATATGCGAGCGTCTGCACCTTGGCCCGATCCTAACAAGCGATATCGAGTCCAATTGTCACAGGTGATCAAAATCAATATGATCTCAATCATTATATAAATTGAGGGGGAGTCAAGAAAAATTCCATGATGGTCTCACATGGTGACAACACGTTTTAAAGCTATACGGGCAATGTTGCAGCCAAGCAGATAATATTGTGATATACAGCGGGCCCCATGATCTTTGCCCGATCCAACATTATGATCATAAACATATATTTATTAACATATTTGTGACCAGTGTTTAGAAACATTATTCATTAATATTATTTATATTACTCATATCAACTACCGTAAATAATCATTAATTAATACATAAAAACTTTAAAATTTAAATTATTAGTTGATATTTTTTTAAAACTTATTAAATTGCATTATAAATTTTATAAAATATAACCAATACTTAACATATTTTATAGCATGATTTTATATAGCCAACAATTTTACAAAATGACATATATTAAATTTTAATAATTATACTAAATTGTAAAATAATCATTTATATTAATTTTTCTATGAGACATTAATATCACTTAAAATTTTTGAAAAATATAATTAATTTTATATTAAATGTTTTAAATGTACAAAGTTAAAATATTATAGATATTCTACATACAATTGTATCACACAGTTGTATTTAGTTTTTTTCATAATATTATTGAATTAAAATCTGAATATTTATATTTTTTATATATAATATCACAAATGAGTTTGATTAAATAATTAAATAAACAAATAAAGAGTTTTCTTATTCATAAACGATGAACACATATTCGCAAATTATTCCTTGGCATTAAAAAATAGGTAGTGAATATTGATGAATAAACACGAGTGCTATCACTTAAACCTCAAGTGCAATTCGATTCAAATTGAATCAATCATCATAAATTGATATACAAATTGAATCAAACCAAAAACATAGAGGTACAACGGGGATGTGATCGAATCTGCAAACGGAGTGGCGGTGAAGGAGCTCAAGGTTTTGTCAGAGTTGAACCATGGTTTCTTGTTGAACGAGTTCAATCCCCGTCCTCCCCATGTGACCCTAATGCTCTCAGAGATTCAAGAACAACGAAGCCTTACTAGGACCTACGAGATCTCCATAAAGATCCTTGAGGCTCAACTCAAACATAGAGATACTAAGACCACCTCGCTTTAGTCTTAATTTGAGAATTGCCTGGCACACATCAATTGTTTGGAGAAGAAGCTCAATTCTAGCAGCTACTTGAACAAATTGGGGCACACAAAACTCGAAGCCCTAAAGCTCAATTCTGTGTTATGCCTTGAAATCGATTTGCGAGTTCATCAAAGGTTGGGGTACCTCCTCTTACCCATGTTGGATCTTTGATTTGATTAAACCAAGAAAATGTTTTAGCGTTAGAGACCTTATTTGAAAAGTTAAGTCTTTATGTGAAAACTTAAGTGATGGTTGTTTGGTTCCAAATTTAATTTCTTATACCAAACCAATTTTACTTAGATTCAAAATGAAGCTTATTTGTCGAAGTATTGTGAGCATATCTCAAAATATTACAGAGGATTTGCTTCAAGACTGATCTATTTCAATTCAGGATAAGGGATTATATTTCAAAGTAATTGGTTGATCTCGAAGTACTCTTTAGAGATTTCAATTGAAGACATACGAATTTAATTTGACACAAGTAACTTTGATTCAAGATTTAGTTTACTTTGTTATGACAAATGAGTTCGAAACATGTTTTATCTCGAAAGCACTTAAAAGATGAAGTAATGCTAATATGAGAGTTTAACTTGAAACGAGAGTTAGATATCTCAAAGTAGATTGTAATGAAGTTATTCAACTCATGAAGAGTTTAATTCAAGACGAAGAATTTAGTTCGAGATAAAGAGTTTGGTTCAAAATGATGGGTTCAACTCAAAGTAAGTCTAAACTAAGCTAGATCAACCAAAATAATTCGAGTCAAGGTTTGTTATCTCGAAGTACGTATATCTCGAAGTATTTAAGACCTAAGTAATGTTACTCATACTGAAGTAACTTATCAATTCTAGAAAACTCTGAATCTAAAAGACATTTGTGGGTCTCTTTCACATCATTACCACTTTTATCTTCTCTAGATCCATTGGTATACCCTCTGATGTCACCATATGCCCAAGCAACTTCACCTTCTACAACCAAAACTCACATTTAGTGAACTTTGCAAACAATTACGAATCTCACAATGTATGTAAATCAATCTAAGGATGCTCTTCATGCATGTCCTTAGTCTAGCAGTAGACCAAGGTGTCTTCAATGAATACTACAATAATACAAGTCTAAATATGACAAAAAAAAATTATCAACCAAATGAATACTGTAGGTGCATAGGTGATTTCGAAAGGCAACACCAACCACTCATAGTGGTCATATTGACAAATAGATATTGTCTTTGGAATGTCTACCTCCCTCACACGCAACTAGTAATGTCTCAACCAGAAATTGATTTTGGAAAACCATTTCGCACATCTAAATTGATCAAGTAGATTGTTAATCCTTAGCAAGTTATACGTATTGTTCACTTTAGTTGATTCAACTTCTAGTAATCAATACAAACCTGAGTGAACTATATGTTTTACAAGCAAACTTATATCCTTGAGGCAGGAGTGAATTGTATCCCTACTTAACACTAGAGCACCCCAAGGATATATTTCACTTAGGTTGTTGAATAGTACCTCTAATTACCAATGATCCTTGCTGAATATCCTCTGCTAGCTACCCTCTAGCTCTCAAATCCACCACATCATAGGTCTTTCCATGCTGCACGTTGCCACTTGATTACTTTAGTAGAGCCCCACTGGCTATTGGGATAGTACTATATAAACCAACGTTTAATCCTAATTATCTAAAGATTATTTCTGATTAATTGAAATATATTTTATTTAAGTATTTATTAGATTGCATTATTTTGCTTTCTTATGTGGCTCAACATCATAACATCTCATTACTTATCAAAGTCTATTATTGGGTATGTGTGGGACACATACAATAGATTACTAATTAGAATAAGTATAAAATTGGTTCATAATTGGTGAATTGAGTTTGGGATACTCTATTTTGATAAGATTGTGGTGCAAACTATTTCCATAGTAGGAGTGATCTAATCTAGGATCATTGTAAAGAGTTTACAAATAGTAGTGCTAGTATGTAATCATACATATTGAATAAGACCATGATAGAATAAGTTCTTCAACTAATATCCGTTGCATTAGATGAAGAACTTTATATTTTATCGCTGGATGACTGATTTATGAATTGATCTTAATCCAGACCATTTGATTAACTCATGTGTATAATTTATATCTTTTGACTTATCAATGAGTGGAAGTCTTAGTGCTTCAAATATCTCGATATCTTAGAGATATTACATTATAGATAATGGGAGCATCAAGTCAGGTGCATGGAATCCACTGCTTCGCTATACAAAGAGTAATGATATTCCCATGTTGTTTAATTCGGGATTCTTGGGTGAATCAAGCGCTTGTAATTATATTGGATACAATTTATTATAAATCTTAATTCATGATTGGATCATGAATAGGTCGTCCATTGGAGAATTAATGGTAACACATGGATAAAGATATAATTAGAGAGGTTGAATGGAATCTATTGATACTTATCTCTAAGTATGAATATCATAGTGGATAATCATATCACATTGAAATTAGTTATATCAATGGACAAATCTTTTGTTATGGATTTTTGTAATGATATCTACTTAATCTTAGAATGTAGTTTTAGTCCCTGATCATGGCTCGGACTAAAACTAATAAATAATGATTTAATTCATTAATGAGATTAATTAATTAAATATTATTTATTGGAACTTCGATTAAGCGAGTCTATTTGGTCCCTCTTGCTAGCACCATTTATTTTTGTATGAAGTACTGGATCATTGTGAGATAATTCTCTGTCTGTGTTTAAAAGCTAATTAATTAATGTGTGTTAATATATATTTAAGAGTTAAATATATATTATATGGTTATTTATTTAATTAGATTAAATAAATAATAATAAATATTTTATCCATTTAATGTGATTAAATGAATAATTATATTATTTATTTATTTGATGAATAAATAACATTGGATATTTATTTAATTAGTTTTGTTGCGTAATAATCATATTATTTAAAGAGTTTAAATAATATGTATTATTATTATTTAATTAAAGGGGCATATGTATAATAACATAGGAGGAACCTAGGTCTATAAATATATGCATAGCCTCCTAGGTTAAAACATGCGCGCGTGTAATCGTTGACAGCCAAGAGAGATAAGTCAATATCAAGAGAGTCATGCCTGTTGGAAGGCCGAGTAGCCAAGATGGAGTCGGCGCTAACCGACCAGATGAAGGCAATGGAGCAACATAGTGAATGCATCAAGAGGATCGAGTCTAGAGATAGTGAACTTTTTAGGAAAATGCAAGGGTTTCTCAACTCAGTGGTGGATGACCTCAACACTCGATTCGATGGCTTGGTAGGAAATCTCTCGACACAGATCCTAGCGATGCAAGAGGAGATCGAAGAGGTCAAAGCAGAGTAGTCTCTTTGTAAAATGGAGGTGACTCAAAGTGGAGTTAGTGGCCAATCCTACTCCAAGGTGGACGTGGGGAAACCCATGACCTATAGTGGGCGAAGAGTGCAAGGGAGTTAGATAACTTCCTTTGGGCGTTGGAGCAATACTTTGATGCAGTGAATATCGTCGAAGATGCTTGAAACATCAAGATCACACCATTATATCTAGTCGATTAAGCAATGGTATGGTGGAGGCGAAGGTATGCTGACATAGAGTGTGGTATGTGTGTGATTGAATGTTGGACGGATTTTAAGAGGAAAATCAAAGCTTAATTCTATCCCCAGAATGCGGAGGACAAGTCCAAGACGAAGCTTAGGCGCCTTGCTCAGAAAGGCACGATGCGTGAGTATGTGTGGGAGTTTTCACATCCCCGATTCCAGAGAACCAAAACCGGACACGTGACTTTCCCATGCCTATACCTGAATGGTCAAGGAATTGGTGACAAGCACTTATGAGGGACAAAAAAAAAAGCAGGTGTTGTCCAAATTCCCTGTACAAACATACATTAAGGGTGTGAAAGTACTTTTTCAAATGCCAAACAACTATTATAAGTATATTATAAAAAAATATTATATAAACCAGTCAATTTTTATAACTATCCATGAACCCTTGCCCAGAGATACAATGCAATAAAAACAACATTTAACAAAATCCATACATCAAATAAATACTCTCCTGAGCAGCGCAATCCATCGTTAGCTCCTGTCAACACCTGGAGAAAACAAATCAAAGGTTGGGGTGAGCATAAAGCTCAGCAGGTGAACTACCACTCCTCACCAACCCTCAATAATGAACTACTAATACTATATGATTTGTGTACAAGTATACATGTGTAGTAGAGTTATTAGATGTTAATGCGGCACACAATAATACAAACCGCCACACAGGCAACCATATCCACCATACCATCCCACAGTAATAGAGGCTTGCAGGCCAAACTACTGGCTTATCGAGCCATACCTTAGTGACAGAAGCTCGCAGGACAAACTATTGTTTATTGAGCCCGCTACACTCAAACTAAGCATTCATGTGCACCACAACATAATAACAACTTAAACAATCATATCATGAGTCATCATATTCATTCTATGATATATAAACCTTACTATCAAACAATTAACATATAACGTCCATAATATAACCACACTAATGTATTATCATTATGAACATGTTTTCAACATAAGTTGGTTCATTGGTTCCTCTGCAAACCCTACTTAGCCTTGTACCATGAGGGCATGTAACAAAAACTAAGAGAGATCCCCCGTACCGTGAAGGGCATTGATGAAGGGGGTCCAAGAAGGATCCTGCTTGAGTGAGACATTTCGGGTATTCCACGTAGACAAGCACAACCAAGTCTACACAGGCAAACCTTTACTAGCCTCTTCTAATCCTAGTGTGTAAGAGAAAACAAGGGTATATGGTTGGAGAAAGAGAGAGATGCATATAGAAACAGTTAAAACAATTATATAATAAAAAGAAAAGAAATAGAAAAGAAATAAGCAAGCAAACATTCCATAAATTGAGACCATAGCTAGACTCTCACAATGTCCTTAACAGAGTCGCCAGCTCTTATCACCCCGTTTTTGACCAGGCTCAGTACTGGCTTTGTGAAGGACTCAGTGCTGGTTCATTCAATTGATCTTAGAGTCATCCCTGCAAAAGACTCACACAAACCATAAAAAGAAAAAAAACACATAGTTACCACCAAACAATTTAGAGGTGTGATTAGGCACTTAGAAAAGAGAGGTCTACGATTCTAAAGAATTAGGTTCGTGAGTCGGTTATGCGTGGGGAAGGAAGAATGATTCTTGCACCCACATAACACCCATTATTGGTACCTAGTCTTGATCTATGGATGCTTGTTTGCTTTGTTAGAAAGTCATTTTTTGTATTTTTGATTTTTAAAGAAAATAGAAATTTTAAGATCTAGGTGAAGGAAAACGAAAAAGGATTTTAAAGTAAATAAAAGAGAACATTCTAATTTTAGAAAAAGAATGTGAGATTTAGCTCGTATGACAGTATTGCATTTGTTTTTAAAATAACAAAAGTAATTTTCTTTTTTAGAAAAGAAAATAAAAACAATTTGAATTCAAATATGAAAATACTGCCACAATTGATATTGGCCCAAGCAGACTACGATATGAGCATCTAGCCTCAACCCCCATGACTGTCCAGGCCTTGTTTTAATTTTTCTAGAAAATGTAAATTTTTGCTTGTCCCTTTTTATTTTTGAAAAAAAAGGAATGAGAATTAAAAAAGAAACCATTTTACTTTAAAACATGTGAGAAAAGAAGTTTTAACAGTTTAAATATCAAGAAATTATGGAGAAAAATTTGGGTGATCTTTTTGTGACCAAACTTATAGATCTTCCTCCAGAAGTTCCCCTAAAAACAAAAAAAGGTTAGAAAGAAAACAACAACTTTCCTTCCCCGCTTTATGCCTTCAGTTTTCACGACTCCAAAATGCTCCCTCATTGGTTTGGAACGTCCCATTTAGCCTTACTTCTTTCCACTTAAAGACAAAGAGCAATTCTAGATGTATTTCCCACTAAAAAAAAGACATATGTGTCTTTACATATTCTCAAAATGCTCTCTCTGATTTTCCCTCTCCAAAAAGCTCTCTTTTCGTTGATAATTCATGCCCTTTCGGAATAGTCTCCACCCTCCCTTTTCTCTAGGCCACCCTATTTATAGGGATCTAAGGAAGATAGCTAATGCCTATGCATTAATTAGATGCCTTGTAGTCCCCATAAGTCAAACTACAGTGTTCTAAGAAATTGATGGCTTCAAAAATAGGATTCTCGGTTCCAGGTATTAATTAGATGTAATTTACAATGATTCCCAATTCCCACACTTTGAAAAAGGAGTCCTAAGACACTGGTCACATTTAATGCACTTGGAAAAGGATTTTTCTGGATTTTTCAAAATCTCAATGTTTTAGAGTCACTTCTAGACCTGGGGAGGAGTTATCTTAGAGTTTTTCCAAATCATTAGAGCCTATTCTGGATCATGGGGATGATTTCCGAGCCAATGGGAGTTTGTTTAGCATCATTGAAGCTTATTCCGCATCATGGGGATGATTTCTAGACCATTGGGAGCTTATTCTGCATCTTCCAAGCTTATTTCGGATTTGACCAAGTTTGACCATCAGATTTGACTATATTGACCTCCGAATCTAGGCTTATTCCAGATCATTAGGTCCTTATTCCATATCATTAGGTCCTTATTTCGGATCATTGGGCTTATTCTGGATCATTGGGTATTCTAGATTTGACCAAGTTTGACTTCCAGATATGGGCTTATTCTGGATCATTGAGTCCTTATTTCGGATCATTGGGCTTATTTCGAATCATTGGGTATTTTGGATTTGACCAAGTTTGACCTTCGGATCTAGGCTTATTCCGGATCATTAGATCCTTATTCCATATCATTGGGTCCTTATTCCGTATCAGTGGATATTCAGATTTGATCAAGTTTGACCTCTGAATTTGACTAAGTTTGATCTTCGAATTTAGGCTTACTTCGTATCATTGGGCTTATTCCGAATTGTTGGGTCCTTATTCCGTATCATTCGGTATTCTGGATTTGACCAAGTTTGACCTCTGGATCTGGGCTTATTCCTATCATTGGGTTTTTATTCCCTATCATTGGATCATTATTTCGTATCATTGAGTGTCATCACCCGTTTTTGACCGGGCTCGTTGCTGGCTTTGTGAAAGGACTCCATGCTAGTTCATTCCATTGATCCTAGAGTCATCCCTGCACAAGGCTCGCACAAACCATTAAAGAAAATAAAAAAACACAGAGTCGCCACCAAACAAATTAAAGGTGTGATTGGGCACCTAGAAAAAGAAAAGGTCTACGGTTACAGAAAATTAGGTTCGGGAGTCGGTTACGTGTGGGGAAGGAAGAAAAACTCTTGCACCCCCACAACGCCCACAATTGGTACCTAGTCTTGATTTATGGGTGTTTGCTTGCTTTATTATTTATTCAAAAAGAGTTTTTGTATTTTCAATTTTAAGAAAAAAAAAAGAAAGATTTTAGGATCTAGGCCTTAAAACAACAAGAGAGATTTTAATAAAATAAAAAGGGGAAAATTCTAATTTTAGAAAAAGAATGTGGGATCTAGGCCCATGTGACAGTATTGCGTTTTTCAGGAAAGCAAAAGTGAACTTTCTTTTTTAGAAAAGAAAATGAAAACAATTTGAATTCAAATGGAAATACTGCCACAATTAATATTGGCCCAAGCAGACTAGGATATGAGCATCTAGGGCTCAACCCTCATGACCGCCCAGGCCTTTGTTGAATTTTTTTCTAGAAGAGATTCAGGTTTTTTGTGTTTTTACATTTTATTATTTTTTTTGAAAATAACAAATGAAAAGAGAAATGCAAACTATTTTTTTGTATTTTCGTTTTTTAAACTTTCAGAATTAATGAAAAAAGGAAAATAGAGAAGTTTTTGGGGTTTTATTTTTGAAAACAACACAGAGAAAGAACTTAAAAAAAAAAGAACAGTTTAATAAATAAACAAAGTAAAGAACCTGGAGGAAAGAAAATGATGCAGATGTGAGCCCCTTTTCCCTACAAGTAATGCTTTCCAAGAGCTTCCTGAAAGCACAAATGGTTAGAAAAAGAAACTTTTCTAGTGTCAGCTCCTCCTCGTGAAGACGAACAGTGATTCTGGGTGCTTCTTTCCTTAGAAAAATGAGTATATTTCTCTTTGTGATTCCCAAAATACTCTCTCTCTCTCGCTATTTTTTTTATTTCTCAGAAATCTAGTCAGAAAGTTCTCTCCCGGAATAACCTCTTCTGCTACTTGATAATTGATCCCCCTTGCCTCTAAGGGCAGTCTATTTATAGGAATCCCAGGGGAGACAACCCGTGCCTCGGCATTTATTGGATGCCTTACAGTCCCCATGAGTCAACTACATCGTTCCAATGAATTAATGACTTCGGAAATCAGATTCTCGGTTCCCAGCGATTTACAATAATTCACAGTTCCCGTTCTTTGAAAAAGGAGTCCCAGTGCCTGAAAATAAATAAATCGTTTGAGATTATTTAATCCTCTGTTGTACCTGGACGCTTTGGTGGGTAAGGGCGGAATGCATTTCCGGATGTATCGGAGCCGTTGGGAATTAATAATTATGCAATCCCCAAGGTCAACTGTGATGTCCCGAGGAAAATGACGTTTAATTACAGAGGTCTTCCGTCCCTATGCTCAAAAATGGAGTTCTGAGACATTTGAATTTAATATTCGGAGACTCCTCAATTCCCACGCTTAAAAAGGGGGTTCCGAGACACTGGTGGCATTTAATGCACTTAAAAAGAATTTTCTGGATTTTTCAGAGTCTCGGTGCGTTGGAGTCACTCCCAGACCTGTAGAGGAGCTATTTTGGAGTTTTTCAAAATTATTGACCAGGTTTGACCTCCGGATCTGGGCTTATTCCGGATCAGTGGCCTTATTTCGCATCAATAGGTCCTTATTCCGCACTAATGAGCTTATTCCGCATCAATGGGCTTAGCTCGGATTTGACCAGGTTTGACCTCCGGATCTGGGCTTATTCCAGATCAGTGGCTTTATTCCGCACCAATAGGTCCTTATTCCGCACTAATGAGCTTATTCCGCATCAATGGGCTTAGCTCGGATTTGACCAGGTTTGACCTCTGGATCTGGGCTTATTCCGGATCAGTGGCCTTATTCAGCATCAATAGGTCCTTATTCCGCACTAATGAGCTTATTCCGCATCAATGGGCTTAACTCGGATTTGACCAGGTTTGACCTCCAGATCTGGCCTTATTCCGCATCAATAGGTCCTTATTCCGCATCAATGGGCTTAGCTCGGATTTGACCAGGTTTGACCTCCGGATCTGGCCTTATTCCGCATCAGTGGGCTTAGCTCGGATTTGACCAGGTTTGACCTCCGGATCAGTGGCCTTATTCCGCATCAGTAGGTCCTTATTCCGCATTAGTGGGCTTAGCTCGGATTTGACCAAGTTTGACCGCCGGATTTGGGCTTAGTCCGGATTTGACCAATTTTGACCATCGGATTTGGGCTTAGTCCGAATTTGACCAAGTTTGACCACCGGATTCTGGCTTCCCCAAAAATTTCCGTGTGTGGGCTTGGTCGCCACGTGGCGCCTTTACTTGGGCTTCCTTAGGCCTCTCTTGTTATCACTTGCTGTGTAAGGAGAGTGCCTTCGTATATATACTGGGCAAAGGAGAAGCAAAACTGGCAATGTGGGACAAACATGCATATGAAGAATCAAAATTCGTGGAAAATTGGCAGATTTCTGGGGCAACTTCAAAAATTCATAACTTTCTCCACAGAGATTAGAGCCAAATTGGTCTTGTTTTGCTCGAAATTCTGTTATCTATCTTCTGAAAGTGGAATCACTCCAAAAGGATCAGCCATTTAGGAGAAAAGTGGGAAATACCGCACAAAGGTACATGATAAAATGAGCATTCTGTCCGTCCGATTCAAAAATTCATAGATAATTGCACAGAACTCGGATTACCCTAAAACCAATTGGAGATGATAGATAAAGATGTTATCTAACTAATGTAATTAACTTTATTCAGATCCAATAAGTATTGAGAAAGTTATTGGCAAAATAGTGCGCTGCACACTAACTGTCTCTCCCAAATTTGTATAAGGTTTGATTGCCAACTTTGAAAAATCATAACTAATTGAATACAGCCCAGAATATTTTCAAACCAATTGAAAATGATAGATAAAGATGTTATCTAATCAATGCAATTGACTTTGTTGGATTACGACAAGTATCAGGGAAGTTATTAATAAAATAGTGGGCTGCCCACCGATTGTCCAATTCAACTTGGTACTTTTGTCATAGTCATTTCATTTCTCCTCGGAATCAAGTGTGGTCAAGTGCGTTATTCTCCGAATGTCATCCTCTATCACTTAGTGTTCCCTTGCCAAGTACGGTTGCGATCTAACCCGGTCAAAATGGGGTACAACATTGAGTATTCCGAATTTTACCAAGTTTGACCTTTGGATCTAGGATTATTCCGTATTATTAAAGCTTATTCAAAATGATTAGAAGCTTATTCCATATCATTAAAGCTTATTCCAAATGTTTGGAAGCTTATTCCATATCATAGAAGCTTATTCCAAATTATGGAAGCTTATTTTGTATGATGGAAGCTTATTTTGGATCATTAAAGTCTCAGTACAAGGATCAAATGTTTCGAATTTGACCACGATGATCCATATTTGACCAAGATGATTCGAATTTCACCACAATACTCCAAATTTGACCATGATGCTCCGAATTTGACCACAATGCTCCAGATTTGACCATTTACCACAATGATTCGGATTTGACCACGATACTCTGGATTTGATTTTTCTTGACGAAAATTGTTTTAGCCATAACTTCTTTATTTTAACTCGGAATTATACATAGCCAAGTGCATTGTTCTCCAAATTTCATTCTCTATCACTCAGTGCTTGCCTTGGGGATTTTAAGGTCTCACAAAGTAGTCCTTAGTCTTATGGTCTTTTGCCGAGTATGATTGTGATCTCACCTGGTCAAAATGGGGTTCAACACTCATTAATAAGTCAAAAAACATAAATTATAGATATAAGTTAATCAAATGATCTAGATTAAGATCAATCCATAAATCAATCATCCAACGATAGAATATAAAGTTCTTCATACAACGCTACGGATATGAGTTGAATAACTTATTCTATCATAGTTTTATTCAATATGTATAAGTACATATTAGTGCTACTATTTATAAACTATTTACAATGATTCTAGATTATATCACTCCTACTATGGAAATGATCCATACCACAATCTTATCAGAATAGAGCATCTCAAACTCCATTCACTGATTAAAAACCAATTTTATACTTACTCTAGTTAATGGGTCTATTGTACGTCTCACACATACTCAGTAATAGACTTCAATAGGTAATGAGATGTCATGATGCTCAGCCACATGAGAAAGTATAAGAATGCAATCTAATAAATACTTAAATAAAATATATATTTTAATTAATTAGAAATAGTCTTTACATAATTAAGATTACATATTACTTTATATAACATTATCCTACTAGTATGAACTTGATTTATTTGATATTTGTTCTACTTTGAGTATTTTTCCAAGACAAGGCTATGTGAATAGTTGTAATGTACTAACTAGTATTTGTGAAATAATAACATGGTATGATGTTTTGAATTATTTTGCATATCATTTGGAAAAGTACTTCTATACTCATATTGAATTATTGTAAATGGAAAATGAGGCAACACCCATTGTATGTTTCCCTTAGGTGCGTGTTACAATCCTTTAACCCTTTGAGTGTTGATATGGGAAAGTCGCATGCTTGGTTCCAGTCCTCTGGAATTGGGAACGTAACTGAAATTCTCAAGTACACTAAAGGGGGGGGGGTGTGAATCAATGCCTTGTTTAAATTTTCTTTTTCTTTTTTAATAAGCAAGTTTATCTCTTCCTAGCCAATTTAATTTGCACCCACAAAGAAAACAAACAATAAACACATGAACACAAGATATACGTGTTTCACCCTATAATATGTAGAGTTATATGCACAATATGATCAACAATACAATAACTATAGAATCTCTACTATGCGGTTTAGAAATAACTCATTGCCTTTACAATTTTTAGGGTTCACTACTTGATTACAATTTACACAATAATCAACTAAACGTCATTGTTCTGGTATTACAATATAAAAAATAAGATGGAAATTCCAACAAGACTGGTACAGATCTACTAACCACATTGTTGAATCCGACTCTTTATTAACCTCTAATATCCTGATGAATAACTAGGGTTCTTCCTCCTCAATGATTAGATCTCACAAACATAGACTATATCTAAGTCTTGTATGATGTTAGCCTACAAAGATTTTCAATCTCATAATATATCAATCTTCATGCTTTGACCTCTCTCTCTCTCTCTCTCTCTCTCTCTCTATATATATATATATATATATATATATATATATAATCTCTTCACATACATTTTTTGGATCAAAAGTCAGATTATGTCTTCAAAAACCCTTAGGATCAGCATCCAAATTGCTAGCCCTTGATCTCTTCCTCCAGAAAGATCTCCACTGTTAGATCTAGGTTAAATCATCACATTAACCTTCTTAAGTTGTCACAACCCTAGCTCTAGGAGACCCGGAACCGAGCATGTAACTACCCCCTTCCTGCACCCAAGGGTAAAGGGTTGGTGACTAACACCGAAAGGGGTACACCGCAGGTGCTGTCCAGAATGCACTTGTATAATCATACACAGGTATTCTTATACACCAAAAAGTATGCGACTAAATGTATTATCATCAAACCATAGCATACATATCATAAGTCAATTAGTACAACAACCACGAACCCATGTCTGAAAAGAAAATATAGAAGAAAACAAAATAATCAAAATGGACATAGAGTCCTATACATCAATGAGGTCCGATCTACTCGAACTACTTGATTGCAAACCCTAAGGCTACCTCCTACCTAAACCTGAAAGCCAAGACAATAACATAGGGTGAGCACAAAGGTTCAATAAGTAACCTACAACATTCTACTCGTGTATACTTGTGCCAG
The DNA here is from genome assembly GCA_023512835.1 of Taxillus chinensis. NCBI lineage: Eukaryota > Viridiplantae > Streptophyta > Magnoliopsida > Santalales > Loranthaceae > Taxillus > Taxillus chinensis. Next base: position 53,888,217 of record CM042087.1, on the reverse strand, counting down.
TGAAGACCGCTACATTTCAAGTGAATGCATAACCGCACAACAATGTCCATACAACAGTGTTCTATGCAATACTAATGAAAGTATAAACACACTATGTCCACACAATCAAACCAGTACAAGCAATTCATAGCAAACAAACACCATCTCCTGTTCTTAGCTAATCAGCACAGGGCAAGGCTTTTACAACCTGCTCGCCACAGTGGGAACACGACATAAAAAGCTAGCCACTAGTGGGACCTTCTGCTCTCAACCAGCCATGTAGGGGACCTTAGCCTTTAGCGAGCCCTAGATGGTACCTTGGTTGACCAGCTAATCAAACCAACAAAACCCTACAATCGAAACCTCCGAACGCTATGAGGTTATAACCCCATAACCGTATCTATACTGTTGGACCCCATTTTGTTCGGGTTAGACATACTAACCTTTTGTAAATTTTATATCTATCTTCCCATGCCATATATCTCGTTGAACAGGTCCATCAAGATCCCCCATTACCAAGGAGTAGGTTTCAGGTTTGGAGTTGATGTTAAACCCCAATTTATACAAGATGGATACACTATGACACAGACAAGGAAACCCAAAATTGATAACCTCTGTTACAAGACAATGAAGTGCCCAAAAGCCAACACTAGGTGATAGAGGATGAAATTTGGAGACTAAAACATTTGATCGTCTTCAATTCCGACTTAAAACAAAAATGTTATGGTCAAAATAATTTTCGTTGGAAAAAGTCAAACTTGTCAAAAGACAGTCAATGCCCATGGTCAAATGGCCCAAAAATGTGACCATGCGGGATTCTCTAAAATACCAATTTAGGCAAATACGGGTCTTCCCAAATCAAACCCATAAAGTGTCCCAATTTGGTATTTTTGGTGGGGGTAAAAGGGTAATTAAAAGCTTCGAAGAATCGAAGGTTTGAAGCCCCGAAGCTTTTGAGTCTTCGAGGGTTGACATTTGACCCTTTGATTCTTCAACCCGTAGACCTTCGACCTTCGACTTGGCCGACACTTTGATCCTGCCGACCTTCGACCCTTAGATCTTTGACCCTCGCTATTTGGCCTTATATCCGTGGCCTCTCCCCTATGTAGTCACAAGATGCATTTTTATTAGCTGGCCATTTATCAAAGATGTTTTTCAATCCCTGTCGGTCACATGTGCTCATACAAAAACAATAAAAAATAATCATAAATTGTCAGTTCACCCGACAATAGATGGAATTTAAAAATAAAAATTATTATCATTAATAATATAGCAATAAATGCAGCAATAATGATGTTATATCCAATGACATTAAAAAGAAGTCCTTCCCTAGCAAAAAATAAAAGAGAGAGAGAACACCCTGATGAATCTTTTGGCCCTGAAAAAACTGTTGCCATTTTGTACACTCTCACCCAGCCCCCTCATTCATAAAACAAAACAAAAAGAAAAAAAAATACCATTACTCTCTCCCAACTCTCATCACACTCATTTCTTCTCCAGCTCCTGCAAACTTGCTCCTCGCTCACGTCTAAACTTCCGAAAACTTCTCTACTTCCTTAATCATATCTTTTTCTTTCCCTTTTTTTCTTCATCTCGAATTCCCACGAAAATACAACAATTGATCTCTTGTATCCATTGCGTCTACAGTCTCTCTCTATATATATAAAATAAAAAATAGGTTCATTTGCAGTTTCGACCAGCAGTATTTGAAGTACTTCCAGACCAATTCCAATTGACCAGTTTTTGGAGTCACGCTTTCCCGCCAACATTGCTACTACCAGAGCCCCAAGTCGAAGACAAAGTTTGTTCATATTTTTCTTTCATTGTCTTAATCAATTCTCATTTTACTTTTTTGTAATTATTGTATTGTATTTTTTGTTTCTTTCTATTATTGTTTTTCTTTATTTTTTTATTTTTATACAAAGTTGTAATATGTAATAGCAAGTAAAAAAATGAATTAAAAAATGAGAGAGAGAAAAAGTGAATGCAAAAAAAGGAGGCATGCAAAAAAAGAGTGAGTTATTATTTTTATTTTATTTGTGGATGTCACAAATTTATTTTGATGTGTTTAAATTTTTTATTAGCTAAACAAAAAAATAATTAAAAACAACAAAAAACAAAAAAACTGTTGGTCCCTGGAAGCCTAGAGAGGGGTGAATAGGCTCTTATCGAAAACTTTTCTTCTTTTCCAGCACAACACTTATATGGTTAAACGATAAAATCAGTGCGGAAGATAACTAGATAGTGGAAATATTCTGTTTTATTATCAAAAGATAATTACAACAAAATAGTAGCAGATTAAAGCTAATGAAGCTTTTCGATCTATTGAAAACTCTCTTGCACTCTGTTTTACAATTACTCACACACTAGCCAATCAAAACTCTAAGAGCTCTTGTACATGTACGTGCATATGAAAATATACAAGTCATGATATATATATAGATATCCGTTGAAAAAAATTCTTGGAACATGATCTTCCGAGCACCGTGTAGCATTGAATTCTTCTTGGAAATGTCTCTGCTTTAATTGCTGCGAATGTGGTGCTCAAAATCTTGGGTCTTTAAACATTGAATTACTTCGCATGATCTCAAGTGCATTTAAGGCTCTATCCACATCTCTGTGTGATCCACACGTAAGACAACTTAGATATTCAACTGGTCTTTTTGGTCTTTTTTTACATCGGGACATAGCGAGCTGATAACTTTAAATGCGAAGCTGATATAGTGAAGTAGTGTCTTCTTAATCCGACATAAAATTCTTTACTTCGTGTTAATGAAGCTCGGATCCATACTCCGTGTCAATGGTTGCTTACTCCGGATAAGTTCCTTACTCTGTATGAGTAAAAGGTCTTGATGGCTGTCACGCCCCGGATTTCAAACCCGAGGAAACCGGCACGTGACTCCCCTTTTACCCACACGGAGGGCAAAGGGGTTAGGATACAAATCAAGAATATTACATTTTAAACATCCACAAACCAAACCAGTCTTTATTACAACAAAGTCCTCTTTTCAATCCATCCCCACTGGGGTTACATCAGTTCCCATAAAAAAAACAACATAAATGGTAGACAGTAAAGTAAATATGGTCTTCCACCTTGGGGTCCCACCTAACGCCTGTATGTTCCTGAAAGAAAACACAACATAGAGGGAGGGGTGAGCAACCACAGCTCAGTAGGGATCATGTCTCCCCAACCCATCCCATGCTCCTAGCGTGTACATGAGTGTGTACGGGTGCGGTGTAGTGACAATAAAATGTAAACAAGTAGTATTCCACATTCACAAGGCACACACCTATCCACACCATACAGGCTTAGCCACATAGGCTAACAAATCCTGACCACTCAGGCTTAGCCACACGGGCTAACATATCCACTGACCACTCAGGCTTAGCCACACGGGCTAACATATCCACTGACCTCTCAGGCTTAGCCACACAAAGCTAACATATCCACGGCCATATAGGCTTAGCCACACAAAGCTAACATTTCCAGTCCGGGCTTCCACGGCCACCGGGTTCCACAAGCACAAGATACAAGGTCACACAGGCATTAAACCAAACACGTAGCATACACACTTTCACAGGCATAATACCAACCACTTAGTTCGCACTGACCCATCAGGCATAAAATCAAACACATACTAGGCATATTCACGGACATATCCACACAGGCATTTTATCGAACACTTAATATGCACACCATCCAACACCAGAATACACCAAAAACTGCCATTGAAGGCCAACATCCATATAGGAGATCACACCTATATGGATTACATATGTATATATAACAGATATAACCCATAATCTGCCCTAGAACCCTAGGACAGAGGAGGATTTAGAAAGAACAGAACCCCTACCTCAAGTAAAACGCAACAACACAGAAATGTCCCGATCACACGTCGAACGCCGTCCACCCACGAAGCACCGACCACCCACGCAAGACGCCCGGCAGCAACCAGGAGCTCTCCTTCCCTCTCTCTCTCTGTGACGGCTGGTGGAGCAACAAACCCTAACCCTAAAACAGAGGGGCTTCTCCTCCTTATATAGACAACACAACATCAAAACGACGTAGTTTTGATTAAGTGAATCCCAGGATCAAAACGACGTAGTTTTGATCACACAAGTTAGCACCTTTCCGCACCCATATAGGCCAAAATACTCAGAATTTCAACATGGACCTTTGGAGAAAGATCATTAGAATGTCAAAACCAAGGGAACCATGCAAAAATATGGCTGCACGCCAATTTGCACGTGAATTCCCCAATTCACGTGCAACTCCAAATGCACTCCAAATGCGCTCAAACTTCACCCCTAGCTTCCTTGCATCATGTAGAAGACAACCACACTTGTACGTGAAATGGACCCAATTCACGTGCACCTCACATACACGTCCGTTTGGCCTGAAACTTCTGTGGTAGATAGAGGACATCATTCTAAGCATCTTTCCTTTTGCACGTGAATTCATTGGAGTCCATTCACTAGGTCAAAATCTAGAAAAACTCTACTCAGAAGGCAAAACTGTGACTAACTCAAGGTACGGGTCCTTACATCCTCTCCCCCTTAAGACTTTTCGTCCTCGAAAAGAAATGACATACGAGGAAAGCAAACACAAGCTACCCATTTGCCACACGGCGATCCACAACACCCAAACGGGTCATACACCGCGCACAACACATAACAGCACATAACAAGGTACCACCATAATCCATAACCACAATAATGCACATAACACATGGCCGCATGTCACGAATACACATCTCAAAACACATCACAAATAAGAACACATGTCTGCAAAAGACAATACAAATACACCAAATTGTACACAACTAATACAAGAAAACACATCACTATCCCTTGGCCAACAGCCACCTCCCACGCTTAAGATTGTTCGTCTCCGAACAAGTCTGGGTGCTGCTCACGCATCACGGACTCACGTTCCCATGTCTCCTCCTCAATGCCACGGTGCTGCCACAACACGCGAACCAAAGGAATAGCACGACCACGCAAAAGCTTCTCGCGCCGATCTAGGATACGAATAGGGGCCTCAACAACGGACATGTCATCCTCAATGTCCAATGTCCCCCAATCGATGACATGAGTGGGGTCAGGGTGATACTTCCTCAACTGGGACACGTGAAACACGTTGTGCACTCGACTCAGCCGCGGTGGTAACGCTAACCGGTAGGCCACAGGCCCTACACGATCCAGAATCTCAAAAGGACCAATAAACCGTGGAGATAGCTTGGAACCTCGCCCAAACCGTCGATGTCCACGACGTGGGGAAACACGAAGAAACACATGATCACCAACAGAAAACTCCAAAGGTCGCCGCCGCTGATCCGCATAAGATTTCTGCCGACTCTGAGCTGATAACAACTGCTGTCGAATCAACTTAACCTTCTCGGTAGCCTCTTGAACCAACCGCGGTCCCAAGAGAGCTGTCTCCCCCACCTCGGTCCAACACAAAGGTGATCGACACGGCCGCCCATACAACGCCTCAAAAGGAGCCATCCCAATGGATGCCTGATAAGCGTTATTGTAGGCAAACTCCACCAAAGGAAGGTGAGTTGCCCACGAACCCCCAAAATCTAACACACAGGCCCGTAACATGTCCTCCAAAGTCCGATTCGTCCTCTCCGTCGACCGTCGGTCTCGGGGTGAAAGGCTGTACTCAAGTGAAGCTTGGTCCCCATAGCCTCCTGCAAACCTGCCCAAAAACGGGAGGTGAACCTCGAATCCCGGTCAGAGACAACCGATGATGGTACTCCATGCAGTCTCACAATCTCGTTCATGTACAGCTGACTCAAGGTCCCAATGGAGTCCCGCTCGCGAACAGCCAGGAAATGGGCCGACTTTGTGAGTCGATCCACAATCACCCAAATCATATCTTTCCTCCCTGTGGTGGGTGGAAGACCAGTCACAAAATCCATCGCTATGTGGTCCCACTTCCACTCCGCTATAGGCAAGGGTCGGAACATGCCCCGCCGGCCGTGATGCTCGGCCTTCACCTGTGCAAGGTGAGGCACCGCGAAACAAAGGCAGCCACATCGCGTTTCATCCCAGGCCACCAAAAATGTCCCCGAAGTGCATGGTACATCTTCGTACCCCCTGGATGCACAGCAACTCTAGATTGGTGAAACTCCCTCATCACCTTATCCCTGAGGGAAGAAGCCACTGCCAACCGTCCCTGAAATGACAACTCATGCTCAGGACCCTCTGTCCAGTCCTCTGATAGCTCCCCAGCCTCAATACGGGCACGGAGAACCTCACACTCAATGTCACCCAACTGTTCCTCCCGGACACGCTGGTACAACTCAGGCACAACCACCAAAGAACTCAGGACTGTCCCACCATCACGAACAACAATGCCGGCACCTGCAACATCGCCAACTACTCCATCGGCTTCCACTCTCTCACGGCCACCTCGGCTTTCCCTTTTCTTGCTCAATGCGTCGGCCCACAATATTACCCTTGCCCGGGGTATAGGCAAGAGTAAAATCAAAGGTCTGCAAATACTCCACACATCTCCTCTGCCTCAAATTCAAGTCCTTATGGGTAAAGATGTACTGAAGGCTCTTGTGATCTGAGAACACCACAAACTTTTCCCCCAAGAGGTAGTGCTGCCAACTCTTCAGGGCGACGATGACAGCCGTTAACTCAAGGTCATGAGTAGGATAATTCTGCTCATGAGGCTTCAGCTGCCTTGACCCATAAGCTACCACATTGTGCTCTTGCATAAGCACACACCCCAAACCTGTTGGGATAGTGCTATATAAAGCAATGTGTAATCCTAATAATGTAAAGACTATTTCTGATTAATTGAAATATTTTTTGTTTAAATATTTATTAGATTGCATTACTCTGCTTTCTTGTGTGGCTGAGCATCATAACATCTCATTGCTCATCAAAGTCTATTACTGGGTATGTGTGAGACATATACAATAGATCCACTAATTAGACTAAGTATAAAATTAGTTCATAATCGGTTAATAGAGTTTGGGATGCTCTATTCTGATAAGATTGTGGTGCGGACTATTTCCATAGTGGGAGTGATCTAATCTAGGATCATTGTAAAGAGTTTACAAATAGTAGTGCCAGTATGTAATCATACATATTGAACAGGACCATGATAGAATAAGTTCTTCAACTAATATCCGTTGCATTGTATGAAGAACTTTATATTTTATCGCTAGATGACTGATTTATGGATTAATCTTAATCCAGACCGTTTGATTAACTCATGTCTATAATTTATGTCTTTTGACTTATTAATGAGTGAGAGGCTTAGTGCTTCAAATACCTCGATATCTTGGAGATATAATATTATCGATAGTGGGAGCGTCAAGTCAGGTGCATGGAATCCACTGCTTCGTTATACGAAAAGTAATGATATTCCCATGTTGTTTAATTCGGGATTCTTGGGTGAATCAAGCGCTTGTAATTATATTAGATATAATTTATTATAAATCCTAATTCATGATTGGATCATGAATAGGTCGCCCATTAGAGAATTAATGGTAACACATGGATAAAGATATAATTAGCAAGGTTGAACGGAATCTATTGATACCTGTCTCTAATTATGAATATCATAGTGGAGGATCATATCACATGGAAATCAATTATATCGATGGACAAATAATTTATTATGGATTCTTGTAATCATATCTGCTTGATCTTAGAGTGCAGTTTTAGTCCCTGATCGTGGCTCGGACTAAAACTAATAAATAATGATTTAATTGATTAATGAGATTAATTAATTAAATATTATTTATTGGAGCTTCGATTAAGTGGGTCCATTTGGTCCCTCTTGCTAGCACCGTTTATTCTTGTATGGAGTACTGGATCGTTGTGAGTTAATTCTCTGGTTGTGCTTAAGAGCTAATTAATTAACGTGTGTTAATATATATTTAAGAGTTAAATATATATCACATGGTTATTTATTTAATTAGATTAAATAAATAATAATAAATATTTTATCCATTTAATGTGATTAAATGAATAAATATATTATTTATTTATTTGATAAATAAATAATATTATATATTTATTTAATTAGTTTGTTGCGTAATAATTATATTATTTAAATAGTTTAAATAATATGTATTATTATTATTTAACTAAAGGGGCGTATGCGTAATAGCACAGGGGTAACCCTAGGTTTATAAATAGATGCATAGCCTCCTAGGTTAAATGGGGTGCGTGTGCAATCATTGACAGCCAAGAAAGAGAGAGAGACAGGTGACGGCCAACCTTAGCAGAGGTGGTGTTCCTGTTCTTTGATCCAAGGGTGCCACAGCCCTGTACTCCTTGAGAAGGTGAATAGCAGAGAAGGCTATTTGGTGGTTGAATCTAGGAGACTGCGAGGACGATCAAAGGCAGATCGTGAGTTCGTTCTTGGAGGGAAAAGAAGAGGGTTCTAGCTTTACCGTTCTTCAGGTTGGTTTCTTCTTTTCTCTCTTTGCAACATTAACCGAATTGATTCATGTTTAGATCCTGCTGTTTGTTTGCTGGAATAAAATTTTTAAAATTCGTTTCCGCTGCAGTTAATCGTTAACCCCATTCCAGTATTCCAACAATTGGTATCCGAGCGTTAAACATGTTAATCAATTTGTTTAATTTGGCCCTGGATGTATGAATAGAAGTAGCGGCACTCTAGGGTTTATATGTTTATACATGAGATGTATATTACAGGTGGTGTATGGATTTATATATTTTGTTCATGTGATGAATGATTTAATATATATATTAATTATGATGGTTTGCCGGCCTTGGGATCTTAGATTTGGTTGTATTTACATGAGTTGTAATTTGCTAGAGGGGCGGTCTATTATCACCGTGTTTCCCTGCTAGTTTTCTTTATTTTGTTTTAGCATCTTGTAAGCCATATTGGCAATTTGTTGTAATTCTTTGTAATTATCCCTCGCTATCCGGAGGTCTGAGACGAAGAATAGAAGAAGCCCGTTTTTTGTCAAGGTGGCTCGGGGTCGTTTTTCCTTTCATCCCTCGCTCGGGCGATCGAAAAAAAAAAGAAGGGATGTCATGCAACTGGAGTCGTGGACACACAAAAATAAAAAAAAGGAAGGTTGCGTTTTTGTTTGTCTTCCCATGCACGTAATGGAGTCTTCTTTAATGCAGTGGGCCCAATTTGTTTTTCCATGCACCATCACATTTTTATCAACCAAGCTTGGATAAAGGGGTCTTCACGCATGGCTGAAAGGAGGAGCTCCATGCAGCGAGTTCGACTGTAGAAATAAAGAGATTCACGGCTCCATTGTACTGCAGTCCGGTCATGGCGGGATATTTTTTGCAGTTTCCTAATTTTTATCTCTAAATTTTATTGTGGAATAATTTTTAGAAATTAAATAAATCTGACATAATTATTTTTGAAAGATTATATCTTTCTATAATTAGTTATGTCGATCTTAAATGAAAAATAATTCTATAATTGGATAACCGTTATTCATAATTGAATTATTTAAATATTTAAGTGAGAGATAGTTTTAATGGATAATTGTTATTCATTAAATTTTATTCTATATTGATAGAATAATTTTTGGAAATTTAAAAAAAAAATTGACATTATTAATTTTAGAAGATTGGATCTTTCTATAATTATCTATGTTAGTATTAAATGAAAATAATTCTATAATTGGATAACTATTATCTATAATTGAATTATTTTAACATTTAAGTGGGAAGTAATTTTAATGGATAATTGTTATCTATTAAAATTATTCAGGCTGCATGCAAGATGAAGACAATGAAGATCAACCAGAAAGATGAAGCTAAAGAGTCTGCAAGAGTGTCTTGTTTTTGCTTTATTTTTCTTTATAGGATGGATCCCTTGGTATTACGGCCGTAGTTTATTTAATATTTGTTGTATGAATTGCGCATCACATGATCACATGCCATATATGATTAGGAGTGCCGTCTACATATTATTTTTCATGCATCATAATTTTTTTAAGAGTTAAATAAAAATATTAAAACCCAAAATTTTAAAATATTGAGTGTGAGAGGGTTTTATTGGGAATAAGACCCATGGTCTCCATTATTAAATAACTAAGGTATATGTCTTAATGTATCTCCGAAGGGATTTTATGGACTAGGCTAAAGTTATTTTCCTAAAAGGATAGTTTACTTATTATTTAAACTAGTTGATTGACACCTCGCCAAAGCTAGGCAATTCAAAAGGTTTAGGTAATAAGACACGAAATAATGGTTATACACTCAACACGATCTATTGCATTAATCTTCCAAAGAGGCGCTGTTGCAAGGGATGTGGACCAAATATAAACGAAAATTGAATTGGTTGAATATGCGATATTTAGGAAAGCCAAATCAATTGGGAGGGTCCCGACAAAGTAAGAAAAAAGTTTATTCTCCCAAAGGAGGTTTATTGATTCTGGATATTTTGTTATTCGTTGTAAGAGTATTGATTTAGGGTTTTATTAATACTTGTGCATTCATGCATTCATTAATGTATATGCATTTTACTAAATTTAGTTATGATGTATGTCATTCTAAAACATTTTATATTTTATATTTTCAGAAAATGTCTTTTAACCCGCTAGCCGTTTTATTGAGCCACCGGTGAAAATTTCAATGATTGGAAGCGTAATCTGAATATTATGTTAACTACTGAAAAGCACAAGTTTGTGCTATCAGAGCCTTGTCCACCTGAACCTCCGGCTAATGCTTCGAAAACTGGAAAGGATGCCTATGATAAGTGGATTGCGTCCGATGATATGACGCGTTGTTACATGTTGGCATCCATGTCCAATGTGTTGCAACAACAACATCAAGGGATGCGAACTGCCAAGGATATCATGGATTCTTTACAGGCTATGTTTGGGGAGATCTCAATTCGTGCGCGGTTTGAGGCCGTGAGAGCTATTATGAATAGTCGCATGAAAGTGGGAACTCCTATTAGGGATCATCTCTTAGAGATCATGGCTCATTTTAATGAGGCTGAGATCCATGGAGCTAGTATAGATCAACAGACTCAGGTTGGTATGATACTAGAAACTCTCCCTGATAACTTTATTTCTTTTAAGACAAATTATGTCTTGAATAAAATGGATCTAAACCTCACCACTCTTATGATCGAATTACAAACCTATGAGGGAATGATTAAGTCTAAGAAAGGTGAGGTGAACATGGTTGTTGCTGGTTCTTCTCTTAAGAAGAAGAAGAAGCTAAGTGACAAGAAAAAGGCATCTTTAAAAGCCAAGAGGAAGGTGAACAAGAAAAAGAAGACTCCAAAAGCTAGAAAGTGTTTCCATTGTGGCAAAGAAGGGCACCTGGAAGAGGAACCGTAAAGAGTACCTCCAAACAGTGAAGCCAAAGGAAGGTATTGTACTTGTCCTTGAAACTGGTTTAGTGGAAAAATCAAATAATCTTTGGATTATAGATTCTGGTGCCACTAATAATGTTTGTACTTCTTTGCAGGGACTTCAGGTCCAAAGGCGACTTAGGGAAGGGGAATTCATTTTTAGAGTTGGCACTGGGGATTCGGGCCAAAGCAATGGCGGTGGGAGTGCTAAAGTTATATTTTAGAAATAAATTTATTTTGTTAAAGGATTGTTTTTATGTACCTGAGTTGAACAGAATTTGGTTTCAGTTTCTTCTTTGGTTGAACATGGTTATTCTATTAGTTTTTGCTGAAAATGTTTCAGTTTATAAGAATAATATTTTGATATGTTCTGGTATAAAGGAAAACAATCTTTACAAAATTAATCCTAGCATTCATACATTGTTGAACACCGAAATAATTGATGATGAACCCATTCCAAAACGAGTTAAGTTAGATACAAATGAAACATATCTATGGCACATGAGACTTGGACATATTAACCAAACTAGGATTCAAAGGTTAGTAAAGGATGGACTTGAATGGTTTAGAGGTTACTCCTTTACCCACATGTGAATCATGATTGGAGGGTAAAATGACCAAGAGGTCTTTTCCTTCGAAAGGACATCGTGTTAATGATCTCCTAGAGTTAGTACATACAGATGTTTGTGGACCATTTAATGTACAAGCAAGAGGAGGTTATGAGTATTTCGTCACTTTTATTGACGATTTCTCTAGATATGGATATGTTTACCTAATACACCGTAAGTCGGAGACTTTTGAAAAGTTCAAAGAATTTTGGACCGAGACGGAAAAGCAATTAGGTAAATCTATCAAGATGCTTCGATCGGATCGAGGTGGAGAGTACCTGGATAATGAGTTTAGGTCATATCTAACCGATAATGGGATATTGTCTCAACTCTCGACCTGGCACACCACAACAAAATGGTGTTGCAGAGAGGAGGAATAGGACAATGCTTGACATGATGAGATCAATGTTAAGTAGTTCATCATTGCCCAAATCGTTTTGGGGGTATGCACTACAAACGTCTGTTTATTTGATAAACAGGGTACCTTCTAAATCCATACCTAAGACACCATTCGAATTATGGACAGGTCGTAAACCAAGTTTAAGGCATATCCGAATTTGGGGGTGTAGGGCTCATGTCAAAAGGGCTAAGGTGGATAAGTTGGATGCACGCACCGAGTTGTGCATTTTTGTAGGATATCCAAAAGAAACGAAAGGTGGTTTATTTTATAGTCGGAAAGATAATAAAGTATTTGTATCGACAAATGCTAAATATCTTGAAGATGACCATATTAAAAATCACAAATCAGATCATCGAATAGAGTTGGATGAGATACCAGTTGATGAGATCAGTGGCACAACTCAGGATCAACATGATGAGATCATTATTGATCAACCAATCATAAGAAATGAGACCACAACATTGGAACAACATCCAGTTACTTTGCGTCGTAGTGGGAGGGTTGTTAGACAACCGGACCATTACATGGGAGTTGGAGATGCTTTGGTAGCTATCTCTCGATGATCATAAAGATGATCCCTTGACCCTGAGTGATGCACTGAATGATGTAGATTCCAAAGCATGGCAACAAGCAATGGATGCTTGAAATGAATTCAATGTATTCAAACCAAGTTTGGGAACTTGTGGATTTGCCCAAAGGGGTGAAACCAATTGGATGCAAATGGATTTATAAAAGGAAAAGAGGCGCGGATGGAAAAGTAGAGACTTTTAAAGCTAGGCTAGTAGCCAAGGGCTACACCCAGAAAGAAGGTATCGATTATGAGGAAACCTTCTCTCCGATTGCCATGCTCAAATCCATTCGCATCCTCCTGTCTATAGCCGCACATCTCGATTATGAGATTTGGCAAATGGACGTGAAAACGGCATTCTTGAATGGTCGTTTGGAGGAGAGTATCTATATGATACATCCTGAAGGATTCATTGCTAAAGGGCAACAACATAAAGTATGCAAGTTGCAGAGATCCATTTATGGACTCAAACAAGCCTCTAGGTCTTGGAACATTAGATTTGACGAGGTGGTCAAATCATTTGATTTCAAGCGAGCATAGACGAGCCATGCGTCTACAAAGAAGATAAAGGATGGAAATGTGGTCTTTCTTATTCTTTATGTTGATGATATTCTTATCATTGGGAATGATATAGTATCATTGGAATCAGCCAAACGGTGGTTGACTAAACAATTCCAGGATGAAAGACTTGGGAGAAGCAAGCTATGTTCTTGGAATCCGTATTTACCATGATAGGAAGAACAAGATGTTAGCATTATCCCAAGCCTCGTACATAGATAAAATACTTGAGAAGTATTGTATGCAAAATTCCAAAAAGGGTCAACAACCCATGAGAAATGGAATTATGTTGTCTAAGGAAATGTCTCCTAAGACACAAGCAGAGATCGATAACATGCGAAAGATACCCTATGCTTCAAAGATTGGTAGTCTAATGTATGCTATGTTATGTACGAGACCGGATATTTGTTATGCGGTGGGAATTGTTAGTAGATATCAATTAAATCCGGGAATCAAACATTGGGAATCGGTTAAGTATATTCTTAAGTATCTTCGGAGAACTAGGAATTACATGCTCATGTATTCAGGGTCAGATTTGACGCCTGTGGGATACACCGATTCTCGATTTTCAATCAGATCCAGATTCGAGGAAATCAACCTCCTGGCTCTGTGTTCACTTTGAATGGTGGAGCTATAGTTTGGAGGAGTGTGAAACAATCTTGTGTTTCGACTCTACTATGGAAGCCGAATATGTGTCGGCTTCGGAAGTCGTCAAAGAGGCCGTATGGCTCCGTAACTTCTTAAGGGATTTAGAGGTTATCCTCGACCTTGAGCAACCCATGACCATTTATTGTGACAATAGTGGTGCGGTTGCAAATAGTAAGGAACCAAGAAGCCATCAAAGGGGAAAACACATTGAACGGAAGTTTCACCTCATCGGAGACATTGTGGAGCGTGGTGACGTGTCAGGATGCAAGATAGCATCGGAGGACAACCCAAAGTGATCCTTTTACAAAGACTCTTCCTTCTAGAGTTTTTGATGGACACCTTGAGAGGTTGGGAATTCGGGATATGACACGGTTGCTTTAATGCAAGTGGGAGATTGTTGGGATAGTGCTATATAAAGCAATGTGTAATCCTAATAATGTAAAGACTATTTCGATTAATTGAAATATTTTTTGTTTAAATATTTATTAGATTGCATTACTCGCTTTCTTGTGTGTGGCGAGCATCATAACATCTCATTGCTCATCAAAGTCTATTACTGGGTATGTGTGAGACACATACAATAGATCCACTAATTAGAGTAAGTATAAAATTAGTTCACAATCGGTTAATAGAGTTTGGGATGCTCTATTCGATAAGATTGTGGTGCGGACTATTTCCATAGTGGGAGTGATCTAATCTAGGATCATTGTAAAGAGTTTACAAATAGTAGTGCCAGGTATGTAATCATACATATTGAACAGGACCATGATAGAATAAGTTCTTCAACTAATATCCGTTGCATTGTATGAAGAACTTTATATTTTATCGCTAGATGACCGATTTATGGATTAATCTTAATCCAGACCGTTTGATTAACTCATGTCTATAATTTATGTCTTTTGACTTATTAATGAGTGAGAGGCTTAGTGCTTCAAATACCTCGATATCTTGGAGATATAATATTATAGATAGTGGGAGCGTCAAGTCAGGTGCATGGAATCCATCGCTTCGTTATACGAAAAGTAATGATATTCCCATGTTGTTTAATTCGGGATTCTTGGGTGAATCAAGCGCTTGTAATTATATTAGATATAATTTATTATAAATCCTAATTCATGATTGGATCATGAATAGGTCGCCCATTAGAGAATTAATGGTAACACATGGATAAAGATATAATTCGCAAGGTTGAACGGAATCTATTGATACTGTCTCTAATTATGAATATCATAGTGGAGGATCATATCACATGGAAATCAATTATATCGATGGACAAATAATTTATTATGGATTCTTGTAATCATATCTGCTTGATCTTAGAGTGCGTTTTAGTCCCTGATCGTGGCTCGGACTAAAACTAATAAATAATGATTTAATTGATTAATGAGATTAATTAATTAAATATTATTTATTGGAGCTTCGATTAAGTGGGTCCATTTGGTCCCTCTTGCTAGCACCGTTTATTCTTGTATGGAGTCCTGGATCGTTGTGAGTTAATTCTCTGGTTGTGCTTAAGAGCTAATTAATTAACGTGTGTTAATATATACTTAAGAGTTAAATATATATCACATGGTTATTTATTTAATTAGATTAAATAAATAATAATAAATATTTTATCCATTTAATGTGATTAAATGAATAAATATATTATTTATTTATTTGATAAATAAATAATATTATATATTTATTTAATTAGTTTGTTGCGTAATAATTATATTATTTAAATAGTTTAAATAATATGTATTATTATTATTTAACTAAAGGGGCGTATGCGTAATAGCACAGGGGTAACCCTAGGTCTATAAATAGATGCATAGCCTCCTAGGTTAAATGGGGTGCGTGTGCAATCACCGATGACCAAGAGAGAGAGAGACAGGTGACGGCCAACCCTAGCGAGGTGGTGTTCCTGTTCTTTGATCCAAGGGTGCCACACCCGTACTCCTTGAGAAGGTGAATAGCAAAGAAGGCTATTTGGTGGTTGAATCCAGGAGACTGCGAGGACGATCAAAGGCAGATCGTGAGTTCGTTCTTGGAGGGAAAAGAAGAGGGTTCTAGCTTTACCGTTCTTCAGGTTGGTTTCTTCTTTTCTCTCTTTGCAACATTAACCGAATTGATTCATGTTTAGATCCTGCTGTTTGTTTGCTGGAATAAAATTTTTAAAATTCGTTTCCGCTGCGGTTAATCGTTAACCTCATTCCAGTATTCCAACAAAACCAACCCTGGACGCATCACAGTACACTTCATACGGAATATCCTCCCTAGGCAACCTCAACACAGGTGCAGTGGTCAAACGGGTTTTGAGAGTCTCAAACGCCTGCTGACACTTGTCAGTCTAATCAAACTTCACGCCCTTCCGAGTCAACGCTGTCATCTGAGCTGCCAAACGGGAGAACCCCTCGACAAAACGACGATAGTACCCCGCCAAGCCAAGAAAACTACGGATCTCAAAAATGTTGGTTGGCCTCGCCCACGATGCCACGGCCTCAATCTTGGCTAGGTCCACCCTAACTCCCTCAGCTGACACCACATAGCCAAGAAAGTGAACCTTTTGCAGCCAAAACTCACACTTGCTAAACTTAGCAAACAGCTGCTGGTCCCTCAAGGTTTGCAACACCGTTGCCAAGTGCTCCACATGCTCCTGCTCGGTCTTGGAATACACCAAGATATCGTCGATAAACACCACCACGAACGAGTCTAAGTATGGGGCAAAGACTTGGTTCATCAAATGCATAAATACTGCCGGCGCATTAGTGAGCCCAAAAGGCATCACTATCCACTCGTAGTGCCCATACCTGCACCGAAAGGCCGTTTTAGGGATGTCTCCCTCCCTAACCCTCAACTGATGATACCCCGACCGTAAATCTATTTTGGAAAACCACTGGGCACCACTCAACTGGTCAAACAGGTCATCTATCCGAGGCAACGGGTACTTGTTCTTCACGATCCACCGAATTCAGCTTCCTGTAGTCGATGCAGAGACGAAGCGTGCCATCAGCCTTCTTAGCAAAGAGCACCGGAGCACCCCAAGGTGAGGTACTCGGTCTTATATACCCTTGGCCCACCAACTCCTCGATTAGCCTCTGCAGCTCCCTCAGCTCGGTTGGCCCCATACGATATGTTACTTGGGAAATCGGACCCGTCCCCGGCACCAACTCAATGGTGAACTCCACACTCCTCTTAGGTGGCAAACTCCTCAACTCCTCAGGAAAAACATCCTAAAATTGGTCCACCATAGCGGGCCACACCCTCTTCTCCGCCTTACCCTCCTCAGCAAAGGTCAGGGCTGCCAACCTGTGGGTAATGGCACCCCACTGGTCCATCACCAGCCCGGCCCGACTCGCCTCACAGTCCCACTCCCCCTGCAGTGTGCAAGAGGTCCCTGCAGGTGTCACGAAGGATACGCACCGCCGGTAACAGTCTATCTTGGCTTGGAAAGCCATAAGCCAATCCATACCCAAGATCAGGTCAAAAGTACGCATAGGCATCACATGCAAGTCAAAACTCAGCTCCACCTCGCCTATGGTTAACACACAGTCACGACACACATGCCGTACCTCAATCATGCCTTCCACCGGAGACTCCACAACCAGGGGCCTCGCGGCCTCCACACAAGCTAACCCCAAGCCATCAATAAGAAGCTCGGCAGCGAAGGAACACGATGCACCCGTATCAAAAAGAACAGAAGCTAACGTGCGAGAAATCAAGAGGGTACTTCTAACCACCGATGGTCCTGCTCCACCCTCAGCTGGTGGGGGTGGTAGCTCAGCCTCCTCCTGGTACGTCGCCTCCAGCGAAACACCCTTCCTTGGCCCGTGCCACCGGTCGGCTCACTCCACCGGACGCTTCCCGCTAAGGTTGCCTCCGGCCTCAATCCGCTTGCCGCTCCGGCCTCCCTTGGGGTCGGGTCTGACTCGATCCGGCCTGACTAGCCTGCCACCGACGAGCTGGTCTCTCCGCTGGTGTACGGAACCGGCGTCACTCCTCATGCCGGATGCCATGCCTCCAACTCCCTTGTTGCTACTCCGGCAAACCCGGCTCAAATGGCCTTCTCGTCCACGCCTATTGCATCGCCGTTCTTCTTGGGACACTCCCTCTTGAAGTGGCCTTGCTCCCCACAAGAATGACAACCGGCGGGGAGTCCTCCTGCTGGACCTTCCTGTCTGCTACCGCCAAAGCTAGACCTCCCTGGGGGGCACCGATGGTTGTCCCCGGCCGCGAAAGGAACCGCTATCCCTTTCCTCAGTCTTGGGCCGCTTGGACCCGGAATCACGCTCCAACCCACCCTGCAACGGGCGACCCTAATGGGTCTGCTTCCCATCATCCAGCTCCCTCTCGGCTACACGGGCCGTCTCTACAGCCTCTCGATAAGTCCTCAAGCGTAGAATTGCCACCCTCTCGCCTAAGGGCTGGCCTAAGGCCCAAAGTGAACTTGTGGGCCTTCAGGTCCTCCCTTGCCACGGTCTCAGGAGCAAATCTACTCAAGCTCCGGGAACTCCCGCTCATACTCAGGTACCGTCCTAGATCCCTGCTTCAAACCGCCGAATTCTTCCCTCTTCGCCATCTCACCGATTCCTGGGAAGAACTCCTCATGGAAGAGTTGCAAGAACTCCTCCCAAAGCATGAGTTGCACCGCACGGCTCCCCGCGACACTCGTCCACCACTCCAAAGCATCCCCCTCCAGCCTACCGAATTGCCAGGCCGCACCTTATCCTCCTCCCGGGGCAGGAGAAAGGAGAACACATGCTCTATCCGCCTCAACCATTGTTCGCCTACCACGGGTTCACCTTCCCCCCTTGAATCGCGGAGGTTGTTCCTTCCGGAACCGTGTCACCACATCATCCTCTGCACGAGTCGGTACACCACCCGGTGAACTCTCACGCTCACGAGGCAGCTCTCCCACCGGTGGTGGTGGTGGTGGTGGTGGCACCACCCGCCGTCTGCCGCCATCTCACGGCGCACCTCCTCCCGAACGTCCCGCCGGAGTCCCTCCCGTAGCCCTTGTACCTCCAGCCGGATGCCTTCTCGTAGCCGTGCCAGGAACAACGCATGCCCTCCAACGGACGGTCCCGCATCCGGACCCTCATGGGCAGATGACTCATCGCCCATCGCCCCGGACGCACGTGTCACTCTCCTCGGCGGCATTCTTACTACACGAAGTAAGAAGCACAACGTCAAAACAATTTTATAATCTATCGCGTCACTACCTCTACCCCACTGATCAATTCCACCATCACATAACATTGCACACATACATCGTGTCAATCACATTGCACAGTTCAGTACACATTGCCACACAAATCAGAGTTGCACATTTCACTTAATCATATGATCTTATCCACAGTTCAGCACACATTCACAGCAAACTAATGCCAATGCATGCAATCCTACCACAAGACTGGACTACCCTAAGTACACCTTGGAGGCTCAAAGAGGACCATGTTGATCAGGCATGTCCCTCCAGGCGCCTCCAAAGGACTTAGGATAACCAGGTCCGCCCACTACCCTAGGCCAACTAGACCATGCTTTGATACCATATTGTCACGCCCCGGATTTCCAACCCGAGGAAACCGGCACGTGACTCCCCTTTTACCCACATGGAGGGCAAAGGGGTTAGGATACAAATCAAGAATATTACATTTTAAACATCCACAAACCAAATCAGTCTTTATTACAACAAAGTCCTCTTTTCAATCCATCCCCACTGGGGTTACATCAGTTCCCATAAAAAAAACAACATAAATGGTAGACAGTAAAGTAAATATGGTCTTCCACCTTGGGGTCCCACCTAACGCCTGTATGTTCCTGAAAGAAAACACAACATAGAGGGAGGGGTGAGCAACCACAGCTCAGTAGGGATCATGTCTCCCCAACCCATCCCATGCTCCTAGCGTGTACATGAGTGTGTACAGGTGCAGTGTAGTGACAATAAAATGTAAACAAGTAGTATTCCACATTCACAAGGCACACACCTATCCACAGCCATACAGGCTTAGCCACATAGGCTAACAAATCCACAGCCACTCAGGCTTAGCCACACGGGCTAACATATCCACAGCCACTCAGGCTTAGCCACACGGGCTAACATATCCACAGCCTCTCAAGCTTAGCCACACAGGCTAACATATCCACGGCCATATAGGCTTAGCCACACAGGCTAACATATCCACGGCCATATAGGCTTAGCCACACAGGCTAACATTTCCAGTCCCGGGCTTCCACAGCCACCGGGTTCCACAAGCACAGCATACAAGGTCACACAGGCATTAAACCAAACACGTAGCATACACACTTTCACAGGCATAATACCAACCACTTAGTTCGCACACCCCATCAGGCATAAAATCAAACACATACTAGCATAGGCATATATCCACACAGGCATTTTATCAAACACTTAATATGCACACCATCCAACACCAGAATACACCAAAAACTGCCATTGAAGGCCAACATCCATATAGGAGATCACACCTATAGGGATTACATATGTATATATAACAGATATAACCCATAATCTTCCCTAGAACCCTAGGACAGAGGAGGATTTAGAAAGAACAAAACCCCTACCTCAAGTAAAACGCAACAACACAGAAATGTCCCGATCCCACGTCGAACGCCGTCCACCCACGAAGCACCGACCACCCACGCAAGACGCCCAGCAAGAACCAGGAGCTCTCCTTCCCTCTCTCTCTCTCTCTGCGACGGCTGGTGGAACAACAAACCCTAACCCTAAAACAGAGGGGCTTCTCCTCCTTATATAGACAACACAACATCAAAACGACGTAGTTTTGATTAAGTGAATCCCAGGATCAAAACGACATAGTTTTGATCACACAAGTTAGCACCTTTCCGCACCCATATAGGCCAAAATACTCAGAATTTCAACATGGTCCTTTGGAGAAAGATTATTAGAATGTCAAAACCAAGGGAACCATGCAAAAAATATGGCGCACGCCAATTTGCACGTGAATTCCCCAATTCACGTGCAACTCCAAATGCACTCCAAATGCGCTCAAACTTCACCCCTAGCTTCCTTGCATCATGTAGAAGACAACCACACTTGTACATGAAATGGACCCAATTCACGTGCACCTCACATACACGTCCGTTTGGCTTGAAACTTCTATGGTAGATAGAGGACATCATTCTAAGCATCTTTTCTTTTGCACGTGAATTCATTGGAGTCCATTCACTAGGTCAAAATCTAGAAAAACTCTACTAAGAAGGCAAAACTGTGACTAACTCAAGGTACGGGTCCTTACAATGGCTTACTCCATATCAGCGCATCCTTACTCCACTCGAGTAAAAGGTTCGGATTCCTTACTCTGCATCTCTTTTCCTTGCTCCGTGCGAACAAAGGACTCGGGTCCTTATTCCGCACAAGTCCTTTCTTACTCCGCATGAATGGAAGACTCAGATTCCTTATTCCATGTCTTCTTGTCCTTAGTCCGCTTAAGTGGAAAACTTAGCTTTTTATTCCGTGACAGTTCTTACTCCGTGCGAGATGTAGACTAGGATTCTTATTCCGCATTTACTTAACTTAGTCCATTCAAGTGTAAGACGCGGATTCCTTAGTTCGTAAATTTAAGTGTTTGATCCGCACAAGTGATCCTTATTCCGTATGAGAACTTGGTTATTTACCAAGTGCTTGACGACACTCACATTGGTCCGAATCAGGATTATGTATCCTGTCCTTAGCTTTGCTCTCATGAGTGAAGGTTCGAATTAGAGTTATATTTTCTACAACAACTAAGAATAAACATACAAGGTCTCAAATCAAAATGCATAGGGTTTTATCTGCATCATCCAAATTCTGGGTTTGATCCAACAAAAACAAAGACACAAATATGCATTTTTATTTTTAACATGTGTTAGTTCTTATTTTCACTCCTTTAAAAAAAAACAAAAAATAAAAAAAAACCTTTCAAAAAAAAAAACAAAAGCAAAAGCAAAAAAGGAGCAACTTAAACCAAAATCTAGTATCCCTTTTTAAAACTTAGACCACTAAATTAACTGGATTCATTTTCCACTTCAAACAAATAATTTAGAAATAAAAAGAAAAGACCAAAATCTTTAGGATCTCCTTTAGCAACTTAGAGTAAATCAAATTTAATTATAACTTTAACAAATAACTTAACTAAATAAAAAGTGTAAAATTTTCAAAAAACAAATAGAAACCTCTTCCTCCTAAGATAGATACTAAAAGGGCGTTGTAGGAATGTTAATCCTTTCTTACACGTAGCTAACTCCCGAGCCCTTTTCTAGTAACGCAGATCACATTTAAACTACTTAAGGTAGATGGTATACAACTATGCCCCAAAAACAATTGGTGACGACTCTATTTCTCACCATGGGTTTCGGTTGAGCTCACCCCAAACGGGCCTGGACAAAAACCATTAATGACACATATCATATAACATTTCATGTCAAGCAAACAACAAAATTTCATTCCTCGAAAAAGGCATAAGGATTTATTTTATATACAAAACTTGGGTTAGGAAAAATAATAGGAATAGCTCAAAAACCAGCCCCGAAAGCTTCCTAGGAACCCTACCTCGAAGCTCGAAGCTCTACCTCGAAGATCCTGACCCAAAGAATTAACTCGAAGATGCTCTGACTCGAAGCTATTGACTTGAAACTGCTGGCTCAAAGCGGCTCTAACCTTCGACCCAAGCCTTTGACCCTTCGAACCTTCAAACCAAACTTTTAACTTAAACTTTTGACCCTTAACCATTAACGCGTCACCAACCTAATAGTTCGCTAAAGGTATTGTTTATCGTCATTTTAGCCTAATCCTTGTCTAAAATTGACCAAGCGACCCCCAAACTCTCACAACACACTTTTAATCAACAAACTGCAATATACACCTCAAAATACGTCATAAATGCCTTTAAATCACATGATAACATCTATAAAACACACACACACACACACACACACAATATATATATATATATATTTCTATATTTATAGATTATATCTATTTAGATCTAAATACAAATTTCATGGTTGCCCTCACAACCCTCATGCAATACACTGTTATAAAACCCCAAGATCACAGAAACACATACTTAAAACTATCCATATTCGATCTTAATCGTAAATTAAATACTAAATACCATATTCAAACCAAAATTGAATTTCCCCTAAAACCTAGGATTCATGCTAAATTTCATAAATCATGTCAAAGTCATGCATATCAAAAAAAAATCGAAATAGAAAGTTCAAGAGTACCTACTTGGTAAGGATTCATGAATGAATCAACCCCAAAACTCGAGCTCCAAGCTCTAATTCGACAAGCTCCACTTCCAAACTTCAATTCGGCAAGCTCCGCTTCCAAGCTCTATCCACGCTCTCCCTTTCACCAAGGTCGAAAATGCAAATGACGCACGCCGAGAGCTATTTATATTTTTTTGCTAATTTCTTTAATTAATAAATAACCAAAATTACACAGGTAGTCTTTTGGGATCCCAAACTCTAAATTTGATCCAACTACAGCCAAAAAGCTCGTATCGCCGAGCACAATACCAACTAAATATCTTTATCACCAAATAAAAATTATATCATAAATCAACCTAAGCATAAGTTTCTACATAATAGCTAATTCTCACCCGTTGATCTCCTTCTCTAATAAATCTTATCCACTAAAATAAATGACAAATATCCCAACCTATGTCACGGCCTGTGACCCGCGCTCCTATATCTCAATTTTAATTAGCCATCACTCAATACTAACATTGATCTTTACTCGTACCTCAACTCAAAGCAAAGACCAAAACTTAAAGGAGTGCCCGAACTAGCCTATATCCCAGCCTATGTCATGGCCTGTGACCCATGCTGTGGTCCATATTGCATACTCCAATCATGTGCATCTTTTCAAAATAATTTGGCTTCCAGAGGCTCTGCCCCTTCAACCCCTGCAAAGAGCTCTACCCCTAAAGCTAGCATGACCCTCGCCGAGGCACTTGCGCCCTCGAACTCGCACAAGTGAAATAGTCAAGAATCCTTAGCCAAACACAAAATGTCATATTCTATATTTGACAACAATTTCAACAAACAAGTTAAGCCGCTTCCAAGGCAATAAATAATAGTAACAAGTTAGTATCAAAGCCAACATTTTAGTTGGACCTACACTATTAAAGCCAACAATTTGATCGGAATACCACTACATTTAAAAAAAATTATAAGACTATTAAACCTTCTTTGTTACATGAAATAGTATTAGGCTAACAAAAAATAACATATATAAAATCTTAATGCCACTAAGATGCAAATGTTAAAATATATGTTTGATAAAACTATAATGGACAAAATTCAAAATAATAATATTCATTTTAGAATAGCCATAATTACAAAAAAAATAAAAAAAATTACTTAAGTTGATTTAACCATTTAAAACATAAGCTAATAAATACACAACATTTAATAAGATAAAAATTTATAAGGTTTATAAAAAATAACCAGAAATGATTAAAAAAAATAAAATTACTAAATTTAATATTCATTAGTAACTAAAGGAATGTTGGAAAAACAAAATCATATTCTGAATAAAATATGAACTTTATATTACCTAGCTAACTCCATTTAATTTATATATACATATACACACATATATATACCTATTCATAATTTTAAAAAGAAATTAACTCTTTGTTGTAAGAAAGGTACAATTTCTCACAAAATTCTACTGTTCCACTGCAGTGTAAAGACATTGTACACCTTTGAGAGCTAACGCCGAACAACAAAGGGGTGAGACATGAGAGGACACGGGCACATGCCACATGGCAAGCCCACGAGACCTGTTTTATTTGTTTTCCTTCTTTACCCCTCATACTCCTATCGAATTCCCCGTGTTACCCTCGCTGCCCCACTCTTTTTACATGACTGAACACGCATTGGGATTCTCGTCGCTGAAGATCTGCGGCGGGTAAGCCGGCGGGAACGCCATCGGAAGAGCCTGCGCCGCCGTGTACAACGGCATCTGCGGCTGTATTTGATAGTGGTAATAATACTCGTACTTCTTCATATCCATCTCCGTCGGACCACTCCAATCCGCCGCTGCCTCCTCTGTCAGTGGCTTGGATTCTCCGCCACCGTCTTTATCGCCGGCGGCAGCATCCCCCTCCGGCCCTTTCGTCGTCTCCTCCGGCGCAGTAGCCCCGGGCTCAGCCTTTTTATCCTCTTTTACGTCCTTGCCGCCCTTGTTCTCTTCTTTCTTCTCTGGCTCTTGCTTGACGGCGACGATGGCGGCGTGCTTCCCTGTCCTCTTGTACACATACTCCACCAGCCTCGCCGGTTCGAACACGCCATTCACGGCAACCTGAGAGCCCTTCAAATCCGGCTCGACCGACTCCACCCCTAAAATAATATCAAATTTGGGAAAGAATCATGGACTTCGGTGTATATGGGATTTGTAAGGCTGTGATGAACGTGTGGGTGAGAATGGAATGGGCAGAGAATAAAGAAATTGACACTTAACAACCCCAAACGTTGTTGTCTGCATATAATTTTTTAAGACGAGACAAAGAAGACGATTTTTTTTATAATGAAAAAATTGACCAGCAATCTAGAAAAATAAAAGGCAACGTATTATCAACCACCCATTTCTTTATATGATAATTTGATTATAAAAATAGAAGATGATGGAGTCATTAATAATAAACATCTTTTTAATGCTTCAACAGATTCAAAAAGAATGAACCTTTCATTCTCAGGATTGGTTTTTTGATCTCCTCAGCGCAAGCTTCGCAATGCATGTGAACCCTCAGCACCACCGTTGTGGATGGAGGAGCCTGCCAAAATGAATCAACCCCACCATTCTAAAATCAACAGATTCGATGAAACACATTTTGAAAATTTTAAAATACAAAATGGAAAGAAGGGACAGAGAGGTAGACCTCTTCTTTTTTTTCTTCTGGTTTAGGCTCATCAATCTCCTCTTTTTTCTTGGCATCTTGGGGGGGAGGCGGCTTGGGGATGGGAGAAAGAAGGTCAACTTGGCGACGGCTTTTCCTCTGAACCCTCTCCTGAACCTTCAGAGGGTCCGCCTTTTCCCCTTTTACAATAACCTTGTGACTCTTACAGTCAGTAGTCACGCTCTCAACGCCTAAAAAAAAGACAACTCTACTAATCCAATCAACAAATCTCTCAAATTTTCAACCACTACCAAACTAGAGACTCCCACAAAAAAAAAAAAAAACAAGTTTATGTACAATAACAACAGATCTGGACTCCTGGACCTGACCTGGGAACCCTTTGAGGCATCTTCGGATCTTGCGAGCACAGCCCTCGCAATGCATGTACACTCTCAGCACAATCTCCGGCGGAGGCTGAGGGGGGCCCTCCTTACAATCCTTCCCCTCCTCCGCCGGCTTCTCCTCCTCTTTCTTCACCTTCTTCGCCTCATCTGGCTGCTGCTGCTGCTTCTCCGGCTCTGCTTTGTTCTCCCCTGGCTTCTTTGGTTCCTGACCAACCCAAAGGGGCAAAATCAACAACACCCAAATCCAAAATCAACGCGCGCAGCATGTACAATTATGACCGCAAAAAAACACAAGCACGCATAACAAAGCTAAAAACTCAGAGGGAGACTAGAGCCAATTTCAGACCTCACCCATCCGGAATTCGCAAGCTCGGGTCTCGAGCACGCACTGGAAACGAGAGACACCCTCTGTTTTCCGCTCACTCACACAAAAGAGGAGGGAGGGTGGGTTGTCTGTCGGGGCACCTCTATGGTGCGAATATCATCATATTCATATAGAGAGCTGGCCTAGCTATAGCTCGCTACACCATCAGATGCGATCATAATCACCACCGTCCGAACGGACGACGTGGTACCGAGCTGTTGCCACGTGCGATGGAGCAGCGCTGATTGTCCCTTTTCGCCCCATTTTTTGTTTTAAATAATAAGTTCCCCTGTTTTTTTTTTTTGTGGGTTGCTTTTCTCAGAGGCGCAAACAATTTTTGGGACTTTAGGTGGAAATTTAGAGGAAAGTTGTTATCGTTTAAAAGAAAATTAATGAAAAAGTCGTTTTTTTGACAGAAATTTTAGATTTATTTTTCTTTCATCAATCTTATAATATATAAAAAAGTACGGTACGCTTTTTATAATTATAATTTTTATTTTCGTAATTTTATTTTTTATATGTATATTAAATTATAAAATTTTATTATTAAATAAAATATAAATATAAAATATTATTTTAATAATATAATCAGTGATTAAGAAAATTTATGGTATAAATTTATAAAAAAAAGTAAAAAAAATAGTTTAAATTTAAAATTTTTGAAAAAAATAGTTATAAATAGTGTACGTAGCCCCTCTTATTCCATTCCCCTAGCGTTGATTAATTCCCTTCACGCCCCATCGGATTTCACGCGAAATGCATTTGGATTTTGGAGTGCGAGGAACGTGAGTGACCAAACAGTTTTAGTATGAAATAATAACTAAAAAGTTTTACACTGCCATTAACTTAAAGTAAGCACGTCCGTTGCTGGTTTTTCTCGTTTAGTGTGTTAGCTTGATGTTGTTATTGTTATGATTTTAGAAAAAATTATTTTAATTATGTTAAAAAAATACATAGATAATATTTAATAAATAAATTTTTAAAAAATATGTGATAAATATTTGATAAATTAAAATTAAATTACTATAAAAATTTAAAAGATAAAAATTAATTTTTTTATTTATATTATAATTTAAAAAATATTAAAAAAATCATCACTCCCCTCAAATCCTATCGCCTCCCATATCCCCTTACTCTTGCACCGCCTCCTGTGTCAGTGACACCTCCCCTCCCCCTACCACCCCCATCTGCATCAGCATCAATTTTGGGCTTTTCTGGGTATTCTGCTAGAAACAGAGAGAAAGAGAGGGATAGTTAATTTATAAATCTAGATAGATTTGATTCAGCAAGGAATCAACTGTAGGAGAATTACTAGGAAGCTAAAATGGGTCAATGAGCAAGAGAAATTTGGCATTTGGTTTTGTGTTTTGGTCTTTGGTACTGAATTTCTCTCATACATTTGGGTTAATAATAGGCTTAGTTTTGGGGATAATATGTTTTTTTAACAACTAAGAAGCAGCTTCCCTCCATCCCCGTTGCGATTCCAACTCTCCCTCCATCCCCATCGCTCCTCCTGTGCATAGCGTAGTGTATGATATAAAGGGATATTATTGTTATTTTAAAAAGCACCTTCTAGAAGCAACCTCTAAATTGTTTTTGCTTTTGAGAAAAAAACAAAAACTTTTGTTATAAGCACTTTTTTTATTTTACCAAACAGCTTTTGCTGCTTTTGCTTATTTTATAAGCAGAAGCAGCTTTCCAAAAGCAATATCAAACTGGCCCATTATCATGTACATACTCCACACAGGCTTTCATCGCCCATGACCACCCTATTTATTTTTTATTTTGCCACCGTAAAATAATAAGAGTCCGTGTAATAAAACGATTATTGATATTAAAAACAATAGATTCAATAAATTTAAAATTATTTGTAAATGATAAAAGACTTAATTTTTTTAAAATCAATTATATTTTAAAAAATAATTAAAATTCACCAAACATAGCCTAAACCTTTTTCTACCTCCACTTTGGCAAAACAATTGTACGTCTTGCCCCAACCAAACCACACTGTGATTATGTATATACCTTCTCCCTCATCTACCCAATTGAACTCTCGGGCCCCTAAGGCCGGCTCTGGGCTTTTGTGGCCAAAGGCCACGGATTGAGGCCCCTAGGTTAATGGGGCCACAAAAAAAAATTAAGGTAACGTTTCGCCTCACCTTTCACGTCTCACCTCACTTCTCGCCACCTACGTTGCATTCGACGCCTCACGCCTGGATTGTTGTTGTCGCTCCTCGCTGTTACTGGTGTCCACTCCACCCTCATCGTCACCAGTCTCCCCTAGCCCCCAAGCCCTCGGAGTCTCGCTGCTTGGATGCCCACCATGCCTTAACTCTGCTCTGCCTTACGAGGCTGTGACTCTCTCTCTCCTCCTCAAGATCTCTGTCCCCCCGCTTTGCACCTCCACCTTAGTGGCTCCATCATCGCCGAGTCCTGCCTCCGGCTCTCCCTAGGCGAAACTCCGTCCCCAACCCCCGGATCCACGTCGCCCCTCGCCCCTCCACCTTTGGAAGACCCGTTCCAAGTAAGGGCAGAGCAGGGCGTTTTACGTTTAGGTTTTCTTTCGGAAAGATTAGAGGGTCAGATTTTTTCAAAATTAGTATCATTTATTATTTAGGATCATAAATACAACACTTGCAAAAAAAGAGGGTTAAAATAAAAAAAAAAAAAAACCCCCCCTAAAAGGTGGTTTAGAAAAAAAAAAAAAAACCCCCCCCCTCCATCGAAAAACTTGGAAGAGAGAGCGGAGTCTTGTGTCCAGCGGGGTCGCATATGGGGTTTTCTTATTGTTTCAGGTGTGAGGGTGTTTTTTTTTTTTTTGGAACCAGTTTTCGTTTGCCACGCCAACAACGGTGGACACGGGTGGGGACAGCCCCCCCCCCCCCCCCCCCCCCCCCGGGGCCGCGCCGGCCGCGGGACGGCGCGGCGGGGTGCGGTTTGGGCACGTGGTCGCCGTGCTACCCCCCCACCCCCCCCCCCCCCCCCCCCCCCCCCCCTCGGTGGCATCTCTCACTGCCCACGGTCAGGGGGTCTCACGGCCCCCCCCCCCCCCCCCCCCCCCCCCCCCCATCGCCGCCGGAGTCCCCCCTAAGAAGGGGGGAGGCTTCGGTGCAAACCCTCCCGTCGTGCTGGGGCAAGGACCATTTCCAAAAAAAAAAAAAAAAATAATAGTGTTTAATTTCATTTTTTACAATGTGGTGAGTTAACCGTGGGTCCCCCTTAGGGCCGAAAGGCCAGGTCCCCTATGTGGGTAACTCGGTCCAAGGCGGGTGACAAGACACCGGCTTATAAGAATTCTCCATGGCGACTGGGTGTTGACCTTTCTATCAATTGTTTTTTTGTCAATATAAAGGAAGAAGGAGCAGGAAAACCTTGTCCACCTACTTTCTTTTTCTTCCTCTTTAGGATGCCCCGCCTCTTGGTCCATCTTGGGTGGCTCGCTGGCCATCTAAGGACTTGTTTTTGTTCGGGTATTTTTGTCAGGGTATTCATGGGGTTTGTTGGACAGCATTTAGGAACCCACCACCCCCTACCCCCCCCTCCCGGCGCGTGGCAGGGCTGGTAGGGGGTCTACAACAAGGAGGCACCTAGGGGAGGGC